>CM074787.1:9123341-9820663 GCA_037355745.1 Pseudo-nitzschia multiseries | reverse complement strand
GGCTTGCACTCAACTTTTCCTGTAAACGTTCCAGGTGTTTTCTGCTTCTTGTTGCTTGACGTGCCCACAGAATACACACTTCTGGAACCTCTTTTATGCTTCCCATTTGCAAGCTTCTTCAATCCAAGGCGATTGGTGAATAAGATCAGACATTCGTTGAAATTGTCCCGGTAATCTTTGCTCTCATCAATTGCATTGGCTTTGGCAGCATCCAGTCGCTCGTCGCTGATTGAATTAATGAAGTCCCAGACAAATCTCCTTTCATTGTGGTTCTTCTCAAATCGCAGGATTGTTCCATGGAATGCAGTCCAATTCCTCTTGTGCTTGTTCCAATCATAATTTTTAGCATCACCAGTGTAATGTGATTCTTTCATTTCCTGGTAGGTTTTGTTCAGGACCATAGTGATATTGGTATCAGTGTAAGCATGTTGCATCAGTGAAATGAAAGCGTTTCTTGCATGCCCTGAGTTCAATTTGGTATTTTGGAAATGTGCCACATATTCCCAACCCGGCCCTTTCCTTGTTGCATCACACAACAACCTCCATACAACATTGTTGTCTTCATCATACTGATGACCCAACAAAACACCACACCTTTCATTGTAGTCACTCCAAGTTGGATAGGTATCTGTTGGACTTTGTCTGACTGTGCCAGAACTGGCTTCATCATCAACTTCTTCCTTTTCTTGGGGTCTTATGACATATAAGATTGAGAATCCTTCAGAGTTGAATCTGTATCTCAAGTTTTGACGAAATCCTTCTTCCCATTCTCTGAATCTTGTAAGGTCTTTTAACTCAGGTGGCGTCGCTTTTTCTTGTGATTTCACACTTGATTCCATCATCTTGATTCTGAATTGCTGCAGTTCTAGGTTGTTTGGGTTCGCTTTCCAGTCAATAGCTCTTGGTTTGACTCCAATCAACGGTTGGTAGCGTGCCCAATTTGCCAATGTGAGAAGCCTTGACGACAGCTTGTTACCATAATGGATGTTTTTAGGATTAGGACAGTCTGGGCTGATTGATTTCAATCCGTGCATGAATGATTTGATGCTTTCCTTGTTGAGGTCTGTAATTTCACGAATATTAGACATTCCTCCCCTAATAATTTCTTCAGCTGAGTCGTAGTTGATACCAAAATCCATCAAGCTGCTTCATTTCGTTTTTTGAGAATTTAGTGTTCTCTTTTCTCTTGGATCTTTGGATATCCAAGTTCATGTGAGATTTAGTGTTCTCGTTTCCATATCTTTGGATTTTCTTGCGAGCAGATGCTCTTTGCAATCTGTTTCGTCCAATCCGTTTCACCATAATCAGAATACTTGAGGCTCAATCTTCTGGCTCACGTCATTCTTCTTTTCAGTGAAAGATCAGTGTTCTCGGATATTGATTCCTTTCAGCTGACGCCAACCTGGGCGATTCTTTTGGATGAATCGTCCAGCCCTTTTCCCTTGCTTGTTTTGCTGGATCTCGAAACCCGATGGAGCCTACCACCGTGGTTTGGGTCTTTGGTCTTTTCTTTCAGGAAGACTGCCCTGGTGTTGGTCTGCTCCAGGGCTCCACAAGCAACTGCCCCTTTTACATCCTTGAGGGTTGATGCCGGTTGCTGATCAGGCTAATCCGGATTCTTTGGTCTTCGATCTCAACTGCGTTTCTTGGTGGGAAACGCCATTCGGTCCTCCACAGCTCGTAGAGTGCTGTGGGTCTGATAAACTAAAGAAAGTGTGTCGTAAGAAACTGCGTCGTAACAGTAATAAAACAAAAGAAACTTGATTGGCCTTACGGTCGATCGATTTAGTGAGTAAGAAGGTTACTTATTCTCGTCATCGTCGTATCGATTATTGGCATATTACCGCGTAATTTGCCACAATAAGACACAAAACACACGAGAAACCGGCCATCTTGGGTCGGTCTTTTACCGTAATTCGCCGTGGTATTCTTATCGGAATATCACATGTAAAATCGTATCTTATCATGTAGAATTAGTACTAGATTGTACGTAAATTTAGGGCCTGAAAGTGTTTTAGAGTTGTTAATTCTTCAAAGAGTGAGCTGATGGGGAAATCCCGCTAAGAGGCAATCCACATGATCAAATTGCCAACGATTATTCACTCAGGTTAAATAACCTTACGAATAAGGTTATTTGCCTTCGTGACTCTTCGTACGTACAAGCACGCGTTTACACGGTGAATTCTTTTCAAATAGTCATTTGTGCATAAGTTTTAAACAAAATAGTGCTTGTCACGAAAAGAATATGATATCCTTAACCATAAAATAGTTATTTTATTTGAGAAGTGATGGGATATTGTCTCGAAAGTAAAGGTGTGCGATGCTCAAGGTTTTTTAGTAGACACGCAAGCTGAAAAGATAGGAAATTTTAAAAATAGGGTCGAGAATTTTAAAAATACCGCGCAATAGCCCACGGGGGGTACAGAAACAGTTCTCGGACGTAGAATGGAATCATAGAAATTAATCATAGAAATGAATTGTAGGTTTGAGTCAGACAATGGAATCATAAACTAGAATCATAGACTTAAATCATAGACTTAAATTCTTAAATTGAATCATTGACTGGAGTCAAAGAATTGAATTATATACTTGAATTATATACTTGAATCATAAAATTGAATGATGAACTTGAATCATAGAATTGAGTCACATATACTTGAATTATATACTTGAATCATAAAATTGAATGATGAACTTGAATCATAGAATTGAGTCACAGAATTGAATTGTAGATTTGAGTCATGGACTGGAATCATAGCCTTGAATCAAAGCCTTGAGTCATAGAATTGAGTCATGCAATTGAATCATAGAGTTGAATCATGGAATTGAATCATGGAAGTGCGTCAAAGCATTGAGTCATAGAATTGAATCGTAGAATTGAATCATAGAATGATGAGTAATAGAATGGAATTATAGAAATTAATCACAAAAATGAATTGTAAGTATGAGCCAAACAATGGAATCATAAACTAGAATCATAGACTTAAATCATTAAATTGAATCATTGACTGGAGTCAAAGAATTGAATGATAAACTGTGAATGATATACTTGAATAATATACTTGAATCATAAAATTGAGTCATGAGGTTGAATCATGGATTGGAATCATAGACTTTGATTGATGAATTGAATAATAGAAATTAGTCATAGAATGGAATCCTTGACTTGAGTCATAGAGTTGAATCCTGCAATTGAGTCATAGAATTGAATCATGCAATTGAATCATAGATTTGAATCATTGAATTGAATCATTGAAGTGAATCATGGAACTGAGTCAAAGAATTGAGTCGTAGAATTAAATCTTAGAATGATGAGTAATAGAATGGAATCATTAAAATTAATCATAGAAATGAATTGTAGGGTTGACTCAGACAATGGAATCATAAATTGAAATCATATACTTAAATCATTAAATTGAATCATTGGCTGGAGTCAAAGAATTGAATGATAAATGTGAATGATATACTTGAATTATATACTTGAATCATAAAATTGAATCATGGACTTGAATCATAGAATTGAGTCACAGAATTGAATTGTAGATTTGAGTCATGGACTGGAATCATAGCCTTGAATCAAAGACTTGAGTCATAGAATTGAATCATGCAATTGAATCATAGGGTTGAGTCATGGATTTGAATCATGGAAGTGCGTCAAAGAATTGAATCGTAGAATTGAATGATAGAATGATGAGTAATAGAATGGAATCATAGAAATTAATCACAAAAATGAATTGTAAGTAGGTGCCAAACAATTGAATCATAAACTAGAATCATAGACTTTTATTCTTAAATTGAATCATTGACTGGAGTCAAAGAATTGAATGATAAACGTGAATGATATACTTGAATAATATACTTGAGTCATAAAATTGAGTCATGAGGTTGAATCATGGATTGGAATCATAGACTTTGATTGATGAATTGAATAATAGAAATTAGTCATAGAATGGAATCCTTGACTTGAGTCATAGAATTGAATCATGCAATTGAATCATAGAGTTGAATCATGGAATTGAATCATGGAAGTGCGTCAAAGAATGGAGTCATAGAATTGAGTCATTGAATGATGAGTAATAGAATGGAATCATAGAAATTAATCACAAAAATGAATTGCAAGTAGGTGCCAAACAATGGAATCATAAACTAGAATCATAGACTTTTATTCTTAAATTGAATCATTGACTGGAGTCAAAGAATTGAATGATAAACGTGAATGACATACTTGAATTATATACTTGAATCATAAAATTGAATGATGAACTTGAATCATAGAATTGAGTCACAGAATTGAATTGTAGATTTGAGTCATGGACTGGAATCATAGCCTTGAATCAAAGCCTTGAGTCATAGAATTGAATCATGCAATTGAATCATAGATTTGAATCATGGATTTGAATAATGGAAGTGAGTCAAAGAATTGAGTTGCAGAAATGAATCATAGAATGATGAGTAATAGAATGGAATCAATAAAATTAATCACAAAAATGAATTGTAGGTTTGAGTCAGACAATTGAATCATAAACTAGAATCATAGACTTAAATCATTAAATTGAATCATTGACTGGAGTCAAAGAATTGAATGATAAACGTGAATGACATACTTGAATTATATACTTGAATCATAAAATTGAATGATGAACTTGAATCATAGAATTGAGTCACAGAATTGAATTGTAGATTTGAGTCATGGACTGGAATCATAGCCTTGAATCAAAGCCTTGAGTCATAGAATTGAATCATGCAATTGAATCATAGATTTGAATCATGGATTTGAATAATGGAAGTGAGTCAAAGAATTGAGTTGCAGAATTGAATCATAGAATGATGAGTAATAGAATGGAATCAATAAAATTAATCACAGAAATGAATTGTAGGTTTGAGTCAGACAATGGAATCATAAACTAGAATCATAGACTTAAATCATTAAATTGAATCATTGACTGGAGTCAAAGAATTGAATGATAAACGTGAATGACATACTTGAATTATATACTTGAATCATAAAATTGAATCATGGACTTGAATCATAGAATTGAGTCACAGAATTGAATTGTAGATTTAAATCATGGACTGGAATCATAGCCTTGAATCAAAGCCTTGAGTCATAGAATTGAGTCATGCAATTGAATCATAGAGTTGAATCATGGAATGGAATCATGGAAGTGCGTCAAAGCATTGAGTCATAGAATTGAATCGTAGAATTGAATCATAGAATGATGAGTAATAGAATGGAATTATAGAAATCAATCACAAAAATGAATTGTAAGTATGAGCCAAACAATGGAATCATAAACTAGAATCATAGACTTAAATCATTAAATTGAATCATTGACTGGAGTCAAAGAATTGAATGATAAATGTGAATGATATACTTGAATAATATACTTGAATCATAAAATTGAGTCATGAGGTTGAATCATGGATTGGAATCATAGACTTTGATTGATGAATTGAATAATAGAAATTAGTCATAGAATGGAATCCTTGACTTGAGTCATAGAGTTGAATCCTGCAATTGAGTCATAGAATTGAATCATGCAATTGAATCATAGATTTGAATCATTGAATTGAATCATTGAAGTGAATCATGGAACTGAGTCAAAGAATTGAGTCGTAGAATTAAATCTTAGAATGATGAGTAATAGAATGGAATCATTAAAATTAATCATAGAAATGAATTGTAGGGTTGACTCAGACAATGGAATCATAAATTGAAATCATATACTTAAATCATTAAATTGAATCATTGGCTGGAGTCAAAGAATTGAATGATAAATGTGAATGATATACTTGAATTATATACTTGAATCATAAAATTGAATCATGGACTTGAATCATAGAATTGAGTCACAGAATTGAATTGTAGATTTGAGTCATGGACTGGAATCATAGCCTTGAATCAAAGACTTGAGTCATAGAATTGAATCATGCAATTGAATCATAGGGTTGAGTCATGGATTTGAATCATGGAAGTGCGTCAAAGAATTGAATCGTAGAATTGAATGATAGAATGATGAGTAATAGAATGGAATCATAGAAATTAATCACAAAAATGAATTGTAAGTAGGTGCCAAACAATTGAATCATAAACTAGAATCATAGACTTTTATTCTTAAATTGAATCATTGACTGGAGTCAAAGAATTGAATGATAAACGTGAATGACATACTTGAATTATATACTTGAATCATAAAATTGAATGATGAACTTGAATCATAGAATTGAGTCACAGAATTGAATTGTAGATTTGAGTCATGGACTGGAATCATAGCCTTGAATCAAAGCCTTGAGTCATAGAATTGAATCATGCAATTGAATCATAGATTTGAATCATGGATTTGAATAATGGAAGTGAGTCAAAGAATTGAGTTGCAGAAATGAATCATTGAATGATGAGTAATAGAAAGGAATCATAGAAATTAATCACAAAAATGAATTGCAAGTAGGTGCCAAACAATGGAATCATAAACTAGAATCATAGACTTTTATTCTTAAATTGAATCATTGACTGGAGTCAAAGAATTGAATGATAAACGTGAATGACATACTTGAATTATATACTTGAATCATAAAATTGAATGATGAACTTGAATCATAGAATTGAGTCACAGAATTGAATTGTAGATTTGAGTCATGGACTGGAATCATAGCCTTGAATCAAAGCCTTGAGTCATAGAATTGAATCATGCAATTGAATCATAGATTTGAATCATGGATTTGAATAATGGAAGTGAGTCAAAGAATTGAGTTGCAGAATTGAATCATAGAATGATGAGTAATAGAATGGAATCAATAAAATTAATCACAGAAATGAATTGTAGGTTTGAGTCAGACAATTGAATCATAAACTAGAATCATAGACTTAAATCATTAAATTGAATCATTGACTGGAGTCAAAGAATTGAATGATAAACGTGAATGACATACTTGAATTATATACTTGAATCATAAAATTGAATGATGAACTTGAATCATAGAATTGAGTCACAGAATTGAATTGTAGATTTGAGTCATGGACTGGAATCATAGCCTTGAATCAAAGCCTTGAGTCATAGAATTGAATCATGCAATTGAATCATAGATTTGAATCATGGAAGTGCGTCAAAGAATTGAATCGTAGAATTGAATCATAGAATGATGAGTATATAGAATGGAATCATAGAAATTAATCATAGAAATGAATTGTAGGTTTGAGTCAGACAATGGAATCATAAACTAGAATCATAGACTTAAATCATTACATTGAATCATTGACTGGAGTCACAGAATTGAATTATATAATTGAATCATAAAATTGAATCATAGATTTGAATCATATAATTGAGTCATGAGATTGAATCATGGATTGGAATCATAGACTTTGATTGATGTATTGAATAATAGAAATTAGTCATAGAATGGAATCCTTGACTTGAGTCATGAAAATAAATTATATAAGTGACTTATAGACCTGACTCGTAGACTTGACTCAAAATTGAATCATAGAATGGAATCATATAATGGAATGTTAGACGTGGATGATGGAATTGAATCGTGCAATTGAATCATGAATTTGAATCATGCAATTTAATCATGGAATTGAATCGTAGACTTTGATTGATGAATTGAAAGATAGATTTGACTCATAGTATGGAATCATTGACTTGAGTCATGAAAATAAAATATATACTTGACTCATAGACATGATTCATAGACTTGACTCAAAATTGAATCATAGAATGGAATCATAGAATGGAATCAGAGACTTGGATGATAGAATTGAATCATGCAATTGAATCATGGATTTGAATCATGGAATTGAATCATGGATTTGAATCATGGAATCGAATCATGAATCATGGAATTGAATCATAGACTTGGATTAAAGAATTGAATCATAGATTTGAGTCATGGAATGGAATCGTTGACTTGAGTCATGAAAATGAATCGACTCATAGACGTGCCTCATAGACTTGATTGAAAATTGAATAATAGACTTGAATAATAGACTTGAATCATAGACTTGGATGATGGAATTGAATCATGGATTTGAATCATGGAATTGAATCATGAATCATGGAATTGAATCATGAATCATGGAGTTGAATCATGGATTTCAATCATAGACTTGGATTGAAGAATTGAATCATAGATGCGATTCATGGAATGGAATTGTTAAATTGAGTCATGAAAATGAATCATGTAATTGACTCATAGACCTGACTCATAGACTTGATTGAAAATTGAATAATAGAATTGAATCATAGAATTGAATCATAGACTTGTATGATGGAATTGAATCATGGAATTGAATCATAGACTGAGGTTGTTTAGTAAACATGCGAGCTCAGGAGGCAGGGAATTTTGAAAATAAGGTAATTGAATCATAGAATTGAATTATAGACTTGTATCATGGAATTGAGTCAAAGAATTGAATCATGGAATTGAATCAATCAATTGAATCCTAGAATTGAAACACAGACGTGAATCATTTGAAGGGGTCTGAAATTTGCAGGAGAAGATTGGCGTTTTGGCTATTGAATTGGTTGTTTGTTTGTTACATTGAATTATTCTGTTACTGAGATTGTGAGCGGACGAATCCACTCTTTCCTAAAATCACTAAAATTGGTGCATCGGTCTGTTAATACTCCAACACACACACTAAATCACTAATATTTGCACCGGCCCGCTAATACTCCGGCGCTATTCTCACATGTCCTGTACCTTTATTACCAGGGGCTGTAGGGATCTACCTTGTGCCCTGTAGATTCCAGTACATAAGGGCCTATTTGTTGGAATATTAAATCAAGCGTGAATTTACGTACGCGCAAAATCGGCATAACGTACGTGATACGTGATACGTAACGTACAATTTACGTATACGTAATACGTATACATGCAATGTAACGTACGATTCCAAGATAAGCGCAATAAGTAAAAGTGAGACGCGAACAATGTGATGTGTACCATAAGTATATTATACATAAGCGCTGGTGAGTATCGAACCATACTTAAAGCACTGAACAGAGGTACACAATATGGGAATCAAACGCTTGATACGATACTCGTATCTCCACACAAAGAAACAACAAATTGGTAAATGGGAGATCAATATGGTCCAGAAACAACCTGATCATAATCTTATCGATAACTCTTTCCAACACCATAAAAAGAGCAAAATAACGTAAATACTAAAAGTAACTAAACAAACCCAACGCCGTCTTACAGCTTTGGTCTTATTAGTCATCGATAAGATTAACACACCCCAATGCCAGAAGGAGCACAAACCAAAGGAATTCCCAGCCCCACAACAAGAGGAGTTACCCCTGACACCAGCATCGACACTTCCAGAAACGTCGGCCCCACCTCAATCCGGGAACTGAGAGACCAACTGGTAGAGCTCAAATATTACAACCAGGATATACTCGAGTACACCGAAGAACAAAACACACAATTGCAAGCACAGAACAGGTTGCTCCATGACTATACCGAGGACAGTGAGGATAGCGATACTGACAACGAGATGTCCAAGAAGAAAGACCATGCGTCGCTCAAGGACCACTTGGACAAGACACAGGCAAAACCAGTAGCGGTACCGACGAGCATAGAGGTATACGAGTTCAAAAAAGCACTAACTAACGCTTTAGCAGAGGTACTCTCCATCAAATACATCCAGGGAGGGGGTTACGCGTTTCTACTGGAAACAGAAGCGCAGTACCACGCGAGGGACCCCCATGCACCATTCCCCGAGGCTCCACAGGAACCACAAGAACTCGATAGTACTATTGAACTCACCTCCGACGCATACAAACTATGGAAACGAAGCCGGGCCCTTTATGTAGAATGGATCAAGTACGACAGGGAAGCCCTACTACTTACAGACAAGAAATTCCCCAACATGCTTGGAGATCTGAAGGACCCGGGCTCGGACGCCTTTCCCAATCTAGCCTTCCTTGTTAGGGATCCAAGCTTGATGTCAAAAATCATGTGTGTTGTTATTTGCTTATGGCCAACTGGAATAACATCATCATCAGAAAATTCAAACGCTGCCATGTTATTTGTCATTTCCTTATGAATTGCTCGTTCCCAGTGGTCAGTCCCCGTTTTCTTATCAATAGCCAGCGCTTGTTTGATTGAATGTGGCAATTCAACTCCATATTTGTGAGTCTTTAACCAATACTTTGCTGTTTTGGCCGCTTTAAGGATTCGATCCTTTCTTCTCAAAATTTTGTGCACCCACCATCGGAATGCTGGTGTCTTTTCAAGATTATTGTTGACAGCATATTCAGCTAATTGCACTGGAAATGATTCTTTCACATCACTTAACTTACACCACGATTCAGTGCCATCTTTCCAACTGGCAAGAATCCTCCAACCCCTTGTTGTTGGCTTATGGGTTTTCCTGCCATTTTTCGCTATGGTCGTGGCTTCATCTTCAGTTAGTGCAGTGTTGTCTTTTTCATGGTCAATGAGCTCATCCAGTAGAGTGAACATCCGTCCGTCATCATCAACAGAACTATACAGGCTCTCTGCAACAATATGTGCCGTGTATTCCTCCATGGTACCATCAGGTAGTTGCAATTTATACAGCCTCGTGTCTAGTATGGGATTCTCATTTCTGAGTCCTATTGGTCTGTTTTGCAAGTCGCGAACCCTATCCTTGACAACGCACCTGAGTCTTTCGTTGCCTCTTTCAATGATTACCTCATTCCCCAGATATTCATCTGGTTCATCAATATCTTCTACTGATGCTTCTGGTTCAGCCATTTCATGTTTCAAATCCGGTGATTCTACTGGTTGATTCTCAAATAGCTCCATTTGAGGCTCTGGGTAGTTTTCCTGGAAGAAGGATGCACTATCCTTCACTTCATCGCCAATCTTGGATTCAATTGATTTGTCAATTGATTCCATTCTTCTGAGGATATCTCTATCTCTCCATTCGAATTCTTTGACAGGCCTTATTGAATTTGTAGATATTGGTATTGCTGATTCAGTCAGGAGCCAGAAACAATCCCCCCCACCTACCTTATTGCCACAGGGACCCAACCATCGCGCCAACCTTTCAACGCCTCGGGTGGAAGAATCGCCTTTATCATAGTAAAACACAAAATCATACCATTCTGATGAAGTGTATAGTGTAATATCAGGCCTATAGCCATGGACCAATTCAAATGGGGTTCTCCCCATTGAAGAAGGGTTGCTCGAGGCTGTTCGCTGCCTGATATTAGCACATAGCTCACCACAAAATGACCATAATCTCCTCGGTGACTTCTTCTTTGCAGACTTGGTTGTGATTGCACTACCAAGATGACCAATTGCTTGTTCTGCTCAATTTTGGAATGGGCAATGTGGTTGGATGAATGTCTGATGAATATGGTTGCGCTTTACAATTGAATTCCAGTGTGTCTTGTAGGTTCTTGGAGATCCTTGTTCGGGAGCACCATCTGAAATCAAATGCTCTGGGATTCCAATTTCATGAATGAATGTCTTCAATCCTTGATGCGCTTGTGATTTGTCCTGTATTGGTATAAATACTTCAAACCCATTCCCATTTGTAAAGATCTGTGCACATTTTTCTTGTCTCATAATACTGGTCGTTCTTGCATGCCATGTATCTGTGTACCAGGTTCCTTGTGCAACTCTCTTGTTCCTGAAGCGCTGCGTGGGTAACCTCTTCATCAATGGTAGTTGCAAATTCCTGAGTGCCTTCTGCGTCGTGACTTTCAATGTCTGCTCAGCTTTCTTGAAACTAATATTCCAAGTTTTGGCTAGGCGTTCGCAGTCAACTTTGTTTGGACCTTCAATTGTTATCACTGATGGCCCCCATTGATTTCTTCTGTCAAGAGACCTTCTCTCAAGTGTATTGTCAATTTCTTGCAAGCTAGGGGCCTGTTTTGATTCTTCTTCAGGAGCTTCCATAAAGTCAAATTCTGTATCATCAA
This sequence comes from Pseudo-nitzschia multiseries, assembly GCA_037355745.1. Classification (NCBI taxonomy): domain Eukaryota; phylum Bacillariophyta; class Bacillariophyceae; order Bacillariales; family Bacillariaceae; genus Pseudo-nitzschia; species Pseudo-nitzschia multiseries. Next base: position 9,808,739 of record CM074787.1, on the reverse strand, counting down.
ACAAAAATTGGTCTACCATTTGCGCGCTTGAAATATTCCTTACTGAAGAAATTCGATGAGCTATATTTCCATCCGTTGCAATCTGGCATTCAGTTAGCATTCTTCTTGTGGATACCTGATGGACTCTCATCAGTTTGCATTGCTGCATGACACTTGGATGCCGTTTGTCTAAGCTGGTCTTGGGAAGCATCTCTGTAACATTACTAGCAGGTTCTGTTACAACCAAACTTGTATCCATGACTTGGTCTTCTTTGGTCGACATAGCTTGAAGGCTGAACTGGTCCCCTGAAATTGGATCTCCATTGTCAATGGCTAGCTCAGCCATCCTGAACTTCAGTGAATGTGGATCCCAAGGGGTATCGTTTGTTGCAATCAAATGTTGACATTCATCAAGCTCCATTCTTGTTGGCTTTCTTGTGGGGAAATATGAGATCACATTTCTCATACTCAGTTTGATAAAAACTTTCTTCGGATCATCATCTTCCATAGGCGTTTGAATTGTAATTCCATGCTTGGATCTTGGATCAAATTGGCGAGGTGTCTCTTCAACAGAGTTGAAATTGCAGTCCCTCACTTGATTTGGGCATACCAAGCTGTTCTTCAATTTGTCCCCAAAATACAGTGCTTGATGGAACACTACGATATATACTTGGCCTGATGTTGGATTTGTCCATGCCGTAGCACAGCTTCCAATCGGGATTTTCTTGATGGGCTTGTATTCTTCAGAAAAAGGTGCAACATCAACATGTGTTGTGATCTGATCAGGATTCAGTAATACCATATTGCTTCCTGCCGCAGTAGTGTCTGCATGTGAGTCTAACTCACAATATCCTTCTTCATTTTCTCCATCATCAAAATCTACAGGAACGTTCATCTTGTATAATGACCGGCTCACCATTGTTAACAATCTGTGTTCTAGTGATAGTGTCCGGTTATTATGTCATTTCTTAGATTTTGAGCCAAAACTGTCACCCGCGCCTTCATTTTCAGTTTCTTTCTTTTTAGTCTCAGCAGCCTTGAGATTTCTCTTCTTCTTTGCCTGTCTCATCTGGTAAAGCTCCTGACGCTGTTCTTTTGACATTGTTTTATAAACACTTGTTGGGTAGGGCTTGCATTCAACTTTTCCTGTAAATGTTCCAGTTGTCTTTTGCTTTTGTTGCTTGATGTGCCCATAGAATACAAACTTCTGGAACCTCTTTTATGCTTCCCATTTGCAAGCTTCTTCAATCCAAGATGATTGGTGAATAGAATCAAGCATTCATTGAAATTTTCCCGGTAATCTTTGCTCTCGTCAATTGCATCGGCTTTAGCAGCATCAAGTCGCTCATCGCTGATTGAATTGATAAAGTCCCAGACAAATCTCCTTTCATTGTGATTCTTTTCAAATCTCAGAATTGTTCCATGAAAAGCAGTCCAGTTTCGCTTGTGCTTGTTCCAATCATAATTCTTAGCATCGCCAGTGTAATGTGATTCTTTCATTTCCTGGTAGGTCTTGTTCAGAACCATAGTGATATTCGTATCGGTGTAAGCATGTTGCATCAGCGAAATGAAAGCATTTCTGGCATTTCCTGAGTTCAGAGCAGTGTTTTGGAAATGTGCTACATATTCCCAACCAGGACCTTTTCTCGTTGCATCACATAACAACCTCCAGACGACGCTGTTATCTTCATCATACTGGTGACCTGACAAAACGCCACACCTCTCATTGTAGTCACTCCAAGTTGGATAGGTATCTGTTGGACTTTGCCCGACTGTTCCAGCCCTGGCTTCATCAGTAACAACTTCCTTTTCTTGGGGTCTTATGACATACAAGATTGGGAATCCCTCAGAGTTGAATCTGTATCTCAAGTTTTGACGGAAGCCTTCTTCCCATTCCCTGAATTTTGTAAGATCCTTCAACTCAGGTGGGGTTGCTTTTTCCTGTGATTTCACACTCGCCTCCATCATCTTGATTCTGAATTGCTGCAATTCCAGGTTGTTTGGGTTTGCTTTCCAGTCGATGGCACTTGGCTCAACTCCAATCAGTGGTTGATATCGAGCCCAACTTGCCCATGTGAGAAGCCTCGATGACAGCCTGTTACCATAGTGGATACTCTTTGGGTTAGGACATTCTGGACTGATAGATTTCAATCCATGCATGAACGATTTGATGCTTTCCTTGTTGAGGTCTGTAATTTCACGAATATTAGACATCCCTCCCCTCATAATCTCTTCAGCTGATTCATAGTTGATACCAAAATCCATCAAGCTGCTTCTGAAGGCAAGCTGTTCTGGGTTTAGAAATCTACCATTGTTGGACCCGCTGATTTTTATTTTTGGTTGGGATGACCTCCTTCCGTACCGTTCAGCCCTTAGGTCGACGTCTAGTTGGTTCTCATCTTCATTGCTGTTATCACTATCACCCTGATTAACGTCATCTGGATTTCTGTGTTGCTCCACCGCATCTTGTATGGCTCTGATCCTTCTCTTTACTTCTTTGTCGATGACTCTTTTCCAAGTTGAGTTTGTTTCTGGATCAGTCATGGCCTTTTCCATTACTCTCATGATCCTTGCATCGAACTCCTCTTCACTATCTGGATACTTTTTGGAATCCTCGTCTCCATCAGGATCATTCGGATCTTGATCCACCTCCATTTTTGTTTCTTCTATGTCACTGTTTTTGTGTGCTCTAGTTTGTACCATGGTGGAGAGGAGTGCGATATTTCAAACGAAGTTTCGGATTATTTGATGAAGTATGGATGGTCGATTCGTAGGGTGGTATTCGATGGTGGTATGTGGAGAGAGGATTTAATCGAATCGAGCGTTTGGGTGTGAGATATGGATGGTAATAGTTGGTGACTGTTGAGTGTGATTTGCTTATCTGTTTTGTATTTGTCCGGATCGAATTTTCGTTCCGGTTTGTATACTTTCTGACTATTCGGATCGAGTTTTCGTTCCGGTTAGTTTTGTGTGAGCTTTTGCTTTTACTGCAAATCAAGATTGTGAGCTTTCCTATCCTTTCTCGGGATTTTGCTCATTCTGTATTTCTGTGGTGAAAGGTTGAAAGATTGTTTCCTGGGAATTTAGTGTTCTCCTTTTTTTGTTTTGGATCTTTCCTATCTCCGAGGATTGGTGTTCTCATATCTTTTTCGTTTTTCGTGCGGGCAGATGCTCTTCGCAATCTGTTCCTTCTTGCAAGCAGATGTTCTTCGCAATCCGTTTCACCGCAGAATACTTCTGGCTCAATCTTCTAGCTCGCGTCATTCTTGTTTTCAGTGAAAGATCAGTGTTCTCGGATATTGATTCCTTTCAACTGATGCCAACCTGGGCGACTCGTTCAGCTGAATCGTCCAGTTTCTTTTCCCTTGCTTGTTTTGCTGGATCTCGAAACCCGGTGGAGCCACCACCTTGGTTCGATTCTTTGGTCTCTTCTTTCAGGGAGACCGCCCTGGTGTTGGTCTGTTCCAGGGCTCCACAGGCAACTGCCTCTTTTACATCCTTGAGGGTTGATGCCGGTAGCTGATCAGGCTATTCCGGATTAGTCTTCGAGCTCAAACTGCGTTTCTCGGTGGGAAACGCGGTCCTCAGCATTGTAGGATGCTGGCCACAGCTCGTAGAGAGTGCTGTGGGTCTGATAAACTAGAAAAAGTGTGTCGTAACAAACAAACGCAAACGACCTTACGATCGATTGATTTAGTGAGTAAGATCATTGTTACAGTTCATTCGGCCTTGTCGATGCCAATCTTGCCGATGCCGATCGACAGGTTAATTACTCGTCGGTGAATTACTCGTCGTATCGTGTAATTTCAAGCACACAAAACACATGTAATTCTTAAGACACAAAACACACGCGAGACCATCTTCGATCGGTCTTTTTGTTACCGTAATTCACCGTGATATTTTCGGTAAATATCACATGTTATTGTACCTTATCATGTAGAATTAGTACTAGGTTGTACGTAGATTTTAGGGCATGATAGTGTTTTAGAGTTGTTATTTCTTCAAAGAGTGAGCTGTTGGGGAAATCCGGTGAAGAGACAATCCACATGAAAGCGCCGACGATTATTCACTCAAGTTAAATAACCTTACGAATAAGGTTATTTGCCCTTATGACTTTTCGTGCGATACACCCGCTTAGTACGTACGAATACGCATCTACACGGTGAATTCTTTTCAATGAGATACAAGGGGGGGGACAGGTCCCTATCCATTGTAATGAAAATGGGATTTTTTGGAGTTGGATTTGAGTTGGAGTTGGAGGATCTGGGACGGAACATGTTGAGAAGATGAAAATAGTCATTCGTGCATAAGTTCTACACAAAATAGTGCTTGTCACGAACAGAATATGATATCCTTAACCCTAAAATAGTTATTTTGTTTGAGGAGTGACGAGATATTGTCTCGAAAGTAAAGGTGTGCGACGCGCGAGGTTTTTTAGTAGACACGCGACCTAAAAAGATAAAAATAGGGTCGAGAATTTTAAAAATACCGCGCGATAGCCCGCGGAGGGTAGAGAAACAGTTCTCGGACGAATTTCTCTTCAAGTGCAAAGGTAATGGGTGTATCCATTGAAGAATCCCTCACCCCTCGAGCGTGTGATGCATGCAAGGCTGTGGTAACATCAGCAGCAGTAAACACACGGTTGTGATTGATAGATACAATATAAGCTCCGCGGAGCTTGGAAAGAGATTTCTTATGAGAAGAATAAAGCTGGGAGGCAGGACTTCTTGGAAGGATGTCTGTGACATAGGCTCTGCCAAGGAGTGAATCATTTGTATATCTGAGACCAAATGCTTGATCAGCACACGAACGTGAAACAGTGAGCCTGAGGTTGGTGAGATCAGCAAAAGGTGAGATGGAGAATTGAAAATCACTGGATGACACCTCATTTGGTTCCACAGGAAGTTGAACGTTGTCATCAGTCCTGAGCAAGTGCTTGACATTTGTAGGAAGGTCAGTAAGTGGTAAGTCATTCATGCCTTCGTCAAACCGGACATGGGTGGCTATCTTGACTCTGTGCGTCTCAGTGTCATACCAAAGAACGTTTCTGGTAGTGTATGGGACAAAACCCAGGAATATTCCCTTGCGTGCATTGGGTTTGAGCTTGATGGATCGCTTGCCTGGAGGTCTAACCCAAACTCTGCAGCCAAAGGTTCGGAAGTCAGCAAGATTTTCCTTATGTCCAGTTGCCAATTCCAATGGGGAATGGTGCTGGGTGCCTTCAGGGAATGCATTTGACAACCGCAGGGCATGATAGAATGCAAAAGGCCAGAACTTTATGGGCAAATTTGCACCAGTAAGCATGGCTCTCATTGAGTTAGCTAGAGTCTGGTGGGCTCTTTCAACTGTACCATTCTGGTGAGAAGCATCAGCACCAGTTGGGAATATGGAGTATCCAAAGGCAGAGAAGAGGTTTCTGATATCAGGATTGTGATAGAGTTCGCCACCTTGGTCTACGGAGACATATTTGTTGGCACTAGCTGGGTTGTGCTCGGAGAAGAAATGTTCGAGCCAATGGAGTGGTGCTGCTTTGGAGATCCTGGTATCACCATATTTCATACCAGTATAGTGGTCTGTGATCAGAATCCAAGCTGTCTCACCATGTATGCCTTCGTAGTCACGCTTGCGTTTACTGTTGGATGATTTGCCACCTGAAAAAGCAAAGTCAATCGACAAGCCCTGAAACGGTTGTGTGGCCTTTCTGGTGAAATGGGATCCAGCAGGTGTCTTTGTTTGCTTACATTGAATACAAGTGGGACATTGATCAAGGACGCTTGTTTGGCGTTTGCACTTTGGTACTCCAATGATGTGTTTATGAGCTTGGTATAGGAAGTCATCACATGGGTGTCCCAATCGCTGATGCCATAAGAGTTTTGATGTTTTGGCTTTGATGGCTTGAATGGGGATATTTTTGTCCACAATCTTGGTGAAAAACAATTTTGCATTAAACCTTGGCGTGTTGCTGGTATCAGACTGAGCTCTCACTGCTTCAGTGCATTGTCGTAGTGTCACAAGGTTGGTGTATATATCATACCTGTAGTTGCTAATGGCTTCTTTGGAGGCCAGTTCGCAAGCTTCCTTGAACTCCATGTCGGTGGCCAAAGCATATGCTGAAGATGTTGCGCAATTAGCATATGGTGATGCAAAATCAACATCTGGTATCAATACTGGATGTGTGAAGCACTGACCATCAATGATGCTTCCATGTTGGACAATGCTCTTGGAGGTGCTCTGCTTGTGATGACAAATAATGGTGAGGTTGCCATTCTGTTGAGCAGATGAGTCATGGTTGTCAGTGAAGGCTTTGTGAATGGACTGTCCACTGAACTGACGTCTCATTCGTGATGTCATTCCACAGAGGTCATTCTCACTCAGCAATGTGGTTGAAAGGGAGGGAGAATAATAGAAGAAGACTTTGAGATAGCCTATGTGATTAGGTGCTGGGATATGCAAGTAGCCAGATCCTTCTTGAATGCAGGTGGCTGCCTTTCTGCCGATTGCTGCTGTGAGCCTGACCGGACATTTTCTCAGCTTGGTGTAAGATTTGTAGTTATGCAGGATATGCTTTAGGTTTGTGCATGATACTTTGGCACCTGTATCAATCTGCGCTCTGATACCCTGTTGGAAATATGCTGCAGCTGCAATAGGATCTGAAGGGATAAGATTCTTGACATGGTTGGTATCAACTGAGATAGGATTGTCTCTGTCAAAATTGGGGTCTCCATTGGTTTCTAGGTGTGATTCCAACACAGGGGCCGTAACGTCAGGTGATTCCATATCACAGTAGACATCAATTGGGATTGAAGGCTGTAGGCTATCCCTAGGGAGATTGACAGCACCAATCCGGACAGATTCGTAGGAGCTGACACTGCTGGGGTCCAAGGAGGGACATAAGCTGTTCACTTCAGGGGCTGCGGCATTGTCAAATCCTTGCGGATCATCTTGAGGTGTTGTCATGTGGCTGCAAGAAAGACTGTCTATTCTTGGCCTTGGCAAAAATTTGGGTCTGCTACTGCATCATTTGGGGAGATCTCATCTTGAGCGTCATCTTCAATGTCGATCTGAGAGATTTGTTGAGTGGAATCTAAGAGCTGTTGGGTTTCTCTACTGCATTTGCTTAGAAAAACAGCCGTGGCAATCCTATGTTTCTTGAGGGACTCAACGTCTTGTAATGCAGGACAATTATCAAAACTATGACCGGATGTGTGACAAACAATGCATTTTCTGGATGTGTCAAAGAGACTGGGCTGCTTGTCAAAAGCAGTGATGGCATTGCAATATGCGTGATGGAGGAAGGGATTGTCAGATTCTTCATCCATTTCAGGGTATCCTAGTGATTCAATGAGACTGATTGAGTGAGAAGTCAAAGTAGAAGGTGTTCTAACAGTATTGTTGCCAGCGCGCTTTTGGAACCTATCACTTCAGCGAGGACCTGGTCTGGTTCCTGTGATGGGTGATTGCTTGGGCAGGCTTGGTTTGGAGGTTCTGTCCTTGTACTTTGTTTCAGCCTTGATCTCTTGCTCATATGTTTGCAGGGTTTGTAGAAGTCTACCTGCTTTGTATTTGTCCCGTTTGAATTGGTCATTGGAGTCGCGTTCATCTTCTGTTTTCTTAAAGAGTTCATGCAAGAGAGTGGTTCCTTCAATAAGATTGCTGACTTCTTCTGTGGAACTGATTGTGCTGGGTTGATTGTGGAGGAAGGCTCTAAGTCTCAAATAATCCTTGTAACGAAAGTAGTATTCTTCAAGTGATTCACTTGCGTCCTGATTTGGAGGATTTCTGACCATTCGCCCTGCATTGGATGGCCTTTTGGAGTTGGGATGTGTCTGGGCAATGACTGTGTAAAGAGCTTCATATCCTTGTCCTCCTTCAAAACTTTGAATGGTGGCCTTCATTCTTCCACATGAATCAGGGATGATCTTATCAGTTCTGAGTGCGGTGTAGATGAGGTTTCCCATTCGTGAATAGCCAATTCATACCTTGTAGGTAGATCATGTGGGAGGCTGTCCCCAATGGTAAAGCCTCGGAGATGATCAGCTTCACATCTGTAGAGGTAGTATGGGTGGATGTAGATGTGGTGTTGCTGAGCGTGAGCAGTAATTTCCCTGTACCATTTTCTAATCTGAGGATCGGTTGAATCCTTTAGTTGTGGGAAACCAGAGAGAAACAATTTGTCTCTCGCGGCTTCCTTGGATTTATCAGAGGCTCTGGTCAGATCAAAGCAGTCACCACTTCTGATGATCAGGCGCTGGTCATTTCTACCACTGCCTAGGTTGTGAAGGTAATAGTTTTGCCTGACAATTGTTTCGTTTCCTGATGAGTCCGTGTAGGTGATGGGAAAGGCTTTCATGTCATCGCTAGTGAGGAATTCGTCTCTTGCGTTGTATCTTTCCATGACTGGTGGTGGTAAGGTTGCTGGATTCCATGGTAGGTCAAGTGTTGCTTGGTGGTTGGCGCCGGTGTTGTTGTTGTTGTTGTTGTTGTTGTTGCCATTGTTGACCAATTGCTGTAATAGATTGGTCACTTGACTCATGTCGGTGCCTTCCGCAGTTTGTGTGTCTTCAATGTCGTCATTTGTTTCAGGGAAGCTGTAGATTTTTGTGTCATAGACCTCGTCAAAGTGTACTGCATCCCAATTTGGTTTGAAGCCCCAATGTGCTGCTCTGATTTCTATGAGAAGGGTGTCTTGTCCTTGTTCGATGGCTAGTGCTCCTGCCTTGTCCATCGAGTGTTTGTTTCTGATTCTCTTAGTCGTTTTGTTTGGAGCGACATACCAGAAACAAGCATCTGCAAATAGGGTGGATATGTGTCCTTTATTGATCTCAGTTTGTTCCTTGGGGGGAATGATATCCATGATTGCATTGATAATGATTTCCTTGAGCATGGTGACCGGATTGGGGGCCAGTGTCTTGGGTTCTTCGCTGTTGGCGTCGTTGTCGTCTGTGAGGAACAGGCCAGCAGTGTCTTCTAGATCATGGTGGAATGAGTTGTTGAGGGCCTCATGTTTCTGGGCATTGCCTTTGGTGTTGAAAGTCCCAAATCAGATTATGATTTCCTGGATTTGATTCCAGTCAAATGGAGGTGCTGGAGGCATGGCTTAGGTCGTGGTGTTTTTGTTTTCGTCCTTGGATGTGCAATCGGTCGCGTGTCAAAACGGCGGTCTCGTCGGAGAAACGAACGGTCTGTGCTTGCGATTTAATTACAGAAGGGGATTCTTGGTGGAATGTTCGATCGTACTTGTCGGTTCAATGGTTCCAGGAATCGTTTGATTGTAGTAGAAACAAGATAAATGAACCTTGGGAACGTAATTGTTTGAGTGTCCGTTGATTTAACCTTGGAACGTTCTTGTGATGCGATTAACCGGCGATGTCGGAGGAATTGTTTGATCGTCGAATCGTCGATGTTGCGATGTAGTTACACCCCTTGATACGTACGCTTGGTCGTGTATTACAGAAGAAGATTCTTGGTAGAAGGATCTGTATACACCCCTTGATACGCGAGTAAGGAGGAGAAAGAAGTAAGCGGGGGGGGAGGTCTATTGATAAAGCCCGGCGATGCGAGTCCCGTACCAAGTATACTCTGGCGGTAACCGACAGTGGAGGTGCTGTACGGGGCGGAGATAGGTAGCTTAAGGTATCCACTTGTTAGTGGAAGGGATAAGGGCTCTATAACCTGTTGTCAATCTAAAAATCGACCAAAAGGTATAGGATAATTGAAATTTAAAGAGAAGTGAGCTCAGAGAGACGCTCTTATTTTTACTGTGTATTTCACTGTATCGGGGCTCTCTGTATTTTACCTGGTAGAGATCTTCCCCGGTTATTTGGTCTTAATCGTACCGGTGCTGTTGCTGTATTAGCGCCGTGTCGGTCTTACTGTATCGGTCATTTGATGATTTTGGTCATTTACGGGGTTAAGTGATTTATTCGGTGGGGCGTATGCTTGTTCGTGGTATATATGCTGATATGAGGCCCATCTGGAATCGGTATTGATTTTCTTGATTGCAATAAGTAATTTCCTCACGGGATATCAAGTATATTCTTTCGAACATACTTAAGGGTTCCAAGTGTTCACTTATTGGTCAGGTCTTTGGATATGTCTTGTTTCTAACCGATTATCCTCTTTTGTTTGTAGCCTTATGTGATATCGTTTTTACCACTTAAGGATTCCAAGTAGTGGTGGAGGTGCGTTTGATTCTAATGCTTGATCATCGGAATATTCGTATCTCGTTCCGCACCTCGGTCGTCGTTTCGTTTTGTCGGCTTTTTTTATCGAATTTGATGCCGACAGAGTCTGTATTTTTTGCCGACAACAAGCCCAAACGCGTGCGTTTCCATTTGCCCCCTATGTCCGCATCGATGCCACGGCCCTGGTCGGAGCCCCAAGTTCCTTCCCTCTCCCTCTTTACCCCCACAAGGCCTCGGTCCAACCCCAACCCCAACCCCCAACGCGTGCGTCTCGATGTGCCCGCAATGCTCTCCCCTCCCCTTTCTACCCCTACAAGGCCTCGGTCTCAGCCCCGCGTCCTTCGCCGGAATACCACAAGGCCTCGGTCCCAGCCCCACGTCCCTACCCGATCCAAGCCTTGGTCCGAACCCCGAGACCCCCCTCCCCACACAAGGCCTCGGTTCCAGCCCCGTGTTCCTTCCCCTGCTACTACATCACTGCCTCGCGAAGCCCGGGTTCCTACAACCCCCCACCCTCCGGATGCGCATGCCTCCCACAACAGCACCTATCCCCTTGACAGGCTGGATGCGCATGTCTCCCGCACCGTCACTGCCTACCACAACAGTACTAGCTGGGGGGACTTCATCCGCACCATCCGAGGACGGGGTGACATCCAACCAACTGTGGGCACTCTCCCCCATCCAGCCAATCACCTCTTAGACCAGTTTGGGAAAGAAGGTACCCCTGCCTCCATGACCGGACCCCCTTGGGACCACGCCAGGATTGCCGCGGCCCTCGCCAGGGGACCACACCAACCCTCCACCAGGGCATTGACTTCCTGCGCGAGGAATATACCGACATGATAGACAAACAACAATGGACTGTTCTCCCCGCCAGTCTCATCCAAGACCTTCCCATACTCCGGCTGAGCCCTCTTCGTCTAGTCCCACAGCAAGGCCGGCGCCCCCGAATGATCTCCGATTACACCTACTCGGACGTTAGCCAAGACACCATCCCCCTTGCCCCTGCAGAAGCCATGCAGTTTGGTCGGACACTCCCATGACTCCTCACCAAGCTGCACCGCGCCAACAACAGGTTTGGTCCAGTGTATATGTCCAAGATTGACTTAGCTGATGGCTTCTACCGTGTCCAGTTACACCCGGATAACACCATGAAACTCAGGGTGCTGTTCCCTTCCAGGCGGGGAGAGCCTCCCCTCATTGGCATCCCCCTCGCCAACCCTATGGGGTGGAAATCCAGTCCTCCCAACTTCTGTGCCTTCACTGAAACCATTGCAGACTTGGCCAATGCCACTCTCGCCACCGGGCTAGCCGAGGCCCGGCTCACCCCCCATCGGCTGGATCTCCCCTCTGAAGCCACCCCCGTCGCGCCCGCTGAGCCGGACACGCCTCCAGCTCCAACCGCCCCTCCGGCCGTCCCTCCAGCTCCTTCCCCCCATCCGCCGCCTCATCCTCCAGCTACTGCCCCCAAGTCTCCTCTGCCCCCTCCATGTAGCACCACTCCCAGCAAGTCGCCGGTTCGCTACTTGGATGTCTATGTAGATGACTTCTGTGGCCTTTCCCAAGGCAACCAATGGACCCGCTGAGCCATCAAGAGGGTTCTCTTCCAATGCCTTGACAAAGTCTTCCGGCCCCTTGATGCTGGTGACACCCCCTTCCAACAAGAGCCAGCTTCCCTCAAGAAAATGCTCCAAGGGGACGCCACTTGGACCACCAAGAAAGTTATCCTTGGCTGGCTCGTCGATTCCATCACCAAAACCATCAGCCTTCCTCCCCATCGTGTGGACCGCCTACAGGAGATTCTTCATTCCATCTCCCCCCACCAACGCCACGTCCCGGTCAAACAATGGCACCAAGTCCTTGGCGAACTCCAGTCGATGGCTCTGGCCATTCCTGGCTCCATTGGCCTCTTCTCCATTCTCCAAGAAGCCTTTCGACACCAAGACCCAGGCAGGCAGCGCCTCCGGCTCACCAAGCGAGTCCACAGCTTCCTTCGAGACTTCCAATGGCTCCCCAATGATCTCTCCAACCGGCCTACTTCCATTGCCAAACTCGTGCCGGATACCTTCCCAGCCACCCTGGGCGCTTGTGACGCCTCTGGTCTTGGCATGGGGGGCATCGATTTTGTCCCCCTGCCCAATGGCGCTGTGCAGCCCCTCATGTGGAGGCATGCTTTCCCCAAGTGGGTCTCCACCCAGCTTGTCTCCTTCAACAATCCTGACGGCTCCATCACCAACAGTGACCTTGAGCTGGCCGGTTCCATTGCCCACAATGACATCCTTGCCCAGGCGGCCTGTGTCCAGGCCCGAACCACCCACAACTTCTACGATAACACAGCTGCTGTATATTGGCAACAGAAAGGCGCCACCACCACCACCGGTCCTGCTGCCTACCTCCTCAGACTCCAGGCTCTGCACCAGCGCCTCTACCACTATGTCCCCTCAGGGATTACATCCTGGGCCCAGCCAATCACCTTGCTGACCTCCTCTCTCGATCTGACCTCTCTGACACTGCCTTGCTCCACCACTTTAACACCCACTTTCCACAGGACTTGCCCTGGACCTTATGCCACCTTCGGCCGCCCATGCATTCCGCGCTGACCTTGGCACTGTCCAGAAGACCATGCAAGCTTCAGTCACTGAGCTCTATGCCAGGCGCAAGGATGCCCATTGGGACCAATGGGTTCAATTCTGTTTGTCTCAGGGCTTTAACCCAAGACTCCAGTCAGTTCACAATCCAATCCCCATCCTCCAAGTCTTTGCCAAACGCCTCCATGATGGCTGACTGTCCCGTAGCCACAATCCCATCCAATCTCGCACAGTATCGGACACCCTCAGGTGAGTGGGCCAGAGGCTCGCCCGCTTGGGGGCCAAAGACCCTCGAACCGACTCCACAGGCAGTTGTCTTGAATTCCGGCTAACTGCCCAGTTCAAGGCCTATGCCAAGCTTGACCCGGCCCCCTCCCAGGTCAAGTCGGTCCCCATCACCCTGGTCATGCATGCCCTCCACTTTGCATACCACGACTCCCCTTCCCCAACCAGACAGGCCATTGCCAACGTGATCTGCATAGTCTTCTTTTTCTGTCTACGCCCTGGTGAGTACAACGGTACTACCACGGATGACCAAGCCTTCCACCTAAAGGATGTCTCCTTCTACCTTGGCTCCAAAGTCGTCCACGACGATGGCCCTGTGCATGAGCTCCAAGCTGCTACCTCTGTCACCATCACCTTCACCACACAGAAGAATGGGGACAAAGGGGAAGTGGTGGCTCGTGCCAGGAGTGGTGACCTACTATGCTGCCCAGTTGCAGCCTGTGCGCGCGAAAGTCCTTCATCTCCGAAGCTGTGGCTCTCCCAGCTCTCCCTTCGGTCCCTCCCTCAAGCTTGCCAGTTACTTCAACAATGGGGTACTCACCCTTGTTCGAGCAGCAACTGTCACTTCCTCCATGAGAGTCTATGCCTAGACCCTCCACCCTACCACTGGCATTGCCCCTGCAGCCATCTCTGCTCGCTCCCTTTGCGCGGGTGGGGCTATGGCCCTGCTCCAGGGCAAATGCGACTCTAATGTCATCAAGCTCCTTGCCACATGGCACAGTGACTGCATGATGCGCTACTTACATCAGCAATCCCTCCCTATCTTCAAGAATCTTGCCTCTATCATGTTCAACAATGGAACATACTCCTTCCTGCCTGAGGAATGGGTTCCGGCCGAGGACCCCACCCCTGCTGGCAGCTCTCTTTGAGGTATTATGAGGCCTCCCTGACGCCTCTCCCCTCCCTCCCTCTGCTCCACGCTCAAGCTCTGACCCTCCCGCAAGCTCTCCACGACGTTCCCACCCGGTGGCTTCTGGCCAAATGGCAGAAAAGGCTTAACAGCCCAAGCTGTTAAGCCCGACTGTACGCCGGTGTGTGTGGGCAAAGCAAACTAAGGGACCGGCCTCTGGGCAATACACCAGAGTTCCAGATCCCCCTCTAGCACTGCTTAACCCACCAACACACAAATGAACTACAAGCCTTTCACATCCAGTACTACAAGTAGGTTGGCTACTGAAGCTATCACAAACATAGTGCGTGATAGTTGATGTAGCGAACCGGATGAGAGAAATGGTAGTGCCACGTGGAACGTACGACGTACGAACCAGACTGGGGAACACCCTTGAGTATACAGCGCACGTACTACAAGAAAGATCTCACTGTATCAGCAACCAGCAACATCGGTGCGTAGCATATCCCCGGAACATTCCCCGAAGGTACGAATCTCACTGTAAGCAGAACAAGCATCGAATTCTGCAAGCATCAAATTCTGCAAGCATCGAATTCTGCAAGCACCAAAACTCTCTGCAAATACAGGCTAAGCGCTAACAAGCCTGTAGAGGATTCCCCCAGCAGAATCCAAGCCCACAGCTCACTCTTTTGCTCCTAAGCGATTAGTAGTAGAATAAGTAAATAAATAGCCTGCCACGCCCACCTGCAGAAAAGGCTTAACAGCCAGCGGCTTAACAGCCCAAGCTGTTAAGCCCAACTGTACGCCTGTGTGTGTGGGCAAAGCAAACTAAGGGACCGGCCTCTGGGCAATACCACCAGAATTCCGGATCCCCCTCTAGCACTGCTTAACCCACCAACACACAAATGAGCTACAAGCCTTTCACATCCAGTACTACAAGTAGGTTGGCTACTGAAGCTATCACAAACATAGTGCGTGATAGCAACATTTACACTCAAAATACAAAAAATGTTGTGGTTTGTCTCTCCAAATGGCAGACAAGAGAGTATTTTTGGTACGAATCCGGCACACACTGACTGAGTGGGTAATGGCTCCCAAAGTATCAGGTCAATTCAATTTATTTTTCCGGTACATTTCATCTTATCCATGATTGGAATAACACTTATTATCCAATCACCAAACATGTAGTTTAATGAGTGTCAAATAAAATTAATTCATAAGTTGTTTAATCAAAATGGAAGTGCTGTTTTTGGATTATTCTCAAACAAAAAAAGTGTGCGGGCATTACTAGTTGTAGATGATACTACATGCAAAAAGGTACACCATTGGGTACTTTGCAAAAAGTGTACGTAGGTATCGGTAGGTACTGTGCTGACCCGGCACAGTGTCAAACCACCAACTGGCTATCAGATTCTATAGATGAGTAGGGAATTTAAGTACATAACCTTCGTGTAATCAAAATTTTGATTTTGAAAAAATTATGGCGCGGGAGGGGTGGCTTGCACTGGTACATGCTTTACTTATAGAAAATAAAGGCCACACACAAGCCAGACACATGGAAGAAGTCAGGGTACACAGGATACACAACACACCCAAAACCACACACACATGGAAAACTGAAGAAACACGAAAAACTGAGCACACACACGAAACTGCACACACACAAAACCAAAAACAAAACATACTTCTTGGTCCGCACGGGTTTTTTTTTTTTAAAGCACAGAAAATGAATCTTGTGCGACAGTCACGGACAAGAGAACAACGGAACAACAAAGAAACACTAGTGAGTGTAACAGGGGAACAAGGGAACAACAAAATTGAACAACAACAATGGAATGCAAGTGAGTGACAACAATGACGGCAATTTGTTGGAGATTCTATTTGTTTCTGATCTTTCTTTCTTTTATTTTTATCGGATGGAACAACAGAGCAAAACAACAAACGAAATGGAACAACGAAGCAACAATGGAAAGCAAGTAGGTGACAACAATGACGGCAATTTGTTGGAGATTCTATTTGTTTCTGATTTTTCTTTCTTTCATTTTTATTGAATGGAACAACAGAGCAGAATAGCAAATGAAACGGAGCAACAGAACAACAATGGAACACAAGTGAGTGACAACAACAACAATTTGTTGGAGATTCTATTTTTTCTTATCCTTCTTTCTGTTATTTTTATTTTTCACAGCAAAAATGGAACAATGGAACAATGGAACAAAACAACGACACAATATAATGAAACAACAAACACAGAGCAACAAAAACGAAGCAACGAAAACAGAGCAACGAAAACAGAGCAACAAAAATGGAGCAACAAAAATGGAGCAACAAAAATGGACTAACGCAAACGGAGCAACGCAAACCGAACAACGCAAACGGAACAACGCAAACGAAACAACAAAAACAAAACAACAAAAACGGAGCAACAATGGAACATGGTCAAAACGGAATGCCAAAATGGAACAACAAAACAAAGTAGCAACAGCAGCAAGCAACGAGAGCAACAGTGTGGGCACAGTAGTAGAAACAGCGGCAAAAGCTAGAGTAATAAACACAACTCCAACCCATGAGTGATGAATGTTGATCCGGCAATAACAGCATCGATGAATGCCCATTTATCCCTTCAATTAATATAGAAAATAAAAGTACATATATAATACAAAACTACTACTCCGTAATAATTATGAACTTAATATTGAGAATATTAGAAATAATGGAGGATTCCTAATATGTTGCAATAGCAATAAATCAAGCATAATAGAATCTACATTTTGAAAAGGGAATATTGTAGTCAAGAAATAGAATTCACAATTAGGAGAGCAGAATCGAATTGTTATTTGGGAGATTAATGTTGTGGAATTAATACTGAGTAAAGATTTCTTTTTTATTCGTGAATAGAAGTAAGTGTTGTTTGTACGGAATAATAATTGGGTTCTGCTAGAGACGGAAATAAATTATTTTTATTCGAGAGTAGAGTAATGTGCATCGCGCGCACAACAGAAATAGTGCTGAGTTTACGTGTACCCCCGGTACAAGCGTTGCAAATTTCAGGGTGTACAGAAATATTGCCGTGTTAAATTCACGCACAAAATTTGTGCGCGAGAAGTAAATTTGAACCCCGCGAAACAGTTCTCGGACGTGTGAGGGTGGAGGACTTGGAAGGCCTGCTTGGGTGTGAGGCCTCGGCACAACACCAGTGGGACAAACTCGAAGGGGAGGAAGCACACCTTGTGAGCCTGGAGCATCTCAGTGTGGGCTGTCCCTTCCGGGATGGCAGGGATGTAATCCGTCACATAAACGATGCTCGTGCTTTCGTAAAATTCGTGCGATATTTTAAAATATTCCGAAACATTTTGTTGCGCGCACAATAAATAATTCTCTACCTATTTTTGCACGCAACAATTTCAAGTAGGACTATTTTCCTATCCATATTTTCACCCCCTGTTTCATGGTTGCTTCCAAATTTTTCTATTCTACAATTTTGTTTCATGCTTACCCCGTTAATATTTACTCGCCATTTAATTTTTGTTATTTTCCACACGAAACTCATCTTATGTAATAATATCCTCTATGTACACTGATATTGTCGTAGCGTTGATACCATTTTCTGAACAAATATACGAGCTTCTTGATAACCAGCAATGTATTCTGTTACGTCACTTTCACGTTACTCACACTATCTTTTTCGAATATCAAAAGCCAACAACCATATTTTTGTACTAATAAGAAAATATTTTATCCGCATTTGCAATACTCTCCGACATTTTACAATATTCACGCTACGCTTATCAAATACGGAAATACAACAAACATATTTTGTAACAAATACGAAAGTATTTTATCAGCTTTTGAAATTATCTTGTTTATTGTATTATATTCGAACAGAAGACCCGGAACAATATTGTGCTAACCATAAAGTAATAATGAACTAGCCGTTCTACTATTGATGTTGATATCATCCATTACTCTTGTTCGTTTTTATTGTATTCCATGAAAAATTTGTAGTCCTCATCATCTTCGCCAAGAATCTCAACCAAGGTACGTTTTCGCTTCCGTGTTTTTCCCTCTTTGTTCTCCTCCTTATCTTGTTGTTTACGATTGCCATTTTGCTTTTGGTACATTTTAAGTATTTCCGTCTCTAATTCTTTTGACTGTTGTTCCTCCCTTCGTTCTTCTAATTCGCTTACTAGGTATTCGTAAAGATCTTGTCCCTCGTTACTCCACCCCTCCTTATTTCCTGACTTACCGTCAGTGAATTTTTTTCTCAACCTCGTGCCCTTTGTTGTGTTTATCCACGAGTCGTAGTCGTTGTAAAGGAAAAGCAATGCAAAAGCTTCATCGCTTGGGGTGAAAATGGTACTGATTGTCATTCTGACTGATTTTCTTTTGAAGTCTGTCTGTTTTGGTGACACCGCTCCAAGAATTCTTTTCATGAAGTATTTGAATTCTGGTGAATTTTTCCGCCGATAGTCTTTGTGCAATTGGTACCTATTTTCTGAGTTAACGTCTTGTGTGTCCGTGATTAGAACCGTTCCTGGGAAACTATCTGGTATCTGGTTGTTTCTTTTATCTTCTACGTGTCAGTGTTAATACGACCAAAATGTTAGAATGGCTTATGAACGGTTGCATGCCGGCAATCATTTTCTTGTTGGTTGCGTACCTTTGTAGTTTTTCCTGGCAAGAGTTTGAGCATTGTGCCTACACGCAGTCACTGCTCGGCAATAAATTCCACTCCACTTTTGGTCTTTTATATCGATCGTATTTGGTATTTCATTGTTATTCGCTTGTTTTACAATTTTGAATATTGTCGCCTTCACGAATGTAATCTCTGGCGGGAATTTAAATTTCCTGAATGCTTTTTCTTTGACGTGTTTGACAATGTTGTTTTCCAAGTTATCGTTATCGTATTGTTTTGTTGTCTGTAGAATATTTCTGTTGCTACTGTTGGTGGTTGTATATGTTTGGCTATCGTTTGTGTTTGTTCGATCACTTCCCGATACACTGCTGTTTGGGCTGTTTGTGTTATTGGTAACAAAGGTTCTACCTGTCACCGGACTGCAAATAGTACTCAGTTCCACCATTATTTTTTTGTTAACTCGTGCACCTCAACTTACCGTTTTTACCTTTGATTGATTTGGCGCGCTATTTTTATGATAATAATGTTGTTTGTAGGAATCGTTTGGTAATTTTTTTTCATTCCTACTGTACACACTGTAAGCTCTTGATTTACTGTCTCCAAGGAATAGCTGTATTTTAACTATTTGTACTATCTGTGAGTGTTGTTCTTGTACTGTCGCCTGCCTATCTTATTTTCGAGTGTGCCGTGATATTCTGGAATGTGGAGTCCTCAAAATTTTGGCGCGGACCACAATCCGTAGGTTCCACTGAGGGTAATCGTACGTAGCCCAAGCATTGATTCTCGTACCTATTATCTTTTCATTTTCTGCAACGGCGTTGCAAGAAAAGCCCTTTTTGTTGTTTTGTTATTTTCTATGGAGTACATTTTTCGAATGTACCAACGTCTTTTTGTACTAGTCCATCAAAAACAGCCTAACTTTAAGTAGTGTAACTTTCCTCGTCAGGATATGATTGGTTCTTGATATAGATGTTAACGTGTCCAGTGGATCGATTCCTCCGTAGAGATGTGGTGTACAAAGGGTAGTCTCCGTAATTTTTGGTTATTGTTTTTTGATTTTTGTATGAACAAGTAACCAAAATAGTGTTTCTCAGTTACTTTTTGAGTGCAAAAGTGTGTTATTTTCTGAAATGTTTGGATGAATATTCCTCATAGTACTATGGATTGGGGAGACTATGAAACAATATTGACAAGTCTCAGGCTGATACTTTAGTCATTATGAATTTTATAATAATGTTTGTCACTGGCCATGCATGTACCAAAATAGTGATTCCTACTCAGTTTTTGAGTGCAAATGTGTGGCATTGACTGCAATTTCAGGATGAATAGTGTTCATACTATGGATGGGGTGCACTACAAAACAAACTGGACAAGAAAAAGGCTGATACTTAGGTCAGTATGAATTTTAGAATAATTTTTGTCCCTGGACATGCATGTACCAAAATATTGAGTCCTAGCCGGTTTTGAGCGCAAATGTGTGGCATTGACTGCAATTTCAGGATGAATAGTGTTCATACTATGGATGGGGTAGACTATGAAACAAACCGGACAAGAAACAGGCTGATACTTTAGTCAGTATGAATTTTAGAATAATTTTTGTCCCCCCTGGACATGCATGTACCAAAATAGTGAGTCTTAGTCAGTTTTAGAGTGCAAATGTGTGCCATTGACTGCAATTTCAGGATGAATCGTGTTCATACTATGGATGGGGTAGACTATGAAACAAACCGGACAAGAAACAGGCTGATACTTAGGTCAGTATGAATTTTAGAATAATGTTTGTCCCTGGACATGCATGTACCAAAATAGTGAGTCCTAGTCAGTTTTGAGTGCAAATGTGTGGCATTGACTGCAATTTCATGATGAATATTGCTCATACTATGGATTGGGGAGACTATGAAACAAACCAGACAAGAAACAGGCTGATACTTTAGTCAGTATGAATTTTAGAATAATGTTTGTCCCTGGACATGCATGTACCAAAATAATGAGTCCTAGTCAGTTTTAGAGTGCAAATGTGTGCCATTGACTTCAATTTCAGGATGAAAATTGCTCATACTATGGATGGGGTGCACTGTGAAACAAACTGGACAAGAAACAGGCTGATACTTTAGTCAGTATGAATTTTAGAATAATGTTTGTCCCTGGACATGCATGTACCAAAATATTGAGTCCTAGTCGGTTTTGAGCGCAAATGTGTGGCATTGACTGCAATTTCAGGATGAGTAGTGTTCATACTATGGATGGGGTAGACTATGAAACAAACCAGACAAGAAACAGGCTGATACTTTCGTCAGTATGAATTTTAGAATAATTTTTGTCCCCCCTGGACATGCATGTACCAAAATAGTGAGTCTTAGTCAGTTTTGAGTGCAAATGAGTGGCATTGACTGCAATTTCAGGATGAATAGTGTTCATACTATGGATGGGGTAGACTATGAAACAAACTGGACAAGAAACAGGCTGATACTTTAGTCAGTATGAATTTTAGAATAATTTTAGTCATTACCCAATAAGTTCTACTTAAGTACGTATGAAAAAAAAAAAATTCGAATCCCTAACCCTAACCCTAAGTATGTAGGAAGAAAAAGAAGAAATTTGAAGTACGTACGAAGAAAAAAATACTATCATCGTAACGTTCAAAAAATTCAAACGGATCACATACAGCATTCAGTACATACTATGTAGATTCAGTACTAATTCCAAAATAATTCGAACGTTCCGAATTCAAACGGACGTACTAGCTAGCATGTAGATTCAGTACTAATTCCAAAATAATTCGAACGTTTGAACGTTCCAACGTTCGAACGTTCAAAAAATTCAAACGGACGTACTAGCTAGCATGTAGATTCAGTACTAATTTCAAAAAATTTAAACGGATCACATACAGCATTCAGTACTACTAGTACCGGTAGCACGTTCAATTCAAAAAATTCAAACAGATTCGAATTTCATGTAGATTCAGTACTAAGAAAAAAGTGCACTGTAAAATCACTCACAATGTTCGAAAAGTGAATTTAGTTCACTTTCGAATCAAATTGACCGAGCTCATTTTCCAACTTATCTGAGTAGAGTGTTGTTTCTTGCAAGCAACACTTCGTCCGAGAACGTGGGATCCGACCCTCTTCGTCACATGCCTTAGGGCGACGATGTCACGAGCACAACGATCCGTTCTCAGATATTTCAGTCCGATATAACAGCCTTGTACTGCAAAAGAAGTAGAAAGCATTCGATTAGGGATTAGTTGCTGGAAAGATATTCTTGTTTGGACGGCCGCCTTACATAAACATCTTGAAAGCACAAAATCTGCATCAATTGCCTATATATCAACAGGAACAAGTCCCTGTTTTTCGTGACATAGGAATTACTACAAGTCTGCAAATCAACGGCAGCACCAACAACGATTGTCGGAACAACATATTGGCAACAACGATTGGAATTGAAGGCAGCACCAAGTGGAAGGCAACAACGTGAGATAGATAGACATTGCTGCCTGCCTGTTGCATTAATGATGATGTTCTTTTTCCTCACTTCTATTTTTTCTTCTTATTTTCATAGGGACGGATCGGAATAACAAATCGGAACAATAGAGGCTCGGCGAATCTTTCCTGGTGTCGCTGGAGGTGCATCTTCTTCTTCCCTGCTGGAGGCTGCAACATCGGACCGGAACAGGAATCGGAACAATAGAGGTGCGGCGAATCTTCCGTTGAGGTGGAACAACAGATCAGAACAACAAATCGTTAGCAACGAATTGATCGGACGCCAACTGTGTAGGTTAGCATGTAGATTATATTATTCTGTTGTTATAATTTACTCTACTAGTACTACATCAATAGATACTCACCCATTTTGTTCAATTATTACATGTTTTCATAGACCAGCAACAGCAACCACAATCGAATTGCAAATGGCAGCGGTAACAACAATAGCGGCGGCAGATAGCAAGCAACACAGAGCGGCGACAGAGAGCAATCAACAGCAATTGAGCAAACCGGAACAATCGAACCAACCAAAACCGGGAACGATCAAAACACAAAGCGAAAGCAACAGCCACCAACAGGAACGATCGAACCATTGGCATCGGCATCTGCATCGGCATCAACAGCACTCCTCCTCCTCCAACACATCCCGTGGCAGCATACGATTTGACACATCGTCAGCAACAGCAACCGCAATCTTCAGCAATTCATCTACTACTCCATCGGCAACGGCATCCTTGTTGACCATGAGAAATTCAGAAAGAGCTATGAAGCAGAGAAGAAATAGCAAACTAGTATACCATCCAAAATACGGAAAAAGGACATTTCGTGCAACGCCGTTGCAGAAAATAGAAAAACGCAAAATACACATGAAAAGGGGGGTATGACTGTACCGTACTAGTATACCATCCAAAATACAGAAACAGGGCATTTGGTGCAACGCCGTTGCAGAAAATAGAAAAACACAAAATACACATGAAAAGGGGGGTATGACTGTACCGTACTAGTATACCATCCAAAATACTGGGAAAATGGGCATTTGGTGCAACGCCGTTGCAGAAAATAGAAAAACGCAAAATACACATGAGAAGGGGGGTATGATTGTACCATACTAGTATACCATCGAAAATACGGGAAAAGGGCATTTGGTGCAACGCCGTTGCAGAAAATAGAAAAACGCAAAATAAACTTGATCTTGACCTTCAATTCGTCAGATATGTTTCTTCCTACATTGGGTGTCGTAATTACTAGCGTGTTTGAATCACAATGGGAATCGTCAACATCAATGTTGTTGCCTTCTTCATCATTGACAATCAAAGAGTGGGGGGCCTCTATGCTCACACTTCCTTCTTCCTCATCGTCGGCATTAGGAAAGAAAAAATTGTCATCGGAGACAGAATCATTGTCATCCTCTATGTTTGTTAATTCCCGACAAATCAAGGCACGCCCAATCGGTTCGACAGAAGGGTCATACATAACTTGATTGTCGAGCACCTCTGGTAATGCGCCGTCACTACTCTGTGGACCGTTACAGGTGCTCGTTAGACCTAATTGTTGAGTAGCATCCTCGAGCTCGATTTTCTAATGAATAACGAAGATGCAAAATCATCTACCCCCAAACACCGGTAGTAATAAGAATAACATGTACCCGGATTACGTGAAATATGGTTGAGAAGACCGGGAGAAACAATTACTCCCGTTTTCTTTCTTCGTCGCGCTGTAAACAAGGGGGGTTTCTTCTTCTTGGTAACCTTCTGCTTTCCGTAACCAGTAGTGATCAGAGGAGAGTCCCGGTAGCAACGTACACAATATACCTGATATTTGGGAGTGCGGACCATCGTTACTACTGAAGTCGTACAATAGCCAGTAATAACAATAGAAAAAAGGAAACGATTGAGATTAAAATTGCGACCATGCACTGTTTGTTTCAGGCATAAAATTCAGTAACATGCCACTACTTCGGAAACAGATGCCAGTGGGGTAGGAAAATGAAATGTGCATAAAAATATTATGAGTTCGACATTAATTTTAATAAATAGGGTGAAATTACAAAGGGGGACCAGTGGAGTTCGACCCAAATATGCGCGTGATTCTGAAATAACCCTGAATCTCGTTTGTGTGACGTCTTGATCGGGGTGTTGGGATATTGCGGCCTCGTGATGAGCCATAAGATACACTCGGCTCGCTGCGGCCCTTGACAGCAGGGCAGCATCCACCTGCACCAGCTCACCCTCCTGTCCTTCTACATCATCGATGTAGCCAAAGGAGCGGCCAGTGAGTGATCGTAGAGTCCGTACCTACGTTGGTGATACAGTGAGATCTTGCATACTCAAGGGTGTTCTTTGGCTCGTACGTCGTACGTTCCACGTGGCACTACCATTCCTTACATTCGGTTCGCTACATCAATTTGTTGGCTTTTTCGATCGAATTTGTCCCCGACAGCTACGAGTACTCGTACCTAGGTGATCTACCGGTATTACCTATCGATTTGTATGAGTACAATATTTCTCGCACCTCGGTTTGTCGGTTTCGCACCTCGGTCGAATTGTTTTTCTTTTTCGAGTACGTACTCGTACCGTATTTTTCGCAGAATGTAGTCCGACTCATTCATAACAATTTGAACTACGCTGTGTATGAAATTGTGTGCTATTGAGTTTTAGTGTCTACTATGACTTCGAGATAGTTCGAGAAGCTTCCCAGCTAGTTCAGTGATACGATTGGAAAAGAACTGTGTTCTTTGATAATCGGAATTCGGATGAGACTTCAAGGAGAAGGTTCTATTTGATGTTCGAATACGATTGAACAATGACAGATGATCGGGAACGATGTCATTGACTCATGACTGAGGGAATGTGTCAATGACGCATGACTGGATTGGAGGAGTGTGTCAGTGACTCATGAGTGAAGGGGTGTGTCAATGATTCGTGACTGGACTGAGGTAGTGTGTCAGTGACACATGACTGAAATATCTGTGCGTTGTTCAAATTCAATTCTATGAATCAAGCCTATGATTCAAGTCTGTGATTCCAGTCCATGACTCAAATCTACAATTCAATTCTGTGACTCAATTCCATTATTCAAGTCTATGATACGTAGTACAAATGGACAACGAGACTTCCACCAAGAATAAGCTGGATTACCAATTGGCGTCCCCAGGGGATCACCAATTCAACCACCTAAAACGCACCATCCAGACTTTCAAGAACCACTTCATTGCTTGCCTAAACGGGGTCAATGACACGTAACCGATAGATGATTGGGACTTGCTACTACCACAAGCCCTCATCACACTGAACCTCGTTCGCACTTCCAGAACACAACAGCTGGGGCCATTTAACTAAAACAAGAGTCCACTAGCGCTGTTGGGCTGCTGTGTGATGGTCCATTATCATACCCAGGAAAGGGGGTCATGGCAGGACCACGGGACAAGAGGGCTCTACATTGGATCAGCGCTGAAGCACAGCAGGAATTATACTTGTACAGGTGAAGCTAGCCAGAAGATTTGACTGAGCAATACTGTAGGCATTCTTCCCACGAGGGGGGTATGCCCCAAACCTCATCTACCGATACACTGCTTCTTACACTTCAGAATACTTCCACACCCCAGTACCGTTTGCTCAAAAGGACACAGATTCATAGCACAAGGGAAAATCAACAGAACGGGACAAACGTACTTGATGTCACTGAACAATTTTCCACTGCTAGTACTACAGTGTGATGTAAAGGCTATGCCAGTAAAGATAGCAACAAAGTCATCTTCTCACTAAAAAATTAAATTAACTAAGAATGAATAAATCACGATTCCTTAACAACTATGCAGAGGCAAGATTGTTGTTCAACCAAACATGACAATGTTAATGCATGAGCTGGGAAATAGTGGGTAAGAATCATGTCACACCAGACCAATGAAGCATAAACCACAAAAGGTGGTTTAAAAGCTAGCACTTGGTGCCGCGCTAGGAGCAGCACTTGGAGCCGCGCTAGGAGCAGCACTTGGGGCCGCGCTAGGAGCAGCACTTGGTGCCGCGCTAGGAGCAGCACTTGGGGCCGCGCTAGGAGCAGCACTTGGTGCTGCGCTTGGTGAGACACTCGGAGCAGCGCTTGGTGCCACGCTAGGAGCAGCACTTGGTGCCGCGCTTGGTGCCGCGCTTGGTGCCGCGCTTGGTGCCGCGCTTGGTGCCGCGCTTGGTGCCGCGCTTGGTGCCGCGCTTGGTGCCGCGCTTGGTGCCGCGCTTGGTGCCGCGCTTGGTGCCGCGCTTGGTGCCACGCTAGGAGCAGCACTTGGTGCTGCGCTTGGTGAGACACTGGGAGCAGCACTTGGTGCTACACTGGGGGCAGCACTTGGTGCTGCGCTTGGCGAGACACTCGGAGCAGCGCTTGGTGCTGCGCTAGGAGCAGCACTTGGTGCTGCGCTTGGTGCCACGCTAGGAGCAGCACTTGGTGCTGCGCTTGGTGAGACACTAGGAGCAGCACTTGGTGCTACACTGGGGGCAGCACTGGGTGCTGCGCTTGGTGAGACACTCGGAGCAGCGCTTGGTGCCACGCTAGGAGCAGCACTTGGTGCCGCGCTTGGTGCCACGCTAGGAGCAGCACTTGGTGCTGCGCTTGGTGAGACACTGGGAGCAGCACTTGGTGCTACACTGGGGGCAGCACTTGGTGCTGCGCTTGGCGAGACACTCGGAGCAGCGCTTGGTGCCACGCTAGGAGCAGCACTTGGTGCTGCGCTTGGTGAGACACTGGGAGCAGCACTTGGTGCTACACTGGGGGCAGCACTGGGTGCGGCACTTGGTGAGACACTGGGAGCCGCACTTGGTGCTGCACTTGGTGAGACACTGGGAGCAGCACTTGGTGCTACACTGGGGGCAGCACTGGGTGCTGCGCTTGGTGAGACACTCGGAGCAGCGCTTGGTGCTGCGCTAGGAGCAGCACTTGGTGCTGCGCTTGGTGCCACGCTAGGAGCAGCACTTGGTGCTGCGCTTGGTGAGACACTAGGAGCAGCACTTGGTGCTACACTGGGGGCAGCACTGGGTGCTGCGCTTGGTGAGACACTCGGAGCAGCACTTGGTGCTACACTGGGGGCAGCACTGGGTGCTGCGCTTGGTGAGACACTCGGAGCAGCGCTTGGTGCTGCGCTAGGAGCAGCACTTGGTGCTGCGCTTGGTGCCACGCTAGGAGCAGCACTTGGTGCTGCGCTTGGTGAGACACTGGGAGCAGCACTTGGTGCTACACTGGGGGCAGCACTGGGTGCTGCGCTTGGTGAGACACTCGGAGCAGCACTTGGTGCCACGCTAGGAGCAGCACTGGGTGCTGCGCTTGGTGAGACACTTGGAACAGCACTTGGTGCTGCGCTGGGGGCAGCACTGGGTGCTGCGCTTGGTGCCACGCTAGGAGCAGCACTTGGTGCTGCGCTTGGTGAGACACTCGGAGCAGCACTTGGTGCTACACTGGGGGCAGCACTTGGTGCTGCGCTTGGTGAGACACTCGGAGCGGCACTTGGTGCCGCACTAGGATCAGCACTGGGTGCTGCGCTTGGTGAGACACTTGGAGCAGCGCTTGGTGCTGCGCTAGGAGCAGCACTTGGTGCTGCGCTTGGTGCCACACTAGGAGCAGCACTTGGTGCTGCGCTTGGTGAGACACTAGGAGCAGCACTTGGTGCTACACTGGGGGCAGCACTGGGTGCTGCGCTTGGCGAGACACTCGGAGCAGCGCTTGGTGCTGCGCTAGGAGCAGCACTTGGTGCTGCGCTTGGTGCCACGCTAGGAGCAGCACTTGGTGCTGCGCTTGGTGAGACACTAGGAGCAGCACTTGGTGCTACACTGGGGGCAGCACTGGGTGCTGCGCTTGGTGAGACACTCGGAGCAGCACTTGGTGCTACACTGGGGGCAGCACTGGGTGCTGCGCTTGGTGAGACACTCGGAGCAGCGCTTGGTGCTGCGCTAGGAGCAGCACTTGGTGCTGCGCTTGGTGCCACGCTAGGAGCAGCACTTGGTGCTGCGCTTGGTGAGACACTGGGAGCAGCACTTGGTGCTTACACTGGGGGCAGCACTGGGTGCGGCACTTGGTGAGACACTGGGAGCCGCACTTGGTGCTGCACTTGGTGAGACACTGGGAGCAGCACTTGGTGCTACACTGGGGGCAGCACTGGGTGCGGCACTTGGTGAGACACTGGGAGCAGCACTTGGTGCTACACTGGGGGCAGCACTGGGTGCTGCGCTTGGTGATACACTCGGAGCAGCGCTTGGTGCCACGCTAGGAGCAGCACTTGGTGCCGCGCTTGGTGCCACGCTAGGAGCAGCACTTGGTGCTGCGCTTGGTGAGACACTAGGAGCAGCACTTGGTGCTACACTTGGGGCAGCACTGGGTGCGGCACTTGGTGAGACACTGGGAGCAGCACTTGGTGCTGCGCTAGGATCAGCACTGGGTGCTGCGCTTGGCGAGACACTTGGAGCAGCGCTTGGTGCTGCACTAGGAGCAGCACTTGGTGCTGCGCTTGGTGCTACACTAGGAGCAGCACTTGGTGCTGCGCTTGGTGAGACACTAGGAGCAGCACTTGGTGCTACACTGGGGGCAGCACTTGGTGCGGCACTTGGTGAGACACTCGGAGCAGCACTTGGTGCTACACTGGGGGCAGCACTGGGTGCTGCGCTTGGTGAGACACTCGGAGCAGCGCTTGGTGCTGCGCTTGGAGCAGCACTTGGTGCTGCGCTTGGTGCCACACTAGGAGCAGCACTTGGTGCTGCGCTTGGTGAGACACTCGGAGCAGCACTTGGTGCTACACTGGGGGCAGCACTGGGTGCGGCACTTGGTGATACACTGGGAGCCGCACTTGGTGCTGCGCTTGGTGAGACACTGGGAGCAGCACTCGGTGCCACGCTAGGAGCAGCACTGGGTGCTGCGCTTGGTGATACACTTGGAGCCGCACTTGGTGATACACTGGGGGCAGCACTGGGTGCATCACTTGGTGAAACACTTGGAACCGCACTTGGGGCAGCGCTTGGTGATACACTGGGTGCTGCACTTGGTGATACACTGGGAGCCGCACTTGGTGCATCACTTGGTGACACGCTGGGTGCGGCACTTGGTGATACACTGGGGGCAGCACTGGGGGCATCACTTGGTGAAACACTGGGAGCCGCACTTGGCGCATCGCTTGGTGATACACTGGGTGCGGCACTAGGTGATACACTGGGAGCAGCACTTGGTGCATCGCTTGGTGACACGCTGGGAGCCGCACTTGGTGATACACTGGGGGAAGCACTGGGTTTATCACTTGGTGATACACTGGGAGCCGCGCTTGGTGCATCGCTTGGCGACACGCTGGGAGCCGCACTTGGTGATACACTGGGGGCAGCACTGGGTGCTGCACTTGGTGAAACACTTGGATCGGCACTTGGTGCAGCACTTGGTGATACACTGGGTGCGGCACTTGGTGAAACACTGGGAGCCGCACTTGGTGCATTGCTTGGTGACACGCTGGGAGCCGCACTTGGTGATACACTGGGAGCCGCACTTGGTGCATTGCTTGGTGACACGCTGGGAGCAGCACTTGGTGATACACTGGGAGCCGCACTTGGTGCAGCGCTTGGTGAAACACTTGGAGCGGCACTTGGTGCAGCGCTTGGTGAGCTACTGGGTGCGGCGCTTGGTGAAACACTGGGAGCCGCACTGGGTGCTGCACTGGGTGCTGCACTAGGTGCAGCACTTGGAGATTGACTTGGTTTCCCACTTGGTGCAACACTTGGGGCTGCACTGGGTGCAAAACTGGGAGACTCACTGGGTTTCGCAGTTGGTGATTCGCTTGGTGCACTAGACTCACTTGGTTGTGCACTTGGTTGTGAACTTGGTTGCTCACTAGGTGGTAATTGGGTGACAGATTTAATTCCCTTCGCTTTCATCGCATTATCAAGGCCTCCTGCAACAACTTCACTCTCGACTGCTTTGACCGCAGAGGTGACACCACCAGCGACACCATTTGATACTGCTGCTGCTGGTGACATTCTGACAGTGAGAGAGGTTTGACCACATCGTAGTCCTGGGGGTGTATTGGCGTCACATTCATCCCTGTTAAACGACATAGTTACTTCAAATACTTCATTTGCTCCGCTTCTTGCGCTTCCCGATGAACTTCCGCCTGTAATAGATTCCCTTACAGTTTCTTCATACGCTTTAAGGTAATCCTTGAGCCTGGTATTTTCATCGAATGCAACTATTAGTACAGATGTTTCCTCGGGAATCTCTGTCGGCATGGACGACGGTGCGGCAGATGGAGGGCTACTGATACTCGGAGTTGCGCTCGGGGTAGCAGATGGCGAGGCGGATGGTGACGAAGAAGGTGAAGCAGAAGGTGCGCGGGACGGAGATGAACTTGGAGCAGCAGAGGGTTCTCTTGTTTGACCCTTAAAAGTTGGGGACCAACTGAGACTGGGAGATGATGTGGGTCTTGAAGTAGGGGAAACCGATGGTGTTGCAGTTGGTGATCGAGTTGGGCTAACAGAAGGATCCGAACTTGGGGATGCACTTGGGGATGCGCTAGGGAAGCTACTTGGAGCTGCACTTGCTGGCGTAGTGGGGAATCCAGTTGGGGATAGTGTTGGATCTGCTGATGGAGATGCTGTAGGGCCAGTTGGGGACAAACTTGGTTTTTCGGATTGCGTCACAGTTGGGCCCTGAGAGGGTGAAACAGATGGACTGACAGTAGGCGCTGGTGTCTGACCCTCAAAGGTTGGGGATTGACTGCCACTAGGAGATGCCGTTGGACGAGAACTAGGCGAAACTGTTGGTTTTTCTGACAGTGCAGTTGGCGTCACGGTTGGACTGGCACTTGCCACGATACAAGTGTTACACTTTTTGGGGCAGAAATCTGAAACCGGTAGACCGTCTTTCGCAATGACGTTGCATTGACTTTCTTGTATTTTCTTGCAGTTTGATTTTTTTCCTTTGAAAGTGAACCTGAGCGAATTCGCACATGAGCATCGCAGGTTACACGCTGAGGGGCAAAACTCTCTCACCTTCTCTTTTTTGTATTTGTCTTTCTTCCCGCATCTACCATTGGGCTTCTTCGCCACCCATCCACAATCTTGTACCTCGTTCTTGTTGTAACGGAAGTCAGGGTCATCTTGCGTGCACAGGTCTGCTTCCGTTGTAGGGGACGCTGAAGGCGGATCAATCGTACATTTTTTTTTGCACAGACCAGGGCAATAAAACGAGACCTTTTTTCCTGTCCTTTTATCCCTCTTCCTGCATCTTCGGGCTTTCTTCTCTGCTGCCCACTCACAACCTTTTTTGGTATTACCATTGAGACCAAACTTATTGTCATCCTCACAGTGTTCGGCAAGTGACCGTTGTCCACCTGATGACAACGCCCCGACACAATGAAGTGCGACTAAGATAAGGATTGCCAATCTCATCATGGGTGCAAATCTGAAGATGAACATTATTCACATTCAATGCAAAAACTCGTGTGTTAGTATAGTGAGTGCGGGAATGTCGATTGCTCGATTCAATTATTCAAGGGTCTACCCCGGGACCGATTGATACA
Organism: Pseudo-nitzschia multiseries; assembly: GCA_037355745.1. Classification (NCBI taxonomy): domain Eukaryota; phylum Bacillariophyta; class Bacillariophyceae; order Bacillariales; family Bacillariaceae; genus Pseudo-nitzschia; species Pseudo-nitzschia multiseries. The sequence continues at coordinate 9,777,200 of CM074787.1, read as the reverse complement.
ACCGACTACGGAGACAAATCGAGAGTTCTGTCCTATCACACCGTCCCTTATGTTTGTTCTCTCTTGAAACATTCGCTCTTTTTTACGACTCCTCCAGCTGGCACCTTTCTACCATCTCTTTGGACCGCGGTCACAAAGCGACGAAGTCTGATATCGATAACAATAACGTCGCACATCGTCTCGTGCCATTGAATGCCGCTGCCTCGCCGCCTTCGTCTTCTTTCCTACCGAACCCGGTGTATGATGAGACTTACCGAATGAGAAATAAAGCGTGCGCCTTCCTAATTTATTGTTCACAATCAAATATCGGTACGTAATTAATAACAATCACTCCTAATATCGTTAAGATGCTCGGGCCTGAGTAAAGATTGTGTTTTCATACGGTGGCTCCGTTGAATAATGAAAATGTAGGGGTGTTTGTTCCAACCGTACACTTTGAATAATGCATGGCGATTGTTGGTAAATATTGCGAACTCAAACCTCAAGCGTCCTAGTGGAAACGTACTGAAAAGCTACGAAGAGAAGGAGCCAGAGGATCAAAAAGATCGCAAAGAGCTTTTCGAATCCCAAAGCTAGTACTTCCTCACGTTAAACGCTACGGACACCCAGAAAGGCCAAAAGTTCTCGAGAAAAGAAATAAGCAATGACGATGCATAAAACAATGAAGCACATGAAATCCGAACAATCGATTCGATAATATCTACGGTATATTATCCGAAATAGTTCCAACAGAATATGTCCAATAGAAGTAGGCATAATAATATATTCCCTCGAGGGAATACCGAACCGTACGGTAAAATTATTTATGAGCGATATAATTCGAACGAGCTTGATTCTCAACGGATTTGAAACCCACAGTTTTCTGGAACTTCTTCGTATTATGTTTATCAGTACTATCACTATCATACCTGTAGTAGAAAGCGCATCCAATTTCTTCAAACAGGTGCGTACTCGTCGTAGGTACCGGTACGGTATGTTTTGTTTAAGAATCTCCCAATTGTGAAATGAGACACGAGTGAAAAAAGATCCCAATTCCTGTTGGTGTAACAACAGTCCTCGTGACTGACCGATCGGAGACCAAACTAAAATTCTGATCTTCCGAACATTGTACCGTACGGTACGTACTCGTACGAGTACTGGAAGGCGTCACAAAGCAGGAGTCATTATTATTTTACAGGGGTGCGACAACACGGTCTATGGATGAGAAGAAAAACTGGAAAAAAATTGGGGTCCTTGAAACCGTGATACCGTACGTACCGGTACCGTAGGATTTTGTTAAAAACTTCCCCAGCTAAATTTTTAAAAGTCTGTTTTTACTGCATAATGCTAGTAAAACTACTACACTTTCAAATGATAGCAACTCAATCAAAAAGCAATATTAGAATTAGTTACAGTCTTCATTCTAGACCATTTTTTATGAGGAAGCTGAATATTCAGCGCGTTTGGGCTGATTATGCACAGAAATGTATTTATTAATGATTCAAAATGAGAACATTTTTCTTGCACATTTCAACCTAGTTTAAGAATATTATCTTTCTTTCTGCATCCTTATTGAGGATGGATTACCATAATATGAAACTAGAGTGAGAGAGTAGTTGCTGCTTCTTTTAATGATATTTTATAACTTCAACACTTTAATATTCTAACTACATGCATGTTATTCTTCCTTCCTTTCCTCAATGCATGCTCCTGCCAGTATCACTGTTGCTAGCTCTCTTTCTTGAACCTATAACATCAATCTCCTCTCTTGTTGTAAGATTTGTTCCCTTATACTTGGTCCCTCTTGCAGTATGCTCCTCTCTGTATGCTCTGATCTCCTCACTGAATCTGGCATTGATCACCTTGCCAACCAACTCTGCAAATATTTTCTTCTTTTCACTAAGCTTTCCCAAGTAAACATTACCTTTGCTACTACAGTCCAGAAATACTTCCAGCAGCTCATCATTCTTCAAAATGTCATCCTTTGCATTTGCTGCTGCATCAGGGTTGTTGCCCAGCTTCTCTTGGTCCACAGAAGTTGAAACTTTCTTCATCAACATCACTCCAAAATGAAAATATTGCTCATTCACTAGAGTCAACCTTCCTCTATTTGATGACCTGAGAAAACTGGCATAGCACTTATCCAGATATACTTGTGATTGGAGGGTTTCTTCTGCATAAAATCTCATACTTGATACGAACTCAATTTCTTTCCGCAACTGAAGACCATTCTCACTTTCTTCTTCCTCTATGCTGTTGATCATTTGAATTTTTTCAGCCTCAAATGGAAGATTGCCCACCCAAGGATTTTATTCACATCTCTCACATCAAGATGCTTATTCTTCCCTTGCTCTTTTGCCATCTTTGATTCAGCATATTTGACTAGACCTTTCCTATACAATTGATGCAATTCCTCTTCTCTCTTCATCTGAAGTAGTACTTGAGATAACTCCATTCATGTTTCTGTGTTGAATCATCTTGAATAGTTTCATATGGAATGAGATCCCAATTGCTGCTCTTTTAGATCTTGCTTTCTTTCTTTCTTCTGCAGTCTCAACAAGAAATTTCAGCAGCTGAAGATTTATGTTTTGGCAGAGACTATCAAACATGGCATCAGCTTGTCCTAGAATAATCTTCTTGAACCATTCTTTTATCCCTTGTGTGAGCATTGAAGCTGCTGCATAATCCTTGAATACATCATTATCCATTAAAACCTATGAATAACTTGAGCCATTTTTGTTGTTACTCTAAAAATCGACCCAAAAGGTATAAGATGTTACAATTTAAAGAGATGTGAGCTCAAGGTGAGGCTCTTATTTTTGCTAGGTTATTCTTGTAGTGGACCTGTATCCCTATGTTACGTCCGATAACTGTCATGCGACCCTTTTTTTCATCGCAAGGTACTTTCTCAACCCTGGCTTGTGTGTAATTTTAAGATGAGCCCTCCCTGTGATTCAGTAGCCTATGTATCATGCTCATTTAATAAATTCTTGATCCCTGGGTCACAATGTTTTTTTTTCTTGGGTCATGAATAACTATTATTAATTTTTAATAAAACCTACCCATACAATTAAATTCTTGAGTTCGCAACACACACACACTGTTACTAAAATTAAATACATAAGGGCATGACTCACAACCAGTAAAATTTAACACAAGTGCCCGCGGCACACTACCCTTAAAATTTAATTCTATTCATCATTACACACTACCCTTAAAGTTCAACACTAGTGCTTGCAGCACACCACCCTTAAAATTTATCTCCATTGCTCGTAACACACTACCCTTATAATTTAACACTTGGGCTCGTGACACACAACCCTTAAAATTTAACAGTAGGGCTTGCAACCACCTACCACTATAGTTGAATTCTGTGGGTCAAGAATTGTACTAGTAGTATTATATGCAATATATGTATGATAGGTACGAGTACTCCTTTCAGTACATTTTAATCATTTGTGTCGCAGAAACTACTATTTGCAACAACGGTATGCAATGTATGTACAATATGTACCTTTTACCCTAATCGCTCTCCCAGAAGATTTACTCGTGTTGTAGGTGTGAATGAACCCATGTGGAAGTAGTGAATGGAATTACACAATCAACAGTAACAATTCCAAAAATAAATGCCTAAACTTCCTCCAATTGGCCAAGCAATTGCATCGATACAGGATCAATATAGTTGTCATCCTCAATTTCCTCATTAGCAAGACTACTGGCAACAGTGCCACCATCTTTTGGTAGAGTAGCGGTTTTTCCTGACTTGAATCTTTTCGGCATCATTTTCTCCAATTTTTTACCCATTTCGGGATCTTCTCTTAATGTTTTTACCTTCTTGCACAATCTAGCAAACACTTGCTGTCCTTTTTTGTCCCATCCATCTGCACTTCCACTCTTCAAATCACAATATTTTTTCTCATGTATTTTTTCTTTGTTTGTGTCGTGTCTGTTCCATCAAGTTTCCTTTTTATGGTGATGCAACCCGCATCGATGCCTTGCACCATCACTCTTTCGGACAGTTCTTTTGATGTCAGAAATTTCATGTCACCATACCATTTATCCTTGACATAGTCTCTCACTTGTTTCTCAACATTCTTTCTATGTGTGCGCATCGCGTTCATATCATCCATTGACAAATGTATATCACCATAACTCAATATACTCACTTTCTCCATGGTATCGCCGCTCCGCACTGTTTTCAATGGAACCATGTTGTTGGTTTTTGCAGCATCCTCTTTATAATTCTCTCCCTTCTTACTATCACTCACCATTGTCAGCATCTTCTCTAGTAGTTCTGGTTTCTTAGTCAAACCCTCTGCTAGCTTTTGCACCAGGAGGGTCGCATTGGGCTTTTTCTGTTGTCTGCCGCCCGTAGTATTTTTTTCTCTTGTCCCTTGGATATTTACACTACTATCTGTATTCTTGTTGGAGCTCCCAACATTATCTTCACCAACCAAACTTGAATCACTGTCACTTTCACTTTCATTGTCACTGTTGCTGTCCATGATGCTGATGCTTTCAGCTTTTCTTTTTGGTGGTGTCTCTCTTTCCGCAGCAGTGGTGCTTTCTTGTGTTGTTGCAGCTGTCATGGTATTCATGGTGGACATGGTGGTAATGCTTGTATTTTTGGTAGTATCTCTAGTGTCTCCGTCCCTGGCTGTTTTGGCCAGAGCTTCTATTTTCTTTTCTTGTAAATGTGTTACTTTTGGCTTGGGGAGCTTTGACCATTTTTGTTTTGGCATCTTGAATTGAGATTTTTCCAATCATCGGTGTTTTTGACAATTTTGTGAATTTTTATCATGCCTTGTTTTTGCAGTGATTGTATGAATTAAGCAATTTGCATTAGATTTCTCTTTGCGGAAGCAGGCCAGTGAGCGCGGGCCAACCAAAAAGAACTGCCCGCCTAGCTGCGCCACTTTTTCACTACTTATTTCACTACTACTAGATTGTACGATAACAATGATGTAATGATGTACGTAGAATAATCTACCAAATAATGTGACACCCACACCCTATTTTTCCCCAATTCCAGGACAAGAATTAACTCATTAGGTGGTTACACACAATCTATCAAAGAATAGTACTCATTTCTGTTTCTTTCATCTTTCATCTTATCCATAACAGGAACAATGCCCGTGGACAAATCACAAAAAAGGTATTGTTATTTTCCAATTTGGAATTGCAAATTAGTGTGTATTTGTCCTCCAAATCCACAACCCCAATTCACTCATCAGGTGGTGACACACAAACTATAACCAACAACTCTCTTCTATTTCTTTCATCATTAATCTTATCCATAACAGGGTCTATGTTCATGGGCAAATCACACCAAATGTCTTTATATTATATTTCTAATTACAAATTAGTGTGTATTTTTCCTCCAAATGAACATCACAAATGCACTCAATAGGCAGTGACACACTAGCTATCAAAGAGGGATAACTCACTTTTGTTCCTTTCATGATTCATCTTATCCATGATAACATGACAAATATTCATTGACAAATCACAAAATATGTCTTATTTTCTAATTTCTAATTGCAAGTTATTGTGTATTTTTGTTCCTCCCAATCCAGGACCCAAATGCACTCACTGTGTGATGGTACACCAACTATCAAAGATAACTTACTTCTGTTTCTTTCATGACTCATCTTATCCATAACAGGAACAATACTCATGGACAAATCACAAAAAATATAATATATATATATATATATTTCTAATTGAAAATTAGTGTGTATTTTCCCTCCCTATCAACAACCCAAATGCACTCATAAGGTCGTGACACAAAACTTATCACTGATGACTCACTTCTGTTTTTTTCATCATTCATCTTCTCCATAACAGGAACAAGAATATTCATGGACAAATCACAAAAAATGTCTTGATTTTCTAATTTCTAATTGCAAATTAGTGCGTATTTTTCCAATCCAAACATGTACCCAAATGCACTCATTATGTGGTGACACACAAACTATCAAAGCTAAGTCACTTCTGTTTCTTTCCTCATTTATCTTATCCATAAGAGGAACAATATTCATTGACAAACCAGAATTTTTTTTCTAATTTATAATCACAAATTAGTGTGTATTTTCCCTCCAAATCCAGGACCCAATTTGCACTCCTCATTAGGTTGTGACACACCACTTATCAAAGATAACTCGCTTCTCCTGTTTGTTTCATGATTCATCTTATCCATAACAGGATCAATATTCATGGACAAATAATCAACCAGGTCTGTATTTTAAATGTCCAATTGCAAAGTTGTGTTTATTTTTCCTCCCAATCCACAACCCCAATGCACTTTTTAGATGCTGACACACAAATTATCACAGATAATTCACCTTTGTTTCTTTCATGATTCATCTTATCCAAAATTGGAACAATATTCATGGACCTACAAAAAAATGTTTATTTTTCAATTTCTAATTGCAAATTGCTGTGTATTTTTTCTCCAAATCCAGCATCCAAATGCACTCATTAGGTGCAGACTCTCCAACTATCAATGATAACTCAATTCTGTTTCTTTCATCGTTCATGTTTTCCATATCAGGAACAATATTCATGGACAAATCCCAAAAAACATCTTGATTTTCAATTTCTAATTGCAAATTAGTGTGTATTTTTTTATCCAAGTCCACAACACAAATGCACTTATTATGTGGTTACACACTAACTATCAAAGATAACTCACTTTTGTTTCTTTCATCATTCATCTTATCCATAACAGGAACAATATTCACGGACAAATCCCAAACAACATATTGATTTCAAATTTCTAATTGTAAATTAGTGTGTATTTTTTTATCCAAATCCACCACACAAATGCACTTATCAGGTGGTGACACACTAACTATCAAAGATAAAGAACTTTTGCTTCTTTCATGATTCATCTTATCCATACGTCCGATAACTGTCCCGCGACCCTTTTTTTTCGTCGCAGGGTACTTTCGCAACACTGGCTTGTGTGTAATTTCAACACGAGCCCCCCCTGTGATTCAGTAGCTTCGTATCATACTCATTTTTCTAACTCTCAATCCCTGGTTTGCAATTTTCCCCCCCTTGGGTCATGAATAATTATTATTAATTTTTAATATAACCTACTCGTGCAATTAAATACTTGTGTTTGCAACACACACCCACTAAAATTAAATACGCAAGGTTATGACTCACAACCAGTAAAATTTAACATTAGTGCTCGCGGCACATCACCCTTAAAATTTATCTCCATTGCTCGTGACACACTACCCTTATAATTTAATAATTGGGCTTGTGACACACTACCCTTAAAATTTATCTCCGTTGCTCGCGACACACAACCAGTAAAATTTAACATTAGTGCTCACGACACACAACCCTTAAAATGTTGTCGGTTAAAAAATAAGGCAACAGAAACACCGTAGAAGCGCTATGGTAAACGAAGCAGAGGTACAAACGCGAATACTTCGAGGTCAAATCTGGCTTAGAATCAAGCTCACCTCTACTACTCGGAAATCCTTAAGTGGTAAAAACCATATCACCTAAGGCTACAAACAAATGAGGAGAATTGGTTAGAAACAAGTCATATCCAAAGACCTGACCAATAAGTGAACGCTTGGAATCCTTAAGTATGCCCAAAAGAATATACTTGATATCTCGCGAGGAAATTAATTATTGCAATCAAGAAAATCAATATCGATTCTGAATGGGCCTCATTTATCTACCTACTCTACGAACAAGCATACGCCCCATCAAACGAAATACTTAACCTCGTAAATGACTGATGCCATCAAATGACTGATACAGTAAGACCTACACGACGCTAATACAGCAACAACAGTATCGGTACGAGAATGGTAACAAATAACCGGGAAAGATCTCTATCACGTAAAACACAGCAGAGAGCCCCGATCCAGTGAAATACACAGTAAAAATAAGAGTGTCTCTCTGAGCTCACATCTCTTTAAATTTCAATTATCCTATACCTTTCGGTCGATTTTTAGAGTTACAACAGGTTATAGAGCCCTTATAACTTGCACTAGTGGCCCGCAAGAGCACTAGTGTTTACCTTAAGCTACCTATCTCCGCCCGTTCAGCACCTCAACTGTCGGTTACAACCAGAGTATACTTGGTACGGGACTCGCATCGCCGGGCTGTATCAATAGACCTCCCCGCTTCTTTCTTTCTCCTCCTCCTTACTTGCGTATCAAGGGGTGTATACAGATCCTTCTACCAAGAATCTTCTTCTGTAATACACAACCAAGCGCACGTATCAAGGGGTGTATCCACAGAACATTCTACCAAGAATCTCCTTCTGTACTACACACCTAAGGACGACGATCAATTGAACGATTACGATTACATTAATACCAACTAAAGACCACCGCCGTCTTTAATGAAAGCCCAGCATTGCACCGGACACGCCGATTGTAATCACCCATCCACACTTTCCCTTCCGCGTCCATCATCCCCATAAAGGACCATCGACGCCCATTCACCACTTCAAACAAACTAACAGACTGCAACTCACCCTACGATAGTTGCTTTATTCACTACCTTTCACACCGCCGTTTGTTCCTCCTTCGGAACATTCCTTCGGTCTTCCCTTTGACACGGCCGCACCTTCGTTCGGTCATACTGCAACTCATCCTTCGATAGTTGCTGTAATACCAATAACAATTGTTACCAAGGCTAATTTGTTTCTACGACTACGATCGAACGATTCCTCGACACTGCATTCGACGCTCGAACGATACGATATTTACGACAAACGATTATTCCCCGCCAAACTTTTCTTCGGAACATTCCTTCGATCTCTCTGCATCGTTCCGCAATAATCCATCAATTTCTCTGCGCAACGCCGAGCCATTCCAATCAAACAGCCGGCAACCGCAGTAAAATCTACCCTGTTTACCTCCACGGCCTACACAATCACTCCTAGCTACGCCAATTGCCCTGCGCAACGCCCTGCAATTGCAACCCAACCGCCGACAACAATAATTCCTCTTTGATCTCCTCTCCTTCACACGTTCCCAAGGTTAATTCGTTAATTCGTTTTCATTGACAAGTACGATCGAACGAACTACCAATCCAAGGCCGATCGCACGATTACAATACTACGATTACATTGAAACAACGGCGAACACCAACCGCTCGATTCGCTGCTACCATCCGTCTACCAGCAATCACGTCCATCAATCCCTACTACAGCAACCTTTCGCATTGATCTCTGATCTATCGACACAATTTCCTTCTACCCCGCTCATTGTGTCCACAACATCTGCCATAGAAATAGCACGCCAACTGCTCAACCACTATCATGACAGAAACCGCCGTCAGCTGGAATGAAGTCAGGGGAATACACTTCTCTATTAAATTCCTTTCGTGACCAGAAGTACCAAAGCTACCAGATGGTAGATACCTTATTCGTACGAATCCATGAGTCCCGTATCAATCAAAGTAATTGATTCCCACGGCATATCGATTCCCACGGCGCATCGATTCCCATCGCGCATCAACGGTGAGCAATCCCTGTTTTACAGTATTGCCATCGTTCTTCGGTGAGCAAACTCTGACTTCATAAAATATCACACGAACTACGGGAGCAATTCCTGACCTTAATGATAAACTATCCATGGAGTCTTCCTAACGGAACAAGGGAAGAAAACCGTTGGCGTGTGATTCTCACACAATACATATACATGCATACAGATATATATGGTCAACGACCAATACATGTACGGAAATAATCAGCGAGTAATCTCATCACTACGCAACAGCAGTTGCAACGTATTCATCTCAATAAAAGAGATATCTTGCATTTCGGCAAGATTTCACTTTATCTCATACTTTTAACATTCAACTGATTTATATCCCAAAATTCACACTAGTTGCTACCAACTACTTGTAATCTACATACTAAGGTCTGTCTCGCTGCAATCTGAATAAGTCACAGCAAGAAGAGATCCGGCGTTTCCCTAGCTTCGCCTGTAGTCCGATTATCCGTTGCCGAAAGCATCCAACACAATTGTCACGCGTAGAGTACAATCGTTTGTCTACTAACACACTAACGCAGCGTTGCTGTTCTTCAGAGGCCTTTGAATCAGACTCTCAACGAATCGGATTCAGAAGGCCGCGGAGAGATACGACACCTGCGTAAACACTGTGGATAGGGGCCTCAGTGAGATTACCGTTAGCAACGAGACGAGCCTTGTGTCTACCCTCGTGCTTGACAGCATATATCATGTATACCTTGATCTGTTGGAATCCGGGGGGAATGGAGCTTGTCTTGTACACGCCTTTATCAATGAATGTATTGTATTCATTGAGTTGTGCCATTTCCAGAGTGGTGGCATCTTCCCATTTGGTGTTTCCGTTGGCTTGATCAAATCGGAGGGCTTCTTTGTGGTCACGAGGTACTTTGAATCCGTATTGGTACTGCGGAGTTGTACGGAAAGAACGTAGTTTGGCTTGGTGCACGAGTTGATCAAGTTTCTTGGTCCGTCGCGCTAGGTTGGTGATTCGCTTGAGGCGTTTCCAACCCAGGAGGTCAAGCAAGTTGTTGTCTTTCCCATATTTTGCAACGGTGACCGGGTCATCAGCCGCAATGTTGGCTAGAGGTTCATATGTGCGTTCCATATTTTCCCATTCAATCCAAAGGTTATACTTGGAACCTTTGTATTGAGGATGCTTGTTATCCAGCGGACCTTGGTGTCCTAGGATGCGGCGAAATGACCAAAGTTTGCCGTCTTCTTGTGTTGAATCACGATTGATGTAATTCATGACATCATTGTATGCAATGATATCATTGAGTTCGTCATCAGAGTGTTTGCACTTAAACTTGATGAAGTCTTTGTTGCGTTCAAGACTGTCTTCAACATCGACGATGGTAAGACGCTTCCGGGTGCCATCAGGGTTGGTTACAAGGAAGGATCGTCCTTGTAGATCGGCAATCGGGACCGTAGGAATGGTAATGGGTTTACCATCATCGTCAAATTGTGCGTTACCTTCTTCGTCGGTAACAACTACCTGTGATGGGTCTACGGAAGGAGTAGCGGGGTTGGTGTGTGGAGTTGTGACGTCACTAACATCAAAGTATGCTAATTCTGGTGGATCAAAATCATCTTCAGTAAGGAGAACGCCATCGGATGTCTTGCTGAAGATGTGTGTCATAGGGGGACCATCAAAACTCTCCCCATAGTTGTTAGGGAGTGGAGAAGGTGACCAGCTGGGGCTGTCATCGACCTTCTTATAAAGAAAGCTCGGTAACGAGGGGTGGGCGGGTGGTTGAAGAATAGGTTGAGTGCCAGATGCGTGGGGCGTAGTACCTGGTTGTTCGTTGGGTACAGATGGGATGGTGTCATCGGCAGTGTCAGAATCAGCGGGTGAAACGCGAGGGGGAATTGAGTTGCCTGGTTTTGTAGACGCGTCAATGGGTTTACTCTGAGTGGTATGCTCCCCATGTTTGAGTGCTGGAGCTTCTCCAGTGGCGTATAAACGGGGCAAGGAATCCTTGGCGTTACGCCATTTTATGAAACCATCATCAGTGAATAGGCCTGCGCGTTTGTTACGAGACTCAGGTGTAAGAGCAGAGCGGACACCGGACCGGTCAAGTAACTTGTTGGTAACGGGATCCCAGATTTGGAAGCAGAGTCCATTGCCAACATGTTTGGCGATGCTGATGAAGTGACCTAGGCGTTCGGTAGACTGGGTACCGAAAGGGGAGTCGTTGGTTTTGAAATACACAGGTTCAAACCAGAAGAAACTGGTGTATGCGCTGATGTCGCCAAGTGTACCGGTAGCAATGAAGACCGGTTGTTTATCTGACAGCGTAGGATCAGAAATAACATTGAGGAGACCTGCGACGTATGTCATGCACAGTAGCCATAGATGTGGTGGTGTGCCTGTACGATCCATGACGCGATTGACAATGCGCTTGAACGTTTGGTATCGGCGTTCGAATTGATTCTGGTGTTGGTGATAAGGTTCACTTTGCCAGAGTCCAATCCATAGCATTTTGAGGTAATCGACGACCTTCTTACTAGATTGATAGTTACCGTGGTCGCAAAGGAGACGAATGGGCCTGCCCCATTTTCAAACAAAGTTCTGGAAGCAAGATAGAAAATCGCCGGTGGTACGCATTTCTTCAACGTGTATAATATGTGACTTGCGGCCGAAGAAGATCTGAGCAATCTTGGAGCCACCATCAATTGCTGGGACATCCAAATAGACAGCATCGAACATGACATCGTCATTGAAGGGTCGAACGTTCATGGCCGGTTGTGGGGAATGAAAACGTTTGAAAAATTTTCCATCAGGGCTAACCGCTAATGAACCATATTGGGTTGAGTTTTCAAACGTGGCCTTGATGCGATCGGTGGAAACCCAACAAAAGAAAGGTTTCAGGGATAGGTAGTCATGTTCGTTGGGGTATCTCTCGCGGAGCGTAGCCGCAATACGTGTAGTATCACTGGCAGTGCAATCCGTCGGAAACGCAGTGACTGTCCCAGAGGTTTCAGGTAAAGTGCAGCATGCGAGGCGTTCTTGATGAATGTAGTCGGTGGAAGTAAGCCAAAAGGAGCGATCGTTGGTTCTATGATCATCAATAGGAAGGAAGGGAGATCGAGTGGATTGGCTGGAATATGAACTGAGGGACGTGACCGTGGAGGAGTTGGGTGGTACAGAGATATCCAATCCTTCAAGACAACGTGGGTTTCCATATTCGTCGTAATCGGCATAAGGGAGTTGCTGTGGCTGAGGAGGATATTTCTGGAGAAATTGTTCATCTTTTGCACTGATGGTGGTATCGAGAACAGATGGGTCCCAATGCTTATCGGATGTCATGATAACATGTGGGAGTGTGTCAAACTCAATAGTCGTGTACTTTTGCATCGCAAGGTATGGTAAACCGTGTCGTATGCTAAGAGGCAGTGCATATCCATCGGAGGTGGTGATGACCTGTCCACCGCCCGCTTTGATGGATGTGTCGTCGACAGTGGAAAAATATGCTTCCATCTGGCTGGAGGACAATATAGAAGGGTGTCGTCCTGTATAGGCACATTCATTGAAAATGAGGATGACGGGACCTCTGTTCGATATGGAATAAGCTCTGCATGTAGCAATGGGGATATTCTGTACCTGGTGATTGTTAATGCCGGTGACATTGACATATCGTGGTGGGATATCCTTGGAGATGAGGCATGCATCATTGCCGATGATGCAACCATTTGCGCCGCAATCGGCCATGGCAAAACCAGGACTAGTAACCGTAGTTTTGTGTATGCGGTATGTGTACGACGTTACTGGACTATCGTTAGGAAAGGTCAGATCTTCGTCAGGATTATACCACTGGTGAAAATTGGCGGAATATGATGATGTTCCTACAGGTATTTGGGTGTCACCGTCCTTTTTGTACCGAATGTCAGGGTTTTCGGAAAGGAATCGAGCGGGATGCGCGGGTGACACGGAAGACTTGAGAGGTCGCTGGTCCTTGGATGAAGAGGTTGTTGATTTGTATACACCTAAAGATGCATGGAAAACACCTCTACGATCATTTTCTACAGCAGGATGTAGATCTGCTGCTGAATTGGCATGCTCATCTTTGTTCGAAATATCGTCTTCTCGGAATGATACCGAATGTCCATGTTGATATGCCTTCCGGGTAATGGGTTTGACACTGTTGGGGTCAGGTTGGTCCTTGTTAAGTAAGTCGTGTCATAACGATGCGACCACGATTTTCTTGCCTTCCGGAGAAAAACTAAGCCAACTCTTCATGTCCTGACGTGACAGGGCCTTCCATATGTTTGTAGGCAACCGTGTGGTAGGGTCAGGGGTACGTCCAGCCTTAAATACAGCATAATCTTGATAGTCTCCTTCAAATTCGATAGGGAGAGCATAGTCATCATGGTTTTGGCTTTGTTCAGAGGAGAAATCATGAATGTGTGCACGTACAGTCGACCGAGGAGCAGACATCGCTGACTGGGAATCGAGTCAAGTTGCTTCGAGTAAAAGCGTGATTTTAAGTTCGTGGATAGCAGCGGCTTCGGCGACCACATCCGTCACGGTGCTATTTGTCCCACCTGGATCCTTGACTTTGGCAAACTGTTCACTTAGCTGAAAGCTGGAATAGCATGCCTGACATAATGCTGATTTTACAGTATGGTACTCAAGGGGCTTGTTGGGAGGACGGAGCTTATTGAGTGATTCCCGGCAGTTCTAAACTAATAAAAGACCAAAGTAATAAAAAATATTCACGAGTGAATAGATGAATAAATTTTTTGGTGCACCCAACTGACGAATATTTTTATTAACTGACAGATTTGGAATTTGGAATCTCTAAGTACAAAACAGTAACTGTCTGTTTACGTCTGTTGTTTAATCACTACCCGCGCCACCTACCGGCCTATTTTGGCAAGCAAGCCTGTTGAGTATTTCGATTTTAGTGATTCCGTTCGAGTTTATTCTGTTTTTATTCAATTAATAAAATTTAGAAGTCGATGCAGCATCGACTTCTAAATTATATTCAATACTTAATATATCTATGTACAAAGTGAATAAATTTATTAGTTTGGTCGCAAAATTTTATTAGTTTAGAACTGCCGGGAATCACTCATTGAGGTGATTTAATTCATCAAACCAATGTGTAATGAATTTCACTTTGGATTCTTTCCAATTGTTGAGATTCAACTTTAGCAACGCTTGTAGCTGAGTCGAATTGTCATATACCTTGGCTTTTGATTTGCTGTGAAGGTTTACGAAATCGAAGTATGCTTTACGTCCATCACGAGTGGTAGAATGACTGTGTACACACGATGCAGAAAGGTCGCTTTTGAAGACTTCCAACATTAGTACCCAGAAGAAGGCGCACTGTTTGACAAAGAGATCACGTGTATAACCCAGAAGCGTAGCTGGAGGCCAAGTTTCATCAAGGAATGTCTCTGTGTCGATGTCGTATGCCTCGAGTTTAGCTTTGAAACCTACGAGCCAGTGTTCGAATCTTGAGTCATTCGTGAGGGGCGTAAAGGACTTTTCATCCCGTGCTTTTCGGCACCAAGATTCGTACTTTACCTGCTGAGGTGACTTTTTGTTACTTCCCGCCGGAGGAGGTGGGGGGTTCAGAACAGATTCGTTACGCATGCGTTGGGCATGCTCTTCGCAGAATGGTTGGAATTCCTTATATGTATATGATTTTACATCCTTCCAATTTCTCTCGTCTTCTTCTAGAACGACATCGACTTCTTGTAGATCGATAGCAAACTCCGCAAGTGCTTCTATGCTCCTTTGAATGGATCGAGGGATATGCGTTGGTAGTCCTCCCTCAGTATAGGTAAGCTCGCGTGCAAAGTCCGGTTCGATAAGTGCGTCGAGGAATGCATTCCACTCGCATAATCCGCCTTCCTTGAGAGCTAAACACAACTTACTATTAGCCTCACTTGTTACGTTGAGTAGGGATACGAGTATCTTCTTCATATCAGTATCAAAACTGGGAAAGTGGTTGGCAGTAGTAACTTCGGCATCGTTCTTCTCTTTGCCCCCAAATACATTGCCGGGCATCGTCGGTATGTTTGGCATTTGTGACGGTTCCGATCCTTCGAAGGAATTGCGCGGTGACTGGGAATGAGAACTGCTTCGTGTACGGTGTGCAACTGGCATATGCCAGCGTAGAGATTGTATTCAATTCCGTTCCTGTTCCTTTTTGTGTGCAAGCCGCCTTAGAGCTTGCGACTGTTAATCTATTATTTTCCTTCTGAATCCGGTCCGTTGAAGGTTTGATTCAAAGGCCTCTGAAGAACAGCAACGCTGCGTTAGTGTGTTAGTAGACAAACGATTGTACTCTACGCGTGACAATTGTGTTGGATGCTTTCGGCAACGGATAATCGGACTACAGGCGAAGCTAGGGAAACGCCGGATCTCTTCTTGCTGTGACTTGTTCAGATTGCAGCGAGACAGACCTTAGTATGTAGATTACAAGTAGTTGGTAGCAACTAGTGTGAATTTTGGGATATAAATCAGTTGAATGTTAAAAGTATGAGATAAAGTGAAATCTTGCCGAAATGCAAGATATCTCTTTTATTGAGATGAATACGTTGCAACTGCTGTTGCGTAGTGATGAGATTACTCGCTGATTATTTCCGTACATGTATTGGTCGTTGACCATATATATCTGTATGCATGTATATGTATTGTGTGAGAATCACACGCCAACGGTTTTCTTCCCTTGTTCCGTTAGGAAGACTCCATGGATAGTTTATCATTAAGGTCAGGAATTGCTCCCGTAGTTCGTGTGATATTTTATGAAGTCAGAGTTTGCTCACCGAAGAACGATGGCAATACTGTAAAACAGGGATTGCTCACCGTTGATGCGCAATGGGAATCGATGCGCCGTGGGAATCGATATGCCGTGGGAATCGATTACTTTGGTTGATACGGGACTCATTGATTTGTACGAATAAGGTATCTACCATCTGGTAGCTTTGGTACTTCTGGTCACGAAAGGAATTTAATACTGGTTCATACCAAGCCGAATGTTTCCACTCCCATCAAAACCACCTCTGATTTGCTTCCTGTACAAGCAACGGACTCCATTCTTGATACGCCCGCTCCCAGTTCCAACCTGATAAACCCCAGCTTGAACCCTGTCAAACCAGCCAAACCCAACGCCGATACTGCTGTTAAGGTTTGTCTGCCTTATATGACCCGGTCTTTCGATGATACCAACTTGAACAATTCCAATAGTGCCGACCAACCTGTTGATTGCCAAGTGGCTGATACTCCCACTGCTAATGCTCCTATGCCAAATAAAGCACCACATTACGCCTGGACCTGGATTTTGTTGTCGGTCAAAAATACACATACCCTACTTACGTACATTCTACAGCAATTATATCCATTCTACACTTGAAAAGTTACTTATACTCCTAGAGAGATAAAATGACTTCAAGTATCAAGATATCGACGTCACATCATGTGTTCTCTGTCTTATGACGAATTACACATACACATGATCGACGACGACCGGTTTAGACATCCCTACATACAGCACTAACACAGGGATACCGGTCGAATAAAGTAAAATACACAGTAACAGAGCAATCTTGCGATGTGCTCACATCTCTTTAAATTTTAACATCATATACCTTTGGTCGATTTTTAGAGTAACAACAGGTTATAGAGCCCTTATAACTCACACGATTGCTGCCCATCCGTAGGATTGTGTATACCTTAAGCTATATCTATCCCCGCCCGTTCAGCATCTCAACTGTTCGGTTACCACCAGAGGACACTTGTAGTGACGCCCATCCGTGTGCTACTCTTAGGCCTCCACTCCAAGCTTCGCCACCGCCTCCCTCTCGAGGGCCGCACCTTGGACGTACATCTTCCTTCTGTTCCCTGCTTGTGGATCAGGGGGTGTACTCGCTATCACAAGCCTTGTAACCCACAACCAGCTCTCTGGATTACAGTTACAATTACCAACTAAAGACCACCGCCGTCTTCAATGAAAGCCCATTGCACCGGACACGCCGATTGCAATCACCCAACCATATTTTTTCTTCTGCGTCCATCATCCCTATAACGGACCATTGACGCCCATTTGATTGTGCTAAGCTCTTCTTTATACAACAATACAACAGACTGCAACTCATCCTTCAACAGTTGCTTTAACTCCCCTCGACTCAGTTCTTCAATTCCTTTCTACGGACACGATTCTTCGACGACGATAGATGTTTCTTCGTAACATTCCGACGGTCTTTTCGGTTATTTCTGCACCTCCGAGGATCGTTCCGCGATAATCCATCACTTGCTCTGCGCAGCGCTGAGCAATTCCAATCAAACAGCAACCTCTATCCCTTTTACCTCCACGGCCTAACCAACAACTCATGCGCAACGCCCTGCAATTGTGATCCAATTTTTCATTATCTCCTCCGCTTCGAATCTACGACAGTTTTCTCCGACGGTCAATATTCCTTTGGTTCATTCCTTCTTCGGAACTCCACGGCGTCCTACTGCACCTCCGAGGACCGTTCCGACGATCACTCGATCCTTCAATATTTCGATCGTTTATTCTTCCTTCGGATCATTCCAACGGTCTTTCAATATTTCTATCTACCACAACATTCGCTTGGTCATTTTGTCGGTTCAGCAGGTTAATTCTCTTCTACCCACGACGCTTGATTATTTCATCCCTTTGACACGCACACCGCACTCGGTCTTTTCCTGGTGTCCCTTCCTACAAACGCTATTCTGGACATCGGTGAACAAGAACATTCCGACGGTCCCTTTGGCTAATTCATCACCTCTGGCCCACTCCAATTTCTCCAACCACCGCACCTTCGCTTGGTCATCTCGTTGGTCCCACCACCGTATTTTTCCTTTGCATATTCGATGGTCTTTTCGACTAATTCTTCGCCTCTGTCCTACTCCGATTGCTTCTCCGCCAATCGGTTATCTCATTACCGGCTCTCTCTCCAACGCCGAGCTACAAGGAACGCGTTCTCACCTGACGATTACAACGACTTTTCTTTTTTGGACGACATTCTACACAGTCATATGCATGAACGCTTAATCCAACACCATGACACAAACTGTAGTCAGCTGGAATGAAGTCCGGGGAATACACTTCGCTTTTGGCCCCAACTTCACAGCCGGCAACAGACAAAGCAAGCTCAACGCAGTCTTTTCCCGGATATTGCCTAATATTGCAAGCCTCTTCCTTGTTGATGATGATGGTGTCGAGACTCTCCGCCCGGACCCAATCCCTGTCCTCAAGTCTCTCATTGTAGCAGCCATCATGGATGAACTCCCACCCTCAGAAGTATCTAAAGCGCACAAACGCCATATGTTTGGAGGGCTCTGAAAAATGGAGGTGAACAGTTGGTATTTGGTAGTTTAACTTGTTGGTTATTACATGAAATTGTTACTTGAAATTGTGAGCGAAATTGCTCTTTTACTAAAATCACCATATTGGTGCATCGGCCCGCTAATACTCCAATGCACACACTAAATCACTAATAATCGCATCGACCCGCTAATACTCCGATGCGCTGCACGTGTCCTTTGTACCAATGGGCTGTAGAGATTTACCTTGCGCCCGGTAGGTTTGGTACATAAGGCCCTATTTTTTAGTAAGAAGGAGAACCGGAACCGGTAAGTGGTAAATTCTCATTCCCACTTCCATTCCCATCTCCAATCATGTTGGTCCATTCCTGTAGAAGCAAGATTCATCGGACGATCGATTCTTGTCTCGTTCGCGTCTCATTCATTCACTCGTGTCTCATTCGTGTCTCATTCGTTCAGCCGCGCGCGCTTGTTCGATCAACTTCAAACACACTCCCCTGCTTCAAAGGATAGATGGACTCGTCACTCAATGAGACTGCTCCAGAACTCGCTGTAGGCCGAAAATGCTTCCTCTGTGTCTACAGCAGAGAAGCTTGTATCCTTGTTGCTCTTGACCTTCGTGGAGTACTCATCTTTTCCGTAGAATTTGGAGCCATGCTTTTCAAATAGGACTCCGGTAAGATTCTTGGTGAAGAGGTCACTTGTCATTTCATCGCCTGTCTTCCACATCACCTTGATGATGCCCATTTCCTTCAGCTCTCGCAGGAAATACTGTTTCACTTCAATATGTCTGGTGCGACCTGCTATGGACCAATTGTTGCAAAAATCAACTGCACCCTTGTTGTCCACATATATCACCATGGGTAGCTTGATTTGCAATCCGAGACACATCATGACTCTCCAAATGTACAGCATGTCTTGGACGCATAGCACAGCTGCATACAGTTCGGCTTCCATCACTGACAGTGCAATGATTGACATCATCCTTGATCTTGCTGTGACATTGGCACCATTCAGCCAAGTCGACCAGCCATTGACGCTGTGACGTGACTCATCTTTGGCGTACTCTGAGTCACTGAATCCAATCAGCTCAAAAACGAAATTCTTGGTACTATCCCACACTGCATTTGGGGCTAATGTGAGACCTCTCTTGGGTGTTCCAGCACAGTACTTCATCACTCTCTTCAGTGCCTTCATGTGGGACTTCCTTGCTTCAGTCATGAACCTGGAGAGCTCCCGGACAGCATTCTGTGTTTCGATGCGTGACCATCTCATCATATGCAATAGGATGGCTGTTCCGGACCTGTACTTGGTTTGGGCTTCCTTGGTGAGAACAGTATCCGTTGGTCCTTCACCTTCTTTCTTCAACACTGATCCTGGCTCTGCTGGAGTTGTGGGATTGCCTCTGCATTCATCAAGCTCGAACTCGTCGACAAATCTTTTGATCTTGACTGGTTGGGTCATCCGAAGTGTTCTGTTCTTCTTGTCACGCTCGATGTGGCATCCGACATACTCATCCATCTCTCCAACATCCTTGCATTCAAATAGGGACTTGAGTTGCTCCTTGTGCTTCAGAACTTCTGCTTCTTCACCTATGATGCAAAAATCATCAACCCATAGTAACATCAAGAGTAGCTTGTTGTTGATCCACCTGAAAAATAGACACGGGTCAGCCTTGCATCTTTCCATCTGCATGGTATGCATTGCTCGTCGCGCTTCTCTCCAGAATTGTATGGCGGCTTGAATTGTGCCATATAGCGTTTTCTGCAATTGGAGGAGTACATATGATGGGTAGAATTTCTGATATTCCTCTGGAATCTTGGTGAATATCTTCTCCCCATTCTGGAATTTGCCATTCAGAAAAGCTCCTTCCACATCCACAATGTAGGCCACAAAATTTGCCATGACCATCAGTATCATTGCAATTTGGATGGAGATATCGCTGACAACAGGTGAAGACTTGTCTTGGCCATCATAGTGCTCACCATCTAGCTGCTTGAATCCTCGTATCGCGTTCCTGCATCTTACAGTACCATCAGGTTTCATCTTGTTGGCCCAAGTGGTATCCATGATTTTGGTGCCCGGTGGGATATTGGCTTCATCAATCTCTTCAAAAACGCCGTACTTGACCATCTTCTCATGCTCAGCGTCAACACCCTCGGTAAACTTGTCGCGCATTGGACTGGCCATAGATTCTTTGTAGTTCATGGTCTTCAGTTCATTGGTGTTGTCAAAGGCACTCCCAGCTGCGCCAACTAGACTGAGTTCACTCATAGCGCCTTCCTGAGATGGAATAGAGACTGACAGAAGATTGAATTCGTTCAGCGCAGTCATTGCCTTGTGGAACTGGATTTCAGCATTGGTGAATTGAGCTGCATAGCTTGCCATGTCCCCATAGCGAATATCCGGATTGAGATGAGAGTTTCTCATGACACGGCCATACCTTGTGGTTGTTACAACATGTGGATCCTCTGCTTCAGTGTCGTCATTGCTGTCGTAGTCCTCACCATTGCTTTCATATTCAATCTTGGTTTCTTCAATATCATCGGAGTAGTAGTCATCGTGACTATCGAAGGCAGGGTCCTCTGTTGCAGGTTCAGATACAGATTCAGATTCAGGTTGGAAGGGAATTGCTGGTGTTGTGGCTCCCCCACTTGCATCCTGAAACTGCACGCGGCGAGGTCTGGTGGTGCGCAAGATGGAAACAGGTTGAGGAGGCGGGTCATTGATTGGGAGATCCATATGCCCGCCTTCAAGGAAATCAGCATGAAAATTAATAGCTTCACCCGCTGGTGCAGTGGGTGGAAAATACATATTCGCTTCAGCCAGTAGATGTCCCTGGTAACTGTAAAAGTGTTCGTCAATGGATCATACATCACATAGCAATCTCCAGGCCGGTCAGTGCAATATCCGGCAAAGAAAGCTGGATTGCCTCGATAATTGAGTTTTGGACTTGTGGACCGTTTGACACGGACTACTCCAGCCTCACCAAAGGTTCTGAGGTGGGCGCTGAAAGCAGGGACCTTGCCAGAGAAATGTTGGATCTTGGGCATAGTATTGCCATTCACGGTCACAGCCTCCAACCAATCCAACTGCACGTCACACCGCATGGCCAGGGGAAAGAATTGAAACCTGTATTCCCTGGGCACATTGGCTTGAGAGCAGAGTGCCATCGCTCGACACACTGACCGATAGATTGCTGTTTCCACCAAGCTATTCTGCTGTGGAGTATCCACAGAGGTATACTTGAACTTGCAAGAAAACTTCCAATCTGCTGAGGCCAGTTGAGCTTCAAGTGCCGTATTTTCACCGGCCTTATCACATCGAATTTGCTTCAGATGTTGTCCTTTGGATCTCCATTGGTTGAGCAATGCGCAAGTTGGTTCAACCATTCCATCCTTGGTGGCAAAGAAATTGACAAATCGGCATGAGGAGTACTCATCAACAATCATGCGAAAATGGGGCTTGGTAATGAATGGGGCCGTCATCTTGGTACTTTTGGCAGCTTTGGGTGCCTTGACTGAGGACATATCCACAAAGAGTCTTTCTCCAGGCTTGGTAGCGGCTACATGCTCACTGTCGGTAGGAATCACTTTCCTTTTCGCTTTGGCTTTGGCACAATCTTCACATGGGAGCAGTGGACCTCGAGTAATGGTCCAGCCAAGTGTCTCAGCCGTCCGACGCGTCCTGATCTCATTCATGTGTCCCAGGAGCTTGTGGGCTTTGTTGATGTTCATCTTGGTCCCTTCATCCGTAGTGGTGGTAGCAGTGGCTGCATTGATGTCAATGCTGTTGGTAGGATTTGCAATGCGATCAAAATAGCCAACCCACACACAGCTCGTGTAGGTGGGGATCTGAATATCAAAATTCACTTGGAGATTCCCTTTCTTTAGCGACCATCCGGTCTTGTCGCTTCCTGTGGCTATCCAACCATTCTGTAAAGCCAAGTTGGCTGAGAACAGGTTGAATGCAAAATTTGGGTTGAAATTCACACCCTGCAACAACGTCTGAAACTCCTTGTTTCCATCCTTGTCAATCTTCTGACAGGGAATATCCCTGACCTGACATCCTTTCAGTTCATCCCCACTTTGGGTGGTAATGGTGGCACCACTAGCTCTCAAATTGGTGGCACATCGCAGACTGTTGGAACTGTGGCTGGTTGCGCCTGTATCAAAAACAAAGACATTGTCATCATACAGCAGATCAAATCCTTCGGGCACAACATCTCCTTTGGTAGCTCGCTTCTGGGCATTGAGCAGTTGGAGGGAGGCAGAGGTTTGCATCGCTGAGAGACAGAAATCATAGTCAATTGTGGCTCCCTGGACATCCTTCAACTTGGGTTTCCAACCATTCGGGCGTCTGGCAGCATTCTTCTCATCTTCAAAACAGACAGATGTTCCATGATTGCCACCACAAAGTCCACACTTGCGACGTCTGCCCCTGTGGCCATTCCTGTTGTTTCGATTGCCATTGCCATTGCTATTGCCGTTGTTGCCGTTGTTATGGTTCCGATTGTTGCCATTGTTGCCGTTGTTGTGGTTCCGATTGTTGCCGTTATTGGTGCCGTTGCTGCCATTGCTGTTGCCGTTGTTGCCATTGTCGTCGGCACGTGGGTGTCCTGCTGCTCGTTTTGGACAGTTGAAAGCTTTGTGCCCTTGTTCTTTGCACCAATAACAAACTGCATTGGTGGACCACTTGTCCCTTGGGTCAGCAAAATCGGTCATTTCAGCCCCAAACAAACTCATCTCCTTGGCTTTACCACCCCGGCTTTGGATACTCCGAGCTGAGTCGTACAAACTTTTGGCCCGGACATTGAGAGCCTCCCAAAAATCCAATTCAGAGGTTCCATTGGCTTGCAGCGAATCGATGAAGGGTGTAAGCTGCATCAGTAGGTAGGCCGGTAGGGCAGCTTTGAATGCCACAATGAGTTGTGTCAAAGTGGGCTTGACTGATTTGTAGTGGTATTTCCTTTGCAACTCGTAGATATCCTCAATCAAATCCTGTGGAGGGGCGCCAATGGTCAACTTTAAACTTCTCAGATCAGTATCCAATTGTTCTTGGTCGCGGGATTGGTTCATTTGCCTGTATTCCTTCATGAGCTCTTCAATCACGCGATGTACTCTACCTCGGGGCCATTGTGACCGGAGCTCTGCATTCTTTTCAGCTGTAGCCCCCCTGTCAATCTTGGACTTCTCCATGATGGCTAGGCCTGTCCTGTTGTCGGCGAAGGCCTTGTACAGATCGTTCAGTGCTTTGTTGTGGTACCGGTAGGCCTTTTTCTGTGCGGTACTCATGTCCTCTCGAGGTGTAAGCTCTCCTTCTGGAGGTAGGTCCTTATGTGGCTTGGTAGACAACATATCCCGGTACTTCCGGTTATCCGCGAATGCTTCAAACTGAGTGTACCAGCGCTCAAACTTGCTCTCATCCCCCTTGGCCAACGTGGGCACTTGGCTATCCACATACTCCACCATCTTGTACTTGTATTTCGTCTTCCTTGAGCCCTTTGTGCTTGCGCTGTTTGCGCTTCCCCTGCTTGTGCCGCTACTGCTATCTGAACTTGACAGTACACTGCTCTCTTCCGACGTAGATTCTGCAGAAAAGGCGATCTCTATCTCTTGGTGCCGGTTTGGTTGATCCTCCTCCATCCGGTGGACCGAAAGTAAATTGTTGTATTCCTATACAAAGTAAATTGTCGTATTCCGCTGCATATACGATGCGTATTTCCAAGTCGAACGTAAGTAAATTGCCGTATTTCGATGCGTATTTCGTTCGACGTATTCTGTAAATTGATGCGTATTTCTGTATTCGATGCGTATTTCGATACGTATTCCGCAAATTGATGCGTATTTCTGTATTCGATGCGTATTTCTGTTTAACGTAAACCGTAAAACTGATACGTATTCCTGAAAATCGTCGTACTCCTATTCTGACAAAAAATATGTAATTGGCCCAATCGATTCTTCGATACCAATCCTGCTGTTGAATATGTGTAATTGGCCCAATCGATTCTTCGATACCAATCCTGCTGTTGAATGTTGCTGAGCTCCAATTGTTAGCCCGCCTGCAGTCCGATCTTGGTGGACAAAAAGTATTCTTCCGGTAAAGATGCGCGGAGAAAGAAAAAAAAACGTAGAAAGTCGCTGACTCCGAATATTAGCCAGCCCGCAGTCCGATCTTGGTGGACAAAAAGAAATATTCCGCTGAAGAACGCGCAGATGAAAAGGTAAATCACTGACTCCAATGGTTAGCCAGCCTGCTGCAAAATAAGAATGTCTCTTCTTCGACCAAGTTCCAACCTCGGGAGCGCTCCGTAATTCTTCGAAGAATGTTTGGAGGGCTCTGAAAAATGGAGGTGAACAGTTGGTATTTGGTAGTTTAACTTGTTGGTTATTACATGAAATTGTTACTTGAAATTGTGAGCGAAATTGCTCTTTTACTAAAATCACCATATTGGTGCATCGGCCCGCTAATACTCCAATGCACACACTAAATCACTAATAATCACATCGACCCGCTAATACTCCGATGCGCTGCACGTGTCCTTTGTACCAATGGGCTGTAGAGATTTACCTTGCGCCCGGTAGGTTTGGTACATAAGGCCCTATTTTTTAGTAAGAAGGAGAACCGGAACCGGTAAGTGGTAAATTCTCATTCCCACTTCCATTCCCATCTCCAATCATGTTGGTCCATTCCTGTAGAAGCAAGATTCATCGGACGATCGATTCTTGTCTCGTTCGCGTCTCATTCATTCACTCGTGTCTCATTCGTGTCTCATTCGTTCAGCCGCGCGCGCTTGTTCGATCGACTTCAAACACCATATCTCCTCCTTAATTGCCAATACCACACTTTTTTGGCATTCAAAAGCCATCGGGGGGAGAATACGAGTTAGAGACAACCAAGTGTTAGATATAGCCGCTAAACGTGCACAACGGGGACACCCAATCATAAACTTGGTACTGCATACCATGCATTGGAAATTTCACAAAGATTGGTACCCATACGAATTCCACAAGGTTTATACCACTACAACTGGCATTCCATCAGACAAAACAGGATTGTCTGTCAAACCGCCTCCCGGATCACGCTTGGTCAACACTCGCAAATGTGAGCAGATTCTACTTACACATTACCTACAAGCAGTACTTGGCAAAGATAAAACAACCGATATACTCCCTCCCAAACGGAAGCATCGCACCAAGCCTACTGCTCCTGTAGTCAGCGAGACTCTTCCTGTTTCCAATCCCATCAAAACCACCTCTGATTTGCTTCCTGTACAAGCAACGGACTCCATTCTTGATACGCCCGCTCCCAGTTCCAACCTGATAAACCCCAGCTTGAACCCTGTCAAACCAGCCAAACCCAACGCCGATACTGCTGTTAAGGTTTGTCTGCCTTATATGACCCGGTCTTTTGATGATACCAACTTGAACAATTCCAATAGTGCCGACCAACCCGTTGATTGCCAAGTGGCTGATACTCCCACTGCTAATGCTCCTATGCCAAATCAAGCACCACATTACGCCTGGACCTGGATTTATTCTCCCAACAGTGAATCGGTCTCCTTCCGTTGAGTCCGCTCTCGATCCATCTCTTTTCCACGTGCCACTTCTTCGAGTCCTCCTGTCCAACGTCAGGACAAGTCTTCCACTGTGATCGCACCATCTGTCTCGCCCTCTGCATTGACTAGATTTGGTCATCATCCTGTTCTACCTTCTGTACCAACTAACTTTGGATGGATTTTCAACCCTCAGACTGAAATTGCAACGTTCCGGCGCTTGCCAAAATCTGCTCTCTCACCCCAGCCTCCGATGCACAATTGACTACTACAATCTGAAGCAATTGCTCAGGGCACTGACCTTCCAAACGCTGCACCAGCATACATACGATCATTGCAACCCCCATGCCGCAGTCAGATTGGCTCACAAGCACAGCCTGTCCTTCGACTCTCCAAACGACATCGGGATGCCCTCAAGGTCAAGCTGTATCATCTATATGCCAACATCTTGTCAATGAATTGGTTTTACGACACTTTTGACTGAACATTGCAACCGACTGCAACCTCCTCATCCAAAGGCAGTTGCTTTACCCCACCAAATTACCTCCCTCGTTGGCACCGTGATGCTATCAAGATTACTCTCTTGATTGCCAATTGGCTCTATGACGACGTCACCTGACAGATTCCATATCTACGATCACAATTTGATCACTGGACTTCAGTGGACTCGTACGGATCTGAATCTACAATTTGATATACGATCCATCTAAGATCAATCTACGCTCCAACGATACCTATGACCCTCCGGTCCGATCAATCGATTTCTACGATTTCTTTGACGGTGCGTGTAAACAATCCATCCATCTCCAATCAATCGATGGCGTCTCCATCCGATTGTGATCACTTCCTACGATCACACTGTCTTGCATCAACTATACGACTACCAACTACATTCGATCCACGATCATTCAATCCACCGTCTTGGCTTTGATATGGTTCCTTCCTTCCTTCCTCCCGAGTAAGACAAATACCAATTTGATACTACGACTCCTGCAATTTGATCGAACGATCAATCATCATTAATCCCCAATCAAACGTCTTTGTTCCGGTTGTATCTACAATCAAGCGCTGCTTTTCAAGCACTACGATTTGATCTACGATCCAATCTCCGATTTGCTCTACAATTCAATATGTCCGATCCGGTTCTACGATTCACAATTCGATTACGATTGATAACACTTCTACGATTACACCTGATCTCAGTTCCTATGATCAATCGCTTTCTACGACTTGATCAATCAATCCCCACGATTCGACCTTCCGTCAATCGTCTTACTCCCCGCTACGTACACTTGTACTAGCTCCATTGTCCACACAATCGTTCCTTCCCCTTACAAGGCCCTTCCTTCTAAACCTACCGAAATGGAAGCCACGGGTATTTCCTTCTTACGTTTCATCCAGATCTCCTATTCGTCATCCGCTTTTGAGCGCATCTCCAGCTTGTT
The DNA here is from genome assembly GCA_037355745.1 of Pseudo-nitzschia multiseries. Lineage (NCBI taxonomy): Eukaryota > Bacillariophyta > Bacillariophyceae > Bacillariales > Bacillariaceae > Pseudo-nitzschia > Pseudo-nitzschia multiseries. The sequence goes on along the minus strand of CM074787.1, from coordinate 9,749,408 downwards.
CCAATTCTGGTCCTAATTCCGCCGATTTGATCTCAATCCGCCGTCCATCGCACATCTGATTATAATTGCCGCCACTGGACCCACGGGTGATGTCCCATCAGCACACGCTTTTTCCCTCTCCATCTACGCTTTACCCTTATCGGTTTCTACTACTCCACGCACCACGCATGCATCTCTCCTACGTTGATGTCGCAGTCACACCAAAGCTACGATTCCCTTCGGTACCTATGATCGATCGTCCCTGACCCACAATCGCTCTCTACGATCAATCACTCGCCATCGCTTTGACCACCAAATTGATGCTCCAATGTATACACCTGCCTTGATACGCCTCTGGTCCATTAGCGCAAGCCCTTCACATAATCGTTCTTTCGATTTCCTCGCACCTCTTGGTTCGTTCCAACGATACCGACTGCCCTTCCTCCCACAGTTGGCTTTGTCTCCTCCAATCCGGCCAATACCATCTTGTGACAATCAGCTCTAAATTAGGGGGTGTACCCTGCATCTTTCTTTTACAATCATGGGACACTACTTGAGCGATTCTGTGCCATACATATTGTTGAATGCTACGAATCTCCGCATCAACCTGTTTCTACCGCTTCCTTTTCCCTACATTTAGCTCTCCAACGCTATGATTGCTACGAATCTACAAATCGATCTATTTCTACGGCTTCCCTTTTCCTACCATTTTAATCTTCACTCGGAAATCGGGAATGAACCCCTCCGGTTCCATTTGTTTCTCCAACACGTCTATTTGAGATTATACGCTAAGCCAATCTCATCGTTGCCACCATGACTCCCATCTGTTGCGACCCAAGATCAATCCTCCTCTTCTCTTAGATATTGATCGATCAACCATCTCCGCTTCCTCATCCGTGATACCAAACTGGCACTTGTTCTTTCACTCCGCTTGAACATGCTTCTCCCGACACTCAACATGTTTGACTCTCTTCCTACACGGTTTGAAGCAAGCAATTCTCGACGGTTGCTCTGTTTGAACTTGTCTCCTCCATTCATAGGTTCTTCGATTCGTTATCATCGCGCGCACGAGATCAAGATCCCGCTTCACCATTCGATCCACGAACCGGCAGGAAATCCAACACTCCTTCACCAAGCGTTGCATCACGGGGTGTGTCGCCGCTTAATTGAGCGAACCCTCACTGAGAGTTCACGTATCCGACCGCCGGGATGATTCACAGCTTAATTCACATGCGAGCTTGATGAGACCTCATACAGACGGAATCTAGCTTGATGAGACCTCATACAGACAGAATCTACTAGTCGGCAATCCCTGACTTGATATTCTTCTTGCATTCCTTCCAACCAATCCTTGGCATCTACGACTCCCTTTGTTTCTAGAACCATGGACTTCGCTCTATTTTTTATCCTTCCCGGCCATGGAATTCTATTGAACCATCGCATTCAATTCCATAAGTGTTTAATCAAGGGGTGTGCATCTTCACCAAGGGGTGTGCATTGGATCATTGCATGACGCTTAATTTGCACGTGTTTAACTTCCAGCGTTTTTATCATAAGCCTCCACCACTTTACTTATGCTCCCCACTCGCGACAAGGATCCCACTGAAATCAATCTCCATGAACCGACAAATAATTCAACACTCCCTCACTCCGTGTTGAATCAAGGGGTGTGTCCCCGGTTCATGTAACCCCACCACAAGCGAATTCACCCTTCGCGAATTCACCATTTGATCCACAGATCGAACAATACGTTCGATTCCGCACCTGATTCTGATTCTCCAATCTCCTCTTGAAAGATACGAGTCCACCAATCTCTACGATTCTTCTTGTCCATCCCCAGTAGATACTCCAATCAATTGATTATCGATGTTCCTTTTCTTCCTAAGATCAGCACCAATATTTGATTCTATCTATTCTACGATTTGGTTTACCTCCCTCCAGTTGGTCCTATCGATCGACGCTTACCCGATGCTTGATCAATTTCTACGAAACGATTTCTTGATCCAATTCTATGATTCGACTGTGTTTGATGACTTTGAGATCCCCAATCCATCCTTTACATCCTCGAGCAACTTGATTTGAGACGACTCGATCCGTCTCGCCTCTAATCAATTCAATTCAGTTGATTTGGTTTCTAGTCTGATCATCGGTCTTTGTATGATTATCAACCTCCTATACATCTCTTCTTCTCCCCAATGCTGGATTCGACCGTGATCAATTCCGTCTTCCTCTTCTTCTCCAAGGACACGTCTCTTCGAGATTGAACATGGCTCCGGTACAGGAACATGCCGATCAAACCCTCCGATAGTGATCGATTACGCGTGAAGAAATAGATTCTCAACCAGTTGGTTCAATCGATACTCCGTACCATCCCTACAAGTAAATCGATTCCTTCAGACGCTCACGTAGCGATCTCTTCCTTGACAAATCAATCAACTCCGGTTTGATGGCATCGACAGACCTTCCTCCCAATTCTCTTGTTCGAATTCCCTACGACCCCACGTCTTACGGTTGATCATTCCTCCACGATCGCTCGAATCCTACCATTTGGTTCTACGAAATTGATATACGATCATATTGATTCCTACTATCTCTCAATTGTATTCAACGCTCATTTCAAATTCTACGATCAAGTTTATACAAGACAACTTTGATTCCCCAAGCAATCCTTGCCGTTTGATCCCTACCACACTATCAACGTACGATCGATCAATCACAGCGTTCAATTCTCTGATTCCCCAGTCTCCTTTCCAGGATACGCGCCAATATCCCGCCTTGTCTTCAGTTTGATTTGACAAGTTTCATTCAATTTATACTATGGTCGATCCGTCCGAGCTAGACAAAATCTCATACAGACGGAATCTACTAGTCGGCTTTGGACCTCGTTCTTCAATCCTTGACTTGATATTCTCCTTGGGTTCCTTCCAACCAATCCTGCATCTCCATCGATCTTTGATTCCGCACGGATTCTCCAATCTACGTCAATATTTGATCTCCCCTCCATTGAGTCTCCACACAAGGATTTTTCCTCTGTCTCTATCCAATCGATTTTCGATATTCTCCTTGCATTCCCACGGATCAATCCTATTCTACGACTATCTGTTCCGAATATCCCATCACTTGATCACTCGCTCAATGACCCATACTCGGTGTTGTCCTCAACAATTTGCGCCATTGTTCTCCTCCAATACTCAGGCGTTCGAGGATCTCTTTGACGATTCTGATTCTCCAATCTACCATTCGATCCACCCATCGAACGATATGCTTAATTGCTTCGATTACTATTGCATGGCTCATCGATTGATCGATCCAAAACATTCAATTCCTCCTCTTGGACGACTCTGCATCCCATCCGCGATATCAAACAAGCATTGTCCAACCATTCTCTTCTCCTCATCGATCTCCCCTCCATTGAGATCATCAATCAATACGTCTCATCGCTAATCAACTCGTTTGATTCTATTCGACGATTGAATTGTTCTTCAAGCCACGATCGATTCTATTTCTTATGCAACATTCTCTTCTGCACTCTTGATGTGTCCCGACTTGTAGATACCTTCACGACGATCAATCCTTTGTTGTCTTTCTACGACACTCAACGCGTTCAATTCTACAATCCCTCGATTACAATTGGTAATTCTTCCACGATCAATCAACTCTCCCCGCAGACGATCTCAAATTCCAATCTAATCAGCACTGTGATTACTTTCAATCTCTCCTCTTTGATTGCATCATACGATCTTTTGAGCCTTCCCCTCCGCTCCATAATCAATCAATTGTCTTTGATGCTGCTCACTCAAATTCTACGATCTCTTCTCCTTCAGTTTTACATTTCGCCAACCGCCCACTTATGATCGATTCCTTCCCTAGGAGTCAATTCTGATTCTCCAATCAATTCCGGTTAATTGACTCATTGACTCCATCGGTTTCGCGACCACCACATACTCAAGCACCTCTCCTTCAATGCTACTCCGATTCTACGATTACAATCTTCCGATTCGATATCCAACCATACTTAAGTTATTAGAGTTCTACAAGATAAAGAACCGACTTGTAATTCAACACTCCTTCACTAAGTGTTGAATCAAGGGGTGTGTTGTCGGTCAAAAATACACGTACCCTACTTACGTACATTCTACAGCAATTATATCCATTCTACACTTGAAAAGTTACTTATACTCCTAGAGAGATAAAACGACTTCAAGTATCAAGATATCGACGTCACATCATGTGTTCTCTGTCTTATGACGAATTACACATACACATGATCCTACATACAGCACTAACACAGGGATACCAGTCGAATAAAGTAAAATACACAGTAACAGAGCAATCTTGCGATGTGCTCACATCTCTTTAAATTTTAACATCATATACCTTTGGTCGATTTTTAGAGTAACAACAGATTTATTCTCCCAACAGTGACTCTGTCTCCTTCCACCAAGTCCGATCCAACTCCATCTCCTTCCAACGATCCACTTCCTCTTCAAGTTGTCGTGTACAGTGCCAGGACAAGTCCACTGTGACTACATCACATGAAACCCCATCTACAATGCGCAATTCGGATCATCATTCTGTTCTACCTTCTGTATCAACCAACTTTGTATGGACCTTCAATCCTCAGAATAAAATTGCAACATTCCGACGTGTACCACAATCTGTTCCCTCACCACCATCTGAGACACTTGCTGAGGACACTGCCCGTCCACACGCCGCTCCTGCATCCATCCGATCATTGCAATCTCCATGCCATAATCAAAGTCCCTCCAAACCAAATCATCCGCCTGTCCTTCGCCTCTCCAAACGACATCGGGATGCCCTCAAAGTCAAGCAGTATCATCTATATGCCAACATCTTGTCAATGACTTGGTTTTACGACACTTGTGACTGAACATTGCAACCGACTGCAACTTCACCATCCAAAGGCAGTTGCTTTACTCCCTTCCAATCTCCCTCCATTGTTCCTCCGACAAACCTTCCTTCAGTCCTACTGATCGCCCGTTCCGTTACTATGTGATCGTAGCAACCAATTATGGAATCGATCGCGCTCCCTCCCAAGCTTCTTGCTCGCCTTCGAACTGGGCGCATGATCCTAAAATCTACGTTTGATACAAAGTTCTACGTTCACACCATCGCTTAGATTCTATGGTCACCCAATCCTAAGATTCGATCACATCTATGACTTCATTCAACATCCTCCATTTCATTTGCTCCGTACGATTCGTTCTATGGTACAATCCACCAATCGTCTTCTTCTTGACGCTACGTTTGATGCGACGGCATCCCTATAGCTGATACTCCTAGCTGGTACTCCTCCAGCTTGATGCTTTGTCATCTCCTTTGGTCTCCTTCTTCCCCTTCTGCTTGTGCATCAGGGGGTGTATCCACTGTGGCTCCATACCGTTCCTTGCTTATCCACAAGCAAGCACGGTTGACCAATTTGATTGGAACGCTCTTGTCGGCATGACATCCTGATTCTCGAGCAACAGCCACTATGATGAACCATTGCATGATGTCTACTCCATGATGGACGATATTTCACGAAACTCACTGCCCCAGACTACACCCGATTGAATCCTCTCCTACGCTTGGTATGGCATGATCGCTTTGATCCAATTCTGCTCTATGACATGATACATACTCAATCTCATTCAATTCAAGCTTCCTCGTCTACAATCACGATCCCCGATTCCATCTACGATCAATCGTTTTTTGGCTTGATACATAAGCAATATACGATCCATCAATTCCAGACAACGCCATCCGCTCCGGGTCACAGGATGTCTACTTGTGAATCAGGGGGTGTTTCTCATCCGCCCTCAGGCTTCTCAATCTACGATGTTCTCTGCCGGTTCAATCCTTTCTTCGATTTGACTGCGTATGATGATTGAGTCCAGCTTTCACATCCTTCCTTTGTTTCTACAACCATGGAATTCGATACACCCATGACATTCGCCCTCCGGTTTTGTATCATTCCCCACCATGGAATCCGATTGAACCCTGGAATTCAATCCCATAAGTGTTGAACCGAGGGGTGTCCATCTGAATCAAGGGGTGTGCATTGGACAACCACTTAACGCTTCCTTTGGACGCGTCTACCATCCGGAGTTCTCCTCGCGCAAATGAGATCCAGATCCCACTGAAAACACATCAATGCACCGACAGGTAATCCCACACTTCTTCGGTTCCGGATAACGTGTCCATCTCAATCTTCCTTACCATCAAGACTTCTACGATCTACCAATCGTTGTTTGCATCCAGTCGATACTCCAACTGTGCTCGATTCTACGGAATTCGCCCTACGGTTTTGTATCATTCACAACCATGGAATCCTATTGAGCCATAGAATTCGATTCCATAAGTGTTGAATCGAGGGGTGTGCATCTGCATCCAGAAGTGCGCATTCGATCACTGCATGACGCTTAACTTGCACGCGTTTAACTTCCAGCCTTTTTTCTCATAAGCCTCCACCAATCTACTTATGCTCCCCGTACCTTCCCTTATGCTCCCTGCATGCAACAAGGATCCCACTGGAACCACACCACTGAACCGCCAAATAATTCAGCACTCCTTCAATCCGTGTTGAATCAAGGGGTGTGTGTAGCCGGTTCGTATAAACTCAACACAACAAACTTCAAGGAACTTACTTCACGTCCAAGCAGATTCCAGAATGAGTCTACTTGATATTCAGCATCGTCTCCCTACAACAATACCATTTGATCTTATTTGACGATTCTGATTCTCCATTCTACCATTCGATCGGCGATACATTCGATCCTGTGTCTACAACTATGCGACAATCTCCTCCCTACGATTTGGTTCTACGATCTGATATACGACCATATTGATCCCTTCGCATTTGAACTCAACTGATTGTGATGTTTCAATCCCTTCGCATTTGACAATTCATTCTGGAATCGATAGATCTTCCACACTCAACCGTTTGATTCTGGAATCGACAGATCTGCTTCCTACCAAGTCAGAATGAATCCCCTCCGATCCCTACACGAGTTCGATTTGTCCCTATCCATCACTCATTGCTCACCTCATTGATCTCCCCTTCGTTGAGATCTTCAACTCCTCCTCTCGGACAACTATTTATCCCTCCGTGATACCAAGCATTGTCCAATCAATTCTCTCCATCGACGTCTAATCTAATTTCTATATCACTGTCGAGCAAATTACTTTGAGACGAACTACGATTACGATTCGCCACTACGATCATATTGATTCCTACGATCTCTCAATTGTATTCAACACTCAATTCCATTGCCACGATATTGATTCCTCCTCTCGGACGACTCTTTATCCCATCCGTGATATCCCATCCGTGATATTCAATACGCTTCATCCAAACACATTTCTCCTTCCCTAAAATTTTGGATTTCACTATATCGATTCCCGCGATCTAAGATTGAATTCTTTCCTACGCTACTGTTCTACGATCAATCGATTTCTCCGATTCGTTTTATATGATTCAATCCCTTGGTCGGCGTTTGATATTTGATTCTGGAATCGATAGATCTTCTTCCTACCAAGTCAGAAATGAACCCCTCCGATTCCATTCGTTTCTACAACACGTCTCTTTGCGATTCTACGATAAGCCAATCTCATCTTTGCAAATATGACTCCCATCTGTTGAGATCCACAACCGATCCTTCCTCTCCAGTTCAATTGCACTATGGTCGATCCCTCCGCCACCGACCATCGTCTTCGACACTCAATCGATACTACAATTTGTTCTACGATCACACCGGCATCGATTCGATTCTACGGTCATGTCGATATTGTCAATCCAATGATGTCTTGTCAACGTATCAAATCATGACTCGTTCTACATTCAATCGTTATCGCCTTGATTATGACATCGATTCCAAGAACATATACGTCTTGATACTACGACACGATCAGTCGATCACTCATCTTCAACTGAATAATCAATTGTCCTCTACATGCTCCGCTTGTATCCAACGGCATGAACTCTTTGATTCGTTTCACAATCAATTTCTACGATGGATTCCGATTATCCCAAGACTTGATACTGATAGATCTCACTCCCAAGTCTCCGGTTCGAATTTCATGCTATGGTTGATCCATTTGTCGACTGTCGATCCCTTCTCCTCTTTGAGATAATCCTCACGCTCAAACAATACACAATCACTCATGGATCTCCCCTACGTTAAGATCTTCAATTGAGCCCTCCGTCCCAGTTCAATTTATACAGTTGATTCCTCCATACGTTTGATCCTACCCTACGACATGGACGATCAATCACAACGTTCGATTCTCTGATTCCCCAGTCTCCTTTCCAGGACACGAGTCCGTGTTCCGTCTTGTCTCCAATTTGATTTGACAAGTTTGATTCTGTTCTTATACCATTCTTTTGAATCAACATTCCGATCCAACTCTGGAATAATGATTGATCCAACTCTGGAATAATGATTGATTCGGGATGACGCAATCGATTTCAATTTTCAACTCTGCCTCCCCAGTCTCCGTTCTAGGATAGGACGTGTCAATGTTCCGTCTTGTCCCCAGTTTGATTCGACAAGTGTCAGTTGATTCATAATAAGGTCGATCCCTGTGTCGACCGTCGATCTCTTCTTCTCATTGATCTCCCCTCCGTTGAGATCCTCAATGATCAACAACTCCAGTTCAATCGGTTCGATTTCCTCTCCAACAACGTTCAATTTCTCTTCTTCACCACGATTTGCAATTGATTGATACTCCACATGTTTCAAACCTGGTCCTTAGACCAATCTCCGACTAACTTTCTCATCAATTTCCCAGTCTCTACATACTCAAGCATCTCTCCTTCCTCATTGATTTACGACTCCAATTTTTGATATCAATATTTCGGTCCTACGATTACAATCTCCCGATTCGATATCCAAGCCTATACTTAAGTTTGTAGAGTTCTACAGGATGAAGAACCGACTTGTAATTCAACACTCTTTCACTAAGTGTTGAATCAAGGGGTGTGTTGTCGGTTAAAAAATAAGGCAACAGAAACACCGTAGAAGCGCTATGGTAAACGAAGCAGAGGTACAAACGCGAATACTTCGAGGTCAAATCTGGCTTAGAATCAAGCTCACCTCTACTACTCAGAAATCCTTAAGTGGTAAAAACCATATCACCTAAGGCTACAAACAAATGAGGAGAATCGGTTAGAAACAAGTCATATCCAAAGACCTGACCAATAAGTGAACGCTTGGAATCCTTAAGTATGCCCAAAAGAATATACTTGATATCTCGCGAGGAAATTAATTATTGCAATCAAGAAAATCAATATCGATTCTGAATGGGCCTCATTTATCTACCTACTCTACGAACAAGCATACACCCCATCGAACGAAATACTTAACCTTGTAAATGACTGATGCCATCAAATGACTGATACAGTAAGACCTACACGACGCTAATACAGCAACAACAGTATCGGTACGAGAATGGTAACAAATAACCGGGAAAAATCTCTATCACGTAAAACACAGCAGAGAGCCCCGATCCAGTGAAATACACAGTAAAAATAAGAGTGTCTCTCTGTGCTCACATCTCTTTAAAATTTCAATTATCCTATACCTTTCGGTCGATTTTTAGAGTTACAACATAAAATGTGTCTCCATTGCTCGCGACACACTACCCTTATAATTTAACACTTGGGCTGGCGACACACAACCCTTAAAATGTAACACCATCGCTTGCGACTACCTACCACTACAGTTGAATTATTCGGGTCAAGAATTTGTCTAGTAGTATTATATGCAAAATATGTATGATAGGTACGAGTACTTCTTTCCGTACATTTTAATCATTTGTGTCACACAATCTACTATTTGCAACAACTGTATGCAATGTATGTATAATATGTACCTTTTACCCTAATCACTCTCCCAGAAGATTTACCCGTGTCATAGGTGTGAACCAACCCGCGTCAAATTAGTGAATGGAATTACACAATCAACAGTAACAATTCCAAAAATAAATGCCTAAACTTCCTCCAATTGGCCAAGCAATTGCATCAATACAGGATCAATATAGTTGTCATCCTCATCTTCCTCTTCAGCAAGACTACTGGCAACAGTGCCGCCATCTTTTGATACAACAGGGTTTTTTTCTGACTTGAATCTTTTCAGCATCATTTTCTCCAATTTTTACCCATTTCGGGATCTCTCTTAATGTTTTTACCTTCTTGCACAATCTAGCAAACACTTGCTGTCCTTTTTTGTCCCATCCATCTGCACTTCCACTCTTCAAATCACAATATTTTTTCTCATGTATTTTTTCTTTGTTCCATCAAGTTTCCTTTTCTTCTGTTTTTCCCAATTGCTGTACTCATTGTCAAGCCTCATTCATATCAGAAAAGATGTCACTGATAAGCTCCGTTGCCTTCCTCTGCTTAAAGTTTGTCTTCACTGGATTAACGGCAGACAGGATTCTTGTCTCAAAATAATAAAACTCTTCATTATCTGCATTTCCATAGCGCCGGTACTTGTTGGCCGTAATTTCCACCAAGTCTGGATTCAGAGCTACAGTACCAGGAAATGATGCTGGCACTTTTGCCTTTTCACTATCAGCTACGGTGATGACAACAAATGGCAGTATGATATCATAGTATGGTGGGGTTAGTAGTACATCGGACGTAGGCACATACGGAAGAATGTCAACAGCACAAGAATCTCTGTCCAATTCAACCATTACGCCAACACTTACCAAACCAATTTTTTTGCCAATGTTTGATTACTATGCCTAAATTTTGCCAGGGCTTTAGGTACTGCATTATCAAAATAGTCACAGAATTCCTTAACAGGCATATCTTTTGTAACGGAGATGCGACCCTCATGGATTCCTTGCACCATGATTTTTTTGGACAGTTCTTTTGAAAACAGAAATTTCATGCCACCATACCATATCTCCTTCACATAGGCTCTCATCTGTCCTTCAATTGTATCTTTATGTGTTTTCATCAGTTTTATAGTATCCATTGACATATGTATACCACCATAACTCAATGTACTCACTTTCTCCATGGTATTGCCGCTCCGCACTGTTTTCAATGGAACCATGTTGGTGGTTTTTGCAGCATCCTCTTTATAATTCTCTCCCTTCTTACTATCACTCACCATTGTCAGCATCTTCTCTAGTAGATCTGGTTTCTTACTCAAATTTTCTGTTAGCATTTTCACCATGAGGGTCACGTTCTTATTTTTCTGTTGTGTGCCGTCCGTAGTATTTTTCTCTCTTGTCCCTTGGATATTTACAATACTATCTGTATTCTTGTTGGATTTCCCAACATTGTCTTCAGTAACCAAACTTGAATCACTGTCACTGCCACTGCCACTGTCACTGTTGCTGTCCATGATGCTGATGTTTTCAGCTTTTCTTTTTGGTGGTGTCTCTCTTTCTGCAGCGGTGGTGCTTTCTTGTGTTGTTGCAGCTGTCATGGTATTCATGGTGGACATGGTGGTAATGCTTGTATTTTTGGTAGTATCTCTAGTGTCTTTGTCCCTGGCTGCCTTTGCCATAGCTTCTATTTTCTTTTCTTGTAAATGTGTTACTTTTGGCTTGGGGAGCTTTGACCATTTTTGTTTTGGCATCTTGAATTGAGATTTTTCCAATCATCGGTGTTTTTGGCAATTTTGTGAATTTTTATCATGCCTTGTTTTTGCAGGGATTGTATGAATTAAGCAATTTGCATTAGATTTCTCTTTGCGGAAGCAGGCCAGTGAGCGCGGGCCAACCAAAAAGAACTGTCCGCCTAGCTCCGCCATTTTTTCCACTACATTCACTACTTATTTCAATACTACTAGATTGTACGATAACAATGATGTAATGATGTACGTAGAATAATCTACCAAATAATGTGACACCCACACCCTATTTTTCCCCAATTCCAGGACAAGAATTAACTCATTAGGTGGTTACACACAATCTATCAAAGAATAGTACTCATTTCTGTTTCTTTCATCTTTCATCTTATCCATAACAGGAACAATGCTCATGGACAAATCACAAAAAAGGTATTGTTATTTTCCAATTTGTAATTGCAAATTAGTATGTATTTGGAGGACAAATACACAACACAAATTCACTCCTAAGCTGGTGACACACAAACTATCACCAACAAATCTCTTCTATTTTTTTCATCATTAATCTTATGCATAACAGGGTTCATGTTCATGGACAAATCACACCAAATGTCTTTATATTATATTTCTAATTACAAATTAGTGTGTATTTTTCCTCCAAATCAACATCACAAATGCACTCAATAGGTGGTGACACACTAGCTATCAAAGAGGGATAACTCACTTTTGTTCCTTTCATGATTCTATTATTTTCCTTCTGAATCCGGTCTGTTGAAGGTTTGATTCAAAGGCTTCTGAAGAACAGCAACGCTGCGTTAGTGTGTTAGTAGACGAACGATTGTACTCTACGCGTGACAATTGTGTTGGATACTTTCGGCAACGGATAATCGGACTGCAGGCGAAGCTAGGGAAACGCCAGATCTCTTCTTCCTGTGACTTGTTCAGATTGCAGCGAGACAGACCTTATTATGTAGATTACAAGTAGTTGGTAGCAACTAGTGTGAATTTTGGGATATAAATCAGTTGAATGTTAAAAGTATGAGATAAAGTGAAATCTTGCCGAAATGCAAGATATCTCTTTTATTGAGATGAATACGTTGCAACTGCTGTTGCGTAGTGATGAGATTACTCGCTGATTATTTCCGTACATGTATTGGTCGTTGACCATATATATCTGTATGCATGTATATGTATTGTGTGAGAATCACACGCCAACAGTTTTCTTCTCTTGTTCCGTTAGGAAGACTTCATGATATGTTTATCATTAAGGTCAGGAATTGCTCCCGTAGCTCGTGTGATATTTTATGAAGTCAGAGTTTGCTCACCGAAGAACGATGGCAATACTGTAAAACAGGGATTGCTCACCGTTGATGCGCGATGGGAATCGATGCGCCGTGGGAATCGATATGCCGTGGGAATCGATTACTTTGGTTGATACGGGACTCATTGATTCGTACGAATAAGGTATCTACCATCTGGTAGCTTTGGTACTTCTGGTCACGAAAGGAATTTAATAGATTCATCTTATCCATGTTAACATGAAAAATATTCATTGACAAATCACAAAATATGTCTTATTTTCTAATTTCTAATTGCAAATACGTCCAAGAACTGTTTCTCTACCCCCCGCGGGCTCTCGCGCGGTATTTTTAAAATTCTTGACCCTATTTTTAAAATTTCCTATCTTTTATGGTCGCGTGTCTACTAAAATACCTGGCGTGTCGCGCGCTTCTCCTTTCCAGACAATATCTCATCGCTCCCTATCTGGATCATCACCTAAAACTCACTCTCGACTTGGTGGAATAAAAATAATCAATTAAATAACATTTTCAGGGTTAGGGATATCATAAAGTTGCCGTGATGAACAATATTTTGTGTCGAACTTCTTACGCACAAATGATTTTCTCTCATATTCGCAACATGCTGTTAACTGCACTTAGTAACACACTATGTACAAAATACCACAATAAATACACAGTACAAAAACCATGTACAAGTCTACAGGTAATGAACATGTGTGTGCTCCGTACACTGAAATCTCTTCAAAAAAAGAACAAGTGAAAAGACCCTGCAAACACAGCAGAAAAACCCTCAAAGACATGATTTATTTTTGATAGGAATTCCGATCATCAAAATCACCAATGTCATTAACTTCCATTTTGACGACCCTGCAACAACCCTTCTGTTTCTCCTTCACTAGAACAGACCATGAAGGTTCACCACCATACAAATAGTACAAAAGGACACCAGCTCAAATACCTACACATTTTGGTTGCGAAGGGTATTCAAACGGCAAAGATAAATCCAAATGACAAAGATAAGAAAAATTCAACCCATCTTTTTCCCCTTGGATAGAGGAGAGAATGGAGGCAGACATGTACAAACTCTACCAGGTTTGAGCACCAGCATGTTACTTTACTGATTTGCTGACCAGGAATGGCAATCAAAGGGCTATCCAATGGCTATTCGCTATTCTGATGGCTATTCAGATGGGAGGAGGGCTAAGCAGAAACTCCAAATCCGTTTTTTCCACACAGAAAACACACACACACACTCCAAATAACAAGCAGATATCTCCATACTGGAGTCACCGGCGGCAATGATATTGCAGGGGCCTCTTCATTATATCAAGAAGGACGAGGCCTGCAAGTTTCGTATTGATCCAGTGAGCGGATTAGAAGCAACGGACTCAACATAGCAGAGTGACAAATTCGGTTGTATTTCAAGGAAGCAACCCAAATAACGGCGACGGCAGATATCTCTATAACAACGACACCAACAGCAACGATATTGCAGGGGCCTCTTCATTACATCTTTGAGAAGAGGCCTGCCAAGTTTCGTAGTGATCCATTGAGCGGATTAGAAGGAACAGACTCAACATAGAAAAGTGACAAACATGGTTGAATTTCAAGGAAGCAACCCAAATAACGGCGACGGCAGATATCTCTATAACAACGACACCAACAGCAACGATATTGCAGGGGCCTCTTCATTACATCTATGAGAAGAGGCCTGCCAAGTTTCGTAGTGATCCATTGAGCGGATTAGAAGGAACAGACTCAACATAGAAAAGTGACAAACTTGGTTGTATTTCAAGGAAGCAACCCAAATAACGGCGACGGCAGATATCTCTATAACAACGACACCAACAGCAACGATATTGCAGGGTCCTCTTGATTACATCTATGAGAAGAGGCCTGCCAAGTTTCGTAGTGATCCATTGAGCGGATTAGAAGGAACAGACTCAACATAGCAGAGTGACACATTTGGTTGAATTTCAAGGAAGCAACCCAAATAACGGCGACGGCAGATATCTCTATAACAACGACACCAACAGCAACGATATTGCAGGGTCCTCTTGATTATATCTATGAGAAGAGGCCTGTCAAGTTTCGTAGTGATCCATTGAGCGGATTAAAAGGAACAGACTCAACATAGCAGAGTGACAAATTTGGTTGTATTTCAAGGAAGCAACCCAAATAACGGCGACAGCAGATATCTCTATAACAACGACACCAACAGCAACGATATTGCAGGGGCCTCTTCATTACATCTATGAGAAGAGGCCTGCCAAGTTTCGTAGTGATTGATTGAGAGGAATAGAAGAATCGAACCGGTGAAGCAGATTGGGAAAATTTGGTTGTATTTCAAAGAAACACCCCAAATAACAGTCACAGCAGATATTTCCATATTGACGGCACCAACAGCAACGATATTGCAGGGTCCTCTTCATTACATATATAAGAACACGCCGCCCAAGTTTCGAATCAATTGATCCAGCAGATCAGAAGAATCGAACCGGTGAAGCAGAGGGGCAAAATTTGGTTGTATTTCAAGGAAGCAACCCAAATAACAGTCACAGCAGATATCTCTGGACCAACGGCACCAACAGCAACGATATTGCAGGGTCCTCTTCAGTACATATAGAAGAACGCGCCGCCCAAGTTTCGAATTGATTGATCCAGCGGATCAGAAAAAAACGACTCAACATGGATGGGAAAGATGATGGGCAAAATGTGGCTAAAAAATGGGCCTCCAACTACTAGGGGTTGCGCCGGTGAAATTGAACAAAATGGGTGAGTATCTATTGATGTAGTAGAGTAAATAATAACAACAGAATAATATAATGTACATGCCGATCGATTCATAACTATCACCAACAGGGAAAATTCCGCGCACCTACAGGGAAGAATCCACGGTTTGTGGTTCGATGATTACCGGTGTCGGTTCGTTGTTTGCAATTCGTCGGTTCCGATCCGTTGGTTCCGACAATTGATTCCAATCCATTGATTCCGATCCGTTGTTCCAATCCGGTCCTATGGAAATAAGAAACAAGAAAACAGAAGAGAAAATACATTGAGTATCAGCAATGCCGGAGGCAGTATAATCATTTTCTATCTCTCTCATTCGTACCGTTGCTTGTTTCGACGTTCCGACGTTCCGACAATCGTCCCGAGGAGATTATTGTTGCTGCTGCCGTAGATTACTTCTTACTCCTACGTCACGAAAAACAGTATCTTGTTCCTGGTGATATAGAGGCAAGGGATGCAGGTTCATTGATTTCAAGACGTATATCTTTGGGGGCCTAAGTCAAACAATATCTATCCATCAATTTCCCTCTCGTCCAATGCTTTCTATTGTCATGCAGTACAAGGCTGTTATTTCGGACTGAAATATCTGAGAACGGATCGTTGTGCTACTAACACGTCAAATGTGACGAAGAGGGTCGGATCCCACGTTCCCGGACGGAGTGTTGATTGCAAGAACCAACACTCTACTCAAATAAGTTGGATGTAAGAAGAAGGCAGATTATGAAGTGATTTTTTTTTGTCCCGAGGTAAAAAAAGTGATTTCTTTTGTCTGTGTGGGAGAGAGTTTTTTTAAACTCGCGAGGTAAAAAAAAATAATCGAGGATACTTCAATCTTCTGTAGAATTCTACACGTTTTTTGTACTCTCGTATGTACGAAAAAAAAATTGGTGGAGTTGTTAGTTGAACGTTAAACACTAACCCTAATCCTAAGAGTTGACAACGTAACCTTCTAGACGGAGTTTATGTGGGGGGGGTTTGGGGGGGGGAAAATACGTAGAAATATTAAAAAAATCTGTTTTTAACAAGTAGACTTGGTACAAACGCTACGACTAAAAATCGTTAAAAACAGGACCCAAATAATTATTTACGGAAATGAGATGCTTCTTCTAAAAGCAATAGTAAGATCTAGCGGCGCGCGTTCATTTGTATGGTAGCGAACTCTCATTTTTATGGTTGCATGTAACCATAAGATTAAACCTGAATAAAGAAAAATCATACGATCTATCTTAGATCAAGTTGACTTTGCCAGATGAGAGAGTTGGTGAGAAATACAATCGGACTTGTGAGAATTGGTACAATTTGTACATGAATGAGTCGGACTTGGTGTACTTACAGCCATCTACTCTCATAAGAACAACTTTTTTGTCGTCGTCATATCAAGTGTACCGTACGGTACGGTACGAGTATGTGTGAATTTCAAGTTTTGCAATAGAGGTGCAAAAAATCGTCTCGGAAATTTCGAACCGGTCCAAAATTGGTTCAAAATGAGTCATGAGACCAATTTAAATCATGAGTGTTAATTCAAGGTTTTGCTTACAGTACAAATTCTACGTAGTCCTACTTTGTCTCTTCGTCATTAACGCACAAACTTGTACCGTACTCGTACAGTACCGGTACCGGTACGAATCAAATTTTTTTGTCGTCGTTGCCAGATGAGAGAGTTTGATTGCTCGTTCCGTTCCGATTGCTCGCTTAACCGAAGTTCGATAGAATTTCCAATCCAACTTCTTGTTAATGGTAGGATTTGTACACAGCGACGTCGGAAAAGAAAAACTTGCGACAGTCGGTCAATGGACTCGCGCTGCAAGAGATCCTGTTTCAATTGCTCGTTCCGATTGCTCGCTTGACCGAAGTTCGATAGTATTTCCAATCCAACTTCTCGTTAATGGTAGGATTTGTACACAGTGACGGCGGAAAAGAAAAACTTGCAACAGTCGGTCAATGGACTTGCGATCACTTGCGTCACTTGCTGCCCGCCGGTACTGCACTGCTGTTACTGTGGGTGTGGCTTGCGCTTGCGCTTGCGCTGTTGTTGCTGTTGTTGCTGTTGTTGCTGTTGTTGCCGTTCTTGCCGTTGTTGCCGTTCTTGCAGATAGGGGGGGGGGGGGGATTTCCATGGTCGATGGAGGATATAATGGATAGGTGTGGTGTTGATTTTGGTATTTCCTGTACCAATAGCAGTAGGGATTTGGGAGTAAAATTGTCAGTACTTAATTCTACAGCTATTGGTACAGAAAATACATATTAAAGGAGTATCAGGTGAAAATCCAAATGCAACAAATGTGGTGCTGTACCGGTAAGTAGTACGGTACTAATAGTGTGTGTGTGTGGTGGATTTGGCTAAGGTAACTACTAGTACTGAATTTTAAAAAAGAACAATGATTCACGTACCATTATGTAGAAATAGTACTGAATTTTAAAAAAGAACAATGGTTCATTTTTTTGGTAGCGAAGAATCTGGAGAACAGAAGACTATGATCATACTTATCGTAGGTATTGTTGTAGTTGAAAAGTGTATGGTAAAAGTGTATGAATGTACCAAAAAAAGTGTGAGATTGACCCGGTACCTTTGCACTGTGCTAAAATCTGGTGAATTTTTCGGTGGATGACTGTTTTATATATTTTGGTCTGGGACTGGCAGGATTTGCACAGTGATAAAATCTGGTGGGTTTTTGGGTTGATGACTGAGTTATATTTTAGTCGGGGACTGGCAGGATTTGCACATTGATAAAATCTGGTGGGTTTTTAGGTTTAGACTGAGTTATATTTTAGTCGGGTACTGGCAGGGTTTGCACTGTGCTAAAATCTAGTGGGTTTTTGGGTTGATGACTGAATTATATTTTGGTTAGGGAATGGAAAGATTTGCACTGTGTTCAAATCTGGTGGGTTTTTGGGTTTATGACTTAGTTATATTTTGGTCGGGGATTGGCAGGATTTGCACTGTGCTCAAATCTGGTGGGTTTTTGGGTTGACGACTGAGTTATATTTTGGTTGGGAATTGGCAGGATTTGCACTGTGCCAAAATCTAGTGGGTTTTTGGGTTGATGACTGCGTTATATTTTGGTCGGGGACTGGCAAGATTTGCACTGTGATAAAATCTGGTGGGTTTTTGGGTTCATGACTGAGTTATATTTTTGTCGGGGATTGGCAGGATTTGCACTGTGCTAAAATCTAGTGGGTTTTTGGGTTGATGACTGAATTATATTTTGGTTAGGGACTGGAAAGATTTGCACTGTGTTCAAATATGGTGGGTTTTTGAGTTGATGTGCTGTCGGTCAAAAATACACGTACTCTACTTACGTAGGGAATGGAAAGATTAGGATTTGCACTGTGTTCAACTCTGGTGGGTTTTTGGGTTGATGATTGAATTATATTTTGGTTAGGGACTGGAAATATTTGCATGGTGTTCAAATCTAGTGGGTTTTTGGGTTGATGAATGAGTTATATTTTGGTCTGGAACTGACATGATTTGCACTATGTTCAAATCTGGTGGGTTTTTGGGTTGACTATTGAATTATATTTTGGTTAGGGAATGGAAAGATTTGCACTGTGTTCAAATCTGGTGGGTTTTTGGGTTTATAACTTAGTTATATTTTGGTCGGGAATCGGCAGGATTTGCACTGTGCTCAAATCTGGTGGGTTTTTGGGTTGACGACTGAGTTATATTTTGGTCGGGAATTGGCAGGATTTGCACTGTGCCAAAATCTAGTGGGTTTTTGGGTTGATGACTGCGTTATATTTTGGTCAGGGACTGGCAGGATTTGCACTGTGATAAAATCTGGTGGGTTTTTGGGTTCATGACTGAGTTATATTTTTGTCGGGGATTGGCAGGATTTGCACTGTGCTAAAATCTAGTGGGTTTTTGGGTTGATGACTGAATTATATTTTGGTTAGGGACTGGAAAGATTTGCACTGTGTTCAAATATGGTGGGTTTTTGAGTTGATGTGCTATCGGTCAAAAATACACGTACTCTACTTACGTAGGGAATGGAAAGATTAGGATTTGCACTGTGTTCAAATCTGGTGGGTTTTTGGGTTGATGATTGAATTATATTTTGGTTAGGGACTGGAAATATTTGCATGGTGTTCAAATCTAGTGGGTTTTTGGGTTGATGACTGAGTTATATTTTGGTCTGGAACTGGCATGATTTGCACTATGTTCAAATCTGGTGGGTTTTTGGGTTGACTATTGAATTATATTTTGGTTAGGGACTCAAAAGATTTGCACTGTGTTCAAATCCTGTGGGTTTTTGGGTTGATGACTGAGTTATATTTCAGTTGGGGAATGGCAGGATTTGCACTGTGTACAAATCTGGTGGGTTTTTGGGTTGATGACTGAGTTATATTTTGGTCGAGGACTGGCAGGATTTGCATTGTGCCCAAATCTGGTGGGTTTTCGGGTTGATGACTGAGTTATATTTTGGTCTGAGACCGGCAGGATTTGCACTGTGTTCAAATCTGGTGTGTTTTTGGGTTGATGACTGAATTGTATTTTGGTAAGGGACTGGAAAGATTTGCACTGTGTTCAAATCTGGTGGGTTTTTGGGTTGATGACTGAGTTATATTTTGGTCTGGAACTGGCATGATTTGCACTATGTTCAAATCTGGTGGGTTTTTGGGTTGACTATTGAATTATATTTTGGTTAGGGACTCAAAAGATTTGCACTGTGTTCAAATCCTGTGGGTTTTTGGGTTGATGACTGAGTTATATTTCAGTTGGGGAATGGCAGGATTTGCACTGTGTACAAATCTGGTGGGTTTTTGGGTTGATGACTGAGTTATATTTTGGTCGAGGACTGGCAGGATTTGCATTGTGCCCAAATCTGGTGGGTTTTCGGGTTGATGACTGAGTTATATTTTAGGTCTGAGACCGGCAGGATTTGCACTGTGTTCAAATCTGGTGTGTTTTTGGGTTGATGACTGAATTATATTTTGGTAAGGGACTGGAAAGATTTGCACTGTGTTCAAATCTGGTGGGTTTTTGGGTTGATGACTGAGTTATATTTTGGTCTGGAACTGGCATGATTTGCACTATGTTCAAATCTGGTGGGTTTTTGGGTTGACTATTGAATTATATTTTGGTTAGGGACTCAAAAGATTTGCACTGTGTTCAAATCCTGTGGGTTTTTGGGTTGATGACTGAGTTATATTTCAGTTCGGGGAATGGCAGGATTTGCACTGTGTACAAATCTGGTGGGTTTTTGGGTTGATGACTGAGTTATATTTTGGTCGAGGACTGGCAGGATTTGCATTGTGCCCAAATCTGGTGGGTTTTCGGGTTGATGACTGAGTTATATTTTAGGTCGGAGACCGGCAGGATTTGCACTGTGTTCAAATCTGGTGTGTTTTTGGGTTGATGACTGAATTATATTTTGGTAAGGGACTGGAAAGATTTGCACTGTGTTCAAATCTGGTGGGTTTTTGGGTTGATGACTTGAGTTATATTTTGGTCTGGAACTGGCATGATTTGCACTATGTTCAAATCTGGTGGGTTTTTGGGTTGACTATTGAATTATATTTTGGTTAGGGACTCAAAAGATTTGCACTGTGTTCAAATCCTGTGGGTTTTTGGGTTGATGACTGAGTTATATTTCGGTCGGGGAATGGCAGGATTTGCACTGTGTACAAATCTGGTGGGTTTTTGGGTTGATGACTGAGTTATATTTTGGTCGAGGACTGGCAGGATTTGCATTGCTGCCCAAATCTGGTGGGTTTTCGGGTTGATGACTGAGTTATATTTTGGTCGGAGACCGGCAGGATTTGCACTGTGTTCAAATCTGGTGTGTTTTTGGGTTGATGACTGAATTATATTTTGGTAAGGGACTGGAAAGATTTGCACTGTGTTCAAATCTGGTGGGTTTTTGGGTTGATGATTGAATTATATTTTGGTCTGGAACTGGCATGATTTGCACTATGTTCAAATCTGGTGGGTTTTTGGGTTGACTATTGAATTATATTTTGGTTAGGGACTCAAAAGATTTGCACTGTGTTCAAATCCTGTGGGTTTTTGGGTTGATGACTGAGTTATATTTCGGTCGGGGAATGGCAGGATTTGCACTGTGTACAAATCTGGTGGGTTTTTGGGTTGATGACTGAGTTATATTTTGGTCGAGGACTGGCAGGATTTGCATTGCGCCCAAATCTGGTGGGTTTTCGGGTTGATGACTGAGTTCTATTTTAGTCGGAGACCGGCAGGATTTGCACTGTGTTCAAATCTGGTGTGTTTTTGGGTTGATGACTGAATTATATTTTGGTAAGGGACTGGAAAGATTTGCACTGTGTTCAAATCTAATGGGTTTTTGGGTTGATGACTGAGTTATATTTTGGTCTGGAACTGGCATGATTTGCACTATGTTCAAATCTGGTGGGTTTTTGGGTTGACTATTGAATTATATTTTGGTTAGGGACTCGAAAGATTTGCACTGTGTTCAAATCCTGTGGGTTTTTGGGTTGATGACTGAGTTATATTTCGGTCGGGGAATGGCAGGATTTGCACTGTGCACAAATCTGGTGGGTTTTTGGGTTGATGACTGAGTTATATTTTGGTCGAGGACTGGCAGGATTTGCATTGTGCCCAAATCTGGTGGGTTTTCGGGTTGATGACTGAGTTCTATTTTGGTCGGAGACCGGCAGGATTTGCACTGTGTTCAAATCTGGTGTGTTTTTGGGTTGATGACTGAATTATATTTTGGTAAGGGACTGGAAAGATTTGCACTGTGTTCAAATCTGGTGGGTTTTTGGGTTGATGATTGAATTATATTTTGGTTAGGGACTGGAAAGATATGCACAGTGCTAAAATCTGGTGGGTTTTTGGGTTGATGACTGAGTTATATTTTAGTCGGGAATTGGCAGCTATCACGCGCTACGTTTGTGATAGCTTCAGTAGCTAACCTACTTGTAGTACTGGATGTGAAATGCTTGTAGTTCATTGGTGGGTTGGTGGGTTAAGCAGTGCTAGAGGTTTGCTTTGCCCACACACACCGGCGTACAGTCGGGCTTAACAGCTTGGGCGGTTAAGCCTCTGGCTGTTAAGCCTTTTCTGCCAATGGGCCATAAGCCACCGGGTGGGAACGGCGTGGAGAGCGTGCGCGCGCGGGAGCTTGGAGCAGAGTGAGGGAGGGAAGAGGCGCCAGGGTGCCTCAAGGAGAGCTGCCAGCAGGAGTGGGGTCCGCAGCCGGAACCCATTCCTCGGGCAGGAAGGAGTATGTTCCATTGTTGAACATGACAGAGGCAAGATTCTTGAAGATGGGGAGGGATTGCTGATGTAAGTAGCGCATCATGCAGTCACTGTGCCATCTGGCAAGGAGCTTGATGACATTAGAGTCGCATTTGCCCTGGAGCAGGGCCATAGCCCCTCCCGCGCGAAGGGAGCGAGCAGAGATGGCTGCAGGGGCAATGCCAGTGGTAGGGTAGAGGGTCTGGGCATAGACTCTCAGGGAGGAAGTGATAGTGGCTGCGCGAACAAGGGTAAGGACCCCATTATCGAAGTAACTGGCAAGCGTGAGGGAGGGACCGAAGGGAGCGCTGGAAGAGCAACAGCTTCGGAGGTGAAGGACTTGGCGCGCACAGGCGGCAACGGGGCAGCATAGTGAGTCACCACTCCTGGCATGCGCCACTACTTCCCCTTTGTCGCCATTCTTCTGGGTGGTGAAGGTGAGCGTGACAGAGGTAGCAGCCTGGAGCTCATGCGCAGGGCCATCGTGGTGGACGATGCGGGAGTCAAGGTAGAAGGAGACGTCTTGTAGGTGGAAGGCTTGGTCATCCGTGGTAGTACCAGTGTACTCACCAGGTCGGAGACAGAAAAAGAAGGCGATGCAGATCATGTTTGCAATGGCCTGTCGGGTGGGGGAAGGGGACTCGTGGTATGCAAAGTGGAGGGCATGCATCACGAGGGTGATGGGGACCGGCTTGACCCGGGAGGGGGCTGGGTCCAACTTGGCATATGCCTTGAACTGGGCAGTGAGCCGGAAGTCAAGACTGCCGGTGGAGTCGGTTTGAGGGTCTTTGGACCCCAGGCGGGCGAGCGTCTGGCCCACTGACCGGATGGTGTCCGATACTGTGCGAGATCGGATGGGCTTGTGGCTACGTGAGAGGTTGCCATCATGGAGTCGTTTGGCAAAGACTTGGAGGATGGGGATTGGATCCTGAATGGACTGGAGGCGCGGGTCAAAGCCTTGAGACAAACAGAATTGAACCCATTGGTTCCAATGGGCATCCTTGCGCTTGGCATAGAGCTCAGTGACTGAGGCGCGCATGGTCTTCTGGACAGCGCTAAGGTCAGCGCGGAATGCATGGGCGGCCGAAGGTGGCATAAGGTCCAGGGCAAGTCCTGTGGGTAGGTTGTGTTAAAGTGATGGAGCAAGGCAGTGTCAGAGAGCTCAGATCGAGAGAGGAGGTCCGCCAGGTGGTTAGCGGGGCCCGGGATGTAATCCCTAAGGGGGACATATTGAAAGAGGCGCTGGTGCAGAGACTGGAGCCGGAGGAGGTAGGCTGCAGGGCCTGTGGTGGTAGTGGCGCCTTTGCGTTGCCAATAGACAGCGGCGGTGTTGTCATAGCAGTTGTGGGTGGTGCGGGCGTGGACACAAGCAGCCTGAGCCAGAACATCATTGTGGGCAATGGAACCGGCGAGCTCAAGGTCACTGTTGGTGATGGAGCCCTCAGGATTGTCAAAGGAGACGAGCTGGGCTGAGATCCACGGGGGGAACGCATGCCGCCACATGACGGGCTGCACGGCGCCCGTGGGAAGGGGGACAAAATGGAGGCCCCCCATGCCAAAACCCGAAGCATCGCAGGCGCCCAAGGTGGCCGGGAAGGTGTCCGGCACGAGTTCGGCAATGGAGGTAGGCCGGTTGGAGAGATCATTGGCAAGCCATTGGAAGTCGCGAAGGAAGCTGTGGACGCGCTTGGTGAGCCGGAGGCGCTGCCTGCCTGGCTCCTGGTGGCGGAAGGCTTCTTGGAGAATGGAGAAGAGGCCAATGGAGCCTGGAATGGCCAGTGCCATTGACCGGAGCTCCCCCAGGACTTGGTGCCATTGCTTGATGGGGACGTGGCGCTGGGTGGGTGAGATGGAGTGGAGAATCTCCTGTAGGCGGGCCACCCGATGGGGAGGAAGGCTGATGGTTTTGTTGACGGAATCGATGAGCCAGCCGAGGATGACTTTCTTGGTGGTCCAAGTGGCGTCCCCTTGGAGCATTTTCTTGAGGGAAGCCGGTTCCTGCCGGAAGGGAGTGTCAGAGGCATCGAGGGGCTGGAAGACTGTGTCAAGGGATTGGAAGAGAACGCGCTTGATGGCGCGGCGTGTCCATTGGTTGCCCTGGGCAAGGCCACAGAAGTCATCCACATAGACATCCCAGTAGCGAACCGGCGACTTGCTGGGAGTGGTGCTACTAGGGGGGGTGAGGGGCGGCGTGGAGGCCGTAGGGGGAGGAGGAGGCGGCGCCGTGGGGGGTGGAGCGGGTGGCTCAATGGGAGGCGCGCTGGGGGTGGTTTCAGAGGGGAGATCCAACCGATGGGGGGTGAGCCGGGCCGCGGCAAGCCCGGTGGCAAGAGTGGCATTGGCCAAGTCCGCAACGGTTTCAGTGAAGGCACAGAAGTTGGGAGGACTGGATTTCCACCCCATAGGGTTGGTGAGTGGGATGCCAATGAGTGGAGCTTCCCCAGGGCGAGAGGGGAACAGGACGCCGAGCTTCATGGTGTCTTCTGGGTGCAATCGGATGCGGTAGAAGCCATCGGCAAGGTCAATCTTCGACATATACACTGGACCAAATCTGTGGTTGGCGCGGTGCAGTTTGGTGAGGAGGCGCGGGAGGGTCCGGCCAACTGCATGGCGTCCGCAGGGGCAAGAGGGACGGTGTCTTGGTTGACGTCCGAGTAGGTGTAATCGGATATCATGCGTGGGCGGCGGCCTCGTTGGGGGACTAAGCCAAGGGGGCTCAGTCAGAGTCCGGGGAGGTCCTGGATGAGGCTGGCGGGGAGAACAGTCCATTGTTGCTTGTCCATCATGTCGGCATACTCCTCGCGAAGGAAGTCAATGCCCTGGTGTGAGGATTGGTGCGGACCCCGGTGGAGGGCAGCTGCAATGCGAGGTGGATCCCACGAGGGGCCAGACATCAAGGCGGGGGTGCCGTCCTTGCCATAGCGGGCAAGGAGGCTCCCCGCGGGGTGGGGGATGGAGGCGACGTCAGGATGGATGTCACCCCGTCCTCGGATGGTCCGGATAAAGTCCGCCCAGCTGGTGCTGTTGTTGTAGACAGTGACAGCCCGGTTGATGTGCACATTGAGCCGGTCGACGGGGTAGAGGGAGGGAGTGATGAGGGGAACCGAGAGTGGGGCCGGGCGGAGGGTCTCTGACGTAGGCGTCGGCGGGGGGGGGGGGCCTAAGCAATGGGTTGGTGGGGTTGACGAGGAGCTCGGGCCTAGGCAACGGGGGGGCAGTGACGAGGAGCTCTGTCCTAGGCAATGGGGGGGGTGGGAAGGACTAGGCGCTTGGGCCTAGGCAACTTGGCAGTGACGAGGAGCTCGGGCCTAGGCAAGGACAAGGTGGGCGGGGAGGAAGGGAGGGATGCCGAAGCCGTAGGAGGGACTAGGGATGCGGGAGGAGATGGGGGGGAGGTCGTTGAACCTGTAGAACGTTTGGGAGGCACATACACGGCGAGAGGAGTACATGCGCGCGCGCGCGGGTTGTGCTTACCTAATTCCGGTGTGATTTGTAATGGCGGAGAGGGAGGCATAGGGAGTCGTCGGGAGGAAGGCAGAGCCCCCCTTGGTGAGTTAGAGGGCAGGGTCAACGCGCCAAAGGGGCGCTTGCCATTCGGTCAGACATTAAAAGCGGCTTGGCACCAAGCCCAGACTTGGTCCTGTTCACTGCTAGTGATGGCGCCATGGTCCTGGATGTTCCTGCAGTTGGTGAAGCAGGTTCCTCGAAGGTGATAGGAATGGCAGCGCTCGTTGCCATCTGGACGAGACAAGGGAATGGTACCTTTTTCTTTCATGGTAGCCATGACTTCCCTCAGTCGGGCGCGTAGGACTTTGTTGGCTACCCCCGCCGTTTGTAGCCGGGGATCCAGGTTGGGGTTGGAGACGCGGGCACCGCCGGCGGAGCCTTGGTTGGGGCTGGGGGTAGTCTTGCCGGGCGTGGGGGTGCCTGGGATTGCAGCAGGGGCAGCCACGGCGGCTACGCGACGTAGGTGCCTCAGAGCCGGCACATTGGTGACATTGGGGAGCCAGTAGAGGTTCTGGGTGATACGGAAGGCTTGGAAGTCCTTCCCAAAGTCGGGGGAGGGGACAGTGAATGTTGATCCCCATTGTTCCTCAAGCCAACCCCGCACCCGGATTTGGAAGTAGTATACCACAATGGAGGGAGTGATGAGCTCCCCTAGTTCATCGGCAATTGCTCGGCGGAGGGGCATTTGCTGGAGCTTGAGCTTGGCGAGTCCATTCTGGTAGCCCTGCACGACAGGGTGATGCATGCCTAGAATGGTGGCCAGGACGGCGAGATAGCTTTCCAGTTGGGTGGTAGCTTCAGTCCAGTCGATGGGTAGGTAGGCCTTGGTCTTCTGGAGTTCGAGGGAGTCCTTCAAGGTGAGGGAGTTGCCTTCGGTGGAGATCATGGTGTCGTAGGCCGCCACAGTGGCTGCAGCTTCCTGTTCCCGCTTCAAGGAGGCGGCGGATCCACCGGGGGGAGTGAACGCTAAAGGGAGTATGCCGTCCGCCACGTCAAAGGGGTCAGTCCCATGAAAGTTGCCATCTTGGAACTTCTTGAGTGCCGCCGTGGTGACCAAGGGTGCCTGGATGAGGAACTCGGCGGCGCATGTGGCTACCTGGCTCTGGAAGATCATATGGGTCTTCTCGTGTTTGCCTTTCTGTGCCCAGGCTTGGTATATGGGGGGTAGGTCGGCTTCCTCAAGCTTGCCACACAGCAGCAGCAAGCGCTGGGTGTACAAGGGGCCCCAGGTGTTCTTGACCGTGGCAGGGGGGCGACGTTGGTCTAGGCCCTCACTGAGCTTGAGCTGTTGGTTGGCGAGGGCGGTGAGGGTAGCTGCCAGCGTGGGATCTACCCCGGCTGGTTGGCCGGGTGCCAGCGGCTGCCCCGGATGGGAGGGTTTCTTCAATCCCGGGAGGTCCCGGTATAGTACCTGATTGCGCATGTACAAGGTTAGACCTGGCTCCCCTCGGAAGGGGGTGCCGGGTGTGGCAAAGTGGACACCTCCATCAGCAATGGTGGGGTCGGTACCAGCAGCTCGGAGGGTATTCAGTAGGGGGGCGCAAGTGAGTGCCAGGTTGAGTGTGTCAAGGTAGGGGTAGATGATGTTCAAGGCGTGGATTGGACTAAGGCCCTTGCCTAGGAGTAAGGGCACCAATTGGAAGGGGATGAAGCAGGCCTTGAAGGGGGTGATGACTTCCATGTGAGGATCATCGCCTAGCACCATGGGGATCATGTGGGAATGGTGAGCATGCTTGATGACGTCGAGGTGGCGGTCGAGGGACAGCACCAAGGTCTCGGGCGCCTGCTCGAGGAGGGCAGCATCCACTAGCACTAGCTCTCCTGCATCGCCTTCGATGTCGTCCAGGTAGCCAAAGGCCTTGCCCTTGTTGGTACTTGGCGCGGTCAAGGGCCCAGGGTACTTCCGAAGGCCATGCACCAATCGGAGGCGCGCCTTTCCAAAGGTGTCGGTCAGGAATATTCCTAGGGCCCCCACAGGTTCTGGTTCGAAGAGGTCCAAGAGCCGGCCCAGGAGTACGGGGGTGGCTGTTTCCTCAGCAAAGTAGTCATAGATGGTTTGGTAGGCCAGGTCCCGGGCAGGTCCCACTCCAAGGGGACTGGGGGTGCTCTGGTAATACTCAGTGTAGGTCAGCATTGTGGCTGGGGCCGGTCGCAGCTGAAACTTGGAGATGAGGCTTATCAAAGCCGGCGGTGTCGTTGGAGGTGCGGTGTCTTTGGAGGTGCGGTTCTGTCAGTCACTGGAAGCGTTGGAGTTGGCGTTCGGCTGGAGGTGGCGCTTCTGAGGTGCGAATTGTTGGATTGGCCGGTACGGGACACGCTTGGAGTGCGGATTCTCGGAGTGGAAATCAACTGGAGGTGCGAGGAGGTCCGTATCTGTGGGGACCAAAATCGAGGTGCGGACTATCGGAGAATCGCGGACTATCGGAGAAGTTGGTATATTAGGGAGGATCAACTGGCCAATTGGAGGCGCGGATGAGGAAGCGACTGGAGGTGCGCGTCGGCCGAATTGATCGACTGGAGGTGCAGCCGGTGACCCAATCGATTAGCGGACGCTTGGAGGTGCTGTGCGGCCTATTGGAGAAGTCAGTGGAGGTGCAGACTGGCGACCAAATCGATTCGCGGACGCTTGGAGGCGCTGTATCTACCAAGGCCGGGTCTGCTTTAATGATAATGGGGAGCCGTGGGTGGTGAGTATGGTTAGAGATTGACTGCTGTACGGGTACACTAGGCGAGACTAGGGGACCAGGACAGGAGACTGCTGTATGGTACACTAGGCAGGCTAGGGGACCAACAGATAGGCTTGTCGTACGGGTACAATAGGAGTAGGACTATTGGACCAGGACGTGTTACCTATTTATTTATTCTACTACTAATCGGTTTAGGAGCAAAAGAGTGAGCTGTGGGCTTGTATTCTGCTGGGAGACTCCTCTACAGGCTTGTTAGCGTTTAGCCTGTATTTGCAGAGATTTGCTTGCAGATTCGATGTTTGCAGAATTCGATGCTTGCAGAATTCGCTTGCAGAATTCGTGTAAGAGTTGTACTGTACCTACAGGGAACGTTCCGGGAATATGGTACGCACCAATATTGCTTGCTGATACAGTGAGATCTTTCGCGAAGTACGTGTGCTTGTATACTCAAGGTGGTTCCCCGGTTTGCTGGTCTGTACTTCACTACCATTCCCCTCATCCGGTTTGCTACATCAAGATTTGCACTGTGCTAAAATCTGGTTGGTTTTTGGGTTGATGACTGAGTTATATTTTGCTTAGGGACTGAAAAGATTTGCATTGTGTTCAAATCTGGTGGGTTTTAGGGTTGACGATTTCATTATATTTTTTGGTTAGGGACTGAAAAGATTTGCACTGTGTTCAAATCTGGTTGGTTTTTGGGTTGATGACTGAGTTCTATTTTAGTCGGGAATTGTCAGGATTTGCACTGTGCTAAAATCTGGTTGGTTTTTGGGTGGATGACTGTTTTATATATTTTGGTCGGGGACTGGCAGAATTTGCACAGTGATAAAATCTGGTGGGTTTTTGGGTTGATGACTGAATTATATTTTAGTCGGGGACTGGCAGGATTTGCACATTGATAAAATCTGGTGGGTTTTTGGGTTTAGACTGAGTTATATTTTAGTCGGGTACTGGCAGGGTTTGCACTGTGCTAAAATCTAGTGGGTTTTTGGGTTGATGACTGAATTATATTTTGGTTAGGGAATGGAAAGATTTGCACTGTGTTCAAATCTGGTGGGTTTTTGGGTTTATGACTTAGTTATATTTTGGTCGGGAATCGGCAGGATTTGCACTGTGCTCAAATCTGGTGGGTTTTTGGGTTGACGACTGAGTTATATTTTGGTTGGGAATTGGCAGGATTTGCACTGTGCCAAAATCTAGTGGGTTTTTGGGTTGATGACTGCGTTATATTTTGGTCGGGGACTGGCAGGAATTGCACTGTGATAAAATCTGGTGGGTTTTTGGGTTGATGACTGAGTTATATTTTAGTCGGGAATTGGCAAAATTTGCACTGTGCTAAAATCTGGTTGGTTTTTGAATTGATGACTGAGTTATATTTTGGTTAGGGACTGGAAAGATTTGCACTGTGTTCAAATCTGGTGAGTTTTTGAGTTGATGACTGAATTATATTTTGGTTAGGGAATGGAAAGATTTGCTCTGTGTTCAAATCTGGTGGGT
The DNA here is from genome assembly GCA_037355745.1 of Pseudo-nitzschia multiseries. Lineage (NCBI taxonomy): Eukaryota > Bacillariophyta > Bacillariophyceae > Bacillariales > Bacillariaceae > Pseudo-nitzschia > Pseudo-nitzschia multiseries. The sequence continues at coordinate 9,718,843 of CM074787.1, read as the reverse complement.
TTTTGGGTTGATGAATGAGTTATATTTTGGTCGGGGATCCGCAGGATTTGCAGTGTCTTCAAGTCAGGTGGGTTTTTGGGTTGATGACTGAGTTATATTTTCTTGGTTGGGGACTGAAAAGATTTGCACTGTGTTCAAATCTGGTTGGTTTTTGGGTTGATGACTGAGTTCTATTTTAGTCGGGAATTGGCAGGATTTGCACTGTGCTAAAATCTGGTTGGTTTTTGGGTGGATGACTGTTTTATATATTTTGGTCGGGGACTGGCAGAATTTGCACAGTGATAAAATCTGGTGGGTTTTTTGGTTGATGGCTGAATTATATTTTAGTCGGGGATTGGCAGGATTTGCACTGTGCTAAAATCTTGTGGGTTTTGGGGTTGATGACTGAGTTATATTTTAGTCGGGAATTGGCAGGATTTGCACTGTTCTACAATTTTGTGGGTTTTTGGGTTGATGACTGAGTTATATTTTGGTTAGCGACTGGAAAGATTTGCACTGTGTTCAAATCTTGTGGGTTTTAGGGTTGACGATTTAGTTATATTTTTGTTCGGGACTGAAAAGATTTGCACTGTGTTCAAATCTGGTTGGTTTTTTGGTTGATGGCTGAATTGTATTTTAGTCGGGGATTGGCAGGATTTGCACTGTGCTAAAATCTGGTGGGTTTTTGGGTTGATGACTGAGTTATATTTGAGTCGGGAATTGGCAGGATTTGCACAGTGCTAAAATCTGGTGGGTTTTTGGGTTGATGACTGAGTTATATTTTAGTCAGGAATTGGCAGGATTTGCACTGTGCTAAAATCTGGTGGGTTTTTGGGCTGATGACTGAGTTATATTTTAGTCGGGAATTGGCAGGATTTGCACTTGTCTTAAAAAAAGGTGGGTTTTTGGGTTGATGACTGAGTTATATTTTGGTTAGGGACTGGAAAGATTTGCACTGTGTTTAAATCTTGTGGGTTTTAGGGTTGACGATTTAGTTATATTTTGTGTTCGGGACTGAAAAGATTTGCACTGTGTTCAAATCTGGTGGGTTTTTGGTTGATGGCTGAATTATATTTTAGTCGGGGATTGGCAGGATTTGCACTGTGTTCAAATCTTGTTGCTTTTTGGGTTGATGACTGCGTTATATTTTGGTCGGGGACTGGCAGGATTGGCACAGTGATAAAATCTGGTGGGTTTTTGGGTTGATGACTGAGTTATATTTTAGTCGGGAATTGGCAGGATTTGCACTGTGCTAAAATCTGGTTGGTTTTTGGGTTGACGACTGAGTTATATTTTGGTTAGGGACTGGAAAGATTTGCACTGTGTTCAAATCTGGTGAGTTTTAGGGTTAACGATTTAATTATATTTTGGTTAGGGAATGGAAAGATTTGCACTGTGTTCAAATCTTGTGGGTTTTTGGGTTGATGACTGAGTTATATTTTAGTCGGGGATTGGCAGGATTTGCACTGTGCTAAAATCTGGTGAATTTTTGGTTGATGACTGAGTTATATTTTGGTCGGGAATTGGCAGGATTTGCACTGTGCGAAAATCGGGTGGGTTTTTGGGTTGATGACTGAGTTTTATTTTGGTCGTGGACTTGCAGGATTTGCACAGTGCTCAAACCTAGTGGGTTTTTGGGTTCATGACTGAGTTATATTTTGGTTGTAGAACTTCTTACCATAACTTTACTGACACATACTTACAATACATACAATAACTACGTACGCAACAACTCCACAGGGCCCCTGCAAAGCACTAATTAATCTCGTACGTACGAAAAAAAAATACTTCAACTTATGTACGGTATTTCAATCTAATACATACAAAAAAAAAATCAATCTCGTACGTACGGTAGGAAAAAAAAATACTTCAACTTATGTATTCGTTAGGGTTGGGGTTAGGGTTTAGGGTTAAAGTTACCGTTAGGGTTAGGGTTAGGGCGTAGGATTCTACGCGAGATGATTAATACACGCTTGTTGTACAAGATAAATACTAGTAGTGTATCCGCGTAGGTTCCTACGCGAGTAGATTACTACACGCTTGTTGTACAAGATACATATTAGTACTGAATCAGCGTACGTTTCTACGCGAGTAGCTTACAAGTCACTTGTTGTACTAGATAAAATGAACCATCAAATACATATTGGGGACAACTTTGTCACACAGAATGCTGGAAATGTTGTGGTTTGACTCTCAAAATGACAAACATGGGGGGTATTTTTTGCGGAAATCCAGGTCACAAACTAACTTATTGGTCAATGACATCCAAGATATTCAGTCCAGGCCATGAATACATTCATCATGACTCATCAAATGCATATTGGGAACAACTTTGTCACACAGAATGCCCAAACTGTTGTGTTTTGACTCTCCAAATGGCAATCATTGGGGTATTTTTGATGCAATTCCAGGACACAAACTGACTTATTGGGTAATGACTAAAAAAGTATCTGGTCCAAGCCATGAATACATTCATCATGACTCATCAAATGCATATTGGGAACAACTTTGTCACACAGAATGCCCAAAATGTTGTGGTTTGACTCTACAAATGGCAAACATGGGGGTATTTTTGGTGCAATTCCAGGGCACAAACTAACTTATTGGGTAAGGACTCAAAAAGTATCCGGTCCAAGCCATGAATACATTCATCATGACTCATTCAATGCATATTGTGAACAACTTTGTCACACAGAATGCCCAAAATGTTGTGGTTTGACTCTACAAATGGCAATCATGGGGGTATTTTTGGTGCAATTCTAGGGCACAAACTAACTTATTGGGTAATGACTCAAAAAGTATCTGGTCTAAGCCATGAATACATTCATCATGACTCATCAAATGCATATTGGGAACAACTTTGTCACACAGAATGCCCAAAATCTTAAGGTTTGACTCTCCAAATGGAAAAGATGAGGGTGTTTTTGGTGCAATTCCAGGGCACAAACTAACTTATTGGGTAATGACTCAAAAAGTATCTGGTCAAAGCCATGAATACATTCATCATGACTCATCAAATGCATATTGGGAACAACTTTGTCACACAGAATGCCCAAAATGTTGTGGTTTGACTCTACAAATGGCAAACATGGGGGTATTTTTGGTGCAATTCCAGGGCACAAACTAACTTATTGGGTAATGACTCAAAAAGTATCCGGTCCAAGCAATGAATACTTTCCTCATGACTCATCAAATGCATATTGGAAACAACTTTGTCCCACAGAATGCCCAAAATGTTGTGGTTTGACTCTACAAATGGCAAACATGGGGGTATTTTTGGTGCAATTCCAGGGCACAAACTAACTTATTGGGTAATGACTCAAAAAGTATCTGGCCCAAGCCATGAATACATTCATCATGACTTATCAAATGCATAATGGGAACAACTTTGTCACACAGAATGCCCAAAATGTTGTGGTTTGACTCTCCAACTGGCAAACATGGGGGTATTTTTGGTGCAAGTACAGGGCACAAACTAACTTATTGGGTAATGACTCCAAAAGTATCCGGTCCAAGCAATGAATACATTCCTCATGACTCATCAAATGCATATTGGAAAGAACTTTGTCACACAGAATGCCCAAAATGTTGTGGTTTGACTCTACAAATGGCAAACATGGGGGTATTTTTGGTGCAATTCCAGGGCACAAACTAACTTATTGGGTAAGAACTCAAAAAGTATCTGGTCCAAGCCATGAATACATTCCTCATGACTCATCAAATGCATATTGGGAACAACTTTGTCACACAGAATGCCCAAAATGTTGTGGTTTGACTCTACAAATGGCAAACATGGGGGTATTTTTGGTGCAATTCCAGGGCACAAACTAACTTATTGGGTAATGACTCAAAAAGTATCTGGTCCAAGCAATGAATACATTCCTCATGACTCATCAAATGCATATTGGGAACAACTTTGTCACACAGAATGCTGGAAATGTTGTGGTTTGACTCTCGAAATGGCAAACATGGGGGTATTTTTCGTGCAATTCTAGGGCACAAACTAACTTATTGGGTAATGACTACAACAATATCTGGTTCAAGCCATGAATACATTCATCATGACTCATTAAATACATATTGGGAACAACTTTGTCACACAGAATGCCCAAAATGTTGTGGTTTGACTCTCCAAATGGCAATCATTGGGGTATTTTTGGTGCAATTCTAGGGCACAAACTAACTTATTGGGTAATGACTCAAATAGTATCGGGTCCAAGCCATGAATACATTCATCATGACTCATCAAATGCATATTGGGAACAACTTTGTCACACAGAATGCCCAAAATCTTAAGGTTTGACTCTACAAATGGCAATCATTGGGGTATTTTTGATGCAATTCCAGGACACAAACTGACTTATTGGGTAATGACTCAAAAAGTATCTGGTCCAAGCCATGAATACATTCATCATGACTCATCAAATACATATTGGGAACAACTTTGTCACACAGAATGCCCAAAATGTTGTGGTTTGACTCTCCAAATGGCAAAAATGAGGGTATTTTTGGTGCAATTCCAGGGCACAAACTAAATTAGTGGGTAATGAGTCAAAAAGTATATAGTCCAAGCCATGAATACATTCAACATGACTCATCAAATTCATAATGGGAACAACTTTGTCACACAGAATGCCCAAAATGTTGTGGTTTGACTCTCCAACTGGCAAACATGGGGGTATTTTTGGTGCAATATCTGGGCACAAACTGACTTATTGGGTAATGACTCCAAAAGTATCCGGTCCAAGCCATGAATACATTTATCTGGACTCATCAAATGCATATTGGGAACAACTTTGTCACACAGAATGCCCAAAATGTTGTGGTTTGACTATCCATATGGCAAACATGAGGGTATTTTTGGTGCAATTCCAGGGCACAAACAGTCTCATTTGGTAATGACTACCAAAGTTTTTGTACCAGGCCATGAATGCATATCACCTGACTTAAGAAATGCATGTTTGGAACAACTTTTAAATGCATATTGGGAACAACTTTGCCACACACAGTACAGACAATGTTGTGGTTTGTAGATACAAATGGTACACAAGATAGTACGGTATGTTAGGTGCAGTCTAGGAGATTCTACATGTGAGTAGAGGATTGAAATACATAACCTTAGTGTTATCAAAAGTTTCCCTTCTGAAAAAATTATGGCGTGGGAGGGCTGGCTGGCATAGGTACGTGATCTACTTCTACAAATATAACAGCGCGCCCAAGCCAGGGCAAACAACATAGTACAGAACCAACGGAAAAACTCTACACACAAAACATCGTACACATACTACACGAAACACCGTAAAAACACACACACACGACACATGACACACGACACACAAAACACCGTACACAACCCGACAAAATTATTAGTACACACACAAAACCACACAAAAAGAAACACATGATTCTTGATCGACACCGTATTCAGAAAATAAAATAAAAAATATGAATGCTATCGGAAAGACACGACGAAGCAAAAAATCCGAGGGGAAGACCCTTCGAAACAACAAAACCATCCGGCCCGGTGATCATCAAAATACAGGGGACAACAACGGTAAGAAAAAAAAGTGAAAACAAACACCGCAATTACTAACAAAGTGTGTAACAGTAATACCACAACTATGAACGCATCAAAGGGCAACAGGAAAAAAATTGTACCGACAACACAATTTCTACTACTACAAACACGGAAGAACAAAACACCATCAACCAGAGTAACGAACACAATTGGGAGATTAATATTTTAGAATCAATACTGAGTAAAGATTTCTTTTTTATTCGTGAAAAGAATTAAGTGTTGTTCGTACGGAATAATAATTGGGTTCTGCTAGAGACTGAAATAAATTATTTTTATTCGAGAGTAGAGTAATGTGCATCACGCGCACAGAAATAGTGCTCTGTTAATTTATAGCCCGCCACTTGCCCGCAAATTTCAGGGTGTCCAGAAATAATGCCGTGTTAAAATCACGCACAAAATTTGTGCGCGAGAAGTAAATTCGAACCCCGCAAAACAGTTCTCGGACGTATTGTGTATTCTTGTTTTTCCCAATCCGTGACCCAAAATCACTCATTGTGTGGTGGCACATGACCAACTATCAAAGATAACTTACTTCTGTTTCTTTCATGATTCATCTTATCCATAATAGGAACAATATTCATGGACTCATCTCAACAAATATCTGATTTTTTATTTTCTAATTGCAGATTAGTGTGTATTATTCCTCCAGATCCAGTACCCCCAAATGCAGTCATTAGTTTGTGTCACACAAACTTTGACACAAAAATCACTTCTGTTTCTTTCATGATTCATCTTATCCATAACAGGAACAATATTCATGGTGTGTATTTTTCCTCCAAATCCAGTACCCAAATGCACTCATTAGGTGGTGACACACAAACCATCACACATAACTAAGTTTTGTTTCTTTCCTCATTCATCTTATCCATAACAGGAACAATATTCATTGACTAATCACCAACAATATCTGATTTTCTAAGTTCTAATTGCAGATTAGTGTGTATTATTCCTCCAAATCCAGTAGCCCCAATGCGCTCATTAGGTAGTGACACAAAACCATCACACATAATTCACTTCTGTTTTTTTCCTCATACATCTTATCCATAACAGGAACAATATATATGGACTAATCACCAACAATATCTGATTTTCTAATGATTAGTGTGTATTATTCCTCCAAATCAAGTACCCAAATGCACTCATAAGATGGTGACACACAAACCATCAAAGATAACTAACTTCTGCTGTTTCTTTCCTCATTCATCTTATCTATAACAGGAACAATATTCATGGACTACTTATCACCAAAAATCTCTGATTTTCTAATTTCAAATTGCAGATTAGTGTGTATCATTCCTCCAAATCCAGTACCCAAATGCACTCATAAGGCGGTGACACACAAAGTATCAAAGACAACTAACTTCTGTTTCTTTCCTCATTCATCTTATCCATTGTTGTTACTCTAAAAATCAACCAAAAGGATAGGATAATTAAAATTTAAAGAGAAAGTGAGCTCAGAGAGACGCTCTTATTTTACTGTGTATTCTGTACTGTATCGGGGCTCTCTGTTGTATTTTACGTAGTAGAGATCTTCCCCGGTTATTTCTCACTAAGGTCTTCATCGTATCGATACTGCTGCTGTTGCTGTATTAGTGTTGCTGGTCTTACTGTATTGGTCATTTGATGGTATTGGTCATTTATGAGGTTAAGTGTTTTATTTGATGGGGCATATGCTTGTTCGTGGTATTTGTGATAGATGAGGCCCATCCGGTATCGGTATTGATTTTTGTGATTGCAATAAGTGATTTCCTCACAGGAAATCAAGTGTATCCATTTGAATGTACTTAAGAGTTCCAAGTGTTTACTTATTGATCAGGTCTTCGGAGATGTCTTGTTTCTAACCAATTAACCTCTTTTGTTTGTAGTCCTAAGTGATATCGTTTTTACCACTTAAGGATTTCCAAGTAGTGGAGGTGTGTTTGATTCTCAGGCTCAATCATCGGAATATTCGTATCTTGTATTACGCACCTTGGTTGTCGTCGTATTTTCTTGTCGGCTTTTTTTAAAATTGAATTTGATGCTGACAAAGGTCCGTATTTTTTGCTGACAACATCCATAACAGGAACAATATTCATGGACTACTAATCACCAAAAATATCTGATTTTCTAATTTTTAATTGCAAATTAGTGTGTATTTTTAAAGAAACTGCGTCGTAACAGTTCTAGAAATCACGCGGTTAAGGACATACAGACAGACTAAACCAGTTACTCGTGGTAGTCGCCAAAGCAAATAACTGTTTATACGATTCATCTCAACGCATATACGACCTGTAAAGAGGCACCGACAGAGGTGCAGTACGATCCGGATATAACTTAATCCTAATGCTCACAATTTTAGAATCTAATCAATATTACTGCAATCTTCCTACTGTAATCTAACGACACGGAATAGGAATCAAAGTTTATCAGACCCAGACTCTAACCGAATAAGGAGTGTCCACACGACAATGGAGGAAGCGGGAATGATTACCGACTGATCACCGGCTAATCAAAGACTCCCCTGAAGGCTATGTCCATGTTTGAGCACTTAGATGGGTAATGGTACTAGTGCAGCTGGGCTTGAGCTAATACCTCTTGCCTCCTTCAAACGACATAATGGCCTAGGGGAACAAGCAAACGCCATCGATACAACACATCAAATTCGGGGGGCTAGAACAACCGCAGTCTCTACATTCAAATGTAAACGTGTCCCAATTCAAACATGGAAGAGACCCACACGGTGTCTCGAAATGACACGATAAGGACGAGTAGACGACCCCACCACCACCAACAACAACAACAGTAACACCAACAGTTAGGAGCGTAAAGCTCACAAATAGCAGTAGGTGCGAGTACAGTTAGGAGGGATCGATTCCTCCATACAAAATATGATACTACCAAGGGATGGGACAGCGTACAGACGTGTGCACTAAGCTGTTCTAAGCCTACACGGAGATGGCAGTTGAATTATTCTACAGTAATTTCAACTCCCGCCGAATAGGGGGACCCGGCGGACTTGTAACCGTAAAATAACGGGAAAACAAACCAACGGCCCCAATCCCTGTGAAAACAATTCAACGGCCCCAAATTCCCACGGGAACGTGCAGCGGGCCGGATCTAACGGTCACTATATTCCCGCACGAATAAACTCAACGGCCGGCAGAAGGATTCATAAGCCAAATCAACGGCCATGATTCGAAATCGGAACTCAAACAGTTTGCTTAAGTAAGGGGCAACGGAGCGATTTTCATTCGGAATAGAAACATTTGCAGAATTCTACAAGGAGAAACCACGAGAAATATCCACTACTAGTGATATCGCGAGGGAAGTGATTGCTTGAGAAATACAAAATTCTCTCAGAAAATCATTCATATATCACTTACAGAACAAGTAAACAGCTATTCCGGACCAAATACCAACCATGGTGAGAGGAAGAACAGCCCGACAGAACCAACGCAACAACAATGCGGCCGCTAATCCAGCGGCTGCAGCAGCTAACGCAGTAGCTGGTGAACCTGCCAACAATGGACCAGCCATTCCTGCCAATCTTGGTTTTACAGCAGCGCAAATGGAATTCATTAGGACCATGATGGATACTAACCGGGCCCCGTCGCTCACACAGGAGGTTCAAGACGCAATCGAACGCGCTAATCAACTTGAGGGAATCCCTGGATACGCAGGAGAAAGGACTCTAACCCCGACAGAGGTAGTTTTCAGAGAAATCTTGGAGTCCTTCGGGCTGAACCGGATCACGGCGGACGAGCTTTTCCGGACTGGCTACAGCAGTACTGACTCCCTACGAGACATGGACGAATCTGCTATCAAATCCCTGGTGAATGGCGTCAACAAGACCAAACACAACTATTGCCCGGACCCAAAGCAAGTGTATGTGGGGAGGGTTTTCGGGGATCGACTCAAGTTGTTTGTGGCTTGGATCGAATTTCAGCCCCTCATTGGAGCTACAGCTACCCCAGTTGACTGGGTAGCTGATCCGGATGCAGAATCCAAGACCCGGGACCGCCTCAAGTCTCTCAAGGAGGATGACAGCAACACAGCGGCCGGGGACCTCACTCTCCCAGAACCACTCACTGCAATGTCGAAATTCAAGGAGTTCGACGAACGATTCAGAGAGTATCTTAGACACAAAAGGGGTGTCACCAAAACATCTCTACTATACACAATTCGGAAGGACTTGATGGTCGGTGATGCTGAGAGGGGGGGGACCGTTGGATCTGCTCCAACAGATACGTATGCCAACTGGAATGAATATTCTATACGATGCACCGTCCACTCAGGATCCCACTGGACAAAAGACAACAATACACTATGGGGAATCCTCTTCAAATTGGTGGGAGCGGGCCCCGGTTGGTCCTACATCCAAGGCCTTGGATTGGAAGGGGATGGGAGGAAGGCATATTTCACCCTCTATTCTCAGGCATATGAATCAACGAACGTACGACTTCTCATAGAAGAAAAGAGAGCCTTCCTACAGAGTTCTACCTACTCCGGGGACACCAAGAACTACAGTTTTGATAAGCACAAGAGGCGTTGGTATGATGCAAAGGAGTTCCTATTGCGGCATAAGGCCTTCCCACCGGAAGATCAGTTTGTTACTGACTTCTGTCACTCTATCTCGGATCCAAGACTCGAGATGGCAGTGCAATTGGTCCTAATTGAAGCAGGTGGCATGTACGACAACTTTGACAAGGCTGCCGCCCACTTCACTCAAACGCTTGGTATCAAGAAGATGCAAGCCAGTCGCAAAGGCAGTCGCAGAAATATCTCTTCCTTCAAGGGAAAAGGGGGCAACAAACGCAACAATGATAGCAACTCCTCCTCCAACAAGAGACACGGCAACAAGAAACAGAAGACTTCAGGCACATACGATGGACCTCTGGAGGGAAAGATCTATCCGAAGGAAATCTGGGTCACTATGTCTGCTGCCCAGAAGAACCAAGTCCAGTCCCTACGACCAGCTCTCAACTCCAATTCGAAGTCTGCACAAGTTTCTCTTGTTGAAGCCAAAGGGGACAACACTACAGCAAAAGGGTCGGCCGGCAATCAGTTCGGTAGCCATACTCACAAGAAGAAGAACCAAGACTGATTTGCCGGCCGGGGCCTGTCGATTGTATCCCGGGTAGGCCGGCCGATAGTCCATATCAAGAGTTTTGGCTCACCATCCCCCGCTAACGGTCGATGCGAGTTGGACAGCCACGCTGATACAACAGCCGCGGGATCAAATATGGTATTACTGGATTCATTCGATTCTATCTTGACATATGTGGATGTTGCACCATTTTCAGATACATACTCACCGCTTAAGAATGTCCCCATTGCCCGTTGCGCCACAGCTTGGACTGACCCAACTGACGGGATTACTTATATCTTGGTGTTTGGGCAGGCTTTGTTTTTTGGCGCCAAGTTGCAACACAGCTTGGTATGTCCCAATCAAGTACGGGACTGCAACTTCAACAAGGTTGAGGACACCCCAAGGCGATATGACTCCAATTCTACACACGGGATTACATTCCAATCTGAAGACACTGAACTATTTATCCCTCTCAAAGTCGACAGAGTCATATCCTATTTTGATTCCTGGAAGCCTACAAAGAAGGAACTGGCAACCTGTGAACATATACTGGCTACAGATACCCACACCTGGGACCCTTATTCCTCTCACTTTGCGGAGGAGGAAGAAGCCACCAATGCCTCTTTCCCGCGGGTTGTCGCTACTCTTTCAGGTTGCCTGCCGGCTTGTGGGACTCCAGTCAAATATTCATCCACGATTCATCCAGAACCACTCGGCACAGGGTACGACACAAACCGGCTACTCCATTTGGCTTCTGTCTGTACTAATAGAGTTCCTTCCCAACGCACCGGATATACCCCAACGGATGTCTCCACCCGATTCATTTCAGCTCTTGCTGGAACCACCGGGGAGGACCAAGAAAATCTTCGAAATTCAGTAAATTCTATGCTTTCTGATGTTTCCACCAAGCCTTCATTATCCGAAGCTGAGCTTGCCATTCAACAGGAAGCCAAGGCCCGAACCAAGGAGAGGAAGCTACTAAGGCGGCAACAAGATGTCCTAGACCAAGAAATGTCTCTCGACAAGAAGTCTTTCATACGAAGAGGACAATGGGGACCTCCAATACGGATCCCTGACAAGGTTGACAGGTATGATGCCAAGGCCATTGCTAAGATGTGGAACATCAGTGAGAAGCGAGCCAAGGCTACTATTGGAGTCACTACCCAAGATGGTATCCGTCAACTGTCCCAGCCTATTACAAAGAGACTGAAGACACAGAAGTGGAGGAATAGGAGGATGCTCAAGGGCCGATGGTATGCTGACACTATGAAGTTCAAAGTTCCCAGTATCATTCGCAATGATACAGCAGCCCAGATCTTCGCAAACGGGAAGGGCTATGTGGCCTTCTACCCTGTCAGGGGAGAAGTTCGATGCCACGATGGTTTATCTTGCTTTATAAATGAAGTAGGAATTCCGGAACACCTCGTTACTGACGGGGCAAAGGCCCAGGGGAGCCACGAGACACACAACACCGGTTGGAACAAGCTCAGGTCGGAGTATCGCATTCGACAAACATACATACAGCCTCACTGCTCTTGGCAGAATACAGCCGAACACAGTGCCGGGGACCTAAGGAGGTCGATCCGTTGGATGACTTCTAAGAAGGGCAGTCCCAGGAGGTGTTGGGCCTTCTGTGGAATGTTAGCGGCCGGCCAGATGAACCTCATGGCGTCAAGTGATCCTTCCTCAATGGGGAGGACTAACTTCGAACTGGTGCATGGGTATACTCCAGATATCACCCTGTATATGATCCACGACTGGTATGACTTTATTTGGTGGTATGATCTAAATGGGAAAACAAATAGGCTTGGCCGGTGGCTGGGCCCATGTGGAGATACTTTCGGTGGTGGAGATTGTCACTATGTCTTATTTAAGACTGGAAAGGTTCACATAACAAACAGTACCCGGGCTATATCTGAGGAAGAATGGAGACATCCAGATATTCTATCACAGTTGGAAGCACACAACAAAGAGATCAACGCAAAAATAGGTGATGAGGTTAAACCTTCCGATACTTATCTTGAAAACGAACTTGGCAAACCACCTCTGGGCCTATTTGATGGCAAATATGAGGGGGAGGATGAAGTGCTCATGGCAGAAGCTGAGGCTTCTTCCCCGGATGTCGATGACCTATCTGATAAAGACCTTGATGAGTATCTTGGGACTGAAGTATTACTCCAGATAGGGGACCAACATATTCGGGGGTTAGTCAAGAGTCGTTGCAGGGATAAGGATGGTGTGCTGATTGGTGAGAAGAACAACAATCCACTCCTAGACACGAGGTCTTACGAGGTCGCTATGCCGGATGGATCTATTGAAATCTATACAGCCAATACACTTTCAGAGAGTATCTATTCTTCCGTTGACAATGAAGGGCGCATGTATTGCCTGATGGATGAGATAATCGATTCTGAGAGGGATTCGGAGGCCTTAACTATCGAACAGGCTACTTATACAACAAAGTCCGGACAAACTAGAACAAAGCCAACAACCAAAGGATGGAGGTTTCTTGTTAGATGGAAGGACGGCACTACATCCTGGGCGAAGTTAAGCGATATGAAGGAAAGCTTCCCGGTTGAAACAGCAATATACGCCCGTGAAGAAGGCGTCATAAATGAGCCAGCGTTTAAATGGTGGGCTTATAAAGTACTTCGGAGAAAAGAACGGATCTTATCTGGCGCTAAAACCAAGTACTGGACCAAGTCCCATAAGTACGGGGTCCGGCTCCCTAAGTCTATTTCAGAAGCAAAAGCAATTGATAGAGAAACGGGGACCGATCATTGGGCTCGGGCTATTGCAAAAGAAATGAGGAACAGCTCTATTGCCTTTGAATTCAATGAAGAGGACAAGATACCAGTGGGGCATACCAAAATAACCATGCACATGGTCTTTGATGTCAAGATTGAGTTAACGCGGAAGGCCCAGTTAGTTGGAGACGGCCACAAAGTCCCAGAAATCTCCAAGGAATATACTTATTCCAGTGTACCCAGTAGGGATTCGGTTCGATTGTTCTTCCTAGTGGCAGCGCTCAACAACCTCAATGTACTCAGCGCGGATATACAGAACGCTTACTTAACGGCACCCATCAAGGAGAAGTACTTCACAATAGCTACAGAGGCCCAAGGGTTCGCGTCGGAACTATGTGGAAGGCCCTGCAAGATTGTAAGGGCTTTATATGGACTCCCGGTTGCTGGGGCATCTTTTCAATCACACTTGGCTAGTCACTTAAGAGAGCTTGGTTATGTATCTTGCAAAGCAGATCCTGACGTGCATCTCCGATCTGCATTCAAACCAGATGGTTCAGCTTACTACGAGTACTGTGTGGCTTATGTCGATGATATCCTTGTATGTGGAATGGATCCAAAGTTCCAGATGGATGCGATAGAAAGGCAGTTCAAGTTGAAGAATGGAACAGTTGAAGAACCTTCTTTCTACTTGGGAGCTGATATAGGAAAGACCTACATAGATGGTAACCCGTACTGGTCCATGGCTTCATCTAAGTATACTGCGAAGGCCATCAAGTCAGTTGAAGAAGAACTACTAACCGGAAAATACGCGTTTAAGGTACTACCCAAGACAGCAAGGTCACCATTGAGCTCTGAGTATAGGCCTGAGATAGACGCGTCACCAGAACTCGATCCGGAGAAACAAAACTACTATCAAGGTTTAGTTGGGATACTCCGGTGGATATGTGAACTCGGTCGGTTGGATATAATTATGCCTGTATCCCTTATGTCTCGGTATCTCGCGCAAGCCAGAGAAGGTCATCTCAACCAGTTGTTTCACCTGTTTGCATACTTGAAGAATTACAGCAAGTCTAAGTTGGTGTTCGATGCATCTACGCCTGAGGTAGATGAGACAAATTTTCAGTCGTGCGACTGGAGTGAATTCTACCCAGAGGCCAAAGAACTGTTGCCTCCAGATATGCCTGAACCAAAAGGAAAGGCAGTTATTACTACATGTTTTGTAGATGCGGATCATGCGGGATGCAAGGCTACCAGAAGATCCCATACAGGAGTCATCATCTTTGTTAACAGAGCGCCTATTTTGTGGTTCTCTAAGAGGCAAACAACTGTTGAGACATCTACATTTGGCTTGGAAATAGTCGCGCTTAGGATAGCAATCGAGATGGTAGAGGGGCTAAGATACAAGCTACGGATGATGGGCATACCTATAGAAGGACCTACCAATATCTATTGTGACAACGAGTCAGTCGTGAAGAACACTACACGGCCAGAAAGCCCTTGTAAGAAGAGGCATAATAGTGTTGCTTATCATAAGGCAAGGGAGTGCATAGCAGCAGGAACTATCCGGATTGCAAAGGAGCCAGGCAAGTCAAATATCGCGGACTTACTCACAAAACTAATGAGTGGAACCAGGCTAATTGAACTAGCAATGAGGTGTATGTGGCGAGATGGGGTTGATGAAAAAATGAGACCCGCGGGATAGGTATCTTCTACTAGTTCTCTAACTACTACGAAGACACGGGGACTCTAGAAATCACGCGGTTAAGGACATACAGACAGACTAAACCAGTTACTCGTGGTAGTCGCCAAAGCAAATAACTGTTTATACGATTCATCTCAACGCATATACGACCTGTAAAGAGGCACCGACAGAGGTGCAGTACGATCCGGATATAACTTAATCCTAATGCTCACAATTTTAGAATCTAATCAATATTACTGCAATCTTCCTACTGTAATCTAACGACACGGAATAGGAATCAAACAGTAATAAAACAAAAGTGAATCGTAAGGAATAATCATTGTCACACGTTCGATCGGTCGAACGATCGAACGATAGGTTAATTACTTTCGTCGTGTCCGATTCATTCATGTGAATCAATTACTGGCATATTACCGTGTAATTTGCCACAATAATGTTCATTAAGACACAAAACACACGTAAACCACCATCTTCGGTCGGTCTTTCTAGAAAAGCGCCGGTAGCAAACGTACAGACGTACGAACATTCGGGAATACACACGAATGAGATAACACACGTATGACTAACAGGCAAATAAGCGAGCCGACTCGCTGAATCGCTAACAGTAATAGAGCACCGATAGAGGTTCGATCTCAGAAGTCATCTTACATGTAAATGCTCACAAATCTAAATACTAATACTTGAAATCACTGAATACCACTAGTAAGAATATCTAGCGGACTACACGTGTAAACGCGTTAGTGAAGAGAGAAAAAAAAGAGTTTATCAGACCCAAATGGACTCATAGAGTCTGGGTAACAAAAATGAAAGCTGATTGCCGACTGATCACCGGTTAATCGCCGTCTGAAGCCAAAAGGCTGGACGTTAAAGACCCTCCCCAACAGAAGAGACTCAGGCGCTTAGAAGATTAACAACACTAGCGCAGCAGAGCACACCAGGCTAATACCCGTGGCTTCTACTGAGGTTTGTAGGGGAGAAAAGAACACCAAAAAGCTTGTTATTCACCAAAAAATAGACACTTGCAAGAAGTCCCCGATGATGGAGTCCCCAACGATGGGAACAGCAAAAAGATGTGTCGAAAATATAACGGAAAATAACGGCCGGAATAACGTGATGTACGTGTGTTCAGTACTACGAATCCCATAACGACTACAAAAGAACCGTTAATAAAGAGAGGCACGCGACCTCGGGAACGTGACCTCAAACACAAAACAAATGGGAATCAAATTCAATTCCTACAGAAAAGAGCCCAAGTATACTCGCTCGTATACAAATGATATGATAACAAAACCAGCTGAGGTAATATACATACCCAGTATTGGATAAACACATACACAAAAAATAGAAATGACGAAAAAATGCTGAACCAAATATTTAATAAGAGACAAACGAATATTCGATACCGTTTTGAAAAAAGGGAAACAACTGTTGAGCTTAAGTATAGAGGAACTGAAAAAATTGGGGTTCAGATAGGAATCAATTCTCATACCGTGGATATGAACCTGTTTACTAGCAAAAGCACGTGGAAAGAAAAATACTCCACAAGTTGCTTCAGAACTCAGAAAATCACAATCACAGCTTCCTCATGAAAGCAAAAGCTAACAAACCCCTTATTACAAGCCTAATTCCTACAGCATACTCCGAAACAACACACCATGGCGCCACCAACCAGAGCTCAACTAGCTGCAACCGCGGCAGCAGCAGTAGCAGAAGCAGAAGCAGCGGACGCGGCGGCAACAGAGGCGGCGGGCAACCTGATGGGCTTACTACCTCCATTGGTAACAACAAGGTTGGACCCAGAACAGCTTGAGCAACTCACGGTGACTCTGGTTGCAAGACTATCAAGCAGGGACATATCTCTATCAACAACAGCAAGAGAAGCCAAAGAAAGGGCAGAGGCCAATCATGGCATCCCTGGCTACGAAGGAGAACGGGCGCTGACCTCAGCCGAGGTTTGTTTCAGGAAGATCCTCGAATCCTTTGGGGTCAACAGGCCTACGGCAAATGAAATATTCAGACATTGATATTCTAACATGAAGGCCATCGCAGATCTCAATTCAGAAGGGATCAAGTCCACTCTAGGGTCGCTAACCAAGGCAAAACACCATCTATGCCCGGATCCACAGGAAGTCTTTATTGGAAGGGCATTTGGCGATCGACTGAAGCTGTTCGTGGCTTGGATCAAATTCCAGCCTATGATAGGCGCAACGGCCACCGAAGTGGACTGGATCAAGGACCCAACGGCCGAGATGGATACAAGGGAACGTTTGAGATCTACAAAGGAGGACGATGAAAATATGGCCGTTAAGGATCTAACACTACCCGACAAACTGACTACGATGTCAAAGTTCAGGGAATTTGATGAGAACTTACGTGAATACCTACGGCATAAGAGGGGTGTCACCAAGACATCCCTACTTTACACGATAAGACAACAATCTGCAGTCGGAGAAACCGACAGGTGCGGAACGGTCGGCTCGGGCCCAGACAACGCGTATCCTGACTGGACTGAGTATGCAATAAGATGCACGATTCACGCCAACTCTCATTGGTCTAAAGACAACAATACTCTCTGGGGGATATTGTTTAAGCTGGTAGGATCCGGACCCGGTTGGTCCTACATACAAAGCTTTGGGACCAAAAACGGGGTAGGGGGTGACGGCCGAAAGGCATACTTCGCCCTCTACTCTCAAGCATATGAAGCAACCAACGTAAAGCTAATTGTCGAAGCAAAAAGGCAGTTTATCCGGGAATCGGTGTACACAGGGGATTCCAAACACTACAATTTTGACAGGCACAAAAGGCTATGGCATGATGCAAAGCAAACCTTGATAAGATACGGCGCATTCCCACCTGAGGACCAGTTTGTGTACGACTTCGTACGATCCCTACAGGATGTACGACTCGAGCAATCCATCCCAAATGTAATAACAGAAGAGTCGGACTATTACGCAAATTTTGAGAAGGCTTCGGCGTATCTTACTCGAATGCTTGGAGTAAAGAAACTCCAGAATCAACCACAAAAGAGGGGTAGGAATGTGTCAGCCTTCACTAACAACAAAAAGAGGAAAGGTGACAACAAACGCGGCAACTTCTCTTCCAACAAGCCACAAGGCAACAACAACAACAACAATAGTGGTGGCTCAAAAGCACAACCAGGGACCTATAAAGGGCCCGTTGAATGCAAGTTCTATCCACGAGAAGTATGGTTAAGCATGTCCCAAGAGCAGCAACAAAGAGTCCGAGCGCTAAAACAAGCACGGAATGCAAGCAATAGCGGGGGGGGGGGGGGGCAACCAACAATCGAAAGTCGCAGCAACCACAGCTGCAAACCCTCCCAATAACACCAGTTCAGCTGGAAACCAGTTTGGCTGTCACAGCCACATTGGAAATGGGAATGGAAATTGATTCGCCGGCCGGGGCCTTAAGATAGAACCTCGGGTAGGCCGGCCGATAGTCCATCTCAAAGAGATGACCCAGTCATCCAGTGATAAGCCAGGACGATGCGAGCTGGATAGCCATGCAGACACGACTGCAGCTGGATCTAACATGGTATTACTCGATTCACTGGATTCTATCATGACATTTGCTGATGTTGCTCCATTTTCAGACGTGTACTCACCAATGAAAGATGTTCCTATTGCTCGTTGTGCTACTGCTTGGACAGACCCAACGGACGGTATCACATACATATTGGTATTCGGACAGGCCCTCTATTTCGGAGAATCACTGCAGCACAGTCTGATATGCCCGAACCAAATCAGAGAATGCAATTTGAATGTGGTCGAAGACATACCACAAAGATACTGCAGTTCTTCCAGTCACAGTCTTATCTTTCGGGCCGACGGTTTCGAATTGGCAATACCATTGTTAGTTGATGGCGTTCTGTCATACTTTGACACGCGGAAGCCGACACGCCAGGAAATTGATACATGTGATCAGGTCCTTGCAACCGACACTCATACCTGGGACCCATACGCTCCCCACTTCAGAGAAGATGAAGAAGCGGCCAATGCATCCTTCCCACGAGTAGTGGCCGCCCTCTCCGGAGGAGGACCGACTGGGACAACTGAGTCTTGGATACGATCCACAGACAACCCTATACTCATCAATGTAAAACACAAGGATTATCGTCTCAGGTACCTACAGAAGATCTGTACAACCCGTACTCAAGGGCCGGGGTATACTCAACAAGAGATTGGCAACCGGTTACACTCAGCTTTTGTTAAGAGTACCGGGGACAGAGAAAGCTCGGAGATACTCCGAATTTCAGCTACTTCAACCAAAACTTCGATTTCCCTAACAGAGGAAGAGCTTGCCATCCAAAAGGAAGCAAAAGCTTGGACAAAAGAAAGGAAATTACTCCGCCGCCAGCAAGATGTGATAGATAAGGAAACTTCCCTAGAGAAGAGATCATTTATCCGCCGCGGACAATGGGGACCTCCGATAAGGATTCCGGAGAAAGTGGACAGATATGATTCAGAGGCCATTGCAAAGATGTGGAACATCAGTGTTAAGAGGGCCGAAGAAACGATTAAGGTCACTACCCAGGAAGGCATAAGAAACCTTACACAACCAATCACCCGAAGGCTAAAGACCCAAAAGTGGAGAAACAGGAAAGTACTTAAGGGTCGATGGTTTGCTGATACTATGAAGTTCAAAGTACCAAGCATCATTAGAAACGATACTGACGCACAGATCTTTACCAATGGGAAAGGATATGTGACGTTCTATCCAGTAAGAGGGGAGAAACGATGCCACGACGGACTATCTTGCTTCATAAATGAGGTAGGAATACCGGAACATCTTGTCACCGATGGGGCAAAGGCCCAAGGAAATCATGAGACACACAGCACCGGATGGACTAAACTTCGATCGGAGTATCGCATTCGCCAAACCTACATACAGCCCCACTGTTGGTGGCAGAATACGGCAGAACACAGTGCAGGGGACCTAAGGAGATCAATCCGATTAATGACTTCTAAGAAAGGAAGCCCGAGGAGGTGCTGGGCCTTTTGTGGAATGTTGGCGGCCGGAAGGTTAAGTGTTGTCGGCGAAAAATACGTACTGTTGTCGGCATCAAATTCGATCGAAAAGCCGACAAAACGAACGAAACGACGACCAAGGTGCTACGAGAACAATCAAGCGTTAGAATCAAACGCACCTCCACTACTTGGAATCCTTAAGTGGTAAAAACGATATCACCTAAGGCTACAAACAAAAGGGGATATTCGGTTAGAAACAAGAAATATCCAAAGACCTGAACAGTAAGTGAACACTTGGAACCCATAAGTGTATTCAAAAGAATATACTTGATATCCCGTGAGGAAACTACTTATTGCAATCAAGAAAATCAATACCGGATCCAGATGGGCCTACTCATATCCAGCACATATACCACGAATAAGCATACGCCCCATTGAACAGAATACTTAACCCCACAATGACCGATACCATCGAATGACCGATACAGTAAGACCGACACGACGCTAATACAGCAACAGCAACAGAAGAATTGGTACGATGGTAAAGAAGATAATAACAAATAACCGGGCAAGATCTCTACCATGTAAAATACAGAGAGCCCCAATACAGTACGAAATACACAGTAAAAATAAGAGCGTCTCTCTGAGCTCACATCTCTTTAAATTTTAACATCAAATACCTTTGGTCGATTTTTAGAGTAACAACAGGTTATAGAGCCCTTATAACTCACGCGTTGGCGTATACTTTAAGAGCCTATCTCCGCCCGATCAGCACCTCCACTGACCGGTCACAGCCAGAGGACATTGTTGTTGAGCGATAGGCCTTCCCCCCAGCGCAGAGATTGTCGTGAGCCTGCTGTTGAGCGCCTCCCTTCCATTCTCCCTCTTACTCCGATTTATTTCTCCGACGAACGTTCCTTCGGTCCTTTCTTCGGTTAATTCTCCGGTCACCGCCGATTCCTTTTTTGGTTGCATCCCCCTTCACATTTTCGGTGATCTTCTTCCACTCGTCGGTTATTTCTTCGACCGCTCGTTGGTTCTTTCTTCGACCGTTCAATAATTCCTCCAACACGTTTTTCGGTCCCTTCCTCGGTTAATTCTCTCCCCCGCCTCGCATCGCATCTTCGACCGTCTCTTCCGCCGGTTGATATTTCTTCGGTTGTTTCTCGATCCCCGTCTCCCGGTTCATTCTTCGCCTCCCTCCGGTTATCGTCGACCTTTCCCCTCGACGACACCGACGCCGACGCCGACGCCGACGCATCGTGTCGCCGCCACCATTCTTTTTTGTTCTTTCTTCTTCCCCTCCTGCTTGTGAATCAGGGGGTGTATCCACTGTTTCCACACACAGTTCTTCAGTAATCCACAAGCAAGCATGGCCGACCTCTTTGATTGGAATACAATTGAGGGCATTCGATTCAAATTCAAGGGCAACAGCCCATAGGATGAACAATTGAATACCCTATATTCCACTATCCTGGACGATACCAACACAGAAGACTTATTTGTAGAGAGCACCACAACGGACGCTAAGGTGCTAGCCCCTGCTATGATGACCAATCTACGAGGCAGTGTTGTCAACGCTATCACCTATCCTCTTCCTCACTTAACAGAGCTCCAGAAAGGTCACATCACCCAACTTCTATCTAGTTGTGCTGTATACTACATTGCACCAAATGGAGACTCCAAGAAAGTGAGAGGTCCTGTTGATTTAGAAAAGGCTGCTAAGGAAGCGCTCGCAAACCACACAGATGACTCCTCAAAACCATCTATTACCATCGAACTACTAATCACAACTTGGAAGTTTAAACCCACCTGGAAAGCTCAACTCTTTGACAAGGTCTATGAAGGTGCCACACAGGCCGATTCAGATGATGAAGATGCCACACCTCCAAACCCAGTGCCCACCGCAACGGGCACCGACATGCAAGAATTGACCACCCTACTCCAACAATTGGTCAACAACGGCAACAACAACAACAACAACAACACCAACAACAATACCGGCGCCGACCACCAAGCTCTTGACCTTCCATGGAATCCAGCAACATTACCACCACCTGTGAAAGAGCGATATTACAGGCGAGATGAATTCCTCACCAAAGATGATATGAAGGACTTCCCAATCACCTACACCGACTCATCGGGAAATGAAACAATTGTCAGGCAAAACTACTACCTACACAATCTAGGCAGTGGCAGAAATGACCAGCGCCTGATCACCAGAAGTGGTGACTGTTTTGATCTCACCAGAGCCTCTGACAAGTCCAAGGAAGCAGCTAGGGACAAACTATTCCTCTCAGGCTTTCCACAACTAAAGGATGCAACGGACCCTCAGGTTAGGAAATGGTACAGAGAAATCACAGCCCACTCACAGCAACACCATATTTATGTCCATCCATACTATCTCTTCAGGCGCCAAGCTGACCACCTCAGAGGATTCACAATTGGCGATAACTTTCCACATGATTTACCTTTAAGATATGAATTGGCCATCAATGAATGGGGAAATCTGATTTACACCGCACTCAGAAGCGACAAAATCATCCCTGATTCATGTGCAAGCATGAAGGCAACCATCCAGAGCTTTGAAGGAGGACAAGGATATGAAGCGCTATACACAGTTATTTCTCAGACACATCCCAACTCAAAAAGGCCATCCAATGCCAGCAGAATGATCCGAAATCCTCCAAACCAAAACGCAAGTGAATCCCTTGAAGAATACTACTTCCAATACAAGGATTACTTGAGACTCAGAGTGTTCCTCCAAAACCAACCTGGCACTATCAGTTCAACAGAAGAAGTCAGCAACCTTATTGCAGGAACCACCCTCTCAGAAGAGCTCTTCAAAAAGACAGAAGATGAACGCGACTCTGATGACCGATTCAAACGGGACAAATACAAGGCAGGTAGGCTTCTACAAACCCTCCAAACATATGAACAAGAGATCAAGGCTGAACAAAAGTACAAGAGGAACACCTCCAAACCAATCCAGCCCAAGCAATTGACTGTCTCAGGAACCAGACCAGGTCCCCGTCGGAATAATCGGTTTCAAAAGCGCGCTAGCAACAGTACTGTTAGAACACCTTCTACTTTGACTTCCCACTCAATCAGCCTGATTGAATCACTTGGGTACCCAGGAGATGAATGAAGAATCTGACAATCCCTTCCTCCACCAAGGGTACTGCAATGCTATCACAGCCTTTGATAAACAACCCAGTCTCTTCGACACAACCAGAAAATGTATTGTGTGCCATACATCCGGCCATAGCTTTGACAATTGTCCTGCGTTACAAGATGTAGAGTCACTCAAGAAACATAGGATTGCCACGGCTGTCTTTCTAAGCAAATGCAACAGGGAAACCCAACAGCTCTTAGATTCCACTCAACAAATCTCTCAGATCAACATTAGCGATGAAGATCAAGCTGAGGTTTCACCTGATGATGCAGTAGAAGAACAAAATTTTTGCAATGGCCAAGAATAAAAAGTCTTTCTTGCCGCCATCCTATGACATCACCTCAAGATGATCCCCAAGGATTTGACAACGTCACAGCGCCCCAAGTGAACAGCTTATGCCCTTCCTTGGACTCCAGCAGCGTCAGCTCCTACGAATCTGTCAAAATTGGTGCCGTCAACCTTCTCCCTAAGGATAGCCTCCAGTCATCAATCCCAATTGATATCTACTGTGATATGGAATCACTTGAGGCTACAACCCCTACATTGGAATCACACCTGAAGACCAATGAGGATCCCAATTTTGATAGGGACAACCCTACACCAGTTGATACATACAATGTGCAATCCCTAGTCCCACCAGACCCTATTGCAGCTACAGCCTACTTCCAACATGGTGTCAGGGCTCAAATTGACACCGGTGCAAAAGTTTCCTGCACAAATCTCAAACACATCCTGCACGGTTACAAACCTTACACCAGGATAAGGAAATGTCCCGTCAGGCTTACAGCAGCAATAGGAGGAAAAGCAGCTACCTGCATCCCTGAAGGCTCGGGATACTTGCACATCCCAGCACCCAATCACATAGGGTATCTCAAAGTCTTCTTCTACTATTCTCCCTCCCTGTCGACGACATTACTGAGTGAGAACGATCTCTGTGGAACGACATCTCGCAGTGGGCAGTCAATCCATAAATCATTCATTGACGACTATGACCCAGCTGCTCCACAAAACGGCAACCTCACAATTATCTGTCATCACAAGCAGAACACTGCCAGCAGCATTGTCCTCCATGGAAGCATCATTGATGGTCAATGCTATACACACCCAGTACTGATTCCAGATGTTGACATTGCATCTCCATATGCTAATTGTGCCACATCGTCAGCCTATGCTCTGGCTACTGACATGCAGTTCAAGGAAGCTTGTGAACTGGCCTCCCAAGAAGCCATTAACACCTACAGATACGATGTATACACCAATCTTGTCACACTGCAAAAATGCACAGAGGCAGCTCAAGCTCAATCTGATACCAGCGACGTGCCAAAGTTTGATGCTAAATTGTTCTTCACCAAGATTGTGGACAAAAATATCCCCATCCACGCCATCAAAACCAAGACATCGAAACTTCTGTGGCATCAACGATTGGGACACCCGTGCGATGACTTTCTGTATCAGGCTCATAAGCACATTGTTGGAGTACCAAAGTTCAAGCGTCAAACAAGTATTCTTGACCAATGCCCAACTTGCATACAATGTAAGCAAACCAAAACACCTGCTGGCTCACAATCCACACAAAAGGCCACACAACCGTTTCAAGGTTTATCCATTGATTTTGCATTCTCAGGTGCCAGATCCTCCAACAGCAAACGCAAACGCGATTATGAAGGCATTCATGGAGAAACAGCTTGGATTCTCATCACAGATCACTATACTGGTATGAAATATGGTGATACACGAATCTCTAAGGCAGCGCCACTGCATTGGTTAGAACATTTCTTCACCCAGTACAACCCAACTTGTGCCGACAAGTATGTTTCCGTTGATCAAGGCGGAGAACTCTACCACAATCCTGATATCAGAAACCTCTTCTCTGCGTTTGGATATTCAATTTTCCCCACTGGTGCGGATGCTTCACACCAGAATGGTACAGTTGAAAGAGGGCATCGCACTCTGGCTAATTCAATGCGCACAATGCTGTCTGGTGCTAATTTGCCCATCAAGTTCTGGCCCTTTGCTTTCTACCATGCACTTCGGTTGTCTAATGCATTCCCTGAAGGCAACCAACCACATTCACCATTGGAATTGGCAACTGGCCGTAAGGAAAACCTTGCTGATTTCCGAACCTTTGGTTGTAGAGTTTGGGTTAAACCTCCAGGCAAGAGATCTATTAAACTCAAACCCAATGCACGAAAAGGCATCTTCCTGGGTTTTGTCCCATACACTACCAGAAACATCCTTTGGTATGATACTGAGACCCACCGCGTCAAAATAGCCACCCATGTCAGGTTTGATGAAGGAATGAATGATCTCCCACTTGCAGACCTCCCAACTAATGTCAAGCACCTGCTCTGGACTGATGACAACACTCCACTTCCTGCAGAACCCCGTGAGGTGTCATCTAGTGAATTCCAATTCTCCATCTCCCCCTTTGCGGATCTCACAAATCTCAGACTCACTGTCTCCCCATCTTGTGCTGATCCAGCCTTTGGTCTTCGATATGCCACTGACTCACTGATTGGCAGAGCTTACATCACAGATATCATTCCAAACAGTCCTGCCTCCCAGCTTTTCTCCTCCCGTAAGAAGACTCTCTCCAAGCTCAGAGGCGCCTATATTGTATCTATCAATCACAATCGTGTCTTTACTGCTGCTGATGTTACTACAGCTTTACAGACCTCCCACGATCGGGGGGTGAGGGATTCTTCAATAGATACACCAATTACCTTTGCACTTGAAGAAAAATTATCTATGAAGGAGGTCAGGAAACACTCAAATGAATATGGTTTATTTGCTCCCAATACCTCCTGGAAGGAACCCACTGCTGAAGAAGATCCACCATTCTTGGACCGGATTTCATCAATCAAGGCTATCCAGCGCATTGGTACCAAATACAAGCAGCTGATACAATCAAGAATCAACCAGGTTGATAGCACTGAAACACTCCACGCCTCCATCCAAAAACACTTGGCACCAATTGAAGATGACATGGATGTTGTCATTCCTACTATTGATATTGCATCCCTCAGAGCTATCACCAAGCTTCATAAACCAGGAAATCAAGCATTACCACTAGATGCAGATTCACTGTCCACTGAAGAAATTGAACTTTTCATCAAGGCCATCAATTCCAAGGCAACTACACCTGAAGAACAAGCACTAGGGCACTTCACTCGAAGGAATCTCAAGCCTTTATCTACATGGCCTGAATGGCAAGCTGGGGAGCGAAAACAGCTTGATCAGTTTGAAGATTTGGAAATGTTTGGATCACCAATTCAATACCCTAAGGACCCAGACGCTATCATTCTCAGACCTCACTGGCAATACAGTGTGAAAAGAAATGGTGTCAGAAGAGCCAGGCAATGTTGCAATGGAAGCAAATATGCAGCCCCAACCCTGCATGCCATAGCAATGTCATACTCATCATGTGTTGAACATCCCATTCAAAGGTTATTCTTTGCTATTGCTGCAAGCCTCAACCTCAAAGTGTACGGGGGTGATGCTGCAGACGCCTATGCGCATAGTCCTGGACCCAACATTCCTACATACACGACTATTGATGATGCATATGCAGAATGGTACAGACACAAGCATGGCAAGGACATAGACAGAAGATTGGTGCTCCCAGTCCTTCGAGCACTTCAAGGCCATCCAGAATCTGGAAGACTTTGGGAAACACACATCAACAAAATATTGAAAGGCCCTGATCTCAACTTCAAAACCACCACACATGACAGGACGATCTACACGACAGTTTTCGACGGTGAAACGGTCTACATGCTGAGACAAGTTGACGATTTTGCACTGGCTTGCACATCAGAATCCATATCTGACAAGATCTATGATATAATTGGTGCAAAACTGAAGCTTCCCAAAGAAGATGCTGTCCCCTTCACAAAAATGGGATTGCTTGAAGACTTCAACGGAATTGATGTCAAACAGACCACTGACTACATTGAACTGTCCTGTGCAAATTACATAGACAGAATCATGACATCCCACGGTTGGGAGACTGATTCTAAAATGAAACCTCACTCCAAGCCCTCAGCACCATTATCAACGGAAGTATTGAGTCAACTTCAATCACACACAAATGGAACATTAGAAGGCACCAAGGAACATGCTGAATTGCAATCCACATCTGGCTTCTCCTACAGGACACTCTTAGGTGAAATGATGTTTGCATATGTGAGTTGCCGGCCAGACATTGGCTACGCAGTGACTCTGATGTCAAAATACAGTTCCAATCCCACTGCCTTCCACTATTCAAGTCTGAAGAACATAGCCCGCTATCTCAGAACAACCAGATCTTGGGGTATCAGATTCTACAGACCAAATGCTGAGCCATCTCTACCACCAGGAGAACCATACAACGATGCAATCCAAGATGCGTCACTACCAAAATTCCCGGAAGACATCAAGCAAGCCAAACTGATGTGTTTTGTGGACGCCGCATATGGAAATGATCCAAAACACCGTAGGTCCACCACAGGATACGTCTTCACATATGCTGGTGGAGCAATTGTTTACAGATCCAAAGCTCAGTCACTTACTGCACAGAGTTCTACCGAAGCTGAGTTCATTGCTGCCGTCACAGCAGCCAAAACCGCCAGATATCTCAGGTCGATACTCAAGGAATTAGGTTTCGCCCAGATTGGTCCAACTCCGATCTATGAAGACAATGCATCAGCAATTGAGATCATCAACGCTCAGAAGCCAACTGAAAGAACCAGGCACATTGAAATCAGGTTCTTTGCGATTCAAGCATGGAAAGAAAATGGTGAAATCAAGATGATCCATATCCCTGGAGTTATCAATCCGGCTGATGATCTAACCAAACCATTGGGATGGATCTTGCACGCCCGACATGCAAGATATATCATGGGACACTACCCAGGTTAAATCATTCGATTGCTTCGATTGACAACGGCGCTTCAATCGACGGCCGGATCAGTCGAATCGCTGAAAAAAAATTGTTCTTACAATTCGATTTGATCGATGAAGTAACAACAAAAACGTCGCTACAATTACTGGCTGCGACTCTAATATACTCCGACAGTAATCCAACAATATATGAAAACAAATGTTGGATCAAGGGGTGTGTTGTCGGCGAAAAATACGTACTGTTGTCGGCATCAAATTTGATCGAAAAGCCGACAAAACGGACGAAACGACGACCGAGGTGCTACGAGAACAATCAAGCGTTAGAATCAAACGCACCTCCACTACTTGGAATCCTTAAGTGGTAAAAACGATATCACCTAAGGCTACAAACAAAAGGGGATATTCGGTTAGAAACAAGAAATATCCAAAGACCTGAACAGTAAGTGAACACTTGGAACCCATAAGTGTATTCAAAAGAATATACTTGATATCCCGTGAGGAAACTACTTATTGCAATCAAGAAAATCAATACCGGATCCAGATGGGCCTACTCATATCCAGCACATATACCACGAATAAGCATACGCCCCATTGAACAGAATACTTAACCCCACAATGACCGATACCATCGAATGACCGATACAGTAAGACCACCACGACGCTAATACAGCAACAGCAACAGAAGAATCGGTACGATGGTAAAGAAGATAATAACAAATAACCGGGCAAGATCTCTACCATGTAAAATACAGAGAGCCCCAATACAGTACGAAATACACAGTAAAAATAAGAGCGTCTCTCTGAGCTCACATCTCTTTAAATTTTAACATCATATACCTTTGGTCGATTTTTAGAGTAACAACATTAAGTAACACCGCATCTGGGGACCCATCTGCGATGGGAAGAACGGGGTTTGAGTTAGTCCATGGATATACTCCGGATATAACCCCATACATGATACACGATTGGTATGATTTCATCCGGTGGTACGACCTACAGGATAAGTCGGAAGAAATACGGACGATGGCTGGGACCATGTGGAGATACTTATGGAGGTGGCAATTGTCACTATGTATTGTATAAGACTGGAAAAGTACACATAACAAACGGCACACGGCCTATATCTGAAGTGGAATGGAAACACCCAGACACTATCCTGCAGTTAGAGGAACACAACAAGCTACTTAATGAAAGGATTGGCGATGAGGCGAAGCCCTCGGATACTTATCTGGAAAACGAGTTAGGGGAACCACCCTTGGGCCTATTTGATGGCAAATATGAGGGTGAGGACGAGGTA
Source organism: Pseudo-nitzschia multiseries (assembly GCA_037355745.1). Lineage (NCBI taxonomy): Eukaryota > Bacillariophyta > Bacillariophyceae > Bacillariales > Bacillariaceae > Pseudo-nitzschia > Pseudo-nitzschia multiseries. The sequence continues at coordinate 9,689,431 of CM074787.1, read as the reverse complement.
CTTATGGCTGAGCCAGAGGCGTCTTCCCCGGACATTGATGATTTAACCGACAATCTTGACGAGTACCTCGGAAGCCAAGTGCTACTGCAGATAGGGGACCAACGGATTCGCGGTACGGTTAATAACCGGTACAGGGACGCAAGCGGAATCCTAGTCGGAGAAAAGAATAACAATCCACTCCTAGATACAAGGTCCTACGAGGTTTCTATGCCGGACGGATCCATTGAGATCTACACAGCAAATGTGCTCGCGGAGAATCTCTATTCCTCCGTGGACGATGAGGGGCGCATGTACTGTCTTCTGAACGAGCTACTTGACTATGAAAAGGATAAAGAGGCTCTGACAGTACAGCAGGCAACTATCACTACTAAGTCCGGACAAACACGGACTAAGCCGACAACCAAAGGGTGGAGAATCCTGGTCAGTTGGAAAGATGGAACTTCCTCTTGGGCAAAGTTAAGTGACATGAAGGAAAGTTTCCCCGTCGAAACGGCTCTGTTTGCCAAGGATCAAGGCATAATAGACGAGCCAGCCTTCAAGTGGTGGGCCTATCGGGTAATTCGGAAGAAAGACCGGATTATCTCCAGCGCCAAGACCAAATATTGGACCAAATCCCATAAGTATGGGGTTAGACTACCAAAAACGATTGCTGAAGCAAGAAGGATAGATGAGGAATCCGGCAGTGACTATTGGGCCCGGGCTATTGCAAAAGAAATGAAGAACAATTTCATAGCTTTTGAGTTCAATGATGAGGACAAAGTACCGGTGGCACATACAAAAATCACTATGCACATGGTATTTGACGTGAAGATAGACTTAACTCGGAAGGCCCGACTTGTTGGGGATGGGCATAAAGTGCCCGAAATATCACGGGAGTATACATACTCAAGCGTGCCCAGCAGGGATTTGGTTTGGATGTTCTTCTTAGTTGCTGCACTTAATGACCTTGAGGTCTTAAGTGCCGACATCCAAAATGCATACTTAACCGCACCAATTAAGGAAAAGTACTACACAGTGGCTACACTGGAACAAGGATTTGCACCGGAGTTATGTGGAAGGCCCTGCAAAATTGTAAGAGCTCTGTATGGATTACCAGTAGCGGGCGCATCATTTTGATCTCATCTGTCTGAGCACTTAAGGGGACTTGGATATAAGTCTTGCAAGGCGGATCCAGATGTATATATGCGGCCGGCTGTAAAGAAAGAAGGCTCAGCATATTACGAATATTGCGTGGCATATGTGGATGACATCCTTGTATGTGGGATGGATCCGAAGTTCCAAATGGATGCAATCGAAAGACAGTTCAAACTGAAGGATGGGACTGTTGAACCACCCACTTTCTATCTAGGGGCGGATATTGGTAACACATCCGTTGATGGGGCTGAGTACTGGTCCATGTCTTCAACAAAGTATACCTCCAAAGCCGTTAAGTCTGTTGAAGAGGAATTGAGTAGGGGGCAATATGCCTTCAAGGTACTCCCAAAATCCGCAAAATCACCATTGGCAACTGGGTATAGGCCCGAAATCGATGCCTCACCAGAACTTGGTCCGGAGAAACAGAACTATTACCAGGGTTTAATAGGTATACTCCGTTGGATATGTGAACTCGGAAGGCTAGATATTGTAATGCCTGTTTCACTTATGTCCCGGTATCTTGCACAGGCCCGAGAAGGACATCTAAACCAATTGTTTCATTTGTTTGCATACTTAAAGAATTACAGCAAATCAAAGTTGGTGTTTGACTGTTCCATCCCAGAACTTGATGAATCAGTTTTCCATGAATGTGACTGGGCCGAATTCTATCCGGGGGAACTAATTCCTCCGGATATGCCCGAGCCACGAGGAAAAATACAGAGTCGGTTCTTCAATGGTATCATCCTTTAATTTGAACTTTCGTTCAATATTCTCTAGCTGGAACTTATGATCTTCACCAGAACATAAGATATCGTCAACATAAGCAATCAACATTGCCCAGTATCTTGATCCATCTTTCCTGGTTTCAATTCTTAGGTGCACGTCCGGATCTGCTTTGCAAGGGGAATATCCAAGATCTCTCAAGTGTTTCGTGAGATATGATCTGAATGATGCACCCGCGACTGGTAATCCATACAGTGCCTGAACTATCTTGCAAGGGCAACCTGCAAGGTGTGGAGGGAAGCCATCTTCAGCTATTGCCCGGAGGAAATATTTCTCCTTCATTGGAGCTGTCAAATATGCATTTTGAATATCTGCTGAGAGAACCTTCAAATCATTTAGCGCTGCCAGCAAGAAGAATATTCTCACTGAGTCACGACTGGGAACAGATGAGTAAATATTTTCCTTTGCTACAGCAGGGACCTTGTGACCGTCCCCTACCAACCTAGCCTTCCTTGTTAGGGATCCAAGCTTGATATCAAATATCATGTGCGTTGTGATTTCCTTATGACCAACTGGGATAACATCGTCATCAGAAAATTCAAAAGCTGCCATGTTGTTTGTCATTTCCTTATGAATTGCGCGTTCCCAGTGGTCAGTACCTGTTTTCTTATCAATTGCCAGTGCTTGTGTAATTGAATGTGGTAATTCAACACCATATTTGTGACTTTTCAACCAATACTTGGCTGTTTTTGCTGCCTTAAGGATGAGCTCCTTTCTTCTCAAAATTTTATGCACCCACCATCTGAAGGTTGGTAGCTTTTCAAGCTTGTTGTTGACTGCATATTCTGCTAGCTGCACTGGGAATGATTCTTTGACATCACTTAGCTTACACCAACATTCGGTTCCATCTTTCCAACTGGCCAAAATTCTCCATCCCCTAGTTGTTGGCTTATGGGTTTTCCTACCATTTTTTGCAATGGTCGTGGCCTCCTCTTCACTTAAAGCAGTGTTGTCGCATTCGTGATCAATTAGCTCATCCAGCAGAGTGAACATTTGTCCATCGTCATCAACAGAACTGTAGAGACTTTCTGCAACAATGTTTGCTGTGCATTCCTCTATGGCACCATCAGGTAGTTGCAATTTGTATAACCTCGTGTCCAGTATTGGATTCTCATTCCTTTCTCCAATTGGTCGGTTTTGCAGATCGCGTACCCTATCCTTGACAATGCACCTGAGCCTTTCATCATTTCTTTCAATGATTACCTCATTTCCCAGATACTTGTCTGGTTCATCAATATCTTCTACTGATGCCTCTGGCTCAGCCATTTCAAGTTTCAGATCAGATGATCTTGCTGGTTGTTCTTCAAATAGCTCTTGTTGAGGTTCTGGGTAATTTTCCTGGAAAAAAGACGCGCTGTCTTTGACTTCATCACCAATCTTGGATTCAATTGATTTATCAATCGCTTCCATTCTTCTTAGGACATCTCGGTCCCTCCATTCAAATTCCTTTACTGGCCTTATTGAATTCGTAGAGATTGGTATTGCTGATTTGGTCAGGATCCAAAAACAATCACCTCCACCCACCTTGCTGCTGCAAGGTCCGAGCCATCATCACAGTCTTTCAACTCCTCAAGTTGAAGTATCACCTTTATCAAAATGAAAGATAAAATCATACCATTCTGATGATGTGTATAACGTTATATCAGGCCTATAGCCATGCACCAATTCAAATGGAGTTCTTCCCATTGAAGAAGGGTTGCTTGATGCAGTCCTCTGCCTGATATTTGCGCATAGCTCACCACAAAATGACCATAGCCTTCTTGGTGACTTCTTCTTTGCCGTCTTGGTTATGATTGCATTACCAAGGTGGCCTATTGCTTGCTCTGCTCAATTTTGGAAAGGGCAATGTGGTTGGATGAACGTTTGGTGTATATGGTTGCGTTTCACAATTGAATTCCAGTGTGCCTTGTAAGTCCTTGGTGAGCCTTGTTCAGGGGCACCGTCAGAAATCAAATGTTCAGGAATTCCAACTTCATGAATGAATATTTTCAATCCTTGATGAGCTTGCGACTTGTTTTGTATTGGTATAAATACTTCAAACCCATTTCCATTTGTGAAAACCTGAGCACATTTTTCTTGTCTCATAATGCTCGTGGTTTTGGCATGCCAAGTATCAGTATACCAGGTTCCCTGAGCTACTCTCTTGTTTCTAAAGCGCTGTGTTGGCAGACGCTTCATCAAAGGTAGTTGCAAACTTCTCAGGGCTTTCTGAGTCGTGACCTTCAATGTCTGTTCTGCCTTTTTGAAACTGATATTCCAAGTCTTGGCTAGGCGTTCGCAATCAACTTTGTTTGGACCTTCAATAGTTGTCACTGATGGTCCCCATTGATTTCTTCTATCAAGGGATCTCCTTTCAAGTGTATTGTCAATTTCTTGCAAGCTAGGGATTTCTTTTGATTCACCCTCAGGGGCTTCTGTGAAGTCAAATTCTGTGTCATCAAATAAAAACTGGTCTATCCTTTGCGCGCTTGAAATACTTGTTACTGAAGAGATCCGATGAGAAATATTGCCATCTGTTGCTATTTGACATTCGGTCAGCATTCTTCTGGTTGATACCTGGTGCAACCTCATCAGTTTGCAGCGTTCTATGAGACTTGTATGGTTGGGCCCTATGCTAGTCTTGGAGAGCATGTCTGTGACATTACTTGTTGGTTCTGTTGCCACTGAACTTGCGTCTTCAGTTGACATGGCTTGAATGCTGAATTGGTCCCCTGAAATTGGATCACCATTGTCAGTTGCTAACTCAGCCATCCTAAATTTCAGTGAGTGGGGATCCCATGGGGTGTCATTTGTCGCAATCAGATGTTGGCATGCGTCAAGCTCCAATCTTGTTGGCTTCCTTGTTGGAAAATATGAAATCACATTTCTCATACTCAGTTTTATGAAAACTTTCTTCGGATCATCATCCTCCATTGGTATTTGGATTGTAATTCCATGCTTGAACCTGGGATCAAATTGGCGAGGTGTTTCCTCAACAGAATTGAAGTTACAATCCCTCACTTGATTTGGGCATATCAAGCTGTTCTTCAATTTGTTTCCAAAGTACAGCGCTTGGTGGAACACAATAATGTAGACTTGACCTGATGTTGGAACTTGTCCAAGCAGTCGCGCAGCTTCCAATTGGGATTTTCTTTATTGGTGTTGTCGGCAAAAAAAAAATACGGACTTTGTCGGCATCAAATTCGATTGGAAAAGCTGACAAAACGAAACGACCGAGGTGCGGGATATTAACACGGAGTAACAACAGAGATACGATTATTTCGATGATCGAGTCTTAGAATCAAACGCACCTCGACTACATGAAAATCCATTAGTGGTAAAAACGATATCACTTAGGACTACAAACAAAAGAGGATAATCGGTTAGAAACAACAAGACATATCCAAAGACCTGACCAATAAGTAAACACTTGGAATCCATAAGTACATTCAAAAGAGTATACTCCGGGGTACTTGATATCCCGTGAGGAAATTACTTATCGCAATCAAGAAAATCAATACCGATTCCAGATGGGCCTCATATCTAGCATATATATACCACAAACAAGCATACGCCCCATCGAACAGATTACTTAACAACACAAATGACTGATACCATCAAATGACCGATACAGCAAGACCGACACGTCACTAATACAGCAGCAGCAGCAACAGCAGTATCGGTACGAGAATAGTAACAACACGGGGAAGATCTCTACCATGTAAAATACAGAGAGCCCCAATACAGTACGAAATACACAGTAAAAATAAGAGCGTCTCTCTGAGCTCACATCTCTTTAAATTTTAATTATCCTATCCTTTCGGTCGATTTTTAGAGTAACAACAGGTTATAGAGCCCTTATACCTCACACTCGTGTCCCACAAGACCACTTGTGTATACCTTAAGCTATGCTCCTATCTCCGGCCGTTCAGCACCTCCACTGTCGGTTAAATCCAGAGGAAATTCTGTGCTTAGCTCCCTGTGCGGCACCTTCTCGGCCTCCCCACATCTCATTCTTTCTCTCTCTTTTCCTTTTCACCTCCCTGCTCGTGAATCAAGGGGTGTGATACAGATCCTACCAGCATCTTCTTTTGTAATCCACGACCAAGCACGGCACCGGTTAATACAAGAACGCCGACGATTGTTTCTCCGACAAACGTTCTGGACATCACGACCGGCCTGGACGACGAAGACGACGACGGCATAATTCAGAATCCTTTTCACCCATCAAACAGATCAAGCGCCGCCACAGAAACGACGACCACGACGGATTAATTACAATACAAGAACGCCGACAATTGTCCTACAAGACGATTAATTTGTATCGCCGATACTAATTCCAACACCACACCGAAACGCCGACACCGACGACGATATCGAGATACCGAAACCATTCCAACTCCATTTGACTGGACTCCAATCTTTGGAATCGAATTTCGATTTTCAAGCGCTCGCAATCTGACTGCGGCCACTTCCCTTAACAAAGCCTACTCTGAAATCATTGGCAAAGATGAACTCTCAGAATTCTTTGTGACCCGCGAGGATGAAGAAGAAGAAGGACCACTAGAAATAGCTCTGGATCCACAACTCCACATCCTCAATTGCATTGCAAAGGATATAGCCATCAACCTAGTGGAACCACCACCGGATGAAATAACAAAAGGCCACATCGCCAATCTCCTCGACAAATGTGTTATCAAGCATGTCAGAAATGGTGGATCTACAAAGCGCATGAGATACAAAACAGAATTTGACGCTGCTGCGAAGCATGCTATTCGGACCAACACAGATGATGAGCCAATTGTTCTAATCGAAATCACAATTACCCACTGGCGTTTCAAGAAAAATTGGCGCCCAGACCTATTCATGGAAGCCTACACTGGAGACCCACCATCAGATGATGAGGTAGCCATTCCGGATACACCTGCCGCAACGGCTGCAACTGTCTCCCCTACCGAGATGGGACAACTTACGACCCTACTACAGCAACTGGTCAACAATGGCAACAGCAACAACAATAATAATGCCGGCGCCAACCACCAAGCGACACTCGACTTACCATGGAATCCTGCAACCTTACCACCACCAGTCAAGTAGCAATACTACAAGAGAGATGAATTCCTCACCAGAGATGATATGAAAGACTTCCCAATCACCTACACCGACTCATCCGGAAATGAAACGGTCATCAGGCAAAACTACTACCTACACAACCTAGGCAGTGGTAGAAATGACCAACAACTGATCACTAGAAGTGGTGATTGCTTTGATCTAACCAGAGCCTCTGACAAGTCAAAGGAAGCAGCTAGAGACAAATTGTTCCTCTCAGGATTTCCACAACTAAAGGATGAGACGCACCCTCAAGTTAGGAAATGGTACAGAGAAATTACGGCTCATGCACAGCAACATCGTATTTACATTCACCCTTACTACCTCTACAGGCGCGAAGCTGACAGCCTCAGAGGATTTACCATAGGTGATAGTCTCCCTCATGATCTACCTGCTAGGTATGAATTGGCGATTCAAGAATGGGGTAATCTCATCTACACTGCACTCAGAACTGATAAGATAATCCCTGACTCATGTGGAAGAATGAAGTCCACCATTCAGAGCTTTGAAGGGGGACAAGGTTATGAAGCGCTGTACACAGTTATTGCCCAGACACATCCCAACTCAAAAAGGCCATCCAATGCAGGACGAATGGTCAGGAATCCTCCCAACCAAGATGCAAATGAATCCCTTGAAGAATACTACTTCAGATACAAGGATTACTTGCGACTCAGAGTTTTCCTCCAAACCCAACCTGGCACCATGAGTTCGACAGAAGAAGTCAGCAATTTGATTGCAGGGACCACTCTCAGTCACGAACTATTTGAGAAAACAGAAGATGAACGCGACTCAGATGACCAATTCAAACGGGACAAATACAAAGCAGGTAGGCTACTACAAACCCTGCAAACATATGAGCAAGAGATCAAGGCTGAACAGAGGTACAAGGATTAAACCTCCAAATCAAATCTGTCCAAGCAATTGCCTGTCTCAGGCACCAGACCAGGTCCCCGTCGCAATGATAGGTTTCAAAAGCGCGCTAGCAACAGTACTGTTAGAACACCTTCTACTTTGACTTCTCACTCAATCAGCCTGATTGAATCACTTGGGTACCCTGAGATGGACGAAGAATCTGACAATCCCTTCCTCCATCAAGCATATTGCAATGCTATCACTGCATTCGATAAGCAACCTAGTCTCTTTGACACATCCAGAAAATGCATTGGTTGCCACACGTCCGGTCATAATTTTGATAATTGTCCTGCATTGCAGGATGTTGAGTCCCTCAAGAAACATAGGATTGCTGCAGCTGTCTTTCTGAACAAATCCAATAAAGAAACCCAACAGCTCTTAGATTCCACTCAACAAATCTCTCAGATCAACATTGGCGATGAAGATCAAGATGAGGTTTCACCCGATGATGCAGTAGAAGACCAAAATTTTTGCAATGGCCAAGAATAGAAAGTCTTTCTTGCAGCCACCATACGACATCACCTCAAGATGACCTTCAAGGATTTGACGACGTCACAGCCCATCAAGTGAAAAGCCTATGCCCTTCCTTGGAATCCAGCAGTGCCAGCTCCTATGAATCCGTCCACATTGGTGCTGTCAATCTCCTACCCAGGGACAGCCTCCAATCTTCAATCCCAATTGATGTCTACTGTGATATGGAATCACTTGAGGCTACAGCCCCTGCATTGGAATCACACCTGGAAATCAATGGAGATCCCAACTTCGACAGAGACAACCCTACATCAGTTGATACCCACAATGTGCAATTCCTGGTCCCACCAGACCCTATTGCGGCTACGGCCTATTTCCGACATGGTGTCAGAGCTCAGATTGACACCGGTGCGAAAGTTTCCTGCACAAATCTCAAACACATCCTGCATGGTTACAAACCCTACACCAAGCTGAGGAAATGTCCGGTCAGGCTCACGGCAGAATTGGAGGAAAGGCAGCGACCTGTATTCCTGAAGGGTGAGGCTATGTGCACATACCAGCCCCCAATCCTGTAGGGTATGTTAGAGTCTTCTTCTACTATTCTCCCTTGCTGTCAACAACATTGCTGAGTGAGAATGACCTTTGTGGAATGACACCTCGCGTAAGAAATCAGTTCAGTGGACAGTCTATTCACAAAGTCTTCAATGACGACCATGAGTCATCTGTTCACCAAAATGGAAACCTCACCATTATCTGTCATCACAAGCAGAGCACCGCCAAAAGTATTGTCCTACATGGAAGTATCATTGATGCTCAGTGCTACACACATCCAGTACTCATCCCAGACATTGATCTTACATCTCCATATGCCAATTGTGCAACGTCCTCAGCATATGCCTTAGCGTCTGACATGCAATTCAAAAAAGCTTGTGAACTGGCCTCAAACGAAGTCATTAGTTGCTACAGATATGATGTGTACACAAATCTTGTCACACTGCAAAAATGCACAGAAGCAGCTCAAGCTCGGTCTGACACCAGTGACGTGCCAACTTTTGATGCTAAATTGTTCTTCACCAAGATTGTGGACAAAAATATCCCCATCCAAGCCATCAAAACCAAGACATCAAAACTTCTGTGGCACCAAAGATTAGGACACCCATGCAATGACTTTCTGTATCAAGCTCATAAGCACATTCTTGGAGTACCAAAGTTCAAGCGCCAAACAAGTATTCTTGATCAATGCCCAACTTGCATACAATGTAAGCAAACTAAAACACCTGCTGGCTCACATTCCACAAGAAAGGCTACACAACCTTTTCAAGGTTTATCCATTGATTTTGCATTCTCTGGCGCCAGATCCTCCAACAGCAAACGAAAGTCAGATTACGAAGGGATACATGGCGAGACAGCTTGGATTCTCATCACAGATCACTATACTGGTATGAAATATGGTGATACCCGAATCTCCAAAGGAGCACCTCTCCATTGGTTGGAACATTTCTTCTCACAGCACAACCCAACTTGTGCCAACAAGTATATCAGCGTTGATCAAGGTGGTGAACTCTACCACAACCCTGACATCCGAAACCTCTTCTCTGCCTTTGGGTACTCAATTTTTCCAACTGGTGCTGATGCTTCTCACCAGAATGGTACAGTTGAAAGAGCTCACCGGACTCTTGCTAACTCAATGAGGACCATGCTCAGTGGTGCAAATTTGCCCATCAATTCTGGCCCTTTGCTTTTTATCATGCCCTTCGGTTGTCCAATGCCTTCCCTGAAGGCAATCAGCAGCATTCACCCTTAGAATTGGCAACTGGCCATAAGGAAAATCTTGCTGACTTCCGCACCTTTGGCTGCAGAGTTTGGGTGCGCCCTCCAGGGAAGAAATCAATCAAGCTTCAACCCAATGCAAGAAAAGGCATATTTCTTGGTTTTGTCCCATACACTACCAGAAACATCCTTTGGTATGATACTGAGAGACACCGAGTCAAGATCGCCACTCATGTCAGGTTTGATGAAGGGATGAATGACTTACCCCTTGCAGATCTTCCAACCAATGCCAAGCACCTGCTCAGGACCAATGATAACATTCCTCTTCCAGCAGAGCCACATGAGGTGTCATCCAGTGAATTCAAATTTTCCATCTCACCTTTTGCAGATCTCACAAATCTCAGGCTCACTGTTTCAACCTCTTGTACAGATCCAGCATTTGGTCTCAAATATGCCAATGATTCACTACTTGGCAGAGCGTACGTCACCGACATCGTTCCAAAAAGCCCTGTCTCCAAGCTTTTCTCCTCCCATAAGAAATCTCTCTCCAAGCTACGAGGCGCTTATATCGTATCTATCAATCACAACCATGTGTTCACTGCTGCTGATGTTACCACAGCCTTGCATAAATCCCACGCTCGAGGGGTGAGGGATTCAATCGATACACCCATTACCTTTGCACTTGAAGCCAAACTATCTATGGAGGAGGTCAGGAAACACTCCAATGAATATGGTTTATTTGCTCCCAATACCTCCTGGAAGGAATCCACTGATGAAGAAGATCCACCTTTTTTGGACCGGATTTCCTCCATCAAGACTATCAAGAAACTTGGCAACAAATACAAGCATATCATCCAATCCAGAATCAACCAGATCAATAGCACTGAAACACTCCATGCCAACATCCAAAAACACTTGGCCCCAATCAAAGATGACATGGAGGTTGTCATTCCCACCATTGACATTGCATCGCTCAGAGCCATCACTAAGCTTCACAAACCAGGCAACCATGAACTACCCCTAGATGCAGATTCACTGCCAACTGAAGAAATTGAACTTTTAATCAAGGCCATCAATTCCAAGGCAACTACACCTGAAGATGTTAATTTCCTTTTGAAACTGGCTGTACTACAGGCCTTGCAGAGGTGCGTTTTGACAGTATCAAAATCAAGTGGCCGCTGTGGGTCGCGAAGTGTATTGAGATGTTCCAACTGTGCAAACCACTGGGTGATGAACTTGACCTTGGTATCCTTCCATGTCCTCAAATCAATGTCCAATAGTTGCTGCATCACGATGGATGTGTCATATACTTTGGATTTGGATCTGTCGTGCAATGATACAAAGTCAAAGAAGGCTTGTCTACCATCCCTTGAGGAGGTATGGCTGAGCACGCAGGAATAGGAGAGATCACTCTGAAGGGCATGTAGGACAAGGGTCCAGAAGAAGGCACATTGCTTGTCATGGAGGGCCTTTTCATACCCGACGAGTGGTGTATCAGGCCAGTTTGGATCGAGAAATGTATGGGTATCTATATCAGATGTTTCCAGCTTCGCCTTGAATTTGACAAGCCAGCGTTCAAACCTTGCATCATTCTGCAGAGTTGGAAAGGTGGTTTCATCCCTTGATTTCTTGGTCCAGGATTCATATCTAAGCTGTTTGATGGGCTTGGAGGATCTTTCCTGTTGTCGTCGTGGTGTGCCTGTGCTGTTGAGTGTGGTAGTGATTCCCATATCCGTGCCAGATGCTCTTCTGGCTCTGACAGCACTAAAACAGTAGTTCTGAAAGGCGTCTTTGGTATACTGGGCTCTATCCTCTGAGTCTAGTCCTTGTGCTGTGAGGTGTTGGCCGAAGTCGATGACTTGCTGTATGGACATCTGTACATGTCGATAAATTGGTGTTCTTGCGCCCCCTTCAAGGAAAGCTAGGTCTCCAATGTTCTCGATGTACAAGAAGGCTAGCCATGTCTTGATCCTTCCGGCAATGAGAGCCTCACACAAGGCGTCATTTCGTTCCCTTGGTATATCAAATATTTCATGCAAGAAGGTGGCTAGCGGCCGGTCAAACGATGGGAAGAGGTCCGCGATAGACGTGTCCTCTTCCTCCTCTTGGCTTGGATTACTCTGTTGATCAGGTGCCACGTCTGCTGCGGGTAGCCGAGGTGTGGTTGCTGCGCTACCAGGTTGGAGTGTTTGGAATCGTCCTGTCGATCTGCTTCGTCCAGTCGACCTGCTTCTTGTTCTCCCAGCAATCGGAATGTTAGGCATTGTTGCCTTGTAAGTGTAGGTCGATGCCGAGGGATTTCGTTTTCTTTGTGTTGTTGTTTCGTTTTCGCAACGACGGTCCGAATTAATTGAATTTTTCGTTGGTAACAGTCAATATTTCCAAGAGGTTGATGTGGATATGACAAGTGTCGTGTCGGATCAGAGAACTATCAATCGTCGTACGTAGTCGATCGTTCGATGATCTGCTGTCGGATTGTTTCTTGTATCGGCGTGTCGTCAATAGAGATGGGATGAAACACAACAAGATGCGTTTACTTTGTATGGTTGTTTTGCAATTATTGCGCATGGAATAAGGCAATTATCGATGGATATTTGCAGTCGGTGTTTATCGGTGCTTAGCACAATCAAATGATGGACGTCGATGTGTCCTTGACGATATGGTGTCACAAGGAGTGTAGACGCGGAAGTATGGTCCTTGGATGGAGGTAGATTGCTATTGGCGTGTCCAATGCAATGTGCTTCTATTAAAGACGAATGGCTTGTCCGTTTGGTCTTTGTTGTACTGTAATCGGATCAGAGAACTATCGATCGTCGTCCGTAGTCGAGCGTTCGGTGATCTGCTGTCGGATTGGTTCTTCGTCGAGTGCTTCTACTGTTGTCTTCTTCTGCAAGCTTCAACAAGCTTGCGACTGTTAATCTGTTAATTTCCTTTTGAAACTGGCTGTTGAGCTGATTCAATCCAAAGGCAAAGAAGAACAACAGGAGCTTGAACTGCAGGCCGGTTGAGGTGCCGGTCTGTTGTTTCTAATATTTCTCTGATATCCACTACGACTGGATGCAAATCCAATCAGATCTAATCTGACTATCGACCAATCGACGCAATCAGTTAGATCTTAGGCTTGTAGTTCTACAAAAGGGACGCAAGAACGTCCGGTGCAAGGTTTAAGGTTGAATAATCAAATAATCTAAAAGTATGCCCTTCAGCTTGCTGGAGAGCAAGATAGCACTTTAAAGCGTGCTGCCGCTAATACAGCACGGTGAAATTATGAGTATTACGGTAAAATACCGTGTTACGGAGAATATCGTGTTGCCGCTAATACAACACATACGGTATTCTGTACAGCAGACAAACAGGTTCGTGAGCACAAAGATCGAACCTCTGCTGTCTTTTCTTGAAAACAAAACACTTAACGAGATGACTAGCATATGCTAGTTTCTGCCGTGCGTTCTCTCTTTGATACCTTATGTATCGATAATTCGATCGTACGAGTGACGATCATTTGGCTCGCAAGATTGAGCCATTTGGTCAATAATGAGACACCTGGCTTACACGATCAAGCCATTTGGTCAGAAAATGAGATATCTAGCTCACAGATTGAGCCATTTGGTCCTTAACGTTAAACGTCATGATTCGCGGGCAAGTAAGCTGAACTCGTGTGAGTAAAGAATGAGATACCACTGTACCACTGTTACATACGCTATGCCGGACATGAAAGGAATTTAATAGAAGAACAAGCACTCGGATACTTTACTCGAAGGAATCTCAAGCCTTTATCCACATGGGCTGAATGGGAAGCTGGGGAGCGAAAACAACTTGATCAATTTGAAGATTTGGAAATGTTTGGCTCACCAATTCAATACCCTAAGGACCCAGACGCTATTATTCTCAGGCCTCACTGGCAATACAGTGTAAAAAGGAATGGTGTCAGAAGAGCCAGGCAATGTTGCAATGGAAGCAAATATACCGCGCCAACCCTGCATGCCATAGCAATGTCATACTCATCCTGTGTTGAACACCCCATCCAACGATTGTTCTTTGCCATTGCAGCTAGCCTCAATCTCAAAATCTATGGAGGTGATGCTGCTGACGCCTATGCCCATTCTCCAGGGCCCAACATCCCTACATACATGACTATTGATGATGCATATGCAGAATGGTACCGACACAAGCATGGCAAGGACATAGACAGAAGATTGGTGCTTCCTGTTCTTCGAGCACTCCAAGGCCATCCGGAATCAGGTAGACTTTGGGAAACCCACATCAACAAAATATTGAAAGGTCCTGATCTCAACTTCAAGACCACCACTCATGACAGAACAATCTACTCGACATTTTTTGAAGGTGAAACAGTCTACATGCTGAGACAGGTTGACGATTTTGCACTGGCTTGCTCATCAGAATCCATATCTGACAAGATCTATGATATTATAGGCGCAAAACTAAAGCTCCCTAAAGAAGATGTAATCCCCTTCACAAAAATGGGGTTGCTAGAAGACTTCAATGGAATTGATGTCAAACAGACAGCTGACTACATTGAACTGTCCTGCGCAAACTACATTGACAGAATTATGACATCCCATGGTTGGGAAACTGATTCCAAGATGAAACCCCACTCCAAGCCTTCAGCACCATTATCAACGGAAGTACTGAGTCAACTTCAATCACATACGAATGGACCATTAGAAGGCACCAAGGAACATGCTGAATTACAATCCACATTGGGCTTCTCATACAGGACACTCTTAGGTGAAATGATGTTTGCATATGTAAGCTGCCAGCCAGACATAGGCTATGCAGTGACCCTGATGTCAAAATACAGTTCCAACCCCACTGCTTTCCACTATTCCAGTTTGAAGAATATAGCCCGCTATCTTAGAACAACCAGATCTTGGGGTATTAGATTCTACAGACAAAATGCCGATCCATCTTTACCATCAGGAGAACCCTACACCGACGTAGTCCAAGATGCATCACTCCCAAAATTCCCTGAAGATATCAAGCAAGCCAAACTGATGTGTTTTGTTGATGCCACATATGGCAATGACCCAAAACATCGTAGGTCCACCACAGGATATGTTTTCACTTATGCTGGTGGAGCCATTGTTTACCGATCCAAAGCTCAGTCACTTACTGCACAGAGTTCTACGGAAGCTGAGTTCATTGCTGCCGTCACAGCAGCCAAAACAGCCAGATATCTCAGGTCTATACTCAAGGAATTAGGATTTGCCCAAGTTGGTCCAACTCCGATCTATGAAGACAATGCATCAGCAATTGAGATCATCAATGCCCAGAAGCCAACTGAAAGAACCAGACATATTGAAATCAGGTTCTTTGCCATCCAAGCATGGAAAGAAAATGGTGAAATCAAGATGATTCATATTCCTGGAGTTATCAACCCAGCTGATGATCTAACCAAACCATTGGGATGGATCTTGCACGCCCGACACGCAAGATACATCATGGGACACTACCCAGGTTAGATCGCCTGCTCGTTACGATTCGATCCGAACGTCCAATCTATCAATCGAAGCAATTGTCAAAGTACATACTTCGCATATTACAATCGCACCAGTTTGATCAACGAATCGATTCAAGAAAATATACTCCGACAGTAATCCAACATCACGTAAACATGTTGGATCAAGGGGTGTGTTGTCGGCAAAAAAAAATACGGACTTTGTCGGCATCAAATTCGATTGGAAAAGCTGACAAAACGAAACGACCGAGGTGCGGGATATTAACACGGAGTAACAACAGAGATACGATTATTTCGATGATCGAGTCTTAGAATCAAACGCACCTCGACTACATGAAAATCCATTAGTGGTAAAAACGATATCACTTAGGACTACAAACAAAAGAGGATAATCGGTTAGAAACAACAAGACATATCCAAAGACCTGACCAATAAGTAAACACTTGGAATCCATAAGTACATTCAAAAGAGTATACTCCGGGGTACTTGATATCCCGTGAGGAAATTACTTATCGCAATCAAGAAAATCAATACCGATTCCAGATGGGCCTCATATCTAGCATATATATACCACAAACAAGCATACGCCCCATCGAACAGATTACTTAACAACACAAATGACTGATACCATCAAATGACCGATACAGCAAGACCGACACGTCACTAATACAGCAGCAGCAGCAACAGCAGTATCGGTACGAGAATAGTAACAACACGGGGAAGATCTCTACCATGTAAAATACAGAGAGCCCCAATACAGTACGAAATACACAGTAAAAATAAGAGCGTCTCTCTGAGCTCACATCTCTTTAAATTTTAATTATCCTATCCTTTCGGTCGATTTTTAGAGTAACAACAGGTTATAGAGCCCTTATACCTCACACTCGTGTCCCACAAGACCACTTGTGTATACCTTAAGCTATGCTCCTATCTCCGGCCGTTCAGCACCTCCACTGTCGGTTAAATCCAGAGGAAATTCTGTGCTTAGCTCCCTGTGCGGCACCTTCTCGGCCTCCCCACATCTCATTCTTTCTCTCTCTTTTCCTTTTCACCTCCCTGCTCGTGAATCAAGGGGTGTGATACAGATCCTACCAGCATCTTCTTTTGTAATCCACGACCAAGCACGGCACCGGTTAATACAAGAACGCCGACGATTGTTTCTCCGACAAACGTTCTGGACATCACGACCGGCCTGGACGACGAAGACGACGACGGCATAATTCGGAATCCTTTTCACCCATCAAACAGATCAAGCGCCGCCACAGAAACGACGACCACGACGGATTAATTACAATACAAGAACGCCGACGATTGTCCTACAAGACGATTAATTTGTATCGCTGATACTAATTCCAACACCACACCGAAACGCCGACACCGACGACGATATCGAGATACCGAAACCATTCCAACTCCATTTGACTGGACTCCAATCTTTGGAATCGAATTTCGATTTTCAAGCGCTAGCAATCTGACTGCGGCCACTTCCCTTAACAAAGCCTACTCTGAAATCATTGGCAAAGATGAACTCTCAGAATTCTTTGTGACCCGCGAGGATGAAGAAGAAGAAGGACCACTAGAAATAGCTCTGGATCCACAACTCCACATCCTCAATTGCATTGCAAAGGATATAGCCATCAACCTAGTGGAACCACCACCGGATGAAATAACAAAAGGCCACATCGCCAATCTCCTCGACAAATGTGTTATCAAGCATGTCAGAAATGGTGGATCTACAAAGCGCATGAGATACAAAACAGAATTTGACGCTGCTGCGAAGCATGCTATTCGGACCAACACAGATGATGAGCCAATTGTTCTAATCGAAATCACAATTACCCACTGGCGTTTCAAGAAAAATTGGCGCCCAGACCTATTCATGGAAGCCTACACTGGAGACCCACCATCAGATGATGAGGTAGCCATTCCGGATACACCTGCCGCAACGGCTGCAACTGTCTCCCCTACCGAGATGGGACAACTTACGACCCTACTACAGCAACTGGTCAACAATGGCAACAGCAACAACAATAACAATGCCGGCGCCAACCACCAAGCGACACTCGACTTACCATGGAATCCTGCAACCTTACCACCACCAGTCAAGTAGCAATACTACAAGAGAGATGAATTCCTCACCAGAGATGATATGAAAGACTTCCCAATCACCTACACCGACTCATCCGGAAATGAAACGGTCATCAGGCAAAACTACTACCTACACAACCTAGGCAGTGGTAGAAATGACCAACATCTGATCACTAGAAGTGGTGATTGCTTTGATCTAACCAGTTGTGATTCTTTTCAAATCTCGGAATTGTTCCATGGAATGCAGTCCAATTTCTCTTGTGCTTGTTCCAATCATAGTTCTTATGGTCACCGGTGTAGTGTGATTCTTTCATTTCCTGGTAGGTTTTGTTCAGGACCATAGTGATATTGGTATCAGTGTACGTCCGAGAACTGTTTCGCGGGGTTCGAATTTACTTCTCGCGCACAAATTTTGTGCGTGAATTTAACACGGCTATTTTTCTGTACACCCTGAAATTTGCGCCAATTGTATAAGGGGTATACGTAAACTCAGCACTATTTCTGCGCGCGTGATGCACATTACTCTACTCTCGAATAAAAATAATTTATTTCCGTCTCTAGCAGAACCCAATTATTATTCCGTACAAACAACACTTACTTCTATTCACGAATAAAAAAGAAATCTTTACTCAGTATTAATTCCAAAATATTAAATTCCCAAATAACAATTCGATTCTGCTCTCCTAATTGTGAATTCTATTTCTCGACTACAATATTCCCTTTTCAAAATGTAGATTCTATTATGCTTGATTTATTCCTATTGCAACATATTAGGAATCCTCCATTATTTCTAATATTCTCAATATTAATGATTAGTAGTATTTTTGTACTATGTATGTACTGTTATTTTCTACATTAGTTCACCAATAGATAAACTTTCATTCATCGATGCTGTTATTTCCGGATCAATATAGAACTTCCTTTTCTTTTTCTTTTTTGGTCCACTACAACTAGTGGAGCTGCTACTAGTAATATTTGCATCGCCATGCTTATTTTTCTTGATGTAATTTGTCGAACTTTCGTTCCTAAATCTCTCCCTCATCATTTCTTCCAGTTCCCTTCCTGTTTCTGGGTGTTTTCGCATCTCGCCAATTTTGTCGCACAAATCACTGAACAATTCTCGTCCTTCCTCCATCCATCCATTTCTGCTTCCACTGTCTGAATCGCAGAATTTTTTTTGTCACGGAATCGTAGCATCACTCTTTCGTTGCTGCTGGTTCACCCATACATGATGCTCATTGTAGATCACTATCAATGCAAATGCTTCATCCGCTATAGAAAATATATCACTCAGCAAGTGCTTCTCCTTCCGTTGTTTGAAATTGGAATTTGTCGGATTGATTGCCGACATGATTCTTGTAACAAAATAATAAAAATCTTCATTTTCCGCGTTTTTGTATTTCCTGTATTGAGGGTTTAAAATACCTGTGTCCTCATATTCTGTGTCTTGAATAACTGCAACAGTACCAGGGAAGGTGATAGGGACTTGACCTTTGCTGTAATCGGCTGTACGGAAGTATCATCAGTATAAACGGGCAGCATGTTAGTGTTATCGGACCAAAAATAGATTCCAAAATTCCTACCTTCAACAACCAATTCCCCAACCTGTATTTACCTATCCAGTTTTTTCTCGCTAATGTTTGTGAGTTGTGCCTCAATGCAGTCAGTACTGTCCCTACTCGTTTCCTATAAAAGAAAGAGAATGACACCATTGGAATATTTTGTGGCACCATAACCGCATTTGATTTAACAGCCTTTTGTATTACGGCATCATCCATAGGGAACTTCATGTTATGGTACCAATGTTTTTTGATGTAATCTCTTAGCTGCTTGTCCAGTGTTTCAGTCATATTACTCAAAGCCTTAAGCATATCGTTGTCTGTCATATGCCCATATTCGTCTGTAATTGTACTTACTGTTCGTTCTCTTGTGTCGCCGGCATTGTAACTCCCCTCTCCCTGCATGGTTGCCTCCGTTTGTTTAGGTACCATTACTACCTTTCCCACCCCTATATGTGGTTCCCTCTCTATTTGCGATAAGTGTTTTGCCACTCCTGTTCCACTATGTCAGTGATTTTTTTCATGACACGGTTCACAACATCCTCTGTATCGAAGCATTCTCCGTTGGAAGTTTTCTCTACCACATTGGTTTTTGTTCCTTCTTTCTGTTTGTTCATTCCCTTTTTGGTGGTTTTGTTGGTAATGCTCAGTGCTGCTTCGTTACTCTGGTTGATGGTGTTTTGTTCTTCCATGTTTGTAGTATTAGAAATTGTGTTGTCGGTATCATTTTTTTCACTGTTGCCGTTTGTTGCGTTCATAGTTGTGGTATTACTGCTACACACTTTGTTAGTCGTCCGAGAACTGTTTCTCTACCCCCCCCCCCCCCCCCCCCCCCCCCGGGCTATCGCGCGATATTTTTACAATTCTCGACCCTATTTTTTAAATTTCCTATCTTTTTAGGTCGCGTGTCTACTAAAAAACCTCGCGCGTCGCACACCTTTACTTTCGAGACAATATCTCGTCACTCCTCAAATAAAATAATTATTTTAGGGTTAAGGATATCATATTCGTTTCGTGACAAGCACTATTTTGTGTACAACTTGTGCACGAATGACTTATTTCATTTTCTCAACATGTTGCCACCATACCAGTATAATGGGCTCCGACCCAAATCCTCCAACTCCAACTCAAAACCCAACTCCAACTCCAAGTCGAATCCACCCCAGGCGGGCTATTGCACTCAAGGGTTTGGTTCCTGTTTAATGGCAGGAAGATCCGTTGTATTTTCAGAAGCTACACTGTCGGAATCGCCACCAAAATCTGATTTGTTCTTCAATAACCCGCAAGGTGGATTGATGGTTACATTCGGAACGACTTGATGATTGCTAGGAGGGTCGACGATTCCATTGTTAACATTTGGATGATTGCTTTTTCCTGCACGAATCTTACGAATCATTTTTTCAAGTCGAGCAGTCTCTTTCTTGTGATAAACAATCATTTTCCGGAGTTCTTGTTCGAGATTGGCTGGGTGTTCCTGAACCATCTTTTGTATTTTGTAAATTCCCTCCATGGTTGGTTCGATTGTCGATTGGAAGATTAGTATTAGTAGTATCAGTAGAGTAGATTATCTATTCGAAGATTAGTTAGTAGTAACACCTAACACGTTGGTATTTGTTTTGCTCGTCGGAAAGAAAATGAATTAATGAATTATAATGATGAAGTACTAGTGAAAATAATGTATTACTAGTATCTACTAGTAATAACTCATGGAAAATAGCGTAGTTTGTTTTACCGGTACATGAAAGTCGGAATCAACTTGATCGCAATCAACAAAACAATTGTCCACGATTTCCATTTCGATAATCAACAACGCAATTGTCCACGATTTCCATTTCGATTCACATTTCCGTGCACCTTATGGAAGAACTGACGCGCCTGCCAACGAATGTTTGGAAGAACTGATGGGATTGACCCGTCCGGCGCTGTGTATTAACCCTCTTAAGGAGTTGACTGTACGTACTGTTCACTACTAAACATATTGTACGAGGAATGTTGCAATCATCACTAAGTAGTAATGCATTTACTTTACGGATCATTTTTGCAATCGAAGTATGGTAGTAAGGAAATCTACCATACAAGAAAACACATCACACACAAAATAATACATTTAATTTTTTCCTTTCAATGATTCATCTTTTCGACCTCCGTTCTTTTTGACCCATTCTACTGATATTTTCCTTCAAACAACTCAGCAACATCATGCCTCCTGTTATCAAAACCCCTCTTCTATTCTACTGCCGTGGTTGCTGGGATAAGAAAGGAAAAGAATCAAAGGAATTTTTAGGATATAAATCCATTTCAAATGGTAACTTGAAATACGTCTCCACCGGCCTAAGAAAACATCTCTGGCATAGAGATACGTGCCGGGATTTTTACCATAGTCAGGGTCTAATTAAACAAAAGATCTATAACTTCTCCACCTCTATCAAAGTGCAGCCTACCTTGCCGTCTGTTCAACATTCTCCGTCAGATTTTGGGATGACTATGACACAAAACGGTCCATCTGTCCCCCCTTCCTATCTCTCCCAGCACCACACCGTCACAAGTCAATCAGCCACGGGTCTTCATTCTGTTCTAAACCAACAGATTGTACATGATGTCTTTTTACCGCCAATGGATCGGAACGCCATTGAATCTTACATGGCTGTTTCTGCTGTTCAAGATGAAGCTGCATTCCCGCTGAATAATGATATTGACAATTCTGATGACGAGGATGACAATGACGATGACGTAAATGAAAATAACGACAACAAATCTACCAACAACATAGATTGTGGAGACAACAAAGAAGATCACACTAATGGTTCTGATGTTAACGTCGCTACTGCTCAGCCAGCCCATCCACCACCATCTTTTCATGAAATCATTAATCTGAACGAAAGAGAGGATACATTTCAAAGCCACACAAAACTACTGCCACCCTATCATCTTCTTGCAGAATTGGAACTCATGAATTTAATGGCCAGACATAAATTGCCACTGAACACATTCAAATCCATTTTCCAGTGGGCAAAGAAAAGTCAAATGAGACCGGGTTTTGATTTTTGCGATGCCAAAATTAGATCTCGGAAAGCAATTTTTGACAATCTCCAATCCAATCTGGGTCTCTCTGATATGAAATTTCATCCTCATATACTGAATTGGTTACCTGATAACAAGCCCACTCAGGTGTATGTCTGTTCTTTTAAGGATGCCATTTATTCTCTTCTTTCTGACCAGCAGCTAATGATAGAAGAAAACCTCTCATTTCCCAACTATTCCACCCCTCTATCTCCCGACAATAATCCTGAGTTGAATCCTCATTCTGTAATCTCAGAATTGCATCACAGCTCGTGGTGGAAATCTTCTTGGAAAGAAATTTGCAATCCCAATTCGCAAGAAATTCTTGTTCCTATTATATTTTACATGGACGGCATATCTTTGGATGCGCACGGACGACTTAAGTTAACACCATTGAACATGACACTTGGTATCTTTAATGTGGAGACCCGATCTCGACCTGAAGCATGGACAACTATTTACTTCCATCCCGACCCCGAATGGGAGTCAACCAGACACTCTCGTCCTGCCAATTTGAAGGAAAAAATTCAGAATCTTCACAATGGTTTGGAAGTAGCGTTTCATTCCTTCAAAGCCGCGTGTAACGAAGACGGTGGTATCGAATGGAATTATCTTCCGTACGCAAATCAACAGTGGAAGGTAAAAATGAAATTTGCCATTGCCAATGTTATTGGCGACACAGAACTTCACGATACATTGTGTGGAAAATATGGCTCCTTCAATAAGGGCGTCATGCGGATGTGCCGTCACTGCAACTGTTATTCTCCAAACATAAACATTCCTTCTGTTCAACCTGCAACAAAGAAGTGGTCACCTGTTGATTTTCATTGTTTTCCCGGCACAGATCTAAACAATATCAATAAGAACTTCAAAAACAACTCTCATCACAACATAAGGAATGTATTTCATGACTTATGCTTTGGTACAAATCAGAACAACATTCATTTTGCAACTCCTGGTGAATGTTTGCACATGCACCAGCTTGGCACTGCCAAACGGGCTATCAAGTCAATTGAATTGTTGCTCCGCGGAAGTGTTCCATGTGTTTATGCCCCCAATTTGAATCACGGCGTGGCTGTTGCTAACAGTATTGGCCATTTAGCACAACAGTACGGTGGTTTGTTATCACGCCAGTCTGATAGAGATTTTCTTCGCACCAAATTTGGGACTCAGCTTTTATCAACCACGAAGAAAGAAGGGCATGATTTCTCTGGAATGCTTATTTCTCTTCTGATCGCTATTGTTTCCAAACCTGGATCTGACATTATTGGTGACCATCGTTTTGTAAAGAAACAGATAGAGGTAATTCAGCTAATTATATCAATGGAAGAATTTCTTAAACACGGCCGGATGAAATATGGTTCCTTAAAGAATCTCCCAAAAACAATTGTTCACTTTATCAATTGTATAAACTCAACATGTCACAGGAAAGGGATGGGAACAAAACTAATCAAGAATCACCTGTACTTTCACCTACCAGATTATATCTCTTTATGGGGAAGCCCTGCAGGCTGGGATAGTGCTCCCAATGAGTCTCACCACAAAACTGAGATTAAAGCTCCTTCCAAGAACACGCAAGGTAATGCTGCATCACTAATCAATCAAACAGCCAATCGAAAGTCCGAGAAAATGATGCTAAGCCAGGCAACATATCACTACAACTTGAATCCACCTGATCCTCCTCCAATTGAACGACCTGATGGTGGCGGTTCTCATTTTCAAATAATGAGAACCAAAAATGGGGAATCAACAATGAAGTGGCTTCGTTCTACGAACAAAAGCAAACCATTTTTTCCTTCTGACATACTCAACTTTGTTTGTGATTCTGTGCTACCTTTATTGGAGAATCCTTTGCACATTTGTGGAGTTACAGAGCACAATCGTTTCGATGTTGCTTGTGGTTCTAATTATATATTTCGCTCGCATCCTTCATATAGATCCGACAGTTCTCTGCTCAACTCCGTATGGATGGATTGGTGTTTGATGAAATTGGACTTTGATTTAAATAACAATCCCAAGCTCATACCGTGCCATCTGGTATGCTTTTTAACTGTACAGAGTTTGAAGCAGCCATACAGTAGTATTGGTGGCTATCCAATTGATACAAACGGAATGTATGCTGTGGCTCGTCGGTTTCAAGATGTGCCTAAGAAAACAGCTTCTGAATTTGTCCAACGTGGGCGCCTCATGAATTCTCTGTACCTATTTCATGTCGACACTATCCATTCCGAGCTGGCAGTTGTTCCAGAGCAAGGACTTGATGGCTTTATAACCAATTGCGATTGGCTAGTGATATTGAATCGGATCTCATGGCTAAATTTTTTTGAAAGCAAAAATGCTGCTACACCACCGTCTTATGAATGTTTGTACAACACATGCACACTACAGGACGACGTCCAGTTGGAACCGTTTGAGATGGCATTGAATGATAACGAATCCAGTAATTCTGTATCCAGTTCAGAGAGCGAAAGCTCGGACAGCAGTTCCGATTGAGTCCCATTTTTGCCATTTGGAGAGTCAAACCTCAACATTTTGGGCATTCTGTGTGACAAAGTTGTTCCCAATATGCATTTGATGAGGCATGATAAATGTATTCATGGCTTGGACCGGATACTTTTGGAGTCATTACCCATTAATACAGTTTGTGGTGCCCTGGAATTTGACCAGAAAAAAACCTCATTTCTGCCATTTGGAGAGTCAAACCACAACATTTCCAGCATTCTGTGGAGCAAAGTTGTTCCCAATATGCATTTGATGAGTCATGATAAATGTATTCATGGCTTGGACCGGATATTTTTGGAGTCATTATCCAATAAGTCAGTTAGTGCCCTGGAACCGTCATGTTTGCCATTTGGAGAGTCAAGCCACAACATTTTGGGCATTCTGTGGGGCAAAGTTGTTCCCAATATGCATTTGATGAGTAATGATAAATGTATTCATGGCTTGGACCAGATGCTTTTGGAGTCATTACCCATTAATACAGTTTGTGGTGCCCTGGAATTTGACCAAAAAATATTCTCATTTCTGCCATTTGGAGAGTGAAACCACAACATTTCCAGCATTCTGTGTGACAAAGTTGTTCCCAATATGCATTTGATGAAAAATAATTAATGTATTCATGGTTTGGACTGGATATTTTTGGAGTCATTACCCAATAATTCAGTTTGTGTCCTGGAATTTTTGCACCCAAAATACCCTCATGTTTGCCATTTGGAGAGTCAAACCACAACATTTCCAGCATTCTGTGGGGCAAAGTTGTTCCCAATATGCATTTGATGGGTCATGATGAATGTATTCATGGCTTGGACCGGATATTTTTGGAGTCATTACCCAATAAGTCAGTTTGTGTCCTGGAATTGCACCAAAAATACCCTCATGTTTGCCATTGGGAGAGTCAAACCTCAACATTTTGGGCATTCTGTGGGGCAAAGCTGTTCCCAATTTGCATTTGCTGGGTCATGATGAATGTATTCATGGCTTGGACCGGATATTTTTGGAGTCATTACCCAATAAGTCAGTTTGTGTCCTGGAATTGCACCAAAAATACCCTCATGTTTGCCATTTGGAGAGTCAAACCTCAACATTTTGGGCATTCTGTGGGGCAAAGTTGTTCCCAATTTGCATTTGATGAATCGTGATAAATGTATTCATGGCTTGTACCATATACTTTTGGACTCATTACCCCCTAAGTAAGTTTGTGCCCTGGAATTTAACCAAAAATACCCCTATGTTTGCCATTTGGAGAGTCAAACCACAACATTTCGGGCATTCTGTGTGACAAATTTGTTCCCAATATGCATTTAATGAGTCATGATGAATGTATTCATGGCTTTGAACGTATACTTTTTGAGTCATTATCGTCCGAGAACTGTTTCCCTGGGTTCGAATTTACTTCTCGCGCACAAATTTTGTGCGTGATTTTAACACGGCAATATTTCTGGACACCCTGAAATTCCCACCCCCAGTTATTGCCTTAGAATCATACAAAAAATAATTCTGTGCGCGTGATGCACATTACTCTACTCTCGAATAAAAATAATTAATTTCAGTCTCTAGCAGAACCGGATTATTATTCTGTACGAACAACACTTACTTCTATTCACAAATAAAAAAGAAATCTTGACTCAGTATTAATTCCAAAATATTAATCTACCAAACAACAATTCGATTCTGCTCTCCTAATTGTGAATTCTATTTCTCGACTACAATATTCCCTTTTCAAAATGTAGATTCTATTATGCTTGATTTATTCCTATTGCAATGTATTACGAATCCTCCATAATTTCTTATTCTCAATATTAAGTTCATAATTAGTAGTAGTTTAGTATTATGTATGTACTGTTATATTCTACATTAGTTCACCAATAGATAAACTTTCATTCATCGATGCTGTTATTGCCGGATCAATATAGACGTTTCTCTTCTTTTTCTTTTTTGGTCCACTACAATTAGTGGAGCTGCTACTAGTAATATTTGCATTGCCATGCTTATTGTTGGTGTAATTTGTTGAACTTTCGTTCCTAAATCTCTCCCTCATCATTTCTTCCAATTTCCTTCCTGTTTCTGGGTGTTTTCGCATCTCGCCAATTTTGTCGCACAAGTCACTGAACAACTCTTGTCCTTCCTCCATCCATCCATTTCTGCTTCCACTGTCTGAATCGCAGAATTTTTCTTTTTGTCGCGGAATTGTGGCATCACCCTTTCGCCGCTGCTGGTTCACCCATACATGATGCTCATTGTAGATCACTATCAATGCAAATGCTTCATCTGCTATAGAAAATATATCACTCAGCAAGTGCTTCTCCTTCCGTTGTTTGAAATTGGAATTTGTCGGATTGATTGTCGACATGATTCTTGTAACAAAATAATAAAAATCTTCATTTTCCGTGTCATTGTATTTTCTGTATTGAGGGTTTAAAATACCTGTGTCCTCATATTCTGTGTCTTGAATAACTGCAAGAGTACCAGGGAAGGTGATAGGGACTCGACCTTTTCTGTAATCATCTGTACGGAAGTATCATCAGTATAAACGGGCAGCATGTTAGTGTTGTCGGACCAAAAATAGATTCCAAAATTCCTAATTTCAACAACCAATTCTCCCACCTGTATTTACCTATCCAGTTTTTTCTCGCTAATGTTTGTGAGTTGTGCCTCAATGCAGTCAGTACTGTCCCTACTCGTTTCCTGTAAAAGAAAGAGAATGACGCCAGTGGAATATTTGGTGGCTTCATAACCGCATTTGCTTTAACAGCTTTTTGTATTACATGCGCCGTTACCTTGTCATTGATAGGGAACTTCATGTTGTGGTACCAATGTTTTTTGATGTAATCTCTTAGCTGCTTGTCCAGTGTTTCAGTCATATCACTCAAAGCCTTAAGCATATCGTTGTCTGTTATAAGCCCATATTTGTCTGTAATTGTACTTACTGCTTGTTCTCTTGTGTCACCGGCATTGTAACTCCCATCTCCCTGCCTGGTTGCCTCCGTTTGTTTATGTATCATTACTACCTTTCCCACCCCTATATGTGATACCCTCTGCAGTTGCCATAAGTGTTTTGCCACTTCCTGTGCCAATATGTCATGTGGGATTTTTTCATGACACGTTTCACAACATCCTCTAAATTGCAGCATTCTCCGTTGGATGTTTTCTATACCACATTGGTTTTTGTTCCTTCTTTCTGTTGGTTCATGCAAGTCCCCTCTCCCTGCATTGTTGCCTCTGTTTGCTTATGTACCATTACTACCTTTCCCACCCCTATATGTGGTTCCCTCTCTTGTTGCCGTAAGTGTTTTGCCAGTTCCTGTGCCAATTTGTCATATTGGATTTTTTTCATGACACGTTCCGCAACATCCTCTAAATCGCAGCATTCTCCGTTAGATGTTTTCTCTACCACATTGGTTTTTGTTCCTTCTTTCTGTTTGTTCATTCCTTTTTTGGTGGTTGTGTTGGTAATGCTCAGTGCTGCTTCGTTACTCTGGTTGATGGTGTTTTGTTCTTCCATGTTAGTAGTAGTAGTAGAAATTGTGTTGTCGGTACAATTTTTTTACTGTTGCCCTTTGTTTCGTTCATAGTTGTGGTATCACTGTTACACACTTTGTTAGTAATTGCGGTGTTTGTTTTCACTCTTTTTTTCTTACCGTTGTTGTCCCCTGTATTTTGATGATCACCAGGCCGGATGGTTTTGTTGTTTCGAAGGGTCTTCCCCTCGGATTTTTTGCTTCGTCGTGTCTTTCCGAGAGCATTCATATTTTTTAATTTATTTTCTGAATACGGTGTCGATCAAGAATCATGTGTTTCTTTTTGTGTGGTTTTGTGTGCGTACTAATAATTTTGTCTGGTTGTGTATGGTGTTTTGTGTTGTGTGTGTCGTGTGTGTGTGTGTGTACGGTGTTTCATGTAGTATGTGGACGATGTTTTGTGTGTAGAATTTTTCCGTGGGTTCTGTACTATGTTGTTTGCCCTAACTTCTTCTGTGTGTTGTCTGGCTTGGGCGCGCCCTTATATATTTGTAGTAGTAGATCACGTACCTGTGCCAGCCAGCCAGGGAAACTTTTGATCACACTAAGGTTATGTATTTCAATCCTCTAGTCATATGTAGAATCTCGTAGACTGCACCTAACATACCATACTGTCTTGTGTGCCATTTGTATCTACAAACCCTAACATTTTCTGTACTGTGTGTGGCAAAGTTGTTCCCAATATGCATTTAAAAGTTGTTCCCAACATGCATTTCGTAAGTCATGTGATATGCATTCATGGCCTGGTACAAAAACTTTGGTAGTCATTACCAAATGAGACTTTTTGTGCCCTGTATTTGCATCAAAAATACCCTCATGTTTGCCATTTGGAGAGTCAAACCACAACATTTCCAGCATTCTGTGTGACAAAGTTGTTCTCAATATTCATTTGATGAGTCATGATAAATGTATTCATGGCTTGGACCGGATACTTTTGGAGTCATTACCCAATAAGTAAGTTTGTGCCCTGAAATTGCACCAAAAATACCCCCATGTTTGCCATTTGGATAGTCAAACCACAACATTTTCGGCATTCTGTGTGACAAAGTTGTTCCCAATATGAATTTGATGAGTCTTGATAAATGTATTCATGGCTTGGACCGGATACTTTTGGAGTCATTACCCATTAATACAGTTTGTGGTGCCCTGGAATTTGACCAAAAAATATCCTCATGTTTGCCATTTGGAGAGTGAAACCACAACATTTCCAGCATTCTGTGTGACAAAGTTGTTCCCAATATTCATTTGATGAGTCATGATGAATGTATTCATGGCTTGGACCGGATACTTTTGGAGTCATCACCCAATAAGTTAGTTTGGGCCCTGGAATTGCACCAAAAATACCCCCATATTTGCCATTTGGAGAGTCAAACCACAACATTTCCAGCATTCTGTGTGACAAAGTTGTTCCCAATATGTATTTGATGGTTCATGATGAATGTATTCATGGCTTGGACTGGATACTTTTGGACTCATTACCCAATAAGTAAGTTTGTGCCCTGTAATTGCACCAAAAATACCCCCATGTTTGCCATTTGGAGAGTCAAACCACGGACGCACAACATTTCGGGCATTCTGTGTGACAAAGTTGTTCCCAATATGAATTTGATGGTTCATGATGAATGTATTCATGGCTTGTACCATATACTTTTTGAGTCATAACCCAATATGTTAGTTTGTGCCCTGGAATTGCACCAAAAATACCCCCATGTTTGCCATTTGTAGAGTCAAACCACAACATTTCCAGCATTCTGTGTGACAAAGTTGTTCCCAATATGTATTTGATGGTTCATGAAGAATGTATTCATGGCTTCGACTGGATACTTTTGGAATCATTACCCAATAAGTAAGTTTGTCCCCTGGAATTGCACCCAAAATACCTCCATATTTGCCACTTGGAGAGTCAAACCACAACATTTTGGGCATTCTGTGTGACAAAGTTGTTCCCAATATGCATTTGATGAGTCATGATGAATGTATTCATGGCTTGGACCAGATACTATTTGAGTCATTACCCAAAAAGTTAGTAT
Organism: Pseudo-nitzschia multiseries; assembly: GCA_037355745.1. Lineage (NCBI taxonomy): Eukaryota > Bacillariophyta > Bacillariophyceae > Bacillariales > Bacillariaceae > Pseudo-nitzschia > Pseudo-nitzschia multiseries. The sequence continues at coordinate 9,659,040 of CM074787.1, read as the reverse complement.
GTGCCCTGGAATTGCACCAAAATAAAAACACCCTCATGTTTGCCATTTGGAGAGTGAAACCACAACATTTCCAGCATTCTGTGTGACAAAGTTGTTCCCAATATGCATTTGATGGGTCATGATGAATGTATTCATGGCTTGGACCAGATACTTTTGGAGTCATTACCCAATAAGTTTTTTTGTGGTGCCCTGGAATTGCACCAAAAATACCCCCATGTTTGCCATTTGGAGAGTCGAACCACAACATTTTGGGCTTTCTTTGGGGCAAAGTTGTTCACAATATGAATTTGATGGTTCATGAAGAATGTATTCATGGCTTGGACTGGATACTTTTGGAGTCATTACCCAATAAGTAAGTTTGTGCCCTGGAATTGCACAAAAAATACCTCCATGTTTGCCACTTGGAGAGTCAAACCACAACATTTTGGGCATCCTCTGTGACAAAGTCGTTCCCAATGTGCATTTGATTAGTCATGATGAATGTATTCATGGCTTCTACCATATACTTTTGGAGTCATTACCCAATAAGTTATTTGTGCCCTGGAATTGTACCAAAAGTACCCTCATGTTTGCCATTTGGAGAGTCAAACCACAACATTTTGGGCATTCTGTGGGGCAAAGTTGTTCCCAATATTCATTTGATGGATAATGATGAATGTATTCATGGCTTGGACCAGATACTTTTGGAGTCATCACCCAATAAGTTAGTTTGGGCCCTGGAATTGCACCAAAAATACCCCCATATTTGCCATTTGGAGAGTCAAACCACAACATTTCCAGCATTCTGTGTGACAAAGTTGTTCCCAATATGTATTTGATGGTTCATGATGAATGTATTCATGGCTTGGACTGGATACTTTTGGACTCATTACCCAATAAGTAAGTTTGTGCCCTGTAATTGCACCAAAAATACCCCCATGTTTGCCATTTGGAGAGTCAAACCACGGACGCACAACATTTTGGGCATTCTGTGTGACAAAGTTGTTCCCAATATGAATTTGATGGTTCATGATGAATGTATTCATGGCTTGTACCATATACTTTTTGAGTCATAACCCAATATGTTAGTTTGTGCCCTGGAATTGCACCAAAAATACCCCCATGTTTGCCATTTGTAGAGTCAAACCACAACATTTCCAGCATTCTGTGTGACAAAGTTGTTCCCAATATGTATTTGATGGTTCATGAAGAATGTATTCATGGCTTCGACTGGATACTTTTGGAATCATTACCCAATAAGTAAGTTTGTCCCCTGGAATTGCACCCAAAATACCTCCATATTTGCCACTTGGAGAGTCAAACCACAACATTTTGGGCATTCTGTGTGACAAAGTTGTTCCCAATATGCATTTGATGAGTCATGATGAATGTATTCATGGCTTGGACCAGATACTATTTGAGTCATTACCCAAAAAGTTAGTATGTGCCCTGGAATTGCACCAAAATAAAAACACCCTCATGTTTGCCATTTGGAGAGTGAAACCACAACATTTCCAGCATTCTGTGTGACAAAGTTGTTCCCAATATGCATTTGATGGGTCATGATGAATGTATTCATGGCTTGGACCAGATACTTTTGGAGTCATTACCCAATAAGTTTTTTTGTGGTGCCCTGGAATTGCACCAAAAATACCCCCATGTTTGCCATTTGGAGAGTCGAACCACAACATTTTGGGCTTTCTTTGGGGCAAAGTTGTTCACAATATGAATTTGATGGTTCATGAAGAATGTATTCATGGCTTGGACTGGATACTTTTGGAGTCATTACCCAATAAGTAAGTTTGTGCCCTGGAATTGCACAAAAAATACCTCCATGTTTGCCACTTGGAGAGTCAAACCACAACATTTTTGGCATCCTCTGTGACAAAGTCGTTCCCAATGTGCATTTGATTAGTCATGATGAATGTATTCATGGCTTCTACCATATACTTTTGGAGTCATTACCCAATAAGTAAGTTTGTGCCCTGGAATTGTACCAAAAGTACCCTCATGTTTGTCATTTGGAGAGTCAAACCACAACATTTTGGGCATTCTGTGGGGCAAAGTTGTTCCCAATATTCATTTGATGGATAATGATGAATGTATTCATGGCTTGGACCAGATACTTTTGGAGTCATCACCCAATAAGTTAGTTTGGGCCCTGGAATTGCACCAAAAATACCCCCATATTTGCCATTTGGAGAGTCAAACCACAACATTTCCAGCATTCTGTGTGACAAAGTTGTTCCCAATATGTATTTGATGGTTCATGATGAATGTATTCATGGCTTGGACTGGATACTTTTGGACTCATTACCCAATAAGTTAGTTTGGGCCCTGGAATTGCACCAAAAATACCCCCATATTTGCCATTTGGAGAGTCAAACCACAACATTTCCAGCATTCTGTGTGACAAAGTTGTTCCCAATATGTATTTGATGGTTCATGATGAATGTATTCATGGCTTGGACTGGATACTTTTGGACTCATTACCCAATAAGTAAGTTTGTGCCCTGGAATTGCACCAAAAATACCCCCATGTTTGCCATTTGGAGAGTCAAACCACGGACGCACAACATTTCGGGCATTCTGTGTGACAAAGTTGTTCCCAATATGCATTTGATGAGTCATGATGAATGTATTCATGGCTTGGACCAGATACTATTTGAGTCATTACCCAAAAAGTTAGTATGTGCCCTGGAATTGCACCAAAATAAAAACACCCTCATGTTTGCCATTTGGAGAGTGAAACCACAACATTTCCAGCATTCTGTGTGACAAAGTTGTTCCCAATATGCATTTGATGGGTCATGATGAATGTATTCATGGCTTGGACCAGATACTTTTGGAGTCATTACCCAATAAGTTTTTTTGTGGTGCCCTGGAATTGCACCAAAAATACCCCCATGTTTGCCATTTGGAGAGTCGAACCACAACATTTTGGGCTTTCTTTGGGGCAAAGTTGTTCACAATATGAATTTGATGGTTCATGAAGAATGTATTCATGGCTTGGACTGGATACTTTTGGAGTCATTACCCAATAAGTAAGTTTGTGCCCTGGAATTGCACAAAAAATACCTCCATGTTTGCCACTTGGAGAGTCAAACCACAACATTTTTGGCATCCTCTGTGACAAAGTCGTTCCCAATGTGCATTTGATTAGTCATGATGAATGTATTCATGGCTTCTACCATATACTTTTGGAGTCATTACCCAATAAGTTATTTGTGCCCTGGAATTGTACCAAAAGTACCCTCATGTTTGTCATTTGGAGAGTCAAACCACAACATTTTGGGCATTCTGTGGGGCAAAGTTGTTCCCAATATTCATTTGATGGATAATGATGAATGTATTCATGGCTTGGACCAGATACTTTTGGAGTCATCACCCAATAAGTTAGTTTGGGCCCTGGAATTGCACCAAAAATACCCCCATATTTGCCATTTGGAGAGTCAAACCACAACATTTCCAGCATTCTGTGTGACAAAGTTGTTCCCAATATGTATTTGATGGTTCATGATGAATGTATTCATGGCTTGGACTGGATACTTTTGGACTCATTACCCAATAAGTAAGTTTGTGCCCTGTAATTGCACCAAAAATACCCCCATGTTTGCCATTTGGAGAGTCAAACCACGGACGCACAGCATTTCGGGCATTCTGTGTGACAAAGTTGTTCCCAATATGAATTTGATGGTTCATGATGAATGTATTCATGGCTTGTACCATATACTTTTTGAGTCATAACCCAATATGTTAGTTTGTGCCCTGGAATTGCACCAAAAATATCCCCATGTTTGCCATTTGTAGAGTCAAACCACAACATTTCCAGCATTCTGTGTGACAAAGTTGTTCCCAATATGTATTTGATGGTTCATGAAGAATGTATTCATGGCTTCGACTGGATACTTTTGGAATCATTACCCAATAAGTAAGTTTGTCCCCTGGAATTGCACCCAAAATACCTCCATATTTGCCACTTGGAGAGTCAAACCACAACATTTTGGGCATTCTGTGTGACAAAGTTGTTCCCAATATGCATTTGATGAGTCATGATGAATGTATTCATGGCTTGGACCAGATACTATTTGAGTCATTACCCAAAAAGTTAGTATGTGCCCTGGAATTGCACCAAAATAAAAACACCCTCATGTTTGCCATTTGGAGAGTGAAACCACAACATTTCCAGCATTCTGTGTGACAAAGTTGTTCCCAATATGCATTTGATGGGTCATGATGAATGTATTCATGGCTTGGACCAGATACTTTTGGAGTCATTACCCAATAAGTTTTTTTGTGGTGCCCTGGAATTGCACCAAAAATACCCCCATGTTTGCCATTTGGAGAGTCGAACCACAACATTTTGGGCTTTCTTTGGGGCAAAGTTGTTCACAATATGAATTTGATGGTTCATGAAGAATGTATTCATGGCTTGGACTGGATACTTTTGGAGTCATTACCCAATAAGTAAGTTTGTGCCCTGGAATTGCACAAAAAATACCTCCATGTTTGCCACTTGGAGAGTCAAACCACAACATTTTGGGCATCCTCTGTGACAAAGTCGTTCGCAATGTGCATTTGATTAGTCATGATGAATGTATTCATGGCTTCTACCATATACTTTTGGAGTCATTACCCAATAAGTTATTTGTGCCCTGGAATTGTACCAAAAGTACCCTCATGTTTGTCATTTGGAGAGTCAAACCACAACATTTTGGGCATTCTGTGGGGCAAAGTTGTTCCCAATATTCATTTGATGGATAATGATGAATGTATTCATGGCTTGGACCAGATACGTTTGGAGTCATTACCCAATAAGTTTTTTTGTGGTACCCTGGAATTGCACCAAAAATACCCCCATGTTTGGCATTTGGAGAGTCAAACCACAACATTTTGGGCTTTCTGCGGGGCAAAGCTGTTCCCAATATGTATTTGATGGGGTATGATGAATGTGTTCATGGCTTGGACTGGATACTTTTGGAGTCATTACCCAATAAGTAAGTTTGTGCCCTGAAATTGCAACAAAATACCCCCATGTTTGCCATTTGCTTGGAGAGTCAAACCACAACATTTCCAGCATTCTGTGTGACAAGTTGTTTGCAATATGCATTTGATGAGTCATGATGAATGTATTCATTGCTTGTACCATATACTTTTTGAGTCATTACCCAATAAGTTAGTTTGTGCCCTGGAATTGAACCATACTAAGTACCCTCATGTTTGCCATTTGGAGAGTGAAACCACAACATTTCCAGCATTCTGTGTGACAAAGTTGTTCCCAATATGCATTTGATGGGTCATGATGAATGTATTCATGGCTTGGACCAGATACTTTTGGAGTCATTACCCAATAAGTTTTTTTGTGGTGCCCTGGAATTGCACCAAAAATACCCCCATGTTTGCCATTTGGAGAGTCAAACCACAACATTTTGGGCTTTCTTTGGGGCAAAGTTGTTCACAATATGAATTTGATGGTTCATGAAGAATGTATTCATGGCTTGGACTGGATACTTTTGGAGTCATTACCCAATAAGTAAGTTTGTGCCCTGGAATTGCACAAAAAATACCTCCATGTTTGCCACTTGGAGAGTCAAACCACAACATTTTGGGCATCCTCTGTGACAAAGTCGTTCGCAATGTGCATTTGATTAGTCATGATGAATGTATTCATGGCTTCTACCATATACTTTTGGAGTCATTACCCAATAAGTTATTTGTGCCCTGGAATTGTACCAAAAGTACCCTCATGTTTGTCATTTGGAGAGTCAAACCACAACATTTTGGGCATTCTGTGGGGCAAAGTTGTTCCCAATATTCATTTGATGGATAATGATGAATGTATTCATGGCTTGGACCAGATACGTTTGGAGTCATTACCCAATAAGTTTTTTTGTGGTACCCTGGAATTGCACCAAAAATACCCCCATGTTTGGCATTTGGAGAGTCAAACCACAACATTTTGGGCTTTCTGCGGGGCAAAGCTGTTCCCAATATGTATTTGATGGGGTATGATGAATGTGTTCATGGCTTGGACTGGATACTTTTGGAGTCATTACCCAATAAGTAAGTTTGTGCCCTGAAATTGCAACAAAATACCCCCATGTTTGCCATTTGCTTGGAGAGTCAAACCACAACATTTCCAGCATTCTGTGTGACAAGTTGTTTGCAATATGCATTTGATGAGTCATGATGAATGTATTCATTGCTTGTACCATATACTTTTTGAGTCATTACCCAATAAGTTAGTTTGTGCCCTGGAATTGAACCATACTAAGTACCCTCATGTTTGCCATTTGGAGAGTGAAACCACAACATTTCCAGCATTCTGTGTGACAAAGTTTTTCGCAATATGCATTTGATTAGTCAAGATGAATGTATTCATGGTTTGGACCGGATACTTTTGGAGTCATTACCCAAAAAGTTAGTATGTGTCCTGGAATTGCACCAAAAACACCCTCATCTTTGCCATTTGGAGAGTGAAACCACAACATTTCCAGCATTCTGTGTGACAAAGTTGTTCCCAATATGCATTTGATGAGTCATGATGAATGTATTCATGGCTTGGACTGGATACTTTTGGAGTCATTACCCAATAAGTCAGTTTGTGCGCAGGAATTGAACCAAAAATACACTCATGCTAGTATGTATCTAGTACAACAAGCGTGTAGTAATCTATTCGCGTAGAAACCTACTCGGATTCAATACTAGTATGTATCTAGTACAAAAAGTGTGTAGTAATCTACTCGTGTAGAAACCTACGTGGATTCAATACTAGTATGTATCTATTACAAAAAGTTCGGAGTAATCTACTCGCGTAGAAACCTACGCAAATTCAATACTAGTATGTATCTATTACAAAAAGTGTGTAGTAATCTATTTGCGTAGAAACCTATGCGGTTTCAATACTAGTATTTATCTAGTACAACCAGCGTGTAGGAATCTACTTGTATAGAAACCTACTCAGATTCAATACTAGTGTGTATTTAGTACAAAAAGCGTTTAGAAATCTACTCGCGTAGAAATCTATGCCGATTCAATACTAGGAATTATCCATTACAAAAAGTGTGTACGAATCTACAGGTGTAGAAACCTACGTTCATTCAATACTAGTATGTATCTAGCACGAAAAGCGTGTAGAAATCTACTTGCGTAGAAACCTACGCAGGTTCAATACTAGGAATTTTCTAGTACAAAAAGCGTGTAGAAATCTACTCGCGCAGAAACCTACGCAGGTTCAATACTTGGAATTATCTATTACCAAAAGTGTGTACAAATCTACAGGCGTAGAAACCTACGTGGATTCAATACTAGTATGTATCTAGTATGAAAAGTGTGTACGAATCTACAGGCGTATAAACCTACGTGGATTCAATACTAGTATGTATCTAGTACGAAAAGCGTGTACGAATCTACAGTCGTAGAAACCTACGCGGATTCACTACTAGGTGTTGTTACTTTAAAAATCGACCGTAAGGTATTGGATAATTGAAATTTAAAGAGATGTGAGCATATCATGAGATTGCTCTGTTACTGTGTATTTTACTGTATTTGACCGGTATCCCTGTGTTAGTGCGGTATGTAGGGATGTCTAAACCGGTCGTCGTAGATCATGTGTAAATCGTCATAAGACAGAGAACACATGGTGTGACGTAGATATCTTGATACTTGAAGTCATTTTTATCTCTGGAGGAGTATAAGTAACTTTTCAAGAGAAGAATGGATATAATTCCTGTAGAATGTACGTAAGTAGAGTACGTGTATTTTTGACCGACAACACACCCCTTGATTCAACACTTAAGGACGGAGTGTTGAATTATAAGTCGGTTCTCCATCTTGTAAAACGCTAAAAACTTAAGCTTAGATATCGAATCGGAAGATTGTAATCGTAGAATTGGAGTAGCATTGAAGGAGAAGTGCTTGAGTATGCCGAGGTCGCGAAACCGATGAGGGGAGATCAATGGTCATCTTAGGAGAGAGCAATGGATTGATCGTATCGTAGAATCGCAGAGAGATGTGTCGTAGAAACGAATGGAATCGGAGGGGATTCATTTCTTACTTGGTAGGAAGAAGGTCTATCGATCCCAGAATCAAATATCAAATGTCGACCAAGGAATTGAATCGTAATGGTTGGAGAGAAAATGGAACATTGATTCGTATCCTTGAAGAGGAGAGGGGATCGAATCCAACGTAGTCGGATAGATGGATCGAGACAGAGGAAGACGCAAATCGTTTGATCGTAGATCAAATCGTAGGATAGGTCGCTCCAGGTCGCAGGATAGAATCGTACGTAGAGAATGGAAGGGCACAGCGACGTGACGATGTTGGTAGTAGAACCAGGTTGGAAACAATCGATTGGATATCACGGATGGGATAAAGAGGTTGTAGAAACAAAGAAAGGATGGGTTGGTTCAATTTCATTCTAAGGATTGAATGTCCATACAAAATTGGTTGTTTCACAAGGTGGAGACTTGTCCCGATGTTGGACAGGAGGACTCAAAGAAGGGGCACGTTGAAAGGAGATTGGGGAATCGGAATCGACTCATAGAAACGTGATCAGTAGAGATCGAATAGTGATTGGAGAATCAGGATCAACTCGTAGAAGAAACACAAAGAGACCGAGGGAAGGGATCAAGCATAAGTGGGCGATTGGAGAATTCGAATCGACGGAGAGAGTTGATTGATCGTGGAAGGGTTACCAATCGTAATCTAGGATGGATGGTAGGTTTTGATCCAACTTAGTAGGAAAGATGGATCGAGACAGAAAGATGTTTGAATCAAACGTTAGGTAGAAGTTGCGTTGAAGGGATGCAAGGGAAGGAATCGATCCAAGGAGGAGATATGGTCGTAGAATTCGATTGAGAAGTAGGAAAGAATTCAATCGGAGGTCAGATTGAGAGATCGTAGGAGTCAATATGATCGTAGAATCAAATCGTAATCCCAGAAGTAGGGATCGATATGATTGGAGAATCCAATCATAGAAGTAGAGTGAGCGGCATTAAAGACGATTGATATTGATCGATCTTGGAAATGAATCATGGAGTCGGATGGGATTCATATCTAACTTGGAAGGAAGAAGATCTATCAATTCCATAAACGAATATTAAACGCTGATGAAGGGATTCATTTGTAGAATTGGTGGAGTTGTTAGTTGAACGTTTAACACTAACCCTAGGAGTTGACAACGTAACCTTGTAGACGGAGTTTATGTGGGGGGGTTTGGGGGGGGGGGGAAATACGTAGAAATATTAAAAAAATCTGTTTTTAACAAGTAGACTTGGTACAAACGCTACGACTAAAAATCGTAAAAAACAGGACCAAAACATTTATTTACGGAAATGAGATGCTTCTTCTAAAAGCAATAGTAATATGTAGTGCCGCGCGTTCATTTTTATGGTAGCGAGCTCTCATTTTTATGATTGCAAGTAACCATAAGATTTAAGCTGAATAAAGAAAAAAATCATACGATTAAAATCTGTCTTAGATCAAGTTGGTCGTCACGTCACGTCATTGTCATCGTCGTCAACCTTGCCAGATGAGAGAGTGGTGACAAATAATATCGGACTTGTTAGAATTGGTACAATTTGTACATGAAAGAGTCGGACTTGATGTACTTACAGCTATCTACCGGTACGGTACTCTCATACGAATCGAATTTTTCACTGTTGTCGTTCGGCAAATTCGATTGAACAAACCAAACCGAGGTGCAACACGATTAAGTCGTTGCCAGATGAGAGAGTTCAATCGAAATATTGTACTTTTAAGAATGAAGTCACTTGTTTGGTAGTATAGATCAATTGGTAGGATCAGTATGAAGGTAGCTAACTACGGTATGAGTATATACTGGATGGGGGCGGGGGGGGGGGGGGGGGGGGGTAAAATGTAAAAAAATATTACACCCCCTCAAAAATGAAGTACGACTCAAGCATGGTATGTAGTATGAGTATGTCGTGGCTCTAAGAACAAATCTTTAGAAAAACTAAAAATTGTTCAAATCTGGTGGGTTTTTGGGTTGATGACTGAGTTATATTTTGGTGGGGGATCGGAAGGATTTGCACTATGCTCAAATCTGGTGGGTTTTTGGGTTGATGATTGAATTATATTTTGGTTAGGTACTGGAAAAATTTGCATTGTGTTCCAATGTGGTGGGTTTTTGGGTTGATGACTGAGTTATATTTTGGTCGGGGACTGGCAGGATTTGCACTGTGTTCAAATATGGTGGGTTTTTGGGTTGATGACTGAATTATATTTTGGTTACGGACTTGAAAGATTTGCACTGTGTTCAAATCAGGTGGGTCTTTGGTTTGATGACTAAGTTATATTTTGGTCAGGGACTGGCAGAATTTGCACTGCGTTCCAATCTGGTGGGTTTTTGGGTTGATGACTGAATTATATTTTGGTTAGGGAGTGGAAAGATTTGCACTGTGTTCCAATCTGGTGGGTTTTTGGGTTGATGACTGAATTATATTTTGGTTAGGGACTGGAAAGATTTGCACAGTGTTCAAATCTGGTGGGTTTTTGGGTTGAAGACTGAATTATATTTTGGTTAGGGACTGGAAAGATTTGCACTGTGTTCAAATCAGGTGGATTTTTGGTTTGAAGACTGAGTTATATTTTGGTCGGGTACTGGCAGGATTTGCACTGAGTTCAAATCTGGTAGGTTTTTGGGTTGATGACTGAATTATAATTTGGTCGGGTACTGGCAAGATTTGCACTGTGTTCAAATCAGGTGGGTTTTTGGGTTGATGACTGAGTTATATTTTGGTCGGGGACTGGCAGGATTTGCACTGTGTTCAAATCTGGTGGGTTTTTGGTGTGATGACTTAATTATACTTTGGTCGGGTACTGGCAGGATTTGCACTGTGTTCAAATCTGGTGGGTTTTTGGGTTGATGACTTAATTATACTTTGGTCGGGTACTGGCAGGATTTGCACTGTGTTCAAATCTGGAGGGTTTTTGGGTTGATGACTGAATTATATTTTGGTTAGGGAGTGGAAAGATTTGCACTGTCTTCAAAACTGGTGGGTTTTTGGATTGATGACTGAGTTATATTTTGGTCGGGGACTGGCAGTATTTGCACTGTGTTCAAATCTGGTGGGTTTTTGGGTTGATGACTTAATTATACTTTGGTCAGGTACTGGCAGGATTTGCACTGTGTCCAAATCTGGAGGGTTTTTGGGTTGATGACTGAATTATATTTTGGTTAGGGACTGGAAAGATTTGCACTGTGTTCAAATCAGGTTGGTTTTTGGTTTGATAACTGAGTTCTTTTTGGTCGGGTACTGCCAGGATTTGCACTGTGTTCCAATCTGGTGGGTTTTTGGGTTGATGACTGAATTATATTTTGGTTTGGGACTGGAAAGATTTGCACTGTGTTCAAATCAGGTGGGTTTTTGGTTTGATAACTGAGTTCTATTTTGGTCGGGTACTGGCAGGATTTGCACTGTATTCAAATCTGGTGGGTTTTTGGGTTGATGACTTAATTATATTTTGGTTAGGGACTGGAAAGATTTGCATTGTGTTTAAATCTGGTGGGTTTTTGGATTGATGACTGAGTTATATTTTGGTCGGGGACTGGCAGTATTTGCACTGTGTTCAAATCTGGTGGGTTTTTGGGTTGATGACTTAATTATACTTTGGTCCAGTACTGGCAGGATTTGCACTGTGTTCAAATCTGGAGGGTTTTTGGGTTGATGACTGAATTATATTTTGGTTAGGGACTGGAAAGATTTGCACTGTGTTCAAATCTGGTGGGTTTTTGGGTTGATGACTGAGTTATATTTTGGTCGGGGACTGGCAGTATTTGCAATGTGTTCAAATCTGGTGGGTTTTTGGGTTGATGACTTAATTATACTTTGGTCGGGTACTGGCAGGATTTGCACTGTGTCCAAATCTGGAGGGTTTTTGGGTTGATGACTGAATTATATTTTGGTTAGGGACTGGAAAGATTTGCACTGTGTTCAAATCTGGTGGGTTTTTGGGTTGATGACTGAGTTATATTTTGGTGGGGGATCAGAAGGATTTGCACTATGCTCAAATCTGGTGGGCTTTTGGGTTGATGATTGAATTATATTTTGGTTAGGTACTGGAAAAATTTGCATTGTGTTCCAATGTGGTGGGTTTTTGGGTTGATGACTGAGTTATATATTGGTCGGGGACTGGCAGGATTTGCACTGTGTTCAAATCAGGTGGGTTTTTGGGTTGATGACTGAATTATATTTAGTTAGGGACTGGAAAGATTTGCACTGCATTCAAATCTGATGGGTTTTTGGGTTGATGACTGAATTCTATTTTGGTCGGGTACTGCCAGGATTTCCACTGTGTTCAAATCTGGTGGGTGTTAGGGTTGATGACTGAATTATATTTTGGTTAGGGACTGGAAAGATTTGCACTGTGTTCAAATCAGGTGGGTCTTTGGTTTCATGACTAAGTTATATTTCGGTCAGGGACTGGCAGAATTTGCACTGCGTTCCAATCTGGTGGGTTTTTGGGTTGATGACTGAATTATATTTTGGTTAGGGACTGGAAAGATTTGCACTGTGCTCAAATCTGGTGGGTTTTTGGGTTGATGACTGAATTATATTTTGGTTAGGGACTGGAAAGATTTGCACAGTGTTCAAATCTGGTGGGTTTTTGGGTTGATGACTGAATTATATTTTGGTTTGGGACTGGAAAGATTTGCACTGTGTTCAAATCAGGTGGATTTTTGGCTTGAAGACTGAGTTATATTTTGGTCGGGTACTGGCAGGATTTGCACTGAGTTCAAATCTGGTAGGTTTTTTGGTTGATGACTGAATTATAATTTGGTTGGGTACTGGCAGGATTTGCACTGTGTTCAAATCAGGTGGGTTTTTGGGTTGATGACTGAGTTATATTTTGGTTGGGGACTGGCAGGATTTGCACTGCGCTCAAATCTGGTGGGTTTTTGGTGTGATGACTGAGTTATATTTTGGTTAGGGACTGGAAAGATTTGCACTGTGTTCCAATCTGGTGGGTTTTTGGGTTGATGACTGAATTATATTTTGGTTAGGGACTGGAAAGATTTGCACTGTGTTCAAATCAGGTGGGTTTTTGGTTTGATAACTGAGTTCTATTTTGGTCGGGTACTGCCAGGATTTGCACTGTGTTCAAATCTGGTGGATTTTTGGGTTGATGACTGAATTATATTTTGGTTAGGGACTGGAAAGATTTGCACTGTCTTCAAATCTGTTGGGTTTTTGGATTGATGACTGAGTTATGTTTTGGTCGGGGACTGGCAGTATTTGCACTGTGTTCAAATCTGGTGGGTTTTTGGGTTGATGACTTAATTATACTTTGGTCGGGTACTGGCAGGATTTGCACTGTGTTCAAATCTGGAGGGTTTTTGGGTTGATGACTGAATTATATTTTGGTTAGGGACTGGAAGGATTTGCACTGTGTTCAAATTTGGTGGGTTTTTGGGTTGATGACTGAGTTATATTTTTCTTGGGGTCTGGAAAGATTTGCATTGTGTTCAAATCTGGTGGGTTTTAAGGTTGACGATTTAATTATATTTTGGTTAGGGACTGAAAAGATTTGCACTGTGTTCAAATCTGGTTGGTTTTTAGGTTGATGACTGAGTTTTATTTTAGTCGGGGATTGGCAGGATTTGCACTGTGCTCAAATCTGGTGGGTTTTTGGGTTGATGACTGAGTTATGTTTTGCTTAGGGACTGGAAAGATTTGCATTGTGTTCAAATCTGCTGGGTTTTAGGGTTGATGATTTAATTATATTTTTGTTAGGTGAAAAGAATTCACCGTGTAACGCGTATTCGTACGGTACGAAGAGTCACCAAGGCAAATAACCTTATTCGTAAGGTTATTTAACCTGAGTGAATAATCGTCGGTGATTATCCATGTGGATTGTCTCTTAGCGGAATTCTCCCCATCAGCTCACTCTTTGAAGAAATAACAACTCTAAAACACTATCATGCCCTAAAATCTACGTACAGCCTAGTACTAATTCTACATAATAAGGTACAATAATGTGATATTCCAATGAGAATATCACGGTGAATTACGGTAACAAAAAGACCGATCGAAGATGGTTTTGCGTGTGTTTTGTGTCTTAAGTTTACATGTGTTTTGTATGGTAAAATTACACGAATGACGACGAGTAATTTGACGATGATTAATTAACCTGTCGATCGGCATCGACAAGGCTGAATGAACTGTATCTAAGATGATTACTCTTGCTCACTAAATCAATCGATCGTAAGACCGATTGCATTTGTTGTTTGTTACGACACACTTTTTCTAGTTTATCAGACCCACAGCACTCTACGAGCTGTGGAGGACCGCGTTTCCCGAGAAACGAAGTTGAGCTCGAAGACCAGACGAATCCGGATTAGCCTGATCAGCTACCGGCATCAACCCTCAAGGATGTAAAATGGGCAGTTGCTTGCGGAGCCCTGCAATAGACCAACACCAGGGCGGTCTCCCTGAAAGAAGAGACCAAAGAACCGAACCAAGGTGGTGACTCCACCGGGTTTCGAGATCCAGCAAACAAGCAAGGGAAAAGGGCTGGACGATTCAGACAAAAGAGTCGCCCAGGTTGGCATCAGTTGAAAGGAATCAATATCCAATTCGAGAACACTGATCTTTCACTGAAAACTAGAACGACGTGAGCCAGAAGATTGAGCCTGAAGTATTCTGTGGAGGAACAGATTGCAAAGAGCGTCTGCCCGCAAGAAGGAACAGATTGCAAAGAGCATCTGCCCGCACGAAAACAGAAAACGAAAAATCCAAAGATATGAGAACACCAAATCCCGAAGATCGAAATGATCCAAAAGAAAAAGAGAACACTAAATTCTCAGGAAACAATCTTTCACCACAGAAATACAGAATGAGCAAAATCCCAAGAAAGGATAGGAAAGCTCACAATCTTGATTTGCGACAAAAGCAAAGGCTCACACAAAATACAAAACAAACCGGAACGAAAATTCGATCCGGATATACGAATACAAAAACAGATAAGCGAATCACACTTGACGGCAGTCAACATTTACCATCCATATCTCACACCCATAACTCTTGATTCGATTACATTCTCTCTCCACATACCATCTATCGATTAAACATCCTACGAATCGACCATCCATACTTCATCAAATAATTCGAAACTTCGTTTGAAATATCGCACTCCTCTCCACCATGGTACGAACTAGAGCACACAAAAACAGTGACATAGAAGAAACAAAAATGGAAGTGGACGATCCACAGGATTCCGATGAGAACTACAGAGGAGGAGGTATGAGAGACGATGAAGAGCTTGAAGATAAAATCATGGAAGTAATGGAAAGGGCCCTTGGGGACCCAGAAACAAACTCAACCATGAAGAGAATCATCGACCACGAGGTAAAGAAGAGAATCAGAGCAATCAGAGATGCAGAAAGTAGGGGTGAGAACCCAGATGACGCGGATAGTGACAATGATGAGGATGAGGGAAACGATGCTAACCAAAATGCCGAGGATGCAAGAGCAGATCGACTGGGTAGAAGGTCTTCCCAACCCAGGATAAAATCAGGGGATTCAACAATGGTAGATTTCTGAACCCAGAACAACTTGCTTTCAGGAGCAGCCTAATGGATTTTGGTATCAACTACGAATCAGCTGAAGAAATTATGAGGGGAGGGATGTCTAATATTCGTGAAATTACAGACCTCAACAAGGAAAGCATCAAATCATTCATGCATGGATTGAAATCTATCAGTCCAGACTGTCCTAATCCAAAAAGTATCCACTATGGTAACAGACTATCATCGAGGCTTCTCACTTGGGCAAATTGGGCCCGGTATCAACCATTGATTGGAGTCAAGCCAAGGGCTATCGACTGGAAAGCAAACCCAATTAACCTGGAACTGCAGCAATTCAGAATCAAGATGATGGAGGCAAGTGTGAAATCACAGGAAAAAGCAACCCCACCTGAATTGAAGGATCTTACAAAATTCAGGGAATGGGAAGAAGGCTTCTGTCAAAACTTGAGATACAGTATTATTTTCCTTCTGAATCCGATTCGTTGAGAGACTGATTCAAAGGCTTCTGAGGAACAGCAACGCTGCGTTAGTGTGTTAGTAGACGAACAATTGTACTCTACGCGTGATAAAATGTGTTTGGATACTTTTCGGCAACGGATAATCGGACTACAGGCGAAGCTAGGGAGACGCCAGATCTCTTCTTGCTGTGACTTATTCAGATTGCAGCGAGACAGACCTTAGTATGTAGATTACAAGTAGTTGGTAGCAACTAGTGTGAATTTTGGGATATAAATCAGTTGAATGTTAAAAGTATGAGATAAAGTGAAATCTTGCTGAAATGCAAGATATCTCTTTTATTGAGATGAATACGTTGCAACTGCTGTTGCGTAGTGCTGAGATTACTCGCTGATTATTTCCGTACATGTATTAGTCATTGACCATATATATCTGTATGCATGTATATGTATTGTGTGAGAATCACACGCCAACGGTTTTCTTCTCTTGTTCCGTTAGGAAGACTTCATGATATGTTTATCATTAAGGTCAGGAATTGCTCCCGTAGCTTGTGTGATATTTTATGAAATCAGAGTTTGCTCACCGAAGAACAATGGCAATATTGTAAAACAGGGATTGCTCACCGTTGATGCGCGATGGGAATCGATGCGCCGTGGGAATCGATATGCCGTGGGAATCGATTACTTAGATTGATACGGGACTCATTGATTTGTACGAATAGGAAATCTACCCTCTGGTAGCTTTGGTACTTCTGGTCACGAAAGGAATTTAATACTCCCCATGTCTCCTTGTGAAGGGTCATCACGCTCTACATGATGCTTCCATCATCCTGAAGAAGGTCGCCGGTATTACCACAGAAGTGGAAGATGGGCCTGAGCAGTGGATACACAACTGAGTGACTCCAATGCTTGGTGAGAATGTCTGCTCTGTTATCCTTACCTGGGATGTGCATCATTAAAATGAAACCTCTCGCTATCATGCTCCGTACGTAGTGAAACGACAGAATATTATGACGCTTGTGCAACCTTGCGTAAGGGAAGGTTGACGTTTGGATCATCTTTTCGTTGTCACCCCAAGAGTATGAGACATCATGGACTCGTGTTCCTAGGTATCAGAATGAGTGGCGTAAATCGACGATCTGTTCGATGCAAGTCCTTCCTGCAACAAACTCAGCCCCAAAGGTGGCTGTCTCCGTAGTAGACTGCTTCTTTGAGAACCACATCATGGGAGTCTTGTTCGCGAAATGAAGAATGCCGGTTACAGCCTTACCACTGAGAATATCATGCATGAGGTTGGCATCATAGAAATGTGTCAACACTACTGTCTTTCCTAGCGGTGTAGGAGCGTCGTCGGGTAGCTCTTCAGAATGCTCCCCATAGACGGTGTTGGACCAGTCGATGGTGTCGGGTTTAGTCAGTATAAAATCGGGTGGTTCCACGCGGAATCTGATTTTAAAATGTCTAAACTTGGAGATATATCCATAGATACGTTTTGCACGTTCGAGATGCCCATCTCGTGGCTGAGCTCTGAAACTTGAGAGCGTCATCACGGCTGTTTGCACATCGAAACGGCCAATAGCGATGATCCATTGGAGTGAACCGATCATACTTTGGTATTTCTGTATACCGGTTTCTTCGAGAAAGGCTGAAGAGTCCAATTCGGGATGATCATTTTCCGCAATGGGTGATTGGAACCTAGTGCTGGGTTTGCATCCAAACATTTGTTCGTAAGACGCTTCCATCTTTTCGATGAACTTTATGGGATTCATGCATAGAACACCATGTTCGTCGCGCTCAAATCCACAACCTAAGTGAAAATTCATAGGTCCGGATCCCTTCAGTTTGAAGTTATATGGTGACGACTGCAATATCTTCAAGAAGGAATTGGGATCTGCCATGCAGAGACATAGGTCATCGACATATGTGCATATAAGTTCATATACACGTTCACCATGCTTGTTCGTTCCGGGTTTGAGGAATGTTTCCGGTTCTGCGCGGGATCTTTCGAAGCCGAGTTCAATGAGACAAGCCGCGAGTAAGTCTCCAAAGCACTTGCCTGAAGACCTGAGACCGGATAGGGCTTTGTAAATGATCAACAGGTGACCTTCCAGTGATCCGAATTCAGGACCTGCCTTGATGCATACTTTCTCGCAGGTGACTGCTTCTAAGTAGGTGTAACCTATGTCGGTACCCCATGCTTCTAAGTCGTTGAGTTCAGCTAGGAATAGACACATACGTAGGCCGCGGAGAGATACGACACCTGCGTAAACACTGTGGATAGGGGCCTCAGTTAGATTACCGTTAGCAACGAGGCGAGCCTTGTGTCTACCGTCGTGCTTGACAGCGTATATCATGTGTACCTTGATCTGTTGGAATCCCGTGGGAATGGAGCTTGTCTTGTACACGCCTTTATCAATGAATGTATTGTACTTCATTGAGTTGTGCCATTTCCAGAGTGGTGGCATCTTCCCATTTGGTGTTTCCGTTGGCTTGATCAAATCGGAGGGCTTCTTCATGGTTACGAGGCACTTTGAATCCATATTGATACTGCGGAGTGGTACGGAAAGAACGTAGTTTGGCTTGGTGCACGAGTCGATCAAGTTTCTTGGTTCGTCGGGCTAGGTTGGTGATTCGCTTGAGGCGTTTCCAACCCGGGAGGTCAAGCAAGTTGTTGTCTTTCCCATATTTTGCAACGGTGACAGGGTCATCAGCCGCAATGTTGGCCAGGGGTTCATATGTGCATTCCATATTTTCCCATTCAATCCAAAGGTTATACTTGGAACCTTTGTATTGAGGATGCTTGTTATCCAGTGGGCCTTGGTGTCCTAGGATGCGGCGAAACGACCAGAGTTTGCTGTCTTCTTGTGTTGAATCACGATGTATGTAATTCATGACATCATTGTATGCAATGATATCATTGAGTTCGTCATCGGAGTGTTTGCACTTGAACTTGATGAAGTCGTTGCTGCGTTCAAGGCTGTCTTCAACATCGACGATGGTAAGACGCTTCCGAGTGCCATCTGGATTGGTTACAAGGAAGGATCGTCCTTGTAGATCGGCAATAGGGATCGTAGGAATGGTAATGGGTTTACCGTCATCGTCAAATTGTGCGTTACCTTCTGCGTTGGTAACAACTACCTGTGATGGGTCTACGGAAGGAGTAGCGGGGTTGGTGTGTGGAGTTGTGACGTCACTAACATCAAAGTATGCTAATTCCGGTGGGTCAAAATCATCTTCAGTAAGGAGAACGCCATCGGATGTCTTGCTGAAGATGTGTGTCGTAGGAGGACCATCAAGACTCTCCCCATAGTTGTTAGGGAGTGGAGAAGGTGACCAGCTTGGGCTGTCATCGACCTTCTTATAAAGAAAGCTCGGTAACGAGGGGTGGGCGGGTGGTTGAAGAATAGTTTGAGTGCCAGATGCGTGGGGCGCAGTATCTGGTTGTTTGTTGGGTACAGATGGGACGGTGTCATCAGCAGTGTCGGAATCAGCGGGTGAAACGCTAGGGGGAACTGAGTTGTTTGGTTTCGTAGACTCGTCAATGGGTTTACTTTGAGTGGTATGCTCCCCATATTTTAATGCTGGAGCTTCTCCAGTGGCGTATAAACGGGGCAAGGAATCCTTGGCGTTACGCCATTTGATGAAACCATCATCGGTGAATAGGCCTGCGCGTTTGTTACGTGACTCAGGTGTAAGAGCCGAGCGAACACCAGAACGGTCAAGTAACTTGTTGGTAACGGGATCCCAGATTCGGAAGCAGAGTCCATTGCCAACATGTTCGGCGATGCCAACAAAATGACCGAGGCGTTCGGTAGACTGGGTACCGAAAGGAGAGTCATTGGTTTTGAAATACACAGGTTCAAACCAGAAGAAACTGGTGTATGCGCTGATGTCGCCAAGTGTACCGGTGGCAATGAAGATCGGCTGTTTATCGGATAGCATGGGATCAGAAACAATATTGAGGAGACCAGCGACGTATGTCATACACAGTAGCCATAGGTGTGGTGGCGTGCCTGTACGATCCATGACGCGATTGACAATGCGCTTGAACGTTTGGTATCGTCGTTCGAATTGATTCTGGTGTTGGTGATACGGTTCACTTTGCCAGAGTCCAATCCATAACATTTTGAGGTAATCGACGACCTTCTTTCTGGATTGATAGTTACCGTGGTTGCAAAGGAGGCGAATGGGTCTGCCCCGTTTTCGAACAAAGTTCTGGAAGCAAGATAGGAAGTCGCCGGTGGTACGCATTTCCTCAACGTGTATAATATGTGATTTGCGGCCGAAGAAGATCTGAGCAATCTTGGACCCACCATCAATTGCTGGGACATCTGAATAGACAGCATCGGACATAACATCGTCATTGAAGGGGCGAACGTTCATGGCCGGTTGAGGGGAATGAAAACGTTTGAAAATGTTTCCATCAGGACTAACCGCTAATGAACCATATTGGGTTGAGTTTTCAAACGTAGCCTTGATGCAATCCGTGGAAACCCAACAGAAGAAAGGTTTCAGGGACAAGTAGTCATGTTCGTTGGGGTATCTTTCGCGTGGCGTAGCTGCAATGCGTGTAGTGTCACTGGCAGTACAATCCGTCGGAAACGCGGTAACTGTCCCAGAGGCTGCAGGTAACGCGCAGCATGCAAGACGTTCTTGATGAGCGTAGTCGGTGGAGGTAAGCCAGAAGGAGCGATCGTTGGCCCTATGATCATCAATAGGAAGGAAGGGAGATCGAGTGGAATGGCTGGAATACGAACTGAGGGATATGACCGTGGAGGACCCAGGGGAAACAGAGATATCTAATCCTTCAAGGCAACGTGGGTTCCCATATTCGTCGTAATCGGCATAAGGGAGTTGCTGTGGCTGGGGAGGATATTTCTGGAGAAATTGTTCATCCTTCGCACTGATCGTGGTATCGAGAACTGATGGGTCCCAATGCTTATCTGATGTCATGATAACATGTGGGAGCGTGTCAAACTCAACAGTCGTATACTTTCGCATCACAAGGTATGGTAAACCGTGTTGTATGCTAAGAGGCAGTGCATATCCATCGGAGGTGGTGATGACCTGTCCGCCGCCCGCTTTGATGGATGTGTCGTCGACAGTGGAAAAATATGCTTCCATCTGGCCGGAGGACAATATAGAAGGGTGTCGTCCTGTATAGGCACACTTGTTGAAAATGAGGATGACGGGGCCTCTGTTCGACATGGAATATGCCCCGCATGTAGCAATGGGGATATTTTGTACCTGATGATTGTTAATGCCGGTGACATTAACGTATCGCGGTGGGATATCCTTGGAGATGAGACATGCATCATTGCCGATGATGCAACCATTTGCGCCGCGATCTACCATCACAAAACCAGGGCTAGTGACCGTAGTTTTATGTATGCGGTATGTGTATGACGTTACTGGGTTGTTGTTAGGAAGGGTGAGATCTTCTTCAGGAGTATACCACTGGTGAAAATTGGCGGAATATGATGATGTTCCTACAGGTATTTGGGTGTCACCGTCCTTTTTGTACTGAATGTCAGGGTTGTTGGAAAGGAATCGAGCGGGATGCGCGGGTGACACGGAAGACTTGAGAGGTCGCTGGTCCTTGGACGAAGAGGTCGTTCATTTGTATACACCTAGGGATGCATGGAAAACACCTCTACGATCATTTTCTACAGCAGGATGTAGGTCTGCTGCGGAATTGGCATGCTCATCGTTGGTCGAAGTATCGTCTTCTCGAAATGATACCGAATGTTCATGTTGGTATGCCTTCCGGGTAATGGGTTTGACACTGTTGGGGTCAGGCTGGTCCTTGTTAAGTAAGTCGTGTCGCAATGAGGCGACCACGATTTTCTTGCCTTCCGGGGAAAAGCTAAGCCAACTCTTCATGTCCTGACGTGACAAGGCCTTCCATATGTTTGTAGGTAACCTTGTGGTAGGGTCAGGGGTACGTCCAGCTTTAAATACAGCATAATCTTGATAGTCTCCTTCAAATTCGATAGGGAGAGCATAGTCATCATGGTTTTGGCTTTGTTCAGAAGAAAAATCATGAACATGTGCACGTACGGTTGACCGAGGAGCGGACATTGCGGACTGGGAATCAAGTCGGGTTGCTTCAAGTAGAAGCGTGATTTTAAGATCGTGGATAGCAGCTGCCTCGGCGACTGCATCCGTCACGGTGCTATTCGTCCCACCTGGATCCTTGACTTTGGCAAACTGTTCACTTAGCTGAAAGCTGGAATAGCATGCTTGACATAGTGCCGATTTTACGGTATGGTATTCAAGGGGCTTGTTGGGAGGACGAAGTTTATTGAGGTGATTTAATTCATCAAACCAATGTGTAATGAACTTCACTTTGGATTCCTTCCAATTGTTGAGATTCAACTTTAGCAACGCTTGTAGCTGAGTTGAGTTGTCATATACCTTGGCTTTTGATTTGCTGTGAAGGTTTACAAAATCGAAGTAGGCCTTGCGTCCATCACGAGTGGTAGAATGACTGTGTACACACGATGCAGAAAGGTCACTTTTGAAGACTTCCAACATTAGTACCAAGAAGAAGGTACATTGTTTGACATAGAGATCACGGGTGTAACCCACAAGCGTAGCTGGAGGCCAAGTTTCATCAAGGAATGTCTCGGTGTCGATGTCATATGCCTCGAGTTTAGCCTTGAAACCAACGAGCCAGTGTTCGAATCTTGAGTCATTCGTGAGGGGCGTAAAGGACTTTTCATCCCGTGCTTTTCGGCACCAAGATTCGTACTTTACCTGCTGAGGGGACTTTTTGCTACTTCCCACCGGAGGAGGTGGGGGGTTCAGAGCGGATTCATTACGCTTGCGTTGGGCACGCTCTTCGCGGAAAGTCTCGAATTCCTTGTATGTATATGATTTCACATCCTTCCACGTTCTCAAGTCTTCTGCTAGAGCGCCATCACCTTCTTGAAGATCAATAGCGTAATCCGCAAGTACTTCTACGTTCCTTTGAACGGATCGAGGGATATGCGTTGGTAGCCCTCCTTCAGTATAGGTAAGCTCGCGTGCAAAATCCGGTTCGATAAGCGCGCCAAGGAATGCATTC
This sequence comes from Pseudo-nitzschia multiseries, assembly GCA_037355745.1. Taxonomy (NCBI): domain Eukaryota; phylum Bacillariophyta; class Bacillariophyceae; order Bacillariales; family Bacillariaceae; genus Pseudo-nitzschia; species Pseudo-nitzschia multiseries. The sequence continues at coordinate 9,635,987 of CM074787.1, read as the reverse complement.
CACTTGCACAATCCGCCTTCCTTGAGAGCTAAACACAATTTATTACTATCCTCACTTGTTACGTTGAGTAGGGATATGAGTATCTTTTTCATATCAGTATCAAAACTGGGAAAGAGGTTGGTAGTAGTAACTTTGGCGTCATTCTTCTCTTCGCCCCCAAATACATTGCCCAATGCATTCCACTTGCACAATCTGCCTTCCTTGAGAGCTAAACACAGTTTACTATTGTCTTCACTTGTTACGTTGAGTAGGGATACGAGTATCTTCTTCATAGCAGTATCGAAACTGGGAAAGTGGTTGACAGCAGCGACTTCTGCGTCATCCTTTTCTTTGCCGCCGGGCATCGTCGGTATGTTCGGCATCTGTAACGGTTCCGATCCTCCGAGAGAATTGCGCGGTGACTGGGAATGAGAACTACTCCGTGTACGCATATGACAGCGTAGAGAGCGAATTCAGGTCCGTTCTTGTCCCTCTTTGTGTGCAAGCCTTCTTAGAGCTTGCGACTGTTAATCTATTATTTTCCTTCTGAATCCGATTCGTTGAGAGACTGATTCAAAGGCTTCTGAGGAACAGCAACGCTGCGTTAGTGTGTTAGTAGACGAACAATTGTACTCTACGCGTGATAAAATGTGTTTGGATACTTTCGGCAACGGATAATCGGACTACAGGCGAAGCTAGGGAGACGCCAGATCTCTTCTTGCTGTGACTTATTCAGATTGCAGCGAGACAGACCTTAGTATGTAGATTACAAGTAGTTGGTAGCAACTAGTGTGAATTTTGGGATATAAATCAGTTGAATGTTAAAAGTATGAGATAAAGTGAAATCTTGCTGAAATGCAAGATATCTCTTTTATTGAGATGAATACGTTGCAACTGCTGTTGCGTAGTGCTGAGATTACTCGCTGATTATTTCCGTACATGTATTAGTCATTGACCATATATATCTGTATGCATGTATATGTATTGTGTGAGAATCACACGCCAACGGTTTTCTTCTCTTGTTCCGTTAGGAAGACTTCATGATATGTTTATCATTAAGGTCAGGAATTGCTCCCGTAGCTTGTGTGATATTTTATGAAATCAGAGTTTGCTCACCGAAGAACAATGGCAATATTGTAAAACAGGGATTGCTCACCGTTGATGCGCGATGGGAATCGATATGCCGTGGGAATCGATTACTTAGATTGATACGGGACTCATTGATTCGTACGAATAGGAAATCTACCCTCTGGTAGCTTTGGTACTTCTGGTCACGAAAGGAATTAAATATACAGATTCAACTCTGAGGGATTCCCAATCTTGTATGTCATAAGACCCCAAGAAAAGGAAGAAGTTACTGACAAAGCCAGGGCTGGAACAGTCGGGCAAAGTCCAACAGATACTTATCCAACTTGGAGTGACTACAATGAAAGGTGTGGCGTCTTGTCAGGTCATCAGTATGATGAGGATAACAACGTCGTCTGGAGACTGTTGTGTGATGCAACAAGAGAAGGTCCTGGCTGGGAATATGTTGCACATTTCCAAAACACTGCACTGAATTCCGGTAATGCCAGAAATGCTTTCATTTCGCTGATGCAACATGCTTACACTGATACCAATATCACTATGGTTCTGAACAAGACATATCAGGAAATGAAAGATTCAAACTACACTGGAGATTCTAAGAATTATGACTGGAACAAGCACAAGCGAAACTGGACTGCTTTCCATGGAACAATTCTGAGATTCGAAAAGAACCACAACGAAAGAAGATTTGTTTGGGATTTTATCAATTCAATCAGTGATGAGAGACTTGATGCTGCCAAGGCCGATGCAATCGATGAGAGTAAAGACTACCGGGACAATTTCAATGACTGTCTTATCCTATTCACCAATCGGCTTGGATTGAAGAAGCTTGCAAATGGGAAGCATAAACGAGGTTCCAGAAGTGTGTATTCTGTGGGCACGTCAAGCAACAAAAAGCAAAAGACAACTAGAACGTTTACAGGAAAAGTTGAGTGCAAGCCCTATCCAACAAGTGTTTATAAAACAATGTCAAAAGAACAGCGACAGGAGCTTTACCAGATGAGACAGGCTAAGAAGAAACGAAATCTCAAGGCTGCTGAGACTAAAAAGAAAGAAACTGAAAATGAAGGCGCGGGTGACAGTTTTGGCTCAAAATCTAAGAAATGACATAATAACCGGACACTATCACTAGAACACAAATTGTTAACAATGGTGAGCCGGTCATTATACAAGATGAACGTTCCTGTAGATTTTGATGATGGTGAAAATGAAGAAGGATACTGTGAGCTAGACTCACACGCAGACACTACCGCGGCAGGAAGCAATATGGTATTGCTGAATCCTGATCAGATTACAACACATGTTGATGTTGCACCTTTTTCTGAAGAATACAAGCCCATCAAGAAAATCCCGATTGGAAGCTGTGCTACGGCATGGACAAATCCAACATCAGGCCAAGTATATATCGTAGTGTTCCATCAAGCACTGTATTTTGGGGACAAATTGAAGAACAGCTTGATATGCCCAAATCAAGTGAGGGACTGCAACTTCAATTCTGTTGAAGAGACACCGCGTCAATTTGATCCAAGATCCAAGCATGGAATTACAATTCAAACGCCTATGGAAGATGATGATCCGAAGAAAGTTTTTATCAAACTGAGTATGAGAAATGTGATCTCATATTTTCCCACAAGAAAGCCAACAAGAATGGAGCTTGATGAATGTCAACATTTGATTGCAACAAATGATACCCCTTGGGATCCACATTCACTGAAGTTCAGGATGGCCGAGCTAGCCATTGACAATGGAGATCCAATTTCAGGGGACCAGTTCAGCCTTCAAGCTATGTCGACCGAAGAGGACCAAGCCATGGATACAAGTTCGGTTGTAACAGAACCTGCTAGTAATGTTACAGAGATGCTCCCCAAGACCAGCTTAGACAAACGGCATCCAAGTGTCATGCAGCAATGCAAACTGATGAGAGTCCATCAGGTATCCACAAGGAGAATGCTAACTGAATGCCAGATTGCAACGGATGGAAATATAGCTCATCGAATTTCTTCAGTAAGGAATATTTCAAGCGCGCGAAGGGTAGACCAATTTTTGTTTGATGATACAGAATTTGACTTTATGGAAGCTCCTGAAGAAGAATCAAAACAGGCCCCTAGCTTGCAAGAAATTGACAATACACTTGAGAGAAGGTCTCTTGACAGAAGAAATCAATGGGGGCCATCAGTGATAACAATTGAAGGTCCAAACAAAGTTGACTGTGAACGCCTAGCCAAAACTTGGAATATTAGTTTCAAGAAAGCTGAGCAGACATTGAAAGTCACGACGCAGAAGGCACTCAGGAATTTGCAATTACCATTGATGAAGAGGTTGCCCACGCAGCGCTTCAGGAACAAGAGAGTTGCACAAGGAACCTGGTACACAGATACATGGCATGCTAGAACGACCAGTATTATGAGACAGGAAAAATGTGCACAGATCTTCACAAATGGAAATGGGTTTGAAGTATTTATACCAATACAGGACAAATCACAAGCGCATCAAGGATTGAAGACATTCATTCATGAAATTGGAATCCCAGAGCATTTGATTTCTGATGGTGCTCCCGAACAAGGATCTCCAAGAACCTACAAGACACACTGGAATTCAATTGTAAAGCGCAACCATATTCATCAGACATTCATCCAACCACATTGCCCATTCCAAAATGGAGCAGAACAAGCAATTGGTCATCTTGGTAGTGCAATCACAACCAAGTCTGCAAAGAAGAAGTCACCGAGGCGATTATGGTCATTTTGTGGTGAACTATGTGCTAATATCAGGCAGCGAACAGCCTCGAGCAACCCTTCTTCAATGGGGAGAACCCCAATTGAATTGGTCCATGGCTATAGGCCTGATATTACACTATACACTTCATCAGAATGGTATGACTTTGTGTTTTATTATGATAAAGGTGATTCTTCCACCCAAGGCGTTGAAAGGCTGGCGCGATGGTTGGGTCCCTGTGGCAATAAGGTAGGTGGGGGGGATTGTTTCTGGCTCCTGACTGAATCAGCAATACCAATATCTACAAATTCAATAAGGCCTGTCAAAGAATTCGAATGGAGAGATAGGGATATCCTCAGAAGAATGGAATCAATTGACAAATCAATTGAATCCAAGATTGGCGATGAAGTGAAGGATAGCGCATCCTTCTTTCAGGAAAACTACCCGGAGCCTCAAATGGAGCTATTTGAGAATCAACCAGTAGAATCACCTGATTTGAAACTTGAAATGGCTGAACCAGAAGCGTCAGTAGAAGATATTGATGAACCAGATGAATATCTGGGGAATGAGGTAATTATTGAAAGAGGCGACGAAAGACTCAGGTGCGTTGTCAAGGATAGGGTTCGCGACTTGCAAAACAGACCGATAGGCCTCAGAAATGAGAATCCCATACTAGACACGAGGCTGTATAAATTGCAACTACCTGATGGCACCATAGAGAAATACACGGCAAATATTGTTGCAGAGAGCCTGTATAGTTCTGTTGATGATGACGGACGGATGTTCACTCTACTGGATGAGCTCATTGACCATGAAAAAGACGACACTGCACTAACTGATGATGAAGCCACGACCATAGCAAAAAATGGCAGGAAAACCCATAAGCCGACAACAAGGGGTTGGAGGATTCTTGCCAGTTGGAAAGACGGCACTGAATTGTGGTGTAAGTTAAGTGATGTGAAAGAATCATTTCCAGTGCAATTAGCTGAATATGCTGTCAACAATAATCTTGAAAAGTCACCAGCATTTCGATGGTGGGTGCACAAAATTTTGAGAAGAAAGGATCGGATCCTTAAAGCGGCCAAAACAGCAAAGTATTGGTTGAAGACTCACAAATATGGAGTTGAATTGCCACACTCAATCAAACAAGCGCTGGCTATTGATAAGAAAACGGGGACTGACCACTGGGAACGAGCAATTCATAAGGAAATGACAAATAACATGGCAGCGTTTGAATTTTCTGATGATGATGTTATTCCAGTTGGCCATAAGCAAATAACAACACACATGATTTTTGACATCAAGCTTGGATCCCTAACAAGGAAGGCTAGATTGGTAGGGGATGGTCATAAAGTTCCTGCAGTGGCAAAAGAAAATACTTATTCATCTGTCCCCAGTCGAGACTCAGTAAGAACATTCTTCCTGCTGGCAGCGCTGAATGATTTGAAGGTTCTCTCAGCAGATATTCATAATGCATATTTGACAGCCCCGATTAAAGAGAAATACTTTCTAAAAGCGAGAGCTGAAGATGGTTTTCCACCACATCTTGCAGGAAGGCCTTGCAAGATTGTCCGCGCATTGTATGGACTGCCGGTTGCAGGTGCATCTTTCAGGTCATATCTCACACAGCATTTGAGAGATCTTGGATATTCACCTTGCAAAGCAGATCCGGATGTGCACTTACGAATTGAAACCAGGAAAGACGGATCCAGATACTGGGCAATGCTCATTGCCTACGTAGACGACATCTTATGTTCTGGTGAAGATCCAAAGTTCCAGCTTGAAAACATTGAGCGCAAGTTCAAACTGAAGGATGATACTATTGAAGAGCCAACCCTGTATCTGGGAGCAGATATTGGAAAATTCTACTTTGAAGGTGATTCAAAGCCAAGATGGTCATTATCAAGCACTAAGTATACGGCAAAAGCTGTTGCAGCAGTCAAACAAGAGATAGGAACTGAAAAATATGGTTACAAGTATCTACCAAAATCAGCGTCCAGTCCACTGTCACATGATTATCGACCGGAAATTGATATATCAGAGGAATTGAATCCCGAATTGCAAAACTACTATCAAGGTTTAATTGGAGTCCTCAGGTGGATTTGTGAATTAGGAAGGCTTGACATTGTAATGCCAGTCTTGCTGATGTCAAGGTATCTGGCACAAGCAAGGATTGGGCATTTGAATCAGTTGTTTCATATATTTGCATATTTGAAAAAGTACAACAGGTCAAAATTGGTTTTTGACGATACTGTACCAAGCGTTGATGAGAGTAAATTTCAAAAATGTGACTGGTCTGAATTTTATCCTGGTGCTGCTGAAGTCATACCAGCAGATATGCCTGAAGCTTTGGGAAAACATGTGACGATGAGTTGTTTTGTTGATGCTGACCATGCTGGATGCAAGGCAACAAGAAGGTCTCATACCGGCGTTATTATCTTCATTAATAATGCACCGATCATTTGGTTTTCCAAAAGACAAACAACAGTTGAGACATCAACTTTTGGATCTGAAATCATTGCTTTGAAAATTGCAATCGAATTGGTTGAAGGTCTAAGGTACAAGTTGAGAATGATGGGTGTTCCAATTGACGGAAGCACAAATGTGTATTGTGATAATGATTCTGTTGTCACGAATGTTACACGACTTGAAAGCCCATGTAAGAAGAAGCACAACAGCATCGCATACCACAAAGCACGCAAATCTATTGCAGCAGGAATTATCAGAGTTGCAAAGGAACCAGGTTCAACAAATATTGCTGATTTGTTTACAAAGCTAATGAGTGGCGCTGTCTTCAGAGAACATTGTTCTCGTTGCATGTGGTAAGAAATTTGTTAAAAAATCAATCGTTCGATGGAATGTTTGATCGATCGTTCGATCGAAGTAACAAGTTGATTTTGTTCGATCATGGAATAAATCGATCTGCAATGAGCATTTCGAAAATGGATAATTTGATCCATGAATACATTATATCAAACCGGCAAGGATCAGGGCAAAATGCCATGATACAAGCCAGAATGAATGGCAAAATGCCTCCCCATTTTCTTTTGATAGGGCCTCTGATGGTAGACTGGATACAGTTTGGTATTCAACACACGAATGACTCATGATGAACATATTAAGCCATAGAATCCAGCCGCTTAACGGTTGGAGGATTTATGACTGAAGGGGACTGAAAAGAATTCAGCGTGTAACGCGTATTCGTACGTACAAAGAGTCACGAAGACAAATAACCTTATTTGTAAGGTTATTTAACCTGAGTGAATAATCGTCGGTGATTATCCATGTGGATTGTCTCTTAGCGGAATTCTCCCCATCAGCTCACTCTTTGAAGAAATAACAACTCTAAAACACTATCATGCCCTAAAATCTACGTACAGCCTAGTACTAATTCTACATAATAAGGTACAATAATGTGATATTCCAATGAGAATATCACGGTGAATTACGGTAACAAAAAGACCGATCGAAGATGGTTTTGCGTGTGTTTTGTGTCTTAAGTTTACATGTGTTTTGTATGGTAAAATTACACGAATGACGACGAGTAATTTGACGATGATTAATTAACCTGTCGATCGGCATCGACAAGGCTGAATGAACTGTATCTAAGATGATTACTCTTGCTCACTAAATCAATCAATCGTAAGACCGATTGCATTTGTTGTTTGTTACGACACACTTTTTCTATAGGGACTGAAAAGATTTGCACTGTGTTCAAATCTGGTTGGTTTTTAGGTTGATGACTGAGTTTTATTTTAGTCGGGGATTGGCAGGATTTGCACTGTGCTCAAATCTGGTGGGTTTTTGGGTTGATGACTGAGTTATATTTTGGTCAGGAATTGGCAGGATTTGCTGGTGGGTTTTTGGGTTGATGACTGAGTTTTATTTTGGTCGGGGACTTGCAGGATTTGCACAGTGCTCAAACCTAGCGGGTTTTTGGGTTGATGACTGAGTTATATTTTGGTCGTAGAACTTCTTACCATAACTTTACTGACACATACTTACAATACATACAATAACTACGTACGCAACAACTCCACAGGGCCCCTGCAAAGCACTAATTGAGTCGTAATCGTAATCGTAGTTTGTCTCAAATCAATTTTCTCGAGGATGTAAAGGATTGATTGGGGGATCCGAATTGTCTTGTAAAAACTTGATTGTAGAATTGGATCGTCGTTCGCAATTGTACCGTAGAATCATATATTGGTGCTGATCATAGGAAGAGATGGGACATCGACAAGCGATCGTAGATATGAACGAATTGTAGATATCGTTGGGTCGTAGATCTGATCGTAGAGTTGGAATTTGTGTCCATGCGATGATCATCGACCTAAAGGAGATTGATTTGTCGAGGGAGAGATCGATTGTGGAGATTGGATCAATCGTTTGATCGTAGGAGAAGGCGAATGAAACTTGTCAAATCACATTGGAGAATCCTGTAGAGAGGGGCCGTATAGGCAAAACGAATGTCTGTGGAGACAAAAGTGGCGATGTCGAAGAAATTGATTGTCTTGAGTACCATTGATTGTCTTGAGTACGGACTGAGCCTAACGAGTGGATCATAGTGGAGATCGAATGTAGGCTTAGGTTCAATTCATTTGTGGAATATAATCAAACAATTCGATTAGCGATGAGACGGATGGATTGAACTGGGGAGGAAGAATTCATTGAGGATCTAACGGAGGGGAGATCAATGATGACAAGAGAATGGGTTCATATCTTGGAGCAATCAGAATTGACGCATAGAGACTTGATCGTGTCATTAGAGACTTGATCGTGCCATTATTGGATGCCGTAGAAATACGAAGAGATGTGTCCTTGGAGAAGAGGAAGGCGGACCATCGGCAAGTCAGAATCAATCATATCATTTGACCATTGGATCGAATCGGAATCACATGTATCGTTCGATCGGTGGATCGAATGGTAGATTGGAGAATCAGAATCGACCGAGGAAATTGGCGCATAGCTGTAGATGCAGGATCGAATGTATCGCCGATTGAATGGCAGAATGGAGAATCAGAATCGGCAAATGAAGTCAAATAAGGTCGTAGAAGGGAAGATGGTAGGTTCGAGAATCGATGGGTGAGGGAATTGATTGACTTGTCGTAGGATTGCAAAGAGACGCGTTGTAGAGATCCTCGAACGCCTGAGTATTGTAGGAGAACAATGGCTCGGATTGTTGAGGACAAAACCGAGTATGGGTCATCGATCGAGTGATCGAGTGACTGGATATCCGGAATCAATCGTAGAATGGCATTGGATCCTAGATCTCATTTCTTGGAAGATGAGATTGGGGCAGAAATACGGACCAACGATGTATTCGTAGGTGCGGAATCAAACGTATCGTTAGGTCTGTGGATCGAATGGTGAATTCGCTTGTGGTGGGGTTACATGAACCGGGGACACACCCTGTGATTCAACACGGAGTGAGGGAGTGTTGAATTATTGCGCGGTTTATGGATATTTGTTTCAGTGGGATCTGTGTGGAGAGCATAAGTAAAGTGGTGGAGGCTTATGATGAAAAACGCTGGAAGTTAAACACGTTCAAAGTAAGCGTCATGCAATGATCCGATGCACACCCCTTGATGCAGATGCACACCCCTCGATGCAACACTTATGGAATTGAATACTATCGGTCAATAGAATTCCATTGCGGTGAAGGAAAAAAAATAGAGAAGTCCATGGTTCGGCGGTCGGGATGCTTGAACTCGCATTTAGAGTGCAGGATTAAGTACACTCATATGTGAAGCGTGGGGATCGTCGAGCGAATCGGATAATCGTAGTGGAGGATGCGATTGATCAAATACAATTGTAAGTGAAGCATGATAGCGTGCAGGTTGGTGTGCGTGATCTTGAAGTGAGGTAGATGATCACAGATCAAATCGGAGATGCCTATCTTGAAATCATCATAGAAATCGAATCGGACTGGGTGTAGATATTGATCGTAGAGTGATCGAGGTGTAGGACAAATAATCGAATCATCGATCGTAGATCGGATCGTAGAAGCAAATCAGATCAATGGATTGAGGTGAATTGGATGCGTGAGTATTCATCACTGGAAAATGTATGATGCAAGTGAATCATGGACGGAGTCTGTTGGTGGAATACAAGCACAAGCAAAGAAATGGTAGTAATCGATTGATCGAAGATTCTCAAATATCGTTGGATCGGAGCGGAGGATCATAGGTATTGGTGGAGCGTAGATTGATCTTAGATTGATCCTAGATGGATCGTAGATCAAATCATAGATCAAATTGTAAAGATCGTATCTTGATCATAGAGCAAATGGTACTCCATGATTGGAATGGATAGTATGTCGAAGAGAGGGGATGACTGATATCGGTCTCAATGGGCGGATGGTGCGTAGGATGAGGGCTTGCGCGGATGAAAACAACACCCTAGGGCCTAGCAGAATCCATGCTCATCGAATGCCATGGTTGTGGAGTACACAGAGAAGCCTTAAGGCGGTAGACATAGTGACAGGAAGGCACGCAATACCGTTGATGAGCAAGGTGAAGAGGGTTGCTGGAGCATTCCGCTTGTGGTAGTGAGTCGGAGCGGATGGCATAGGCTGGAATTGATGGATCGGATATTGCTCATGTATCAAGCCATAGAAACCGAGTGATCGGAGATGGAATCGAGGATCTTGATTGGAGACTAGGAAGCTTGAGGTGAATGAGATTGACCATGTATCATATTGTAGAGCAGCATGGGGTCAAACGATCATGCCATACCAAGCGTAGGAGAGAATTCAATCGGGTGTAGTTGTATGCGGATTGATTGACCGGGAGTTGTTGATCATCGATTTGTAGCCTTGAGTTGGTCGGGCCGGAACGGTTATCAATCGTCAGTGAGTTGCGTGGAATATCGTCCATCATGGAGTAGACATCATGCAATTGTTCATCATAGTGGCTGTTGCTCGAGAATCAGGATTTCATGCCGACAAGAGCGTTCCAATCAAATTGGTCGACCGTGCTTACTTGTGGATAAGCAAGGAACGATAAGCAAGGAACGGTATGTAGCAACAGTGGATACACCCCCGGACGCACAAGCAGGAGGGGAAGAAGGAGACCAAAGGAGATGACAAGGCATTAAGCTGGAGTAGTACCAGCTAGAGGTACTGGCTATCGGGATGTCGTCGCATCAAACGCAGTGTCAAGAAGAAACCGATTGGTGGATTGTATATTTGTAGGGGATCATAGAACGAATCGTACAGAGCAAATGAAAGGAAGGATCATGTATGAAGTCGTATAACCATAGAGCAAACGAGAGAGGAGCACGTAGGGAGAGGCGGCAGCAAGGCGGAGGCGAAGAATTGTCGGAAGAACACTTGGCAGTGGCCAAATGGCGGGAGGGCCAACAAAGATCTGAAGAAGACCCCGGCAAAGGACGGTAGGTAGACAAGCCAACGCGTAGGATCGATGCTGGTGTGATTTGTAGAACTTCGTATCCAACGTAGAGCTTGGAATAACTACGAGTGGTTTGCTGGAGGAAGAGCAAAAGAAAAAAAATAGTAGGAAGAGCGATGCTTGTCGGTGCTCGTCGTAAAAGAATCAACAAGGAGCGTCAGAGAGAGGTCAAATGAAAGAGCATGCGCAGAGAAGACATAACCGACAGACGATTAGTAGGTCTTTGGGGCATCGCGATGTCGTGTGGTGATTGAGTGCTCAGAGGATGAAACGGTAAGGAGCAAATTGCGACAGAAGGAGGGAGAGTGATGGTTGGAGGCAACTGACGATGATGAGGATGTTGCAGTCAATTGCCACGTTCAGTCAAAGGTGTCGTAGAACCAATTCATGGACAGGATATTGGCATACAAATGATACCGCTTGACCTTGATGGCATCCCAATGTCGTTTGGAGAGTCGAAGGACAGGCGGATAATACGGCGTGGAGCAAAGCTGTTTACGATATGGGGATTGCAATGATCGTATGTATGCAGGAGCTGCGTTTGGAGGGTCGGTGACCTCAGCAAGTGTCTCAGATGGTGGTGAGGGAACAGATTTTGGTACACGTCGGAATGTTGCAATTTCATTCTGAGGATTGAATGTCCATCCAAAATTGGCTGGGATAGAAGGTGGAACATGATGATGACCAACTCTAGTCAATGCAGATGGCAAGACAGATGGTGTCGTCACAATGGGAGACTTTCCCTGACATTGAACAGGAGGACTTGAAGAAGTGGCACATAGGAAGGAGTCAGAGCGGATGCGGCGGAAGGAGACCGATGCACTGTTGGGAGAATAAGTCCAGGTCCAAGTGTAATGGGGATTACTAAGTGCAGTGGAGTTCAAAGAGGTCTCCACATTAATGGGATCGATCGTTTTTGTGTGAACCAGGTCGGTGGTGCCAGAAGGAACGGTCACAGGGCTGACAATGATAGAGGACTCAGAAGTACACTGTGAAGGAATTTGGATAGTCGGTTCGACCTCAGATTCAATAGGCTTGATGGGGTTCAAGCCGCCGTTTGCAGGACGAATAGTCTTAGGGTGCTTTCTTTTGGGAGGTAAGGCTTGCTGGACCGTTTCTCCATTCCGTTCTCGTTTGAATTGTTCAAAGAGTTTATTAGTGAAGTTTTTCCTGTTGGTTCTTTGTGAGTGGGAGGGAGTCTTGCGTTGTAACATTGCTTCATCCGATGGGACGCCGTACCCAGGGTCGCAGACTTTGTGAAATTGATATGGATACCAATCTTCGTGGAATTCCCAACTGAAGACGCTAAGGACCAATCTGACGATTGGGTCGTCATTATTCGCGTGTCTGGCTGCTTTATCTAGTCCACGTGTGTCTCGAACTCGGAATTGCCCGTGGTCTTTCTTATGGCAAAAGATGGCGGAATTGGAGAGTAACAAGGCAATACGTTGTTTGTGGGCTTTAAATACTTCAGACGCAGGAAGTTCATCCACGATGGCTGCGACAATGAGGGACTTGAGGAAAGGGATTGGATCTGGTCGGAGAGTCTCGACACCATCCTCGTCAACAATGATCAGGCTGGCAATATTTGGCAATATCTGCGCAAAAGCGGTATTGAGTTGCCATTGTTTATTGCCGCATCCGAAATGGTGGCCAAATGAGAAATGTATGCCACGGACTTCATTCCAGCTGACGGCGGGTTCCGGCATGATGTGGCTGGAGGGAGAACAGGATTCGCAGTTGTATCGACGGTGGTGAGGATTTTCGAGCGATCACCGGAACGATCCGCGGAGGTGCAGGAATAACCGAAAAGACCGTCAAATATGCAAAGGAAAAATACGGTGGTGGGACCAACGAGATGACCAAGCGAAGGTGCGGCGGTTGGAGAAATTGGAGTGAGCCAGAGGTGATGAATTAGCCAAAGAGACCGTCGGAATGTTCGTCGTTCACCGATGTCCAGAATAGCGTTTGCAGGAAGGGACACCAGGAAAAGACCGAGTGCGGTGTGCGTGTCAAAGGGATGAAATAATCAAGCGTCGTGGGTAGAAGAGAATTAACCTGCTGAACCGACAAAATGACCAAGCGAATGTTGTGGTAGATAGAAATATTGAAAGACCGTTGGAATGATCCGAAGGAAGAATAAGCGATCGAAATATTGAAGGATCGAGTGATCGTCGGAACGGTCCTCGGAGGTGCAGTAGGACGCCGTGGAGTTCCAAAGAAGGAATGAACCAAAGGAATAAGACCGTCGGAATGTTACGAAGAAATATCGATCGTCGTCGAAGAATCGTGTCCATAGAAAGGAATTGAAGAACTGAGTCGGGGAATTAATGGAAGTGAATTGTTGTTGTAGGCCGTGGAGGTAAACGGGATAGAGATTGCTGTTTGGATTGGAAGTGCTCAGCGTTGTGCGGAGCAATTGATTTATTATCGAGATAACGAGATTTCGAACAAAAGAGGGCCGTCGGAATGATCCGCGAAGGTGCGGAAGTAACCGAAGGGAGAAACGATTGGAGGTTGGATCGCAAGTGCAGGGCGTTGTCAAAATAACGAATGATTGTCGTTGCCGTGGCAATCAATCGTGGGTAGAAAAGAATTAACCGTCGGAATGATCCGCGAAGGTGCATAAATATCCGAAGGAATGTTCCGACCGGTGTGAAAGGTAGTGAATGAAGCAACTATCTTAGGATGAGTTGCAGTCTGTTAGTTTGTTTTAAGTGGTGCTTAGCACAATCAAATGGGCGTCGATGGGCCGTTATGTGGGCGATGGACGCGGAAGAAAATATGGTTGGGTGATTGCAATCAGCGCGTCTGGTGCAATGCTGGGCTTTCATTAAAGACGGCGGTGGTCTTTACTGGGTATGAATGTAAGCGTAATCGTTCGATCGATCGTCGTCCTTAGATGTGTATTACAGAAGGAGATTTTTGGTAGGATGTTCTGTAGATACACCCCTTGATACGTGCGCTTGGTTGTGTATTACAGAAGAAGATACTTGGTAGAAGGATCTGTATACACCCCGTGATACGCAAGTAAGGAGGAGGAGAAAGAAAGAAGCGGGGAGGTCTATTGATACAGCTCGTCGCCGAGTCCCGTACCAAGTGTACTCTGGCTGTAACCGACAGTGGAGGTGCTGTACGGGGCGGAGATAGGTAGCTTAAGGTAAACACTAGTGCTCTTGCGGGCCACTAGTGCAAGTTATAAGGGCTCTATAACCTGTTGTTACTCTAAAAATTGACCGTAAGGTATTGGATAATTGAAATTTAAAGAGATGTGAGCATATCATGAGATTGCTCTGTTACTGTGTATTTTACTGTATTCGACCGGTATCCCTGTGTTAGTGCGGTATGTAGGGATGTCTAAACCGGTTGTCGTAGATCATGTGTAAATCGTCATAAGACAGAGAACACATGGTGTGACGTAGATATCTTGATACTTGAAGTCATTTTTATCTCTGGAGGAGTATAAGTAACTTTTCAAGAGAAGAATGGATATAATTCCTGTAGAATGTACGTAAGTAGAGTACGTGTATTTTTGACCGACAACACTAGGAATTATCTAGTACAAAAAACGTGTAGAATGCTACATTGGTACAAAAAATATGTAGAATTCTACAGAATTTGAAGTATCCTCGTCGTATCAATCGATCGATCGATCAGTATGTACCTAGTACAAAAAGTGTGTACGAATCTACAGGCGTAGAAACCTACAAGGGTTCACTACTAGGAATTATCTAGTACAAAAAATGTGTAGAATTATACACTGGTACAAAATACTGTAGAATTCTACAGAATTTGAAGTATCCTCGTCGTATCGATCGATCGATCGATCGATCAGTATGTATCTAGTACGAAAAGCCTGTACAAATCTACAGGCGTAGAAACCTACAAGGATTCACTACTAGGAATTATCTAGTACAAAAAACGTGTAGAATTATACACTGGTACAAAATACTTTAGAATTCTACAGAAGATTGAAGTATCCTCTACTTCGATCGATTGATGATTTTTTTCTACCTCGAAAAAAAAAAATTCTCACACACACACACACAGTAATTGTTTTTCTACCTCGAAAAAAAAAAAAATCACTTTTTCTACCTCGCGACAAAAAAAAACAGTCACTTCATAATCTGCCTTCTTACATCCAACTTATTTGACTAGGGTGTTGGTTCTTGCAATCAACACTCCGTCCGGGAAACGTGGGATCCGACCCTCTTCACCGAGCACAACGATCCGTTCTCAGATATTTCAGTCCGAAATAACAGCCTTGTACTGCATGACAATAGAAAGCATTTGACAAGAGGGAAATTGATGGATAGATATTGTTTGAATTGGCCCCCAAACATATACATCTTGAAATCAATGAACCTGCATCCCTTGCCTCTATATCACCAGGAACAAGATACTGTTTTTTGTGACATAGGAGTAAGAAGTAATCTACGGCAGCAACTACAATTTCATAGGGACGATTGTCGGAAAGTCGGAACGTCGGAACAAGCAAAGGTAAGAATGAGAGAGATACTAGGCATTGGCAACGGCAACGGCAACGGCAATTCATTTGATTGGTCTTCCACTCCACCGGCATTACTGATAATGTATTTCCTCCCTGTTTTTCTTCTTATTTTCATAGGACCGGATCGGAAGCAACTAATCGAAACCATCGAAGCAACCATCGAATCGGAAGCAACGAATCTTCCCTGGTAGGTGCAAATTGGAAGCAACTAATCGAAACCATCGAAGCAACCATCGAATCGGAAGCAACAAATCTTCCCCTGTAGGTGCGACCATCGAATCGGAAGCAATGAATCTTCCCCTGTAGGTGCGCTGAATTTTCCCTGATTCGTGATAATTACGAATCAGTCGGCATGTACATTATCATATTATTCTGTTGTTATTATTTACTCTATGTAGTACATCAATAGATACTCACCCATTTTGTTCAATTATCATATCATCTATTTGAATAGGCTCGTTGGCAACGACTCGTCGATTCGACATACTTCCAGTTGGTCGAGGATGCCATCCGCGGCTGCCAGGTAGTAGGGAAGGGAATCCTTGCAGGTGTCCCTGACGTCGCCGCTGTTGTTGTTGTCGCTGTTGCTGTTGCCACCACCGCTGCCGCCGGATTCGATCACCGATGCACTCTCGTCAAGGCGATGGGCCAGGGCCATGGCCGATTCGATGTTCCCTCCGATGGCTGCCATGTGCCACAAGAGATAGGTCTTGTCGACTTGTCGGGTGTTTTTGCCGGAGGTAGGAAGCCATTTGTCAAAGACGTACAGATCTTCCACTAGGGAAGCAGCGAAGGAGGATCCGTTTTGGTATTTGTGTTCGTGTTCATGTTTGTGTTCGTGTTCATATTTGTGGTCGTAGTGGTAGTGGTAGTCGTAGTCGCCTCCTCCCACCGCGGCCGGAACGGGCCAGATTCCACTGGAGTGGGCGTTTGCCAGATAGTGCTGTGCCATGGGATGTCCTGCTTCGGCCGCTCTCTCCAGTGCCATTCGTGGGTAGAATTGAGCGGAGTCTCGGTCCCCACTTTTGCCACTGCCACTGCTCGATCGGCGACGATACTCCGCCAAGTTTTGCACCATCCAATTGGTGGAATAGGTGTGGTGATTGGAAGGATTGGGAGGATAGACGGCGGCGTCTTTCCAGTCTCTGAGAAAGGACTGGACCTGTCTCCAGTAGCCCTCTCCGATCGTCTTGAAGTTCCTGCCCTCGGGTGCGGGAAAGAGGTTCCACAATCGAATGTCGTAGGCACCGGTGGGTTGGGAGGATCGGATGGTGTTTTTTGTTTTCTGTTCGGCATTCGACGCCGACGCCGATGACGCAGTAGAGCCAGAGACACCGCCCAATTTGTTGTTGTTTTTGTTTTTGTTGTTGCTGCTTGATTGCGCCGGTTTGTTTGGAGTCAAATTTGGAACGGTGTTGAGTGAACCGAGCAAGCCGTGTTGTTTCTTTTCGTGGATGACCAGCAGCTGAAACGTCAAGACAAAGCTGCCCAGAACGAGAGCGCAAAGGCCGAGAACCGCCAACACGACGCGTTTTGTGGGGTGGATTCGACTTTGAGTTGGAGTTGGGATTTGAGTTGGAGTTGGAGGATTTGGAATGGAGCCCGTTACCGGTATGGTGGCAACATGTTGAGAAGATGAAATAAGTCATTCGTGCATAAGTTGTACACAAAATAGTGCTTGTCACGAAACGAATATGATATACTTAACCCTAAAATAGTTATTTTATTTGAGGAGTGACGAGATATTGTCTCAAAAGTAAAGGTGTGCGACGCGCGAGGTTTTTTAGTACACACGCGACCTAAAAAGATAGGAAATTTAAAAAATAGGGTCGCGAATTGTAAAAATACCGCGCGATAGCCCGCGGGGGGTAGAGAAACAGTTCTCGGACGATTCAATAAGTCAGTTTGTGCCCAGGAATTGAACCCAAAATACCCCCATGTTTGCCAGTTGGAGAGTCAAACCACAACATTTTGGGCTTTGATTGTGACAAAGTTGTTCCCAATATGCATTTGATGAGTCATGATAAATGTATTCATGGCTTGAACCCTATTCTATAAATCAATTCTATTAATCTAGTCTGTGATTCAATACAACGATTCAATTCTACAATTCAATCCTATGATTCCATTCTATTATTCCATTCTATGATTTCATTCTATGATTCAAGTTAATAATTCTAGTATGATTAAATTCTATGATTCAAGACTATGACTCAAGTCTAAGATTCAACTCTATGCTTCAATGCAGTACTTTAAGACTATGCTGTTTGAAGTCGATCGAACGAGGCCATCGATCATACTAGTTTTCTTGCTTCTACAGGAATCTTCTCGTACGGGAATGAATGAATGAGACACGAATGAATGAATGAATGAGACAAGAATGAATTGAATGAATGAGACACGAATGAACGAATGAGACGCGCGGTTGATTGTACGAGTCATCTTGTTTCTACAGAAACAGGGAATGTAAGTGGGAATGAGATTTTACCACTTATGTTTGGAGGGCTCTGAAATATGGAGGTGAACAGTCGGTATTTGGTAGTTTAACTTTGTTGGTTATTACATGAAATTGTTACTTGAAATTGTGAGCAGAAACTTGCTCTTTTACTAAAATCACCATGTTGGTGCATTGGCCCGCTAATACTCCAATGCACACACTAAATCACTAATAATCCCATCGGCTCGCTAATACTCCGATGCGCTGCACGTGTCCTTGTACCAATGGGCTGTAGGGATCCACCTTGCGCCCAGTAGATTCGGTACATAAGGACCTATTTTTAGTAAGAAGGAGAACCGGAACCGGTAAGTGGTAAATTCTCATTCCCACTTCCATTCCCATCTCCAATCATGTTAGTCCATTCCTGCAGAAGCAAGATGACTCCATCGATCGATCGCGTGACTCATTCATTCTTTCATTCGCGTCTCATTCATTCACTCGTGTCTCATTCGTGTCTCATTCCACTCATTCGTGTCTCATTCATTCACAGCGCGCGCTCGTTCGATCGACTTCAAACACACTCCCCTGCTTCAAAGGATAATAGACTCAATCGATGATACTGCTCCAAAAATTGTTGTAGGCTTCATGCGCTTCCTCTGCCTTGGAGTCTACAGTCGAGAAGCTCGTATCCTTGTTGCTTTTGGCCTTCGTGGAGTACTCATCTTTTCCATAGAATTTGGAGCCATGTTTTTCAAATAGGACTCCAGTAAGATTCTTGGTGAAGAGGTCACTTGTCATTTCATCGCCTGTCTTCCACATCACCCTGATGATGCCCATTTCCTTCAGCTCTTGCAGGAAATACTGTTTCACTTCAATATGCCTGGTGCGACCCGCTATGGACCAATTGTTGCAGAAATCAACTGCACCCTTGTTGTCCACATATATCACCATGGGTAGCTTGATTTGCAATCCGAGACACATCATGACTCTCCAAATGTACAGCATGTCCTGGACACATAGTACAGCTGCATACAGTTCAGCTTCCATAACTGACAGTGCAATGATTGGCATCATCCTTGATCTTGCTGTGACATTGGCACCATTCAGCCAAGTCGACCAGCCATTGACACTGTGCCGAGACTCATCTTTGGCATACTCCGAGTCACTGAATCCAATCAGCTCAAAAACGAAATTCTTGGTACCATCCCACACTGCATTTGGGGCTAATGTGAG
This sequence comes from Pseudo-nitzschia multiseries, assembly GCA_037355745.1. Taxonomy (NCBI): domain Eukaryota; phylum Bacillariophyta; class Bacillariophyceae; order Bacillariales; family Bacillariaceae; genus Pseudo-nitzschia; species Pseudo-nitzschia multiseries. The sequence continues at coordinate 9,616,618 of CM074787.1, read as the reverse complement.
ACCTCTCTTGGGTGTTCCAGCACAGTACTTCATCACTCTCTTCAGTGCCTTCATGTGGGACTTCCTTGCTTCAGTCATGAACCTGGACAGCTCCCGGACAGCATTCTGTGTTTCGATGCGTGACCATCTCATCATATGCAATAGGATGGCTGTTCCGGACCTGTACTTGGTTTGGGCTTCCTTGGTGAGAACAGTATCCGTTGGTCCTTCACCTTCTTTCTTCAACACTGATCCTGGCTCTGCTGGAGTTGTGGGATTGCCTCTGCATTCATCAAGCTCGAACTCGTCGACAAATCTTTTGATCTTGACTGGTTGGGTCATCCGAAGTGTTCTGTTCTTCTTGTCACGCTCGATGTGGCATCCGACATACTCATCCATCTCTCCAACATCCTTGCATTCAAATAGGGACTTGAGTTGCTCCTTGTGCTTCAGAACTTCTGCTTCTTCACCTATGATGCAAAAATCATCAACCCATAGTAACATCAAGAGTAGCTTGTTGTTGATCCACCTGAAAAATAGACACGGGTCAGCCTTGCATCTTTCCATCTGCATGGTATGCATTGCTCGTCTTGCTTCTCTCCAGAATTGTATGGCGGCTTGAATTGTGCCATATAGCATTTTCTGCAATGGGAGGAGTACATATGATGGGTAGAATTTCTGATATCCCTCTGGAATCTTGGTGAATATCTTCTCCCCATTCTGGAATTTGCCATTCAGAAAAGCTCCTTCCACATCTACAATGTAGGCCATAAAATTTGCCATGACCATCAGTATCATTGCAATTCGGATGGAGATATCGCTAACAACAGGTGAAGACTTGTCTTGGCCATCATAGTGCTCGCTGTCTAGCTGCTTGAATCCTCGTATCGCGTTCCTGCATCTTACAGTACCATCAGGTTTCATCTTGTTGGCCCAAGTGGTATCCATGATTTTGGTGCCCGGTGGGATATTGGCTTCATCAATCTCTTCAAAAACGCCGTACTTGACCATCTTCTCATGTTCAGCATCAACACCCTTGGTAAACTTGTTGCGCATTGGACTGGCCATAGATGCCTTGTAGTTCATGGTCTTCAGTTCATTGGTATTGTCAAAGGCACTCCCAGCCGCGCCAACTAGACTGAGTTCACTCATAGCGCCTTCCTGAGATGGAATAGAGACTGACAGAAGATTGAATTCTTTCAGCGCAGTCATTGCCTTGTGGAACTGGATTTCAGCATTGGTGAATTGAGCTGCATAGCTTGCCATGTCCCCATAGCGAATATCCGGATTGAGATGAGAGTTTCTCACGACATGGCCATACCGTGTGGTTGTTACAACATGTGGATCCTCTGCTTCAGTGTCGTCATTGCTGTCGTAGTCTTCATTGTCGCTATCATATTCAATCTTGGTTTCTTCAATATCATCAGAGTAGTAGTCATCGTGACTATCGAAGGCAGGGTCCTCTGTTGCTGGTTCAGATTCAGATTCAGGTTGGAAGGGAATTGCTGGTGCTGTGGCTTCCCCCACTTGCATCCTGAAACTGCACTTGGCGAGGCCTGGTGGTGGTGCGCAAAATGGAGACAGGTTGTGGAGGGGTGGCATTGATGGGCAGATCCATGTGGCCACCCTCAAGAAAATCAGCATGAAAATTAATAGCTTCACCCGCTGGTGCAGTGGGTGGAAAATACATACGCCTCAGCCAGTAGATATCCCGGGTAGCGGTGAAAGTGTTCGTTAATGGATCGTACATCACATAGCAATCTCCAGGCCGGTCAGTGCAATATCCAGCAAAGAAAGCTGGATTGCCTCGATAATTGAGTTTTGGACTTGTGGACCGTTTGACACGGACTACTCTAGCCTCACCAAAAGTTCTGAGGTGGGCGCTGAAAGCAGGGACCTTGCCAGAGAAATGTTGGATCTTGGGCATAGTATTGCCATTCGCGGTCACAGCCTCCAACCAATCCAACTGAACACCACATCTCATTGCTAATGGGAAGAATCGAAACCTGTATTCGCGGGGCACATTGGCTTGGGAGCAAAGCGCCATGGCGCGGCAAACTGATCGATAGATTGCTGTTTCGACCAAGCTATTCTGCTGTGGAGTATCCACAGAGGTATACTCGAACTTGCAAGAAAATTTCCAATCTGCTGAGGCCAGTCGAGCTTCAAGTGCTGTATTTTCACCAGCCTTATCACATCGAATTTGCTTTAGATGTTGTCCTTTGGATCTCCATTGGTTGAGCAATGCGCAAGTTGGTTCAACCATTCCATCCTTGGTGGCAAAGAAATTGACAAATCGGCATGAGGAGTACTCATCAACAATCATGCGAAAATGGGGCTTGGTAATGAATGGGGCCGTCATCTTGGTACTTTTGGCAGCTTTGGGTGCCTTGACTGAGGACATATCCACAAAGAGTCGTTCTCCAGGCTTGGTAGCAGCAACATGCTCGCTTTCAGTAGGAATCACTTTCCTTTTCGCTTTGGCTTTGGCACAATCTTCACATGGGAGCAGTGGACCTCGAGTAATGGTCCAGCCGAGCGTTTCAGCCGTCCGACGCGTCCTGATCTCATTCATGTGTCCCAGGAGCCTGTGGGCTTTGTTGATGTTCATCTTGGTTCCTTCATCCGTGGTAGTGGTAGCAGTGGCTGCATTGATGTCAATGTTGTTGGTAGGATGGGCAATGTGGTCGAAATAGCCAACCCACACGCAGCTTGTGTAGGTGGGGATCTGAATATCAAAATTCACTTGGAGTCTTCCTTTCTTGAGCGACCATCCGGTCTTGTCGATTCCCGTGGCGATCCAACCGTTCTGCAAAGCCAAGTTGGCTGAGAACAGATTGAAGGCAAAATTTGGATTGAAATTCACACCCTGCAACAACGTCTGAAACTCCTTGTTTCCATCCTTGTCAATCTTCTGACATGGAATATCCCCAACCTGACAGCCTTTCAATTCATCTCCACTTTGGGTGGTAATGGTGGCACCTCTAGCTCGCAAACTTGGTGGCACACCTCAGACTGTTGGAACTGTGGCTAGTTGCGCCTGTATCAAAAACAAAGACATTGTCATCATACAGCAGATCAAATCCTCCGGGCACAACATCTCCTTTGGTAGCTCGCTTCTGGGCATTGAGCAGTTGGAGTGAGGTAGAGGTTTGCATCGCTGAGAGACAGAAGTCGTAGTCAATGGTTGCTCCCTGGACGTCCTTCAACTTGGATTTCCAACCATTCGGGCGTCTGGCCGCATTCTTCTCATCTTAAAAACAGACAGATGTTCCATGATTGCCACCACAAAGTCCACACTTGCAACGTCGGCCCCTGTGGCCATTCCTGTTGTTGCGATTGCCGTTGCCATTGCTATTGCCATTGTTGTTGTTCCGATTGTTGCCGTTGCTGTTGCCGTTGTTGCCGTTGCTGTTGCCGTTGTTGCCATTGTTGCCGGTGTTGTTGTTCCGATTGTTGCCGTTGCTGCTGTTCCGATTGTTGCTGTTGCTGTTGCCATTGTCGTCGGCACGTGGGTGTCCTGCTGCTCGTTGCGGACAGTTGAAAGCTTTGTGACCTTGTTCTTTGCACCAATAACAAACTGCATTGGTGGACCACTTGTCCCTTGGATCAGCAAAATCGGTCATCTCAGCACCAAACAAACTCATTTCCTTGGCTTTACCACCCCGGCTTTGGATACTCCGAGCTGAGTCGTACAAACTTTTGGCTTGGACATTGAGAGCTTCCCAAAAATCCAATTCAGAGGTTCCATTTGCTTGCAGCGTATCAATGAAGGGTGTAAGCTGCATCGGTAGGTAGGCCAGTAGGGCAGCTTTGAATGCCACAATGAGTTGTGTCAAAGTGGGCTGGACTGACTTGTAGTGGTATTTCCTTTGCAACTCGTAGATGTCCTCAATCAAATCCCGTGGAGGGGCGCCAATGGTCAACTTTAAACTTCTCAGATCAATATCCAATTGTTCTTGGTCACGGGATTGGTTCATTTGCCTGTATTCCTTCATGAGCTCTTCAATCACGCGATGTACTCTACCTCGGGGCCACTGTGACCGGAGCTCTGCATTCTTTTCAGCTGTAGCCCCCCTATCAATCTTGGACTTCTCCATGATGGCTAGGCCTGTCCTGTTGTCGGCAAAGGCCTTGTACAGATCGTTCAGTGCTTTGTTGTGGTACCGGTAGGCCTTTTTCTGTGCAGTACTCATGTCCTCTTCGAGGTGTAAGCTCTCCTTCCGGTGGTAGGTCCTTATGTGGCTTGGTAGACAACATATCCCGGTACTTCCGGTTATCCGCGAATGCTTCAAACTGAGTGTACCAACGCTCAAACTTGCTCTCATCCCCCTTGGCCAAAGTGGGCACTTGGCTATCCACATACTCCACCATCTTGTATTTGTATTTCTTCTTCGCGGATCCCTCGATGCTGCTTGCGCTGCTTGTACTTGCGCTTCTGCGACTTTTGCTGCTACTTGATGCTGTACTGCTCTCGAAACTTGACAGTACGCTGCTCTCTTCCGACGGCAATTCTGCAGAAAAGGCGATCTCTATTTCTTGGTGCCGGTTTGGTTGATCCTCCTCCATTCGTCAGACCGAAAGTAAATTGTTGTATTCCGACACAAAGTAAATTGTCGTCTTCCGATACAAAGTAAATTGTCGTATTCCGTTTGACGTAAACCGTAAAATGGATGCGTATTTTGTAAATTGATGCGTATTTCCGATGCGTATTCCGCAAAGTGATGCGTATTTTCGTATTCGATGCGTATCCCGTAAATTGTCGTACTTCTGTTCCGACAAAAAGAAAAAATATGTAATTGGCCCAATCAACTCTTCGATACCAATCCTGCTGTTGAATGTATGTAATTGGCCCAATCGATTCTTCGATACCAATCCTGCTTTTGAATGTTGCTGAGCTCCAATTGTTAGCCCGCCTGCAGTCCGTTCTTGAGGACAAAAAGTATTCCGCTGAAGACGCGCGGATGAAAAGTGAATGTAGAAAGTCGCTGACTCCGAATGCTAGCCAGCCTGCAGTCCGATGTTGGACAAAAGAAATGAAAGTCGCTGGCTCCGAATATTAGCCAGCCCGCAGTCCGATCTTGGTGGACAAAAAGAAATATTCCGCTGAAGAACGCACGGATGAAAAGGTAAATCACTGACTCCAATGGTTAGCCAGCCTGCAGTCCAATCCTGGTGGACAAAAGAAATATTCCGCTGAAGACGCGCGGATGAAAAAGGTGAATCGCTGGCTCCGATTGTTTAGCCAGCCTGCTGCAAAATAAGACAATCTCTTTCTTCTTCGACCGAGTTCCAATCCTCGGGAGCGCTCCGTAATTCTTCGAAGAATGTTTGGAGGGCTCTGAAATATGGAGGTGAACAGTCGGTATTTGGTAGTTTAACTTTGTTGGTTATTACATGAAATTGTTACTTGAAATTGTGAGCAGAAACTTGCTCTTTTACTAAAATCACCATGTTGGTGCATTGGCCCGCTAATACTCCAATGCACACACTAAATCACTAATAATCCCATCGGCTCGCTAATACTCCGATGCGCTGCACGTGTCCTTGTACCAATGGGCTGTAGGGATCCACCTTGCGCCCAGTAGATTCGGTACATAAGGACCTATTTTTAGTAAGAAGGAGAACCGGAACCGGTAAGTGGTAAATTCTCATTCCCACTTCCATTCCCATCTCCAATCATGTTAGTCCATTCCTGCAGAAGCAAGATGACTCCATCGATCGATCGCGTGACTCATTCATTCTTTCATTCGCGTCTCATTCATTCACTCGTGTCTCATTCGTGTCTCATTCCACTCATTCGTGTCTCATTCATTCACAGCGCGCGCTCGTTCGATCGACTTCAAACAACTTACCGGTTCCGATCCTCCTCCTTACTAAAAATAGGCCCTTATGTACTGGAATCTACAGGGCACAAGGTAGATCCCTACAGCCCCTGGTAATAAAGGTACAGGACATGTGAGAATAGCGCCGGAGTATTAGCGGGCCGGTGCAAATATTAGTGATTTAGTGTGTGTGTTGGAGTATTAACAGACCGATGCACCAATTTTAGTGATTTTAGGAAAGAGTGGATTCGTCCGCTCACAATCTCAGTAACAGAATAATTCAATGTAACAAACAAACAACCAATTCAATAGCCAAAACGCCAATCTTCTCCTGCAAATTTCAGACCCCTTCAAACATACTTCGAAGTATTACGGAGCGATCTGGAATACTTGTGAGGAGTTGGCACCAAAGCTACTATCGAACATCGACGCCGACGACGATAACAAGAAATTGAGACAACAGAAGAAGAAGAACTCCATGAAACGAACCCCAAGCAAGATAAAAACAAGAACGCCTACCAAAACAGTGTAGGAAGCAGGATCGGTATCGACAGAAATAAGAATCGATAGGGCCGATTATCAAAGAAGAAAGATCCCCAAGAAGAGAAAACAGCAACGACGGAATACTCCAAGAGCGGACACAAAAAGACACATACAGCAGGATCGGTATCGACGGAATCGATAGGGCCGATTATCAAAGAAGAAAGATCCCCAAGAAGAGAAAACAGCAACGACGGAATACTCCAAGAGCGGCCACAAGAAGACACATACAGCAGGATCGGTATCGACGAAACAGAATCAATAGGGCTGATTATCAAAGAAGAAAGATCCCCAAGAAGAGAAAACAGCAACGACGGAATACTCCAAGAGCGGACAGAAGAAAACAAATACAGCAGGATCGGTATCGACAGACTCGATAGGGGCCGATTATCATCAAGAAAACAAAATCCTACCGAAACAGTGTAGGCAGCAGGATTGGTATCGAGAGAATCGATAGGGCCAATTATCAAGAAAAGAAGAAACACGGAGAGACTATTTGAACGACAGGGCATTTGGTAATAAGAAAGGTTATTCACAATTTCAGCCTGCAAGTGGGGGGAGCCGACACGGCAATTCCCTTGCAACCTGAATTCGCAAATCGAATTGAATGGCCAACAGAGCAGAACGACACGCGGCAAGAACCGCAGAACGGACCAGAAGACTACAAGAACAAGCAGTAAGAAACCAAGAGATAGAGATTGAGTTTGGAGAAGACTGAGAACGACAATAACAACAATGAACGCAACAACAACAGCAATGGAGGACAGCACGGACGTCCCAAGTGCAGTATATGTGGTGGAAAACACAGAGATGTAATGTGCTGGGAAGATGACCGGAATGCGCATCAACGACCACCCAATTGGAAACCAAAGAAGAAAAGTGATATGCAAGGAGCTGTGATCGATTTCGATTTTTGTCTATGAGTGATAGATGATTCCTTTGAAGCAGGGGAGTGTGTTTGAAGTCGATCGAACGAGGCCATCGATCATACTAGTTTTCTTGCTTCTACAGGAATCTTCTCGTACGGGAATGAATGAATGAGACACGAATGAATGAATGAGACACGAATGAATTGAATGAATGAGACACGAATGAACGAATGAGACGCGCGGTCGATCGTACGAGTCATCTTGTTTCTACAGGAACAGGGAATGGAAGTGGGAATGAGATTTTACCACTTACCGGTTCCGATCCTCCTCCTTACTAAAAATATAGGTATCAAGCGCCCACACATACAAGATAGTGGTAGTACTCATAATTATTATTAACCCCGATTATTACAGTAACTGCATGCACCTCTGTCTATACATCATGGGCATAGAGTCGAGAGAGGATTCTCGAACTTTAATAATAATAAGACCAAAGCTGTAAGACGGCGTTGGGTTTGTTTAGTTACTTTTAGTATTTACGTTATTTTGCTCTTTTTACGGTGTTGGAAAGAGTTATCGATAAGATTATGATCAGGTTGTTTCTGGACCATATTGATCTCCCATTTACCAATTTGTTGTTTCTTTGTGTGGAGATACGAGTATCGTATCAAGCGTTTGATTCCCATATTGTGTACCTCTGTTCAGTGCTTTAAGTATGGTTCGATACTCACCAGCGCTTATGTATAATATACTTATGGTACACATCACATTGTTCGCGTCTCACTTTTACTTATTGCGCTTATCTTGGAATCGTACGTTACATTGTATGTATACGTATTACGTATACGTAAATTGTACGTTACGTATCACGTATCACGTACGTTATGCCGATTTTGCGCGTACGTAAATTCACGCTTGATTTAATATTCCAATACACCCTTGGATGGTCCTTGGACTATCTGGCTCATATAGATATATCGGTCTTACCTTTTTATGGTGGCTTCCCGGATGGTGCTTGGTGGGGTAATCAGCCAGATTATGTTTTCCCGGTTCCCAGAAAATATTGAATTGCCCTTGCTGAGCCCTGTCTTTTAACCAATAGAATCGCATATCAATGGCTTTGGACCTCTTTTGTTTGATTGTGCCATTGAGTATGCCCTCTGCTGTATTATTGTCGGTTTTCAGTGGAGTGGCCGGTTGTGGGTGGCCGAGTTCAATCAGACATTGTCGTATGGGTAACGCCTCCCTTGCATTCAGGAATAATGACGCAACTTCGGCCTTGGCCGCGGATGCCATAACATTCTTGATTATCTTTGCCAACACTAGTATAGCGCCGTTGAATGTGTGATCGGATGTATCCCCCAGGTAATGATAACCCCCCGCTCGGCTCTTGGCCTCTGGGCATACTAGGTAGGCAGCATCGCTATCTACCCGGAGTATCATATCACTTGCCCTGTAGATTATGGTTGCGCCGGGATTACACGCAGCATAGTTGAGAAAGTATTTCGTAGCCGCTAAGGTCGTTTTGTTATTCTTGGCAGAGGCAATATCGTTGAGTGCATGTAACATCGTGTTATCGACTGCTCGGGCATAAAACAGGAATTTTCTGGTGACTTGTTGGATGAATTTTATTTCTTCGTCCGATAGTGTAGTCGTGTCCTCGAGCTTTGCGTATTGTATTTTTTCGCCGTAGGCAGGGACGTCTGCGCGTGAAGGGCCCGCGTACGTGCGTGTTGGCCTCACGTGTTCGAATTCTTTCAACCCTTGTTCCACGTAACCGTCCATAGACAATTGCACTTCGCGTTTGTCGTAGTCCCATCGCAGGTGGACCCCAACGTACTGTTTTCCTGACCAATCCACCTTGAAGGTATATTTGGCGCCGACTGCTGCTACTAAGTGATCTACATCTTCCTGTCGGGTGTACTTGATACCAAAGTCATCCACCACGAGGGTAAAGTTAATGTCCCGTTCATCGTGCAGGAACAGTCCCTCTGTGTGGGGTGCCTTGCTGTATCCGTACTTCTGGAGGTGGTCGACTAGATCGTCGTGGGCAATCTTTCCACTCTGTTTTAACCCATACCATGCCTTTTTGATCCGGGCATACACATATTCCCCTTGTTTGAGCCCTTCCAACCCGTACGCTATTGTGACACAGGGGGGAATCATGTCCTACCTGAACTTTACGAATTCGGGTTCATCCAGTGTGGAGCATAAGTACATGTTAGAAATGTCTCCGGTACAGTATTTAGCCCCAGGGGAGGACACTACACTGTTCCAGTGGGTCTTTATGGTTTCCATGCTTGCTGTCCGGGTGGATACATTGCCATGGTACTCGAGTTGGTCTCCCCCTGCTGTGATTCTCGTCCTATAGGGGTCGGTCTTCTTGGGGCGGATGGCGACTGTATAATGGGGATATGTGACTCTCTTGTGTATGGGCACGTCAGTTCTCCTGATCCAGTCCAATACGTCCATCCCTTCAATGTTATTCTGTTGAAAGCCTTGGAATAACCGGCCGAACTCGTCTTCGCCTGACTTGAGCCATAATTCTTGTATTTGTGCTTTGGGGTGTTTGATTAGATCGCGGTATGCTGCCCACTTGTTCAAGTCATCATCCCATATGGAACCCCCACATGCTAACTGGGGCCTATACGTTAAATTGTTTATTTGTAAAGCCTGTTTTGGGACTGGAAGATGAACCGTGTTGCGTGGGCAAATTCCCATTAGTGCCTTGGGTTTAACTTTGGGTTTGGAGTAGTATTGATCGTATTTATAGTATCTGGACACTTCACCATGTGTGTAGTCGGCCATGTCTCCATCAGTGAATCTTACCCTGTAGTATTGGTTGGTGTGATCATAGTTTACGACTTCACCTTCATACCACCCTGAGTTGAACTTCTTCCTAATGATGGTGCCCACGGCCCAGGGGTGTCCCCGGCGGGCGCTGCGTTGTTGTGTAGGCGGCACCCTTGGAGGTTTGCGTGCATTCACTGGCACCCTTGGAGGTTTGCGCGCTTTCGCTGGCTCATCGATTGATTTTGTATTGGGCCTGTTGGGCACCCTTGGAGGTATGCGTGGATCTATGGTGGTATATCTAAGCGCGGCGTTGGGCCCATTTTTTTTTTGTCGTGTACCCATATGCAAAAGATCCTGTATACTCCGTAGGGCCTCATTCACTTGGGTCCCCTGTTCCAAATAAGGTATTGGTGGATGGGGCTTATTTGTGACTTCCTTTAGGTCTTGGAGGATCATGAGCAGTCGGTCCGTAGATGAGGTATGGGGCATATTGGTTTTGGGAAAGAACGCCACTGTGTTGCTGGTTTGGTTAGCGCAGCTGGCCTCACCGACGCACGTGTAATTCCTGTAGTGTTTTAAGGCCGGCCCAATGTAGAAACCCCTTGTCCCATGATCCTGCCATGCTCCGCGTTCTTGTGCTCTGTCGTGAATGATCACCCGACAGCCAATAGGGGCGAGGGGGTGTTTGTTGTAGTCATAGATCCCGCGTCTCAGCTCATACGCGGATAGTTTCGGCTGGGTACGTGAAGCTCGTAGCAAGTTGAGGGTAATGAGGGACTGTGGTATCAGCAGATCCCAGTCGTCCACCAGGAACTGGTCATCCACCCCATTCAATCCCGCTATGAAGTGGTTCTTGAAAGTCTGTATTGCCCTTTCTGCGTGGTTGAGCCGGTGGTCCCCGGGTGACGCCAGTTGGTAATCGAGGTTGTTCTTTGTGATGTACGCAATTAGTTTCTTGGAGGTTTCGTTGTCCATACGTACTATTTTTGCGCTTATGTTGTCCTCTTTCATTCGCGTGTAGCATGCTGTGAATCCCTGTAGGAGGTCTTCGCTCTTGCGTGACTGGATGGGCTCCACGTCAATGTAGTTGGAATCGTAGTCGTACATGAGGAATACGTACTGGTGCCCACGGCGTGACGTGACGGGGTATCTCCCCGGGAGGTCCCACGCGATGAGTTCCTTTGGTTCGTCGTGGGTGCGTGGCCCTGTTTGGTTAGTTGGTTGCATTTCATTCATGGATACTATGTCTACACAGACGTTATGTATCTTCTTTCAGTCGACGCGTGGCGGCTCTGTATCGGTCGTCGGCTTGTTCTTTGGCTTCTTCTTTGGCTTCTTGTGTGTGCTTTGGATGCCTTGCCGTACCATCTGTAGGTGGCCCATAGTCGTTTCTTCGGTGAGTGTGAGGTATCGGTTGACGCGTTGCGCAGTGAGACCCGGCCATGTGGCAAACGAGCCGCGCTCAATTGCGCAGACCCACGTTTTCTTAGTGGGGTATCCTGCCGCTGCGTGGTAGAATCGGATCAGTTTGGGGATGGCTTGAATCTGGTATGACCCTGCCCCCGTGTGTATCGGAAATTCGTTTTCTTTATTGTTATTGTTTTGGTTGGCGTTGTTTTGGTTGGCGCTGGTTGCGGCGGTTTCGGTTTCGGTATCGTGGTGAGCGGCGCTGGTTGCGGTTTTTTTGCGGGGTGGGGGGGGGGGGGTGGGGGTCTGTCACCCTTGGAGATTCGGCCGTCCCCTTTGGTAGGTCGGGCTGATGGAGGGGAACCATGTATAGATTCCTTAGGGGGTCGCGTTGACCGGTGAGTATGACTTGTTGGGTAGGGCTGATAACTGTCACGTCGTCCTTAGAGAACTCTAGGTGGCATCCGGTACTGCATAGTTTGGGCACTGAGACCAAAGGGAGTTCCACTTCGTCAATCTTGTGGCACCCTCGGGCCTCGAGGGGGAGACGGAGTAGGTCTAATAGGTCTGTTGCCGTCGATAGCATCTTGCTCCCATTTGCACATCCTACGGTCAGTGCCCCCGGTGTGTCTTGGTGTGCCCCCCCTTGGTATGTTGTTGGGACGGAATGGTCCGTTGCCGCTGAATCTAGAGCTCCATACCCCGGAGAGGTCCTGGTATGGAACGCGACGTCAGGCGTGAACGTAACTGTCCTCGGTGGACGAGGAAGGGTTTCGCTCGAGGGATCATGTAGGATACTGAGTAACTGTGAATCATGATTACTAGGTTGTTTGTGTATGCTACTTTTGTGTTCCCTCCCACACCGTCAAGAGCGTAAGGGCGTATCGACTATCATTGTCCGGCCGTTCCTGTTGGGGTCGGGCCCATTCCACTGCAGCCAGCGTTCAGTGTTCCTGGTGGCTCCACCCATCTGATTGTCGTATGTGGCTCCTTCCTGGTGCCCGGCCTTGCTGCGTTGTCGATAGCAACTCCGGCCGTCGTGGGTGAGGTTCACCCCACACGAGTGGCAATAATATTTGTATTGTTTCCACTCCTGACGCGGTGGTTGGCGTGTGTCAGGCCTGGTGGTGCGGCTCGCGTTGGCCGACTTGAGACGGTTCACATCGGCTTGGAGGACCGCCATAGCTGTTTCCCACTGATTGGATATTGTCATCGTTGATGCTGCGCTGGCTGTTTCAGTGACTTGGGAGTAAATTCCGTGACATACATTGGCCAGATCACGTTGCTTGTTTTCGAGTTCGGTGAAGCGTTGATCAGCCTGAATATCAGCTAGATTCGCCGTAGACGAATTGTTGTGGTAGCTGCTGTATAGCTCCTTCAGGCGTTGTCCCCAGAACTTCTTGTATTGGGTGAAACCACACTTAACCATTGTGCCTCTGTGTTTCTTCCAGTCCTCGTCTACTCGGTGTAGGGTGATGTGGTCGTGTTTGCTGCGTGCAAAGGCCTCACGTGAGTAATCGATCATTTGTGCCTCCGTGACGTTTGCTGTCTCCGGGAGCAAGTTGATTTGATATTGATACTTAGTGAGCTGACGGAAGTACTCCTTGGGCCCAATCGGGCTCGGTGTGTACGACAATGCATTCATTTTTTTGGTGAGTTCCCGAGTGAGCTGATGCTGGGCGTCGGTAGTACATAGGTCCTCCTCCATGGCTTGGAAGGCTTCGTGTACCGTAGTCCCCCAGGGAAATATTATTTTCCTTCTGAATCCGATTCGTTGAGAGTCTGATTCAAGGACTTCTGACGAACAGCAACGCTGTGTTAGTGTGTTAGTAGACGAACGATTGTACTCTACGCGTGACAATTGTGTTTGGATACTTTCGGCAACGGATAATCGGACTACAGGCGAGACTAGGGAAACGCCAGATCTCCTCTTGCTGTGACTTATTCAGATTGCAGCGAGACAGACCTTAGTATGTAGATTACAGGTAGTTGGTAGCAACTAGTGTGAATTTTGGGATATAAATCAGTTGAATGTTAAAAGTATGAGATAAGAGAGTAATCTTGCTGGAGAGCATGATATCTCTTTTAGTGCAGTAATGAATACAGTACACCGCTAATCATACAGCACTGTAGAATCACTGCTGTACAGCACTGTAGAATCACTGCTATCATGAGAAGCTTCCTTCTAATCGTACAGCACTGTAGAATCACGTGCTATCATGAGAAGCTTTCTTCTAATCGTGATCACTGAAGCAGCTGTTACAGGAAGCTTCTTCGAACCTCCTTGAATATCGAAACACATGATTGGAGGTATCAAACGGCTATACCGGAACCAGGCAATTCACCTTGTTTTTGGTCATGAAAACAAAAGAACCTTGCTTCCGATCTTAAGTATCGAACTTTGGTCGTGAAAACAGAAAGAAAATGGGCCTTCCCGGTCATTCGGTCTTCGAGAAGAATATTCCAATCCTGTTTACAGAAAGTATGGGCCTTCCCGGTCATTTGGCCTTAGATAGAAGAATATTCCAATCCTGCTTACAGAGGTGCATATGACTCGATCCTGCTTACAGAGATGCTCCAATCTTGCTTACAGAGGTGCATATGACGCGAACGGTATTATCGTACCACTCCAGCTGTAGTACTGTAAATTACGTAGAAATCTACGTAAGTTCAAGTACTGGCCTGTGGTTCCCTTTGCATACGTACGAAAGGAATTTAATATGCCCCATCTTCTTGAACGTGATCAAGTGTATCACATAGCTCGAAAAGAAGAACAAGTAAATTTTGTGAGTACGTATGTGGAAGCAATTTAATATGCCCCATCTTCTTGCACGTGATCAAGTGTATCACATACTTCGGAAAGAAGGACAAATGATTCTCATATATGCCTCATTTTCTTACTCGGAAAGGAAGATTCAGAAGACTTTATCACAGAAGGCGATCAATCAAATACAACCGTGTAGGAATCGATAGATCAAATTCAACCGTAACTGAGGCAGGAAGCGTAATTTGGAGAATTGATTCGAATTGAATCGTAACAATAGGATTCAATCGTAGAATTGATCCAGACAAATTCATATCAATCTAGAAATGAATCGAATCGTAGGATGCGATTGACTCGCAGTAGAGATCGATTGATCAAACCAAAAGAATACGATCGCAGCTTGAGAATCAATTCGTAGAATCGAATCGTAGTAGATCGGATTGTAGAATCACACCGTAGGAGGTGATTGATCAAATACAATCGTAGCAAATCGCAGCTTCGATCTTGGAGCGAGATGGGTGCTTACATATCAGATATCAATCCGAAGCGAAGCCTGATCGGGGAATCTTAGAAATCAATTGAGTGGAATCAAATCGGGGATTTGATGGATCTTGATCGTAGATTGGGATCAATCGTTGGATCAATCGGATCGTGATCGTAGATTTGGATCAATCGTTGGATTAGTCGTAATCTTGATCGTAGATTTGGACCAATCGTTGGATTAATCGTAATCGAAGCTCAAATCGTAGAATCAAATCATAGGAAACGATTGTTGAACAGTAGATTGTTCAGAGAATCAAATCGTAGAATCGAATCGTAGTAGATCGAATCGGAGAATCGAATCGGTTGCTTGGATCAGAGAATCGATTGATTTGGGTAATCGAATCAAGGATAGATCGAATCGTATAATCTAATCGAGAATGCGATTGATCAAATGCAATCGTAGAAGATACCATAATTGATTCGTAGGGAATCGGTTTGTAGCGACAATCCCATAAGCATGCAATATGGTAGATTGATTTTATATCAAGGCGTATAAGTCGATTGATTCGTCTTGATTCTCAAGCAACGCCGTCGTATGTCCAATTAGTGACCAAGATGGTAGCATGGAGATGATACAGCTTGAGCTTGATAGCATCACGATGCCGTTTGGTGAAGCAAACAGCAGGCAAGTCGTAGGTCAAAGAACGTGCCCCATAATTAGGCTTCCAATCTGGGCAAGAAGATGCAGCAGACTGTGAATAGACATGGACTGGGTTTGGAACGTCACTATCGTTGGCATGAACTGAGCTTGGAACGACACTATCCTTAGAAAATGCCCCAGATGGTGGAAGTTGCAACAAAGGAATGGAAGTATTAGGCTTGTGGGAAGGAGATTGCTTGGGTGACCGGTGGAATGTCACAGTGCCAGATTGAGGATGAAACGTCCATCTTGAAATAGCTGAAGGTTTACTATGGGGAGGACTTGGGGAATGACGCTTATGGTTGGAAATAGAGTAAGCATCACCGGTTGTAGTGACAGTGGTGACATAAGGAATGGTGAAAGGGACAACTCTTTGGAAGCGAACTGATTCTGTGCGAGGGAAGTAAGTCCAAGTGTAGGATGGATTACTTGTGGAAACAGGGACGGGATCAGTGTTGGGAAGAGCTAATTTATGCGGTTCAGGAGATCCAAGCGGGTTCTCATTGTTGGCAATAGTAGTAGAGATGGCAGGCGTTTCACAAGCAGGTTTAGGTGCTTGAGATGGGGAGGAAGCAGATGCTTGAGTTGTAACAGGAACATGTGCTGGAGGCATGACGAGAACAGGTACTGGAGGCGTTACGGAGGCAGATACCAAAGATGACACCGGCAGTAAGACTGGTGGTTTTGTCGGGCAAGATTGAGCTTGTGCGCTGGGTTGTGATGCCAGAGGAACTTGAGCAGTGACATGTGGGAATGGTGCTAAAGGAATTTTAGCAGTAGCCTTGTTTTGGATAGCAGCTATTCCAGGAGAGCGATTTCGATTATCACAAAATGCAAGGAAAACATCCCAAGTGTACTGATGATGGTCATACCAGTTGCGGCCAGCTCGAGAATTGATGAGAAATATAAGATCAACGAATGTGGTTAATGTTTGTTGATCGTCCATACTGATAGAACGATAGCCGGTCTGAACGTGGTATTCTAGGTCAGCAACATAACCATAATCAATGATAGTTGTAATAAACCTATCCCAGGTGGTTAAGCCTGCCAGAATGAGGGCTTCACATAGATGGTTACAAGCTTCCTGAGGAACATCCAGTGTTGCATGTAGGACGTGTGCAAGTTTCAAATCAAATGATGGAAACAGTGGTCTGAGATCAGGATCGTAAATGGTCATAGTGGCACTATGGACTCGTGTCGGAGAAAATTTGATATCTCTGTCAATATGGGGAGATAGGGGACAAGGATGATACCAGTATGTTCACAATAATGTGGAGAATCGTTTTCGATGCAATACGACGGGTCGGTGAAGTGGTGAAGCGACGAAAATTCGTTTAATCGGATCGCCGTTGTTGGTGGCGGCGGCGTTGATAATAAATAGCGTCGGCGATTGTCAACAGAGGAGTTTTGAAGAAACAAAACGTCATCGGCGACGAATAAGCGAGCGTACCGTGAATAATCGAGCGATGGTAGTTGTTGCCGAACAACGTTGTTGGCAAATGGATTGAGTATTGTCCGTGTTGTCGTTGGCGTCGGCAGCAAAGAATTGATCGTAAGGACGAGTTGCAAAAGACAATAGGATGGTTGTTGTTGTTGTTTTCGAAAATCGTTGTCGTTTCTGTTGCTCTGGTCTGCGCAACGAAAATTCGGTCAATCAGTGATCATCAATCGTAGTATCGAAGAATCGATCGATCGTATGACGGTATACGATCTGCCGGTGGCGTGGCGATTTTGATGAAGAAGTGATCGTAGATTCTTGCGTATCAAAAAGGGTGATTGATCGTAGAATCAAATCGTAAGCATCGTAAGTCTGATGGGTCGGATAAGGCAATTATCGATGGAACAATTGCAGTCGGTGGTTTATGGTACTTAGCACAATCAAATGGGCGTCGACGGGTCCTGATACGAGATATGGTGAATCTGTCGAGTGAGAGATTCTTGGATGGAGAGATTGCTATTGGCGTGTCCAATGCAATGGGCTTCTAATAAAGACTTCGGCGTGTCCGATTGGTGTCTTTCTTGTTGTGTGATTGGATCAGAGAACTATCGATCGTCGGCCGTAGTCGAGCGTTCGATGATCTGCTGTCGGATTGTCGTTGACTGTTCTTCTTATGCAAGCTGCCTGAGAGCTTGCGACTGTTAATCTATTATTTTCCTTCTGAATCCGATTCGTTGAGAGTCTGATTCAAGGACTTCTGACGAACAGCAACGCTGTGTTAGTGTGTTAGTAGACGAACGATTGTACTCTACGCGTGACAATTGTGTTTGGATATTTTCGGCAATGGATAATCGGACTACAGGCGAACTAGGGAAACGCCAGATCTCCTCTTGCTGTGACTTATTCAGATTGCAGCGAGACAGACCTTAGTATGTAGATTACAGGTAGTTGGTAGCAACTAGTGTGAATTTTGGGATATAAATCAGTTGAATGTTAAAAGTATGAGATAAGAGAGTAATCTTGCTGGAGAGCATGATATCTCTTTTAGTGCAGTAATGAATACAGTACACCGCTAATCGTACAGCACTGTAGAATCACTGCTGTACAGCACTGTAGAATCACTGCTATCATGAGAAGCTTCCTTCTAATCGTACAGCACTGTAGAATCACGTGCTATCATGAGAAGCTTTCTTCTAATCGTGATCACTGAAGCAGCTGTTATAGGAAGCTTCTTCGAACCTCCTTGAATATCGAAACACATGATTGGAGGTATCAAACGGCTATACCGGAACCAGGCAATTCACCTTGTTTTTGGTCATGAAAACAAAAGAACCTTGCTTCCGATCTTAAGTATCGAACTTTGGTCGTGAAAACAGAAAGAAAATGGGCCTTCCCGGTCATTCGGTCTTCGAGAAGAATATTCCAATCCTGTTTACAGAAAGTATGGGCCTTCCCGGTCATTTGGCCTTAGATAGAAGAATATTCCAATCCTGCTTACAGAGGTGCATATGACTCGATCCTGCTTACAGATTCTCAAGCTGCGATCGTATTCTATTGGTTTGATCAATCGATCTCTACTGCGAGTCAATCGCATCCTACGATTCGATTCATTTCTAGATTGATATGAATTTGTTTGGATCAATTCTACGATTGAATCCTATTGTTACGATTCAATTCGAATCAATTCTCCAAATTACGCTTCCTTCCTCAGTTACGGTTGAATTTGATCTATCGATTCCTACACGGTTGTATTTGATTGATCGCCTTCTGTGATAAAGTCTTCTGAATCTTCCTTTCCGAGTAAGAAAATGAGGCATATATGAGAATCATTTGTCCTTCTTTCCGAAGTATGTGATACACTTGATCACGTGCAAGAAGATGGGGCATATTAAATTGCTTCCACATACGTACTCACGAAATTTACTTGTTCTTCTTTTCGAGCTATGTGATACACTTGATCACGTTCAAGAAGATGGGGCATATTAAATTCCTTTCGTACGTATGCAAAGGGAACCACAGGCCAGTACTTGAACTTACGTAGATTTCTACGTAATTTACAGTACTACAGCTGGAGTGGTACGATAATACCGTTCGCGTCATATGCACCTCTGTAAGCAAGATTGGAGCATCTCTGTAAGCAGGATCGAGTCATATGCACCTCTGTAAGCAGGATTGGAATATTCTTCTATCTAAGGCCAAATGACCGGGAAGGCCCATACTTTCTGTAAACAGGATTGGAATATTCTTCTCGAAGACCGAATGACCGGGAAGGCCCATTTTCTTTCTGTTTTCACGACCAAAGTTCGATACTTAAGATCGGAAGCAAGGTTCTTTTGTTTTCATGACCAAAAACAAGGTGAATTGCCTGGTTCCGGTATAGCCGTTTGATACCTCCAATCATGTGTTTCGATATTCAAGGAGGTTCGAAGAAGCTTCCTGTAACAGCTGCTTCAGTGATCACGATTAGAAGAAAGCTTCTCATGATAGCACGTGATTCTACAGTGCTGTACGATTAGAAGGAAGCTTCTCATGATAGCAGTGATTCTACAGTGCTGTACAGCAGTGATTCTACAGTGCTGTACAATTAGCGGTGTACTGTATTCATTACTGCACTAAAAGAGATATCATGCTCTCCAGCAAGATTACTCTCTTATCTCATACTTTTAACATTCAACTGATTTATATCCCAAAATTCACACTAGTTGCTACCAACTACCTGTAATCTACATACTAAGGTCTGTCTCGCTGCAATCTGAATAAGTCACAGCAAGAGGAGATCTGGCGTTTCCCTAGTCTCGCCTGTAGTCCGATTATCCGTTGCCGAAAGTATCCAAACACAATTGTCACGCGTAGAGTACAATCGTTTGTCTACTAACACACTAACACAGCGTTGCTGTTCGTCAGAAGTCCTTGAATCAGACTCTCAACGAATCGGATTCAGAAGGAAAATAATAGCGTTTCCCTAGTCTCGCCTGTAGTCCGATTATCCGTTGCCGAAAGTATCCAACCACAATTGTCACGCGTAGAGTACAATCGTTCGTCTACTAACACACTAACACAGCGTTGCTGTTTGTCAGAAGCCCTTGAATCAGACTCTCAACGAATCGGATTCAGAAGGAAAATAATAGATTAACAGTCGCAAGCCCTAAGAAGGCTTGCACACAAGAAGGAACAGGAACGGAATTGAACATAATCCCTACGCTGGCATATGCACGTCGCACATCGCACAAGAAGCAGTTCCCATTCTCAGTTACCACGCACTTCTTTCCAAGGCTCCGAACCACCACAGATGCCGAACATACCGGTAATGCCCGTCAATGCACTCGGAGGCGAAGAGAAGAATGACGCCGAAGTCACCACTATGGAACGCTTTCCCAGCTTCGATGCTGATATGAGAAAGATACTCATATCATTACTCAACGTAACAAGTGAGATTACTAGCAAGTTGTGCCTAGCTCTCAAAGAAGGCGGATTATGCGAGTGGAAGTCGTTCCTCGACGCACTTATCGAACCGGATTTTGCACGCGAACTTACCTATATGGAGCAAGGATTGGCAACGCATATCCCTCGATCCATCCAAAGGAGCATAGAAGCACTTGCGGATTTCGCTATCGACCTACAAGAAGAAGGTGTCGACCTAGGAGAAGACGAGAAGGACTGGAAAGATGTAAAGTCGTATACATACAGGGAATTCCAGGCATTCCGCGGAGAGCGTGCCCAACGCTTACGTAACGAATCTGTTCTGAACCCACCACCTCCTCCGGCGGGAAGTAACAAAAAGTCCCCTCAGCAGGTAAAGTACGAATCATGGTGCCGAAAAGCACGAGATGAAAAGTCCTTTACACCCCTCACAAATGACTCGAGATTCGAACACTGGCTCGTCGGTTTCAAAGCTAAACTCGAGGCATACGACATCGATACAGAGACATTCCTCGATGAAACTTGGCCTCCAGCCACGCTTGTGGGTTACACCCGTGATCTCTACGTCAAACAATGTGCCTTCTTCTGGGTACTAATGTTGGAAGTCTTCAAGAGTGACCTTTCTGCATCATGTGTACACAGTCATTCTACCACTCGTGATGGACGCAAGGCCTACTTCGACTTCGTAAACCTTCATAGCCAATCAAAAGCAAAGGTATACGACAACTCGACCCAGCTACAAGCGTTGCTCAAGTTGAACCTCAACAATTGGAAGGAATCCAAAGTGAAATTCATCACACATTGGTTTGATGAATTGAATCACCTCAACAAGCTCCGTCCTCCCAACAAGCCCCTCGAGTACCACACTGTAAAATCAGCATTGTGTCAGGCATGCTATTCCAGCTTCCAGCTAAGCAAACAGTTTGCCAAAGTCAAGGATCCAGGTGGGACGAATAGCACCGTAACGGATGCAGTTGCCGAAGCTGCTGCTATCCACGATCTTAAAATCACGCTTTTACTCGAAGCAACTCGACTTGATTCCCAGTCTGCGATGTCTGCTCCTTGGTCGACCGTACGTGCACACGTTCATGATTTCTCTTCTGACTCGATCCAAAACCATGAGGACTATGCTCTCCCCATCGAATTTGAAGGAGACTATCAAGATTATGCTGTGTTCAAGGCTGGACGTACCCCTGACCCTACCACAAGGTTGCCTACAAACATATGGAAGGCCTTGTCACGTCAGGACATGAAGAGTTGGCTCAGTTTTTCTCCGGAAGGCAAGAAAATCGTGGTTGCCTCATTGCGACACGACTTACTTAACACTAACCAACCTGACCCCAACAGTGTCAAACCCATTACCCGAAAGGCATACCAACATGAACACTCGGTATCTTTTCAAGAAGACAATACTTCAACCAAGGATGAACATGCCAATTCCGCAGCAGACCTACATCCTGCTGTAGAGAATGATCGTAGAGGCGTTTTCCATGCATCTCTAGGTGTATACAAATCCACGACCTCCTCGTCTCAGGACCAGCGACCTCTCAAGTCTTCCGTGTCACCCGCGCATCCAGCTCGATTCCTTTCAAACAACCCTGACATTCAGTACAAAAAGGACGGTGACACCCAAATACCTGTCGGAACACCATCGTATTCCGCCAATTTTCACCAGTGGTATACTCCCGAGGATGATCTCACCTTTCCTAATGATGGTCCCGTAACGTCATACACATACCGTATACACAAAACTACGGTTACTAGCCCTGGTTTTGCCATGGTCGATCGCGGCGCAAATGGCTGCATCATCGGTAATGATGCATGTCTCATCTCCAAGGATATTCCACCACGATATGTTAACGTCACCGGCATTAACAATCATCAGGTACAAAACATTCCCATTGCTACATGCGGAGCATATTCCATTGTCGAACAGAGGCCCCGTCATTCTTATTTTCAATGAATGTGCCTATACAGGACGACATCCTTCTATATTGTCATCCGGCCAGATGGAAGCATATTTTTCCACTGTAGACGACACGTCCATCAAAGCAGGCGGAGGACAGGTCATCACCACCTCCGATGGCTATGCACTGCCTCTTAGCATACGACACGGCTTACCATACCTTGCGATGCGAAAGTATACGACTGTCGAATTTGACACGCTCCCACATGTTATCATGACGTCCGATAAACATTGGGACCCATCTGTTCTCGATACCACGATCAGTGCAAAGGATGAACAATTTCTCCAGAAATATCCTCCCCAACCACAGCAACTCCCTTATGCCGATTACGACGAATATGGGAACCCACGCTGCCTTGAAGGATTCGATATATCTGTTTCTCCCGGGTCCTCCACGGTCACATCCCTCAGCTCGTATTCCAGCCATTCCACCCGATCTCCCTTTCTTCCAATTGATGATCATAAGAACAACGATCGCTCCTTTTGGCTTACTTCCACTGACTACGCTCATCAAGAACGTCTCGCATGCTGCGCGCCAACCGCAGTCTCTGGAACAGTCACTGCGTTTCCGACAGATTGTACAGCCAGTGACACTACACGCATTGCAGCTACGCCCCGCGAAAGATACCCCAACGAACATGACTACTTATCCCTGAAACCTTTCTTTTGTTGGGTTTCCACCGATCGCATCAAAGCTACTTTTGAAAACTCAACCCAATACGGTTCGTTAGCAGTTAGCCCTGATGGAAACATTTTCAAACGTTTTCATTCCCCTCAACCGGCCATGAACGTTCGCCCCTTCAATGACGATGTTATGTCCGATGCAGTCTATTCAGATGTCCCAGCAATTGATGGTGGGTCCAAGATTGCTCAGATCTTCTTTGGCCGCAAATCGCATATTATTCACGTTGAAGAAATGCGTACCACCGGCGATTTCCTACCCTGCTTTCAGAACTTTGTTCGAAAATGGGGCAGGCCCATCCGCCTCCTTTGCGACCATGGTAACTATCAATCAAGTAAGAAAGTCATGGATTACCTCAAAATGTTATGGATTGGACTCTGGCAAAGTGAACCGTACCATCAACACCAGAATCAATTTGAACGACGATACCAAACGTTCAAACGCATTGTCAATCGCGTCATGGATCGTACCGGCACACCGCCACACATGTGGTTACTGTGCATGACATACGTCGCGGGTCTCCTCAATGTTGTCTCTGACCCTACGCTGTCCGATAAACAACCGATCTTCATTGCCACGGGTACAATTGGCGACATCAGCGCATACACCAGTTTCTTCTGGTTTGAACCTGTGTATTTCAAGACCAATGACTCTCCTTTCGGTACCAAATCTACCGAACGCCTCGGTCATTTCGTCGGCATTGCCGAACATGTTGGCAATGGACTCTGCTTTCGAATCTGGGATCCAGTTACCAACAAGTTACTAGACCGGTCCGGTGTTCGATCTGCTCTTACACCTGAGTCACGTAACAAACGCGCGGGCTTATTTACTGATGATGGTTTCATCAAATGGCGTAATGCAAAGGATTCCTTGCCCCGTCTATACGCCACTGGAGAAGCTCCAGCTTTCAAACATGGGGAGCATACCAATCAGAATAAACTCATTGACGAGTCTACTAAACCAAACAGCTCAGTTTCCCCTAACGGTTCACCTGCTGATTCTGACACCGCCGATGACACCGCTCCATCTGCACCCAACAAACAAACAGATACCACGCTCCACGCATCTGGCACTCAACCAATTCTTCAACCACCCGCCCACCCCTCGTTACCGAGCTTTCTTTATAAGAAGGTCGATGACAGCCCTAGCTGGTCACCTTCTCCACTCCCTAACAACTATGGGGAGAGTCTTGATGGTCCTCCTACGACACACATCTTCAGCAAGACATCCGACGGCGTCCTCCTTACTGAAGATGATTTTGACCCACCGGAATTAGCATACTTTGATGTTAGTGACGTCGTAACCCCACACACAAACCCAGCTACTCCTTCCGTAGACCCATCACAGGTAGTTGTTACCGACGAAGAAGGTAACGCACAGTTTGACGATGACGGTAAACCTATTACCATTCCTACGATCCCGATTGCCGATCTACAAGGACGTTCCTTCCTTGTAACCAATCTCGATGGCACCCGGAAGCGTCTTACCATTGTCGATGTTGAAGACAGTCTGGAACGCAATAAAGACTTCATCAAGTTCAAGTGTAAACACTCCGATGACGAACTCGATGATATCATTGCATACAATGACGTCATGAATTACATACATCGGGATACAACACAAGAAGACGGCAAACTCTGGTCGTTTCGCCGCATCCTAGGACACCAAGGTCCACTGGATAACAAGCATCCTCAATACAAAGGTTCCAAGTATAACCTCTGGATTGAATGGGAGAATATGGAACGCACATATGAACCTCTGGCCAACATTGCAGCCGACGACCCGGTCACCGTTGCAAAATATGGGAAAGACAACAACTTGCTTGATCTCCCGGGTTGGAAACGTCTCAGAAGAATCACCAACCTAGCCCGACGAACCAAGAAACTTGATCGACTCGTGCACCAAGCCAAACTACGTTCCTTCCGTACCACTCCGCAGTATCAATATGGATTCAAAGTTCCTCGTAGCCACGAAGAAGCCCTCCGATTTGATCAAGCCAACGGAAACACCAAATGGGAAGATGCCACCACTCTGGAAATGGCACAACTCAATGAATACAATACATTCATTGATAAAGGCGTATACAAGACAAGCTCCATTCCCACGGGATTCCAACAGATCAAGGTACACATGATATACGCTGTCAAACACGACGGAAGACACAAAGCTCGCCTCGTTGCTAACGGTAATCTCACTGAGGCCCCTATCCACAGTGTTTACGCAGGCGTCGTATCTCTTCGCAGTCTACGTATGTGCCTATTCCTAGCTGAACTCAATGATCTAGAAGCATGGGGCACCGACATAGGTAACGCCTACTTAGAAGCAGTCACCTGCGAGAAAGTATGCATCAAGGCAGGTCCCGAATTCGGATCGTTGGAGGGTCACCTGTTGGTCATTTACAAAGCCCTATATGGTCTCAGGTCTTCAGGCAAGTGCTTTGGAGACTTACTCGCGGCTTGCCTCATCGAACTCGGCTTCGAAAGATCCCGCGCAGAACCGGAAATATTCCTCAAACCCGGAACGAACAAGCATGGTGAACGGGTATATGAGCTTATATGCACATATGTCGATGACCTATGTCTCTGCATGGCAGATCCCAATTCCTTCTTGAAGATATTGCAATCGTCACCATATAACTTCAAATTGACGGGATCCGGACCTATGAACTTTCATTTAGGATGTGGATTTGAGCGCGACGAACATGGTGTTTTGTGCATGAATCCCATAAAGTTCATCGAAAAGATGGAAGCATCTTACGAACAAATGTTCGGATGCAAACCTAACACTAGGTTCCGATCACCCATCGCGGAGAACGATCATCCTGAATTGGACTCCTCAGCCTTTCTTGAAGAAACCGGTATACAGAAATACCAAAGTATGATTGGTTCACTCCAATGGATCATCGCTATTGGCCGTTTCGATGTACAAACAGCCGTGATGACGCTCTCAAGTTTCAGAGCTCAGCCACGAGATGGGCATCTCGAACGTGCAAAACGTATCTATGGATATATCTCCAAGTTTAGACATTTTAAAATCAGATTCCGCGTGGAACCGCCCAATTTTATATTGACTAAACCCGACACCATCGACTGGTCCAACACTGTCTATGGGGAGCATTCTGAAGAGCTACCCGACAACGCTCCTGCACCGCTTGGAAAGACAGTAGTGTTAACACACTTCTATGATGCCAACCTCATGCATGATATTCTCAGTGGCAAGGCAGTTACCGGCATTCTTCATTTCGCGAACAAGACTCCCATGATGTGGTTCTCGAAGAAGCAGTCTACTACGGAAACAGCCACCTTTGGAGCTGAATTTGTTGCAGGAAGAACTTGCATCGAACAGATTGTCGATCTACGCCACTCATTCCGATACCTAGGGACACGAGTCCATGATATCTCATACTCTTGGGGTGACAACGAAAAGATGATCCAAACGTCGACCTTTCCTTACGCAAGGTTGCATAAGCGTCATAACATTCTATCGTTTCACTACGTACGGAGCATGATAGCGAGAGGTTTCATTTTAATGATGCACATCCCAGGTAAGGATAACTGTGCAGACATTCTCACCAAGCATTGGAGTCACTCAGTTGTGTATCCACTGCTCAGGCCCATCTTCCACTTCTGTGGTAATACTGGCGACCTTCTCCAGGATGATGGAAGCATCATGTAGAGCGTGATGACCCTTCACAAGGAGACATGGGGAGTATTAAATTCCTTTCGTGACCAGAAGTACCAAAGCTACCAAAGGGTAGATTTTCTATGCGCATGAATCAATGAGTCCCGTATCCATCTAAGTAATCGATTCCCACGGCATATCGATTCCCACGGCGCATCAATTCCCATCGCGCATCAACGGTGAGCAATCCCTGTCTTACGATATTGCCATTGTTCTTCGGTGAGCAAACTCTGATTTCATAAAATATCACACGAGCTACGGGAGCAATTTCTGGCCTTAATGATAAACATTTCATGGAGTCTTCCTAACGGAACAAGAGAAGAAAACCGTTGGCATGTGATTCTCACACAATACATATACATGCATACAAATATATATGGTCAACGACTAATACATGTACGGAAATAATCAGCGAGTAATCTCAGCACTACGCAACAGCAGTTGCAACGTATTCATCTCAATAAAAGAGATATCTTGCATTTCGGCAAGATTTCACTTTATCTCATACTTTTAACATTCAACTGATTTATATCCCAAAATTCACACTAGTTGCTACCAACTACCTGTAATCTACATACTAAGGTCTGTCTCGCTGCAATCTGAATAAGTCACAGCAAGAGGAGATCTGGCGTTTCCCTAGTCTCGCCTGTAGTCCGATTATCCGTTGCCGAAAGTATCCAAACACAATTGTCACGCGTAGAGTACAATCGTTCGTCTACTAACACACTAACACAGCGTTGCTGTTCGTCAGAAGTCCTTGAATCAGACTCTCAACGAATCGGATTCAGAAGGAAAATAATAGATTAACAGTTGTGAATAGACATGGACTGGGTTTGGAACGTCACTATCGTTGGCATGAACTGAGCTTGGAACGACACTATCCTTAGAAAATGCCCCAGATGGTGGAAGTTGCAACAAAGGAATGGAAGTATTAGGCTTGTGGGAAGGAGATTGCTTGGGTGACCGGTGGAATGTCACAGTGCCAGATTGAGGATGAAACGTCCATCTTGAAATAGCTGAAGGTTTACTATGGGGAGGACTTGGGGAATGACGCTTATGGTTGGAAATAGAGTAAGCATCACCGGTTGTAGTGACAGTGGTGACATAAGGAATGGTGAAAGGGACAACTCTTTGGAAGCGAACTGATTCTGTGCGAGGGAAGTAAGTCCAAGTGTAGGATGGATTACTTGTGGAAACAGGGACGGGATCAGTGTTGGGAAGAGCTAATTTATGCGGTTCAGGAGATCCAAGCGGGTTCTCATTGTTGGCAATAGTAGTAGAGATGGCAGGCGTTTCACAAGCAGGTTTAGGTGCTTGAGATGGGGAGGAAGCAGATGCTTGAGTTGTAACAGGAACATGTGCTGGAGGCATGACGAGAACAGGTACTGGAGGCGTTACGGAGGCAGATACCAAAGATGACACCGGCAGTAAGACTGGTGGTTTTGTCGGGCAAGATTGAGCTTGTGCGCTGGGTTGTGATGCCAGAGGAACTTGAGCAGTGACATGTGGGAATGGTGCTAAAGGAATTTTAGCAGTAGCCTTGTTTTGGATAGCAGCTATTCCAGGAGAGCGATTTCGATTATCACAAAATGCAAGGAAAACATCCCGAGTGTACTGATGATGGTCATACCAGTTGCGGCCAGCTCGAGAATTGATGAGAAATATAAGATCAACGAATGTGGTTAATGTTTGTTGATCGTCCATACTGATAGAACGATAGCCGGTCTGAACGTGGTATTCTAGGTCAGCAACATAACCATAATCAATGATAGTTGTAATAAACCTATCCCAGGTG
Source organism: Pseudo-nitzschia multiseries (assembly GCA_037355745.1). Lineage (NCBI taxonomy): Eukaryota > Bacillariophyta > Bacillariophyceae > Bacillariales > Bacillariaceae > Pseudo-nitzschia > Pseudo-nitzschia multiseries. The sequence goes on along the minus strand of CM074787.1, from coordinate 9,588,276 downwards.
GTTAAGCCTGCCAGAATGAGGGCTTCACATAGATGGTTACAAGCTTCCTGAGGAACATCCAGTGTTGCATGTAGGACGTGTGCAAGTTTCAAATCAAATGATGGAAACAGTGGTCTGAGATCAGGATCGTAAATGGTCATAGTGGCACTATGGACTCGTGTCGGAGAAAATTTGATATCTCTGTCAATATGGGGAGATAGGGGACAAGGATGATACCAGTATGTTCACAATAATGTGGAGAATCGTTTTCGATGCAATACGACGGGTCGGTGAAGTGGTGAAGCGACGAAAATTCGTTTAATCGGATCGCCGTTGTTGGTGGCGGCGGCGTTGATAATAAATAGCGTCGGCGATTGTCAACAGAGGAGTTTTGAAGAAACAAAACGTCATCGGCGACGAATAAGCGAGCGTACCGTGAATAATCGAGCGATGGTAGTTGTTGCCGAACAACGTTGTTGGCAAATTGATTGAGTATTGTACGTGTTGTCGTTGGCGTCGGCAGCAAAGAATTGATCGTAAGGACGAGTTGCAAAAGACAATAGGATGGTTGTTGTTGTTGTTTTCGAAAATCGTTGTCGTTTCTGTTGCTCTGGTCTGCGCAACGAAAATTCGGTCAATCAGTGATCATCAATCGTAGTATCGAAGAATCGATCGATCGTATGACGGTATACGATCTGCCGGTGGCGTGGCGATTTTGATGAAGAAGTGATCGTAGATTCTTGCGTATCAAAAAGGGTGATTGATCGTAGAATCAAATCGTAAGCATCGTAAGTCTGATGGGTCGGATAAGGCAATTATCGATGGAACAATTGCAGTCGGTGGTTTATGGTGCTTAGCACAATCAAATGGGCGTCGACGGGTCCTGATACGAGATATGGTGAATCTGTCGAGTGAGAGATTCTTGGATGGAGAGATTGCTATTGGCGTGTCCAATGCAATGGGCTTCTAATAAAGACTTCGGCGTGTCCGATTGGTGTCTTTCTTGTTGTGTGATCGGATCAGAGAACTATCGATCGTCGGCCGTAGTCGAGCGTTCGATGATCTGCTGTCGGATTGTCGTTGACTGTTCTTCTTATGCAAGCTGCCTGAGAGCTTGCGACTGTTAATCTATTATTTTCCTTCTGAATCCGATTCGTTGAGAGTCTGATTCAAGGACTTCTGACGAACAGCAACGCTGTGTTAGTGTGTTAGTAGACGAACGATTGTACTCTACGCGTGACAATTGTGTTTGGATACTTTCGGCAACGGATAATCGGACTACAGGCGAGACTAGGGAAACGCCAGATCTCCTCTTGCTGTGACTTATTCAGATTGCAGCGAGACAGACCTTAGTATGTAAATTACAGGTAGTTGGTAGCAACTAGTGTGAATTTTGGGATATAAATCAGTTGAATGTTAAAAGTATGAGATAAGAGAGTAATCTTGCTGGAGAGCATGATATCTCTTTTAGTGCAGTAATGAATACAGTACACCGCTAATCGTACAGCACTGTAGAATCACTGCTGTACAGCACTGTAGAATCACTGCTATCATGAGAAGCTTCCTTCTAATCGTACAGCACTGTAGAATCACGTGCTATCATGAGAAGCTTTCTTCTAATCGTGATCACTGAAGCAGCTGTTACAGGAAGCTTCTTCGAACCTCCTTGAATATCGAAACACATGATTGGAGGTATCAAACGGCTATACCGGAACCAGGCAATTCACCTTGTTTTTGGTCATGAAAACAAAAGAACCTTGCTTCCGATCTTAAGTATCGAACTTTGGTCGTGAAAACAGAAAGAAAATGGGCCTTCCCGGTCATTCGGTCTTCGAGAAGAATATTCCAATCCTGTTTACAGAAAGTATGGGCCTTCCCGGTCATTTGGCCTTAGATAGAAGAATATTCCAATCCTGCTTACAGAGGTGCATATGACTCGATCCTGCTTACAGAGATGCTCCAATCTTGCTTACAGAGGTGCATATGACGCGAACGGTATTATCGTACCACTCCAGCTGTAGTACTGTAAATTACGTAGAAATCTACGTAAGTTCAAGTACTGGCCTGTGGTTCCCTTTGCATACGTACGAAAGGAATTTAATATGCCCCATCTTCTTGAACGTGATCAAGTGTATCACATAGCTCGAAAAGAAGAACAAGTAAATTTTGTGAGTACGTATGTGGAAGCAATTTAATAGGTCATAAAGTTCCCGCAGTGGCAAAAGAAAATACTTATTCATTTGTCCCCAGTCGAGACTCAGTAAGAATATTCTTCCTGCTGGCAGCGCTGAATGATTTGAAGGTTCTCTCAGCTGATATTCAAAATGCATATTTGACAGCCCCGATTAAAGAGAAATACTTTCTAAAAGCGAGAGCTGAAGATGGTTTTCCACCACATCTTGCAGGAAGGCCTTGCAAGATTGTCCGCGCATTGTATGGACTGCCGGTTGCAGGTGCATCTTTCAGGTCATACCTCACACAGCATTTGAGAGATCTTGGATATTCACCTTGCAAAGCAGATCCGGATGTGCACTTACGAATTGAAACCAGGAAAGATGGATCCAGGTACTGGGCAATGCTCATTGCCTACGTAGACGACATCTTATGTTCTGGTGAAGATCCAAAGTTCCAGCTTGAAAACATCGAGCGCAAGTTCAAACTGAAGGATGATACTATTGAAGAGCCAACCCTGTATCTGGGAGCAGATATTGGAAAATTCTACTTTGAAGGTGATTCAAAGCCAAGATGGTCATTATCAAGCACTAAGTATACGGCAAAAGCTGTTGCAGCAGTCGAACAAGAGTTAGGAACTGAAAAATATGGTTACAAGTATTTACCAAAATCAGCGTCCAGTCCACTGTCACATGATTATCGACCGGAAATTGATATATCAGAGGAATTGAATCCTGAATTGCAAAACTACTATCAAGGTTTGATTGGAGTCCTCAGGTGGATTTGTGAATTAGGAAGGCTGGACATTGTAATACCAGTCTCGCTGATGTCAAGGTATCTGGCACAAGCAAGGATTGGGCATTTGAATCAGTTGTTTCATATATTTGCATATTTGAAAAAGTACAACAGGTCAAAATTGGTTTTTGACGATACTGTACCAAGCGTTGATGAGAGTAAATTTCAAAAATGTGACTGGTCTGAATTTTATCCTGGTGCTGCTGAAGTCATACCAGCAGATATGCCTGAAGCTTTGGGAAAACATGTAACAATGAGTTGTTTTGTTGATGCTGACCATGCTGGATGCAAGGCAACAAGAAGGTCTCATACCGGCGTTATTATCTTCATTAATAATGCACCGATCATTTGGTTTTCCAAAAGACAAACAACAGTTGAGACATCAACTTTTGGATCTGAAATCATTGCTTTGAAAATTGCGATCGAATTGGTTGAAGGTCTAAGGTACAAGTTGAGAATGATGGGTGTTCCAATTGACGGAAGCACAAATGTGTATTGTGATAATGATTCTGTTGTCACGAATGTTACACGACCTGAAAGCCCATGCAAGAAGAAGCACAACAGCATCGCATACCACAAAGCACGCGAATCTATTGCAGCAGGAATTATCAGAGTTGCAAAAGAACCAGGTTCAACAAATATCGCTGACTTGTTTACCAAGCTAATGAGTGGCGCTGTCTTTCGAGAACATTGTTCCCGATGCATGTGGTAGGCTTGTTTTGTTTTGTATGCGGTAAGTAAGTAAGGAACAAATCAATCATTCAGTGGAATGTTCGATCGATCGTTCGACCGAAGCAACAAGTTGATTTACGTTCGATCTGCAACGAGCATTTCGAAAAATGGATAATTTGATCCATGAATACAATATATCAAACCGGCAAGGATCAGGGCAAAATGCCATGATACAAGCCAGAATGAAAGGCAAAACGCCGCCCCATTTCTTTTTGATAGGGCCTCTGATGGTAGACTGGATACAGTTTGGTATTCAACTCACGATGAACATATTAAGCCATAGAATCCAGCCGATTAACGGTTGGAGGATTTATGACTGAAGGGGACTGAAAAGAATTCACCGTGTAGACGCGTATTCGTACGTACTAAGCGGGCGTATCGCACGAAAAGTCATAAGGGCAAATAACCTTATTCGTAAGGTTATTTAACTTGAGTGAATAATCGTCGGCGCTTTCATGTGGATTGTCTCTTCACCGGATTTCCCCAACAGCTCACTCTTTGAAGAAATAACAACTCTAAAACACTATCATGCCCTAAAATCTACGTACAACCTAGTACTAATTCTACATGATAAGGTACAATAACATGTGATATTTACCGAAAATATCACGGTGAATTACGGTAACAAAAAGACCGATCGAAGATGGTCTCGCTTGTGTTTTGTGTCTTAAGAATTACATGTGTTTTGTGTGCTTGAAATTACACGATACGACGAGTAATTCACCGACGAGTAATTAACCTGTCGATCGGCATCGACAAGATTGGCATCGACAAGGCCGAATGAACTGTAACAATGATCTTACTCACTAAATCAATCGATCGTAAGGTCGTTTGCGTTTGTTTGTTACGACACACTTTTTCTATCATAAACCAAGAACTCCAAAAAGTTGGTAGGATAGGCAAACGGTTCTAGACGACAATACTAACAAGGCCTGCAAGTCTCAAAGGGATCTGCCGTACGCGTTAGAAGCAATAGGAGGGCCTAGCAGAGGACTCCACATCCGAATTTTCACCTCCACAGAAAACACCCCCTCCAAACCCAAGGGACAGCAGATATCTCCATACTGAAGTCACTGCGGGCAACGATATTGCAGGGATCCCTTCATTATACTAAGAAGGACAAGGCCTGCAAGTTTCGAATCGATTGATCGAGCACATTAGAAGAATCAAACCGGTGAAGCAGAAGGGACAAATTTGGTTGTATTTCAAGGAAGCAACCCAAATAACAGCGACAGCGGATATCTCTATAACAACGACACCAACAGCAACGATATTGCAGGGTCCCCTTGATTACATCTATGAGAAGACGCCGCCCAAGTTTCGTATTGATCCATTGAGCGGATTAGAAGGAATGGACTCAACATTGCAGAGTGACAAATTTGGTTGTATTTCAAGGAAGCAACCCAAATAACAGCGACAGCAGATATCTCTATAACAACGACACCAACAGCAACGATATTGCAGGGTCCCCTTGATTATATCTATGAGAAGACGCCCGCCAAGTTTCGTATTGATCCATTGAGCGGATTAGAAGGAATGGACTCAACATCGCAGAGTGACAAATTTGGTTGTATTTCAAGGGAGCTACCCAAATAACAGCGACAGCAGATATCTCTATAACAACGGCACCAACAGCAACGATATTGCAGGGTCCCCTTGATTACATCTATGAGATCTATGAGAAGACGCCGTCCAAGTTTCGTATTGATTCATTGAGCGGATTAGAAGGAATAGACTCAACATTGCAGAGTGACAAATTTGGTTGTATTTCAAGGAAGCAACCCAAATAACAGCGACAGCAGATATCTCTATAACAACGACACCAACAGCAACGATATTGCAGGGTCCCCTTGATTACATCTATGAGAAGACGCCCGCCAAGTTTCGTATTGATCCATTGAGCGGATTAGAAGGAACGGACTCAACATCGCAGAGTGACAAATTTGGTTGTATTTCAAGGAAGCGGTAGTGGAGGAGGAGCAATTGGGTGGAACGCCGGTGGAGGAGGAGGAGCGATTTGATGCCAACGATTCGTTGCCGTTGTTGCCTCCTATGGGTTGCGCCGGTGGAGGAGGAGGAGCTATTTGGGTGGAGCGCCGGTGGAGGAGGAGGAGCGATTCAATGCCGACGATTCGTTGATTTGTCGATTCGTTGCCGGATGAATCACACTGATCGATTTGTTGCCGTTCCTATTTGAATTCGTTGATTTTTGCCGCCGTTGGTGGAGCGCCGGTGGAGGAGGAGCGATTTGATGCCGCTGATTTGTTTACAAACAATTGGCCCGCTGCCGCCGCTGGTGGAGCGCCGGTGGAGGAGGAGCAATTCGATGCCGACGATTCGTTGATTCGTCGATTCGTTGCCAGATGAATCCCACTGATCGATTCGTTGCGGTTCCTATTCAAATAATATATGATAATTGAACAAAATGGGTGAGGATCTATTGATGTACTACATAGAGTAAATAATAAAAACAGAATAATATAATGTACATCCCAATCGATTCGTAATTATCACCAACCGGGAAAATTCCCCGCACCTACAGGGAAGAATCGATGGTTGCTTCCAATTTGATGGTTGCTTCCGATCCGTTGCTTCCAATCCGTTTGTTTAGATTCGTTGCTTCCGATCTGGTCCTATGAAAATAAAAAGAAAAACAGAGAGGAAATACATTATCAGTAATGCCGGTGGAGTGGAAAACCAATCAATTGCCGTTGCCATTGCCATTGCCATTGCCATTGCCGTTGCCGTTGCCGTTGCCGTTGCCGTTGCCTATCTCTCTCATTCTTACCTTTGCTTGTTCCGACATTCCGACAATCGTCCCAATGAAATTGTTGTTGTTGCTGCTGCCGTAGATTTGAAGACTTCTTACTCCTACGTCACGAAAAACAGTATCTTGTTCCAGTTGATATAGATGCAATGGGAGGTTTGTTGCTTTCAAGACGTATATGCTTGTGGGCCAATTCAAACAACAATATCTATCCAGCCATCCCCCTCTTCTCCAATGCTTTCTATTGTCATGCAGTACAAGGCTGTTATTTCGGACTGAAATATCTGAGAAGGGATCGTTGTGCTCGGTGAAGAGGGTCGGATCCCACGTTCTCGGACGGAGTGTTGATTGCAAGAACCAACACTCTACTCAAATAAGTTGGATGTAAGAAGATTATAAAGGGAAAGAGTTTTTTTTTTGTCGCGAGGTAGAAAAAGTGATTTTTGTTGTTGTCCGGAGGTAGAAAAACAATTACTGTGTGTGTGTGTGTGTGTGTGTGTGTGAGAGATTTTTTTTAATAATGAGAGATTTTTTTTTTCGAGGTAGAAAAAAAAATCATCGATCGATATTTGTTTTCTACTTCGTGTCATTAGATTGCAGTAGGTAGATTGCTGTAATATTGATTAGGTTCTAAAATTGTGAGCACTAAGATTAATCGATATCTGGACCCGACTGCACCTCCATCGGTCCCTCTTTACGGGTCGTATGTGCGTTGAGATGAATCGTATCAACAGTTATTTACTTTGGCGACTATCACGAGTAAACAGTCTAGCCTGTCGGACGTACGTATCATAGTCTGCCTGTATGTCCTTCACTGCATGATTTCTAGAGTCCCTGTGTCTCCGTGGTAGTACAGTACTAGTAGGAGATACTTATCCTGCGGGTCTCATTTTTTTTCATTGACTCCATCTCGCCACATACACATTGCTAGTTTGATTAACCTGGTCCCGCTCATCAATTTAGTGAGTAGGTCCGCGATATTTGACTCGTCTGGCTCCTTTGCAATCCGGATAATTCCTGCTGCTATGCACTCCCTTGCTTTGTGATAAGCAACACTATTATGCTTCTTCTTACAAGGACTCTCGGGCCTTGTAGTGTTCTTCACGAATGATTCATTGTCACAATAGATATTAGTAGGGCCTTCCAAAGGAATTCCCATCATCCGTAGCTTGTATCTTAGTCCTTCTACCATCTTGATTGCTATCCTAAGTGCGACTATTTCCGAGCCAAATGTAGATGTCTCAACAGTTGTTTGCCTTTTGGAGAACCACAAAATAGGTGCTCTGTTAACAAAGATGATGACTCCTGTATGAGATCTTCTAGTAGCCTTGCAACCTGTGTGATCCGCATCTACGAAACACGTAGTAACAACAGCTTTTCCTTTCGGTTCGGGCATATCTGGAGGCAATAGTTCTTTGGCCTCTGGATAGAACTCACTCCAGTCGCACGACAGAAAATTTGACTCATCTACCTCGGGCGTAGATGCATCAAATACCAACTTGGACTTACTGTAATTCTTTAAGTATGCAAACAGATGAAACAACTGATTGAGATGACCCTCTCTTGCTTGGGCAAGATATCAAGACATAAGCGACACGGGCATAATGATGTCCAATCGGCCGAGTTCGCAGATCCACTGGAGTATCCCTACCAAACCTTGATAATAGTTTTGTTTCTCCGCGTCAAGTTCTGGTGACGCATCTATCTCCGGTCTATACTCAGCGCTCAATGGGGACCTTGCTGTTTTGGGTAGTACCTTATATGCGTATTGTCCGGTTGACAGTTCTTCTTCAACCGACTTGATTGCTTTTGCAGTATACTTAGATGAAGCCATGGACCAGTACGGGTTACCATCGATGTAGGTCTTCCCAATATCGGCCCCTAAGTAGAAGGAAGGTTCTTCAACTGTTCCATTCTTCAACCTGAATTGCCTTTCTATTGCATCCATCTGGAACTTTGGATCCATCCCGCATACGAGAATATCATCAACGTAGGCTACACAGTACTCGTAATAGGCCGTACCATCTGGTTTGAATGCAGATCGGAGGTGCACGTCAGGATCTGCTTTGCAAGATACGTAACCGAGCTCCCTTAAGTGACTAGCCAAGTGTGATCGAAAAGATGCCCCCACAACTGGGAGTCCATATAAGGCCCTTACAATCTTGCAGGGTCTCCCACATAGCTCTGGCGCGAATCCTTGGGCCTCTGTAGCTATTGTGAAGTACTTCTCTTTGATGGGTGCTGTTAAGTAAGCGTTCTGTATGTCCGCACTGAGTACTTTGAGGTTGTTAAGTGCTGCCACTAGGAAGAACAATCGAACTGAATCCCTACTGGGTACGCTGGAATAGGTGTATTCTTTGGAGATCTCTGGGACTTTGTGGCCATCGCTGACTAAGGGTGCCTTCCGAGTTAAGTCAATCTTGACATCAAAGACCATGTGCATGGTTATTTTGGTATGCCCCACTGGTATCTTGTCCTCCTCATTAAATTCAAAGGCGATAGAGCTGTTCCTCATTTCTTTTGCAATAGCCCGAGACCAATGATCGGTCCCCGTTTCTCTATCAATCGCCTTTGCCTCTGCAATAGACTTAGGGAGCCGAACCCTGTACTTATGGGACTTGGTCCAGTACTTGGTTTTAGCGCCAGATAGGATCCGGTCTTTTCTCCGAAGTACCTTATAGGCCCACCACTTAAACGATGGCTCATTTATGATGCCTTCTTCACGGGCGTATATTGCTGTTTCAATTGGGAAGCTTTCCTTCATATCGCTTAACTTTGCCTAGGATGTAGTGCCATCTTTCCACCTAACAAGGAACCTCCATCCTTTGGTTGTTGGCTTTGTTCTAGTTTGTTCGGATTTTGTTGTGTAAGTAGCCTGCTTGATAGTTAAGGCCTCCAAATCCCTTTCGAAATCAATAATCTCATCCATCAGACAATACATGCGCCCTTCATCATCAACGGAAGAATAGATACTTTCTGCAAGTGTATTGGCTGTATAAATTTCAATAGATCCATCTGGCATAGCGACCTCGTAAGACCTTGTGTCTAAGAGGGGATTGTTGTTCTTTTCACCAATCAGCACACCATCCTTATCCCTGCAACGGCTCTTGACTAGCCCCCGGATGTGTTGGTCCCCTATCTGGAGTAATACCTCGGTCCCAAGATACTCATCAAGGTCCTTATCAGATAGGTCATCAACATCCGGGGAAGAAGCCTCGGCTTCTGCCATGAGTACTTCATCCTCTCCCTCATATTTGCCATCAAATAGGCCCAGAGGTGGTTCTCCAAGTTCATTTTCAAGATAAGTATCGGAAGGTTTGACCTCATCACCTATTTTGCGTTGATTTCCTTGTTGTGTGCTTCCAACTGTGATAGGATATCTGGGTGTCTCCATTCTTCCTCGGATATAGCCCGGGTGCTGTTTGTTATGTGAACTTTTCCGGTCTTAAACAAGACATAGTGACAATCTCCACCACCGAAAGTATCCCCACATGGGCCCAGCCACCGGCCAAGCCTATTTGTCTTTCCATTTAAGTCATACCACCAGATGAAATTGTACCAATCGTGGATCATATACAGGGTGATATCTGGAGTATACCCATGCACCAATTCAAAGCTAGTCCTCCCCATTGAGGAAGGGTCACTTGATGCCACAAGGTTCATCCGCCCGGCCGCTAACATTCCACAGAAGGCCCAACACCTCCTGGGACTGCCCTTCTTAGAAGTCATCCAACGGATTGCCCTCCTCAGGTCCCCGGCACTGTGTTTTGCTGTATTCTGCCAAGAGCAGTGAGGCTGTATATATGTTTGTCGAATGTGGTACTCCGACCTGAGTTTGTGCCATCCGGTGTTGTGTGTTTCATGGTTGCCTTAGGCCTTTGCCCCATCAGTAACAAGGTGTTCTGGGATTCCCACTTCGTTGATAAAGCAAGATAAGCCATCGTGGCACCGAACTTCTCCCTTCACGGGATAGAAGGCCACGTAGCCCTTTCCATTTGCAAAGATCTGAGCTGCTGTATCATTTTGGATGATACTGGGAACTTTGAACTTCATAGTATCGGCGTACCAACGACCCTTGAGCATCCTCCTATTCCTCCACTTCTGTGTCTTCAGTCTCTTTGTAATAGGCTGGAACAATTGTCGAATGCCATCCTGGGTAGTGACTTCAATAGTAGCCTTGGCCCGCTTCTCACTGATGTTCCACATCTTAGCAATGGCCTTGGCATCATACCTGTCAACCTTGTCAGGTATCCTTATTGGAGGTCCCCATTGTCCCCGTCGTATGAAAGACTTCTTGTCAAGGGACATTTCTTGGTCTAGGACATCTTGTTGGCGCCTTAACAGCGTCCTTTCCTTGGTGCAAGCCTTGGCTTCCTGTTGAATGGCAAGCTCAGCTTCAGATAATGAGGACGATGAAGGCTTGGTGGAAACATCAGAAATCATAGAATTTGCTGAATTTCGAAGATTTTCTTGGTCCTCCCCGGTGGTTCCAGCAAGGGCTGAAATCAACCTGGTGGAAACGCCCGTTGGAGTATATCCGGTGCGTTGGGAAGGAACTCTACTAGTACAGACAGAAGCCAAATGGAGTAGCCGGGTTGTGTCGTACCCTGTGCCGAGCGGTTCAGGATGAATCGTGGGTGAATATTTGATGGAGGTCCCACAAACCGGCAGGCACCCTGAAAGAGTAGCAACAACCCGCGGGAAAGAGGCATTGGTGGCTTCTTCCTCCTCTGCAAAGTGAGAGGAGTAGGGATCCCAGGTGTGGGTATCTGTAGCCAGTATGTGTTCACAGTTTGCCAGTTCCTTCTTTGTAGGTTTGCGGGAATCAAAATAGGATATGACTCCTTCAACTTTGAGAGGAATAAAGAGCTCAGTGTCTTCGGATTGGAATGTAATCCCGTGTGTAGAAGTGGAGTCGTATCGCCTTGGGGTGTCCTCAACCTTGTTGAAGTTGCAGTCCTGGACTTGATTGGGACATACCAAGCTGTGTTGCAACTTGGTGTCAAAGAACAAAGCCTGCCCAAAGACCAAGATGTAAGTAATCCCATCAGTTGGGTCAGTCCAAGCTGTGGCGCAACGGGCAATAGGGACATTCTTAAGCGGTGAGTAGGTATCTGAAAATGGTGCAACATCCACATATGTCAAGATAGAATCCAATGAATCGAGTAATACCATATTTGATCCCGCAGCTGTTGTATCAGCGTGGCTGTCCAACTCGCATCAACCGTTATCTTGAGATGGTGAGCCAAAACTCTTGATATGGACTATCGGCCGGCCTACCCGGGATACAATCGACAGGCCCCGGCCGGCAAATCAATCTTGATTCTTCTTCTTGTGAGTATGGCTACCGAATTGGTTGCCGGCCGGCCCCTTTGCCGTAGTGTTGTCTCCCTTGGCTTCGACCATAGAAACTTGCGCAGACTGTCCTGGGGAGTTGAGGGAGGGGCGTAGGGCCCTTATTTGGTTCTTTTGGGCCAAAGACATAGTGATCCAGATTTCTTTTGGATAGATTTTACCCTCGAGAGGCCCATTGTATGTACCGGAAGCCTTCTGTTTCTTGTTGTTGCCGGACTTCTTGTTGGAGGAGGAGTTGCCTTTGTTGTTGCGTTTGTTGCCCCTTTTTCCCTTGAATGAAGAGATATTTCTCTGACTGCCTTTACGACTGGCTTGCATCTTCTTGATACCAAGCGCCTGAGTGAAGTGGGCGGCAGCCTTGTCAAAGTTGTCATACATGCCACCTCCTTCGTTTAGGACCAATTGGACTGCCATTTCGAGTCTTGGATCCGATATAGAGTGGCAGAAATCAGTAACAAACTGATCTTCCGGTGGGAAAGCCTTATGCCGCAACAGGAACTCCTTTGCATCATACCATCGCCTTTTGTGCTTGTCGAAACTGTAGTTCTTGGTATCCCCGGAATAGGTAGAACTCTGTAGGAAGGCCCTCTTTTCTTCTATGAGAAGTCTTATATTCGTTGATTCGTATGCTTGAGAGTAGAGGGTGAAATATGCCTTTCTCCCATCCCCTTCGGAGCCAAGACCTTGGATGTAGGACCAACCGGGGCCCGCCCCTACCAATTTGAAAAGGATTCCCCATAGAGTATTGTTGTCTTTGGTCCAGTGGGATCCTGAATGAACCGTGCATCGTATAGAGTATTCATTCCAGTCGGCATACATGTCTGTCGGGGCAGATCCAACGGTCCCCCCCCTCTCAGCATCGCCAACTATAGAGTCCTTCCGGATTGTGTAGAGTAGAGATGTTTTGGTGACACCCCTTTTGTGTCGAAGATACTCCCTGAATCGTTCATCGAATTCCTTGAATTTCGACATTGCAGTGAGTGGTTCTGGGAGAGTAAGATCCCCGGCCGCTGTGTTGCTGTCGTCCTCCTTGAGGGACTTGAGGCAAGTTCTAGTCTTGGACTCTGCATCCGGGTCAGCCATCCAGTCAACCAGAGTAGCTGTAGCCCCAATGAGGGGCTGAAATTCGATCCAAGCCACAAACAACTTGAGCCGATCCCCGAAGACCCTCCCCACATACACTTGTTTTGGGTCGGGGCAGTAGTTGTGTTTGGTCTTGTTGACACCATTCACCAGGGATTTGATTGCGGATTCATCCATGTCTCGGAGGGAGTCAGTACTGCTGTTGCCAGTCTGGAAAAGTTCGTCTGCCGTAATCCGGTTCAATCCGAAAGATTCCAAGATTTCTCTGAACACTATTTTGGTTGGGGTTAGGGACCTTTCCCCTGCGTATCCAGGGATTCCCCCCAGTTCATTAGCGCGTTCGATTGCATCTTGAACCTCTTGTGTGAGTGCCGGAGCCCGGTTAGTATCCATCATGGTCCTAATAAATTCCATTTGCGCCGTTGTAAAACCGAGATTGGCAGGAATGGCTGGCCCATTGTTGGCGGGTCCACCAGCTGCTGGGTTAGCGGCGGCAGCCGCTGGATTAGCGGCCGCATTGTTGTTGCGTTGGTTCTATCGGGCTGTTCTTCCTCTCACCATGGTCAGTATATTGCGTCTGGAATAGTTGCTTACTTGTTCTGTAAGTGATATATGAATGATTTTCTGAAGGGATATTGGATTTCTCAAATAATCATTCTCTTCGCAATATCACTAGTAGTGGATACTTTCTCGTGGTTTCTCCTTGCAAAATTCTACAAACGTTTCTATTCTGAATGCAAATCTCTCAGTTGCCCCATACTTAAGCGAACTGTTTGGGTTCTGATTTGAATCGGGGCCGTTGATTTGGTTTATGAATCTCTTTGCGGGCCGTTGGGTTTACTCGTGCGGGAATCTAGTGGCCGTTTGATCCAGCCCGCTACTGATTCCCACAGAAATCTGCGGCCGTTGAATTGCTTGTACAGAAATTGGGGCCGTTGGTTTGTTTTCCCGTTATTTTACGGTTACGAGTCCAACGGATCCCTCTAATGAGCGGGAGTTGAAACTGCTCTAGAATAGTTCAACTGCCCTCTCCGTGTAGTGGCTAGGTCCAGCTTAGTGCACACGTCTGTGCGCTGCCCCGCTGTATGTTAGTAATTTTCTCCCCGTACGGAGGACACACGTCTCCGATACTTGGCCAGTCCTTTGCTGCATTTCCAGCTAGTACCATGTGGCCGTCCATCTTGTACTATTCGGCCAGTAGCTTGTTGCAGTTTCTATGCACACCTAGGTGTGTTGCAAGTACTTATCGTGTTGTTTGAGGTGCCATGTGGACCTCTCCATGCTTGAATTGGAACACGTTTACGTTTGAATGTAAAGACTGCGACTGCTTTGGCCCGGGATTCAATGTCTTGTATCGATGGCATTTGCTCTTCCCCCTAGGCCGTTATGTCGTTTGAGAGAAGCAAGAGGTATTAGCTCAAGCCAGGCTGCACTAGTGCCATTACGCTTCTAAGTGCTCAAAATTAGACATAGCCTTCTGGGTCTTTGATTAACCGGTGATCAGTCGGTAATTGGTCTCGCTCCTTCTATTGTCGTGTGAACCGCTGGGACACTCATCTGAACGGTAGCCGATTGTTGACTAAGCACCCTTTTGGTTAGAATCTGTGGGTCTGATAAACTTTGTTTTCTACTTCGTGTCATTAGATTGCAGTAGGTAGATTGCTGTAATATTGATTAGGTTCTAAAATTGTGAGCACTAAGATTAGTGCTTTGCAGGGGCCCTGTGGAGTTGTTGAGTACGTAGTTATTGTATGTATTGTAAGTATGTGTCAGTAAAGTTATGGTAAGAAGTACTCATACAATAACGCGTACAATTTCTACTAGTACTAGTGTGCATCAAGTCAGATCAGAATTTGTTAATTTCCTTTTGAAACTGGCTGTTGAGCTGATTCAATCCAAAGGCAAAGAAGAGCAACAGGAGCTGTGGCTGCAGGCCGGTTGAGGTGCCGGTCTGTTTGTGGTCTAATATTTCTCTGATATCCACTACGATTGAACGCTAGTCCAATCAGATCTATTCTAACTACCGGTGGGCTCAGTCAGTTAGATCTTAGGCTTGTAGTTCTACAGTAGGACGCAAGAACGTCCGATGCAAGGTTTAAGGTTGAATAATCAAATAATCTAAAAGTATAAGATGAAGAGATGTTTCTTGCTGGAGAGCAAGTATCTCTTTTAAAGATCGTACGAACTGCCAGCACGTATTTTATACAGCAGAAAACAAGTAACAAGTTCGTGAGCAGCGCTTCGAACCTCTGCTGTCTTTTCTTGAAAACAGGATTAGCCGTAGATTGAACCGATGATTTGTAATCGAAGATTCTCAAAAACACCATGAATCATAGAATCACGTCGTAAGATTTCGTGTGATCGTAGATTAGATTCTTCAGGTGACGTCGTCGTAGAGCCAATTGGCACGCAAGAGAGTAGCATGTAATTGATACAGCTGGATCTTGATAGCATCACGATGCCGCTTGGTGATACAAACAGCAGGCAAAACGTAGGTCATAGGATGTGCTTCATAAGTAGGATTCCCAACTGGATAAGCACATGGCTTCCGAGCAGAACAAAATGATGCCCCATAAAGGGGCTTCCTAACTGAGCTTGAAACGACACTATCTTTAGAAGATGCCCCAGATGGTGGAAGTTGCAAAGAAGAATTGCAAGAAGGCTGGGGTGCAGAACGAGCACGAAGAAATACCACGGTTTCAGACTGAGGAGAAAACGTCCATCGGGAGTTGGCTGGAGATGGATATGAAGTTCGAGCGCAAGTGGAATGTGATGCGCCATTGCGTTTAGGGGGGACATCTCCAGTAGGAGTGTCTGCAGGAACAATATTAGGAGTGGAGGAATAGGCGATTCGCTTGAAGCGGACTGAATCAGTGCTAGGTGAATACTTCCAGGTGTAGGAATAAGTCCCGGTGGAGGTGGAATCATCAGTGGATCCAGGATTGGAACTACGAGGAAGTCCGGTAGGGGTCTCAGGATTGTCAACATTAGGATGGGGAGCCGTTTTGCAGGCAGTAGTAGGAGGGCTGTTATGAACAGCGGGAGTGCTACTGGTGGAATGAACAGCCGCATGAGTTGACACTGGTGGAGTTGGTCGAGGCGTCACGATATTGCCGACGGCAGGAGGCCGTACCGGAACAGGACCTGGAGAGGACACTGGTGCTGCTGGAGGCATTGGATGTGACACTGGTTTGTGGAGCTTGACAAAATCAAAGTAAGCCTGACGACCATCGCGTGTCCGTTGGTGGTACAACACACATGAGGAAGAAAAATCACCTTGGAACACATGCCGGAGGAGTGTCCAGAAGAATGCACATTGTTCTTCATGGAGGGCCTTGGGGTATCCTGTGAGCACGTGATATGGCCAGTATGGATCAAGGAATGTGGTGGGGTTAATACCATACGCGTCTAGTTGTGCTGTAAATTGTACAATCCAATGTTCAAATGTTGCATCATTTTGTAGCACTGGAAAGGTGGTTTCGTCTCTTGGTTTTCTGATCCATGATTCATATTGGAGCTGGGCTATCGGTTTTGGCGGCCAGCCATGTTCATCTGTTGATATCGTGGCGCGGTTGGTCACTGCAGAGTCTCGCCTGGCTTGGACGATTCCTTGACAGTAGTCCTTGAAAGCTGTCTTGGTGTAATGGTCGCGTTCTTCCCAGTCTAGACCCTGTTCGGCGAGGTGTTGACCAAAATCAACGAATCGTTGTAGCTTGAGCTGTACATGCCGGGTGAGTGGTACTCTTGTACTCCCGTTGTGATATTCAAGATCATCGATGTATTCAATGTGTAGGAAAGCTGGCCATGTCTTATACCGGGCATTGATGAGTGCCGCACACAAAGTACTGTGAGATTCTTTTGGGACATCGAAGGAGTCGTGTAGGAAGGTGGCTAGCGCTGGATCAAACGATGGGAATAGTGATGCGAGATTCGGGGTATTCATGATGAATGAGCGATATCTCGTTTACGGTGGGGATGTATTGAGACAAGATGGTAGTTACGATGGGCTTCGGACGGGCGAAACGAATTGCTGCGGACGAATTGCTTGGAGTAGTCTCGCCGTTCTTTCGGAATGGTCGGAGAAACCGTTTCCGATGAGATACGACGTGCCGGTGATGCGGAGAGGCCACGAAAATCCGTTTACTGCGTTTGTTGATGTTGACCAAGAACGCCGTAGTTTTCTTCCATTGAGAAAATTGGATATCTCTGTCAGTAATGGGAGATAGAGGGCCAGAATGGGACCAGCGTGTCCGCAATAGCGAGGAGAAGTCGTTCCTGATGAAATACGACGTGCAGGCGGTGTGGCGAGGCTTCGAGAATCGGCGGGGGCGACGTGGTGAAGCAACGAAATTTCGTTTTCGTTGTGTCGTTGTTTCGTTTTCGCAACGACGGTCCGAATTATTTGAAATTTTCGTTTATGTTGGTAAATTCTAGAGTACTGGGGATGGGGAATTGAATGATCGGTGTGGTAACAATCAATATTTCCAAGACGTTGTTATGGATTTGACAAGTGCCGTGTCTTTCCTGTATGTAATCGGACCAGAGAATTATCGATCGTCGTCCGTAGTCGAGTCGATCGATGATCCGCTGTGTGAATACTGTGAGATGTTGTCGCGTAGACGAAAAAGGTGTAAGACAGCTATTGTTGGAACAGCTGTAGTCGGTGGTTTGTGGTGCTTAGCACATCAAGTGATGAGCGTCGATGTGTCCTTGACAAGGTGGTGTCACGTGGAGTGTGGACAGGGAAAATGAGATCCGAAGAACTTGTAATGCGGTCCTTGGATGTAGATATTGCTATTGGCGTGTCCAATGCAATGGGCTTCTATTAAAGACAAACGGCTTGCCCGTTGATGGTCTTTGTTGTGTGTAATCGGATCAGAGAACTATCAATCGTCGTCCGTAGTCGAGTCGATCGATGATCTGCTGTCGGATTGTTTTTCGTCGTCGAATGCTTCTACTGTCGTCTTCTTCTTTTGCAAGCTTCAACAAGCTTGCGACTGTTAATCTGTTAATTTCCTTTTGAAACTGGCTGTTGAGCTGATTCAATCCAAAGGCAAAGAAGAGCAACAGGAGCTGTGGCTGCAGGCCGGTTGAGGTGCCGGTCTGTTTGTGGTCTAATATTTCTCTGATATCCACTACGATTGAACGCTAGTCCAATCAGATCTATTCTAACTACCGGTGGGCTCAGTCAGTTAGATCTTAGGCTTGTAGTTCTACAGTAGGACGCAAGAACGTCCGATGCAAGGTTTAAGGTTGAATAATCAAATAATCTAAAAGTATAAGATGAAGAGATGTTTCTTGCTGGAGAGCAAGTATCTCTTTTAAAGATCGTACGAACTGCCAGCACGTATTTTATACAGCAGAAAACAAGTAACAAGTTCGTGAGCAGCGCTTCGAACCTCTGCTGTCTTTTCTTGAAAACAGCACACTTAACAAGAGATTGCATGTGCGAACCTCTAGTGTGTGTTCTTCTTCGATTGCTGAGTATCGAACGTCGATCGTAAGAATGACTGTGGTTTGATTACTAAGTATCGAATTTTGGGTGTCAGAATGACGATTGCACCTCTGGTTCGGTCTTACTCGTAAGAATGACTGTTGTTCGACCACTAAGTATCGAATTTTGGGTGTCATAATGACGATTGCGCCTCTGGTTCGATCGTATTCCAATCTCACATAGAGAAAGAGGTCTCATTATTCCAACCACTGGAGGTGCACTTCGACTCGTATTATCGTATCATTCCAGCTGCAGTACAGTAAGTTACGTAGGATTGTACGTACATAGGTTCGAGTACCATAAGTGGCTCATACGTACGAAAGGAATTTAATAGAATTACCAAAGGTGTTCTGATCTGTACCAGTTCTTACCAGTTCCAATTCTACCATTAGCCAACCAACCAAATTCATGTGTAAGCTATCAGCAAGGTATCTACATTCATAGGGTTGGAGTTAGATATGAACGAGTAAGCTGTACGAGCTACCGGTAATTACGAGCTGCCAGATCTACAAGCAAGCTACCTACCTTCATACCGATCATACCAATCAATTTATATGACTATTCAAGTGACGTCATTTGCGCAAGCTCTTTTTTAAATTCGAACAAGCAAGCTGTACAAGCTACCGGTAATTACGAGGTACCAGATCTACAAGAAAGCTACCTACCTTCATATTGATCATACCAATTGATCTATACAACCAATCAAGTGAGTCATTCGCACAGTGCAAATCTCTCCAATCCCTAACCAAAATATAATTCAATCGTCAACCCAAAAACCAACCAGATTTGAACACAGTGCAAATCTTTCCAGTCCCTAACCAAAATATAATTCAATCGTGAACCCAAAAACCCACCAGATTTGAACACAGTGCAAATCCTGCCAGTCCCTATCCGAAATATAACTCAGTCATCAACCCAAAAACCCACCAGATTTGAGCACAGAGCAAATCCTGCCAGTCCACAACCGAAATATAACTCAGTCATCAACCTAAAAACCCACCATATTTGAACACAGTGCAAATCTTTCCAGTCTCCAACCAAAATATAACTCAATCGTTAACTCAACAACCCACCAGATTTGAACACAGTGCAAATCTTTCCAGTCCCTAACCAAAACATAATTTCATCATGAACCCAAAAACCCACCAGATTTCAACACAGTGCAAATCCTGCCAGTCCCAGACCAAAATATAACTCAGTCATCAACCAAAAAACCTATCAGATTTGAACACAGTGCAAATCTTTCCAGTTGCTAACCAAATATTACTCAGTCATCAACATAAAAACCCATCAGATTTGAACACAGTGCAAATCTTTCCAGTCCCTAACCAAAATATAATTCAATCGTGAACCAAAAAACCCACCAGATTTGAACATAGTGCAAATCCTGCCAGTCCCTATCCAAAATATAACTCAGTCATCAACCCAAAAACCCACCAGATTTGAGCACAGAGCAAATCCTGCCAGTCCACAACCGAAATATAACTCAGTCATCAACCTAAAAACCCACCATATTTGAACACAGTGCAAATCTTTCCAGTCTCCAACCAAAATATAATTCAATCGTTAACTCAACCACCCCCCGGATTTGAGCACAGCGCAAATCTTTCCATCCCCCACCAAAATATAACTGAGTCATCAACACAAAAACCCACCATATGTGAACACAGTGCAAATCCTGCCAATCCCCAACCAAAATATAACTCAGTCATCAACCAAAAAACCCACCAGATTTGAACACAGTGCAAATCCTGCCAGTCCCCGAAAAAAATATAACTCAGTCATCAACCCAAAAAACCACCAGATTTGAAAACATTGCAATCTCTGCCAGTCCCCAACCAAAATATAACTCAGTCATCAACCCAAAAACCCACCAGATTTGAGCACAGTGCAAATCCTGCCAGTCCCGGACCAAAATATAACTCAGTCATCAACCCAAAAACCCACCAGATTTGAACACAGTGCAAATCTGTTCCATCCCCCACCAAAATATAACTCAGTCATCAACCCAAAAACCCACCAGATTTGAACACAGTGCAAATCCTGCCAGTCCCTAACCGAAATATAACTCAGTCATCAACCCAAAAACCCACCAGATTTGAGCACAGTGCAAATGCTGCCAGTTCCTGACCAAAATAAAACTCAGTTATCAGTCCAAAAACCCACCAGATTTGAGCACAGTGCAAATCCTGCCAGTCCCTAACCGAAATATAACTCAGTCATCAACCCAAAAACCCACCAGATTTGAGCACAGTGCAAATGCTGCCAGTTCCTGACCAAAATAAAACTCAGTTATTAGTCCAAAAACCCACCAGATTTGAGCACAGTGCAAATCCTGCCAGTCCCGGACCAAAATATAACTCAGTCATCAACCCAAAAACCCACCAGATTTGAACACAGTGCAAATCTTTCTAGTCATTAACCAAAATATAATTCAATCGTGAACCCAAAAACCCACCAGATTTGAACACAGTTCAAATCCTGCCAGTCCCTATCCGAAATATAACTCAGTCATCAACCCAAAAACCCACCAGATTTGAGCACAGTGCAAATCCTGCCAGTCCCCGACCAAATTATAACTCAGTCATCAACCAAAAAACCCACCATATTTGAACACAGTGCAAATCTTTCTAGTCACCAACCAAAATATAACTCAGTCATCAACCCAAAAACCCACCAGATTTGAGCACAGTGCAAATCCTGCCAGTCCCCGACCAAAATATAACTCAATCATCAACCCAAAAATCCACCAGATTTGAACACAGTGCAAATCCTGCCAGTCCCTAACCGAAATATAACTCAGTCATCAACCCAAAAACACACCAGATTTAAACACAGTGCAAATCTTTCCAGTCTCTAACCAAAATATAACTCGGTCATCAACCCAAAAACCCACCAGATTTGAACACAGTGCAAATCCTGCCAGTCCCTAACCGAAATATAACTCAGTCATCAACCCAAAAACCCACCAGATTTGAGCACAGTGCAAATGCTGCCAGTTCCTGACCAAAATAAAACTCAGTTATTAGTCCAAAAACCCACCAGATTTGAGCACAGTGCAAATCCTGCCAGTCCCGGACCAAAATATAACTCAGTCATCAACCCAAAAACCCACCAGATTTGAACACAGTGCAAATCTTTCTAGTCATTAACCAAAATATAATTCAATCGTGAACCCAAAAACCCACCAGATTTGAACACAGTGCAAATCCTGCCAGTCCCTAACTGAAATATAACTCAGTCATCAACCCAAAAACCCACCAGATTTGAGCACAGTGCAAATCCTTGCCAGTCCCTAACCAAAACATAATATAATCATGAACCCAAAAACACACCAGATTTCAACACAGTGCAAATCCTGCCAGTCCCAGACCAACATATAACTCAGTCATCAACCAAAAAACCTATCAGATTTGAACACATTGCAAATCTTTCCAGTCGCTAACCAAAATACTACTCAGTCATCAACATAAAAACCCACCAGATTTGAACACAGTGCAAATCTTTCCAGTCATGAACCAAAATATAATTCAATCGTGAACCCAAAAACCCACCAGATTTGAACACAGTGCAAATCCTGCCAGTCCCTAACCGAAATATAACTCAGTCATCAACCCAAAAACCCAACAGATTTGAGCACAGTGCAAATACTGCCTGGTCCCAGACCAAAATATAACTCAGTCATCAACCCAAAAACCTATCAGATTTGAACACAGTGCAAATCTCTCCAGTCCCTAACCAAAATATAATTCAATCGTCAACACAAAAACCCACCAGATTTGAGCACAGTGCAAATCTTTCCATCCCCCACCAAAATATAACTGAGTCATCAACACAAAAACCCACCAGATTTGAAAACATTGCAATTTCTGCCAGTCCCGGACCAAACCATAACTCAGTCATCAACCCAGAACCAACCAGATTTGAGCACAGTGCAAATCTTTCCAGTCCCTAACCACAATATAATTCAATCATCAACCCAAAAACCCACCAGATTTGAACACAGTGCAAATCTTTTTAGTCCCTAACCAAAATATAATTCAATTGTCAACCCAAAAACCCACCAAACTTGAAGACAGTGCAAATCCTGCCCATCTCCAACCTAAAATTTACTCAATCATCAACCAGAAAACCCACCAGATTTGAAGACAGTGCAAATCTTGCCAATCCCCGACCAAAATATAACTCAGTCATCAACCGAAAAACCCACCAGATTTGAACACAGTGCAAATCCTGCCCATCCCCATTCTAAAATTTACTCAATCATCAACCCATAAATCAACCAGATTTGAAGACAGTGCAAATCCTGCCAATCTGCGACCAATTCATTACTCATTCATCAACCAAAAAACCCACCATATATGAAGACAGTGCAATTCCTGCCCATTTCCAACCTAAAATTAACTCAATCATCAACCCAAAAACCAACCAGATATGAAGACAGTGCAAATCTTGCCAGTCCCCCACCAAAATATAACTCAGTTATCAACCCAAAAACACACCAGATTTGAACACAGTGCAAATATTGCTGGTCCCCGACCAAAATATAACTCAGTCATCAACCCAAAAACCCACCAGATTTGAGCACAGTGCAAATCCTGCCAGTCCCCGACCAAAATATGACTCAATCATCAACCCAAAAACCCACCAGATTTGAACACAGTGCAAATCTTTCCAGTCCCTAACCACAATATATTATTCAATTGTCAACCCAAAAACCCACCAAACTTGAAGACAGTGCAAATCCTGCCCATCTCCAACCTTAAATTAACTGAATCATCAACCAAAAAACTCACCAAACTTGAAGACAGTGGAAATCTTGCCAATCCCCGATCAAACTATAACTCAGCCATCAATCCAAAAACCCACCAGATTTGAAGACAGTGCAAATCCTGGCCATCCCCAACCTTAAATTAACTCAATCATCAACCAAAAAACTCACCAAACTTGAAGACAGTGGAAATCTTGCCAATCCCCGACCAAACTATAACTCAGTCATCAACCCAAAAACACACCAGATTTGAAGACAGTGCAAATCTTGCCAATCCCCGACCAAACTATAACTCAGTCATCAACACAAAAACTCACAAGATTTGAAGACAGTGCAAATCTTGCCCATCCCCAACCTAAAATGAACTCAATCATCAACCCAAAAACCCACCAGATTTGCAGACAGTGCAAATCCTGCCAATCCCCGACCAAACTATAACCCAGTCATCAACCCATAAACCCACCAGATTTGAAGACAGTGCAAATCCTGCCCATCTTCAACCTAAAATGAACTCAATCATCAACCCAAAAACCCACCAGATTTGAAGACAGTGCAAATCTTGCCCCTCCCCGACCAACCAAACTATAACCCAGTCATCAACCCATAAACCCACCAGATTTGAAGACAGTGCAAATCCTGCCCATCTTCAACCTAAAATGAACTCAATCATCAACCCAAAAACCCACCAGATTTGAAGACAGTGCAAATCTTGCCACTCCCCGACCAAACTATAACTTAGTCATCAACCCAAAAACCCACCAGATTTGAAGACAGTGCAAATTCTGCCAATCCTCAACCAAACTATCTCAGTCATCAACCCCAAAACCCACCAGATGTGAAGACACCAGTGCAAATCTTGTCAATCCTCGACCAATATATAATTCAATCATCAACCCAAAAACCCACCAAACTTGAAGACAGTGCAAATCTTGCCAATCCCTGACCAAAATATAACTCAGTTTCAAAAGATTTGTTCTTAGATGCAGTACATACTCATACTACATACCATGCTTTAGTCATACTTCACTTTTGAGGGGGTGAATGTTAAGGAAACTTTTTTTTAAATATTAGTCCCCCCCCCCCCAATCCAGTAAATACTCATACTGTAGTTAGCTACCTTCATACTGATCTTACCAATCAATCTATACTACCAATCAAGTGACGTCATTTGCGCGAGATTTTCCTTTAAAATGCGCAGTTGAAAACTAGTACAAGCAAGCAAGCTACATACGTTCATACCGATCTTACCAAGTGATCTATACTACGAATCAAGTGACGTCATTCATTCGCGCGAGTTCTATTTTAAATTCGAAAAAAAATTCGATTTGTATGAGAGTAGATGCTACTACATACGTTCATACCAATCCTACTAAGTGATCTATTACCAATCATGCTAAGTGACGTCATTCATTTGCGCGAGTTCTAGAGTAGATGCTACATACGTTCATACTGATCCTACCAAGTGATCTACACTACCAATCAAATGACTGTTGTCAATCAAAAATCGACCGGATACCACAAATACCACAAGTACTTTACATGACCGGTGTTCTTTACTCTTCTTTTTTCTAAGAAATGTCCCTGGAGGTGCTTGTTTCATGACACACTTTTTTGCTCACTTTTTCAAAATGCCGCCAATCCCCGTCACTCTATTATTGCTGCTAAATCGGTCCCCTCTGAGTACTAAGCTAATAGTGCGCTGTGTAATTTTGGTAGCACTGTCTTTAAATTTAGTCTACTACTATGTATCTATCTTGCTGGTGGCAACGTTTGTTCATTTTGATTCGATTGATCGTAGTAAGGCTCTTCATAGTTTGGTTGTTTGCCGTTCAATCACCATTTGATTGCCATTCCCGGTCGACAAATCAGTAGAGTAACATGATGGCGTTCGAATGTGGTAGTATTTGTACATGTGCACCCTCATCTTCCCTTCTATTGGAGGGGAAACAGATGGGTCGGAGAAGGGTCGTCGTCGTTGTTGATTTTTCATATCTTTGTGTGTTATCAACGCCGGTCGAAACGCCGGTCAAAATGCCGCTGCTGGCTGCTGGCTGCTGACTGTTGGCTGCTGGCTTCCTGCTGCTCCAAAACGCCGCTGCTTGCTGCTGGCTTCCTACTGCTCGAAACGCCGCTCCAAAATGCCACTCGAAACGCTGCTGCTCGATGCTGGCTTCCTGCTGCTCCAAAACGCCGCTTGAAACACCGCTGCTGGCTTCCTGCTGGCTTCCTGCTGCTCCAAAACGCCACTCCAGACGCCTCTGCTTGCTGCTGGCCGAAACGGCCCTCAAAACGGCGCTCCAAAACGCCGCTTGATTGCGGTTCGAATACCCTTCCGGATCGAAAACCAAGTAGAGGAATGTGTAGGTATTTGATTTGGTGACATTTTTATACTATTTGTAGGGTGATGAGCCTTCATGGTCTGTTCTATGGAAGGAGAAACAGAAGGGTCGTCAAAATCGAATTAGTGTCGGTTTTTCCGTATCTTCATATACTTGAATCCCTCTTGTCAATTGCCATTCCAGGTCGGAAAATTAGTAGAGGAACATGCTGGCGTTCGAATGTGGTAGTATTTCTACATGTGCACCCTCATCTTCCCTTCTATTGGAGGGGAAACAGATGGGTCGGAGAAGAGTTGTCGTCGTCGATTTTTCGTCGTATCTTTGTCTCCCTTGTTTGCCATTGAATTGCCGTTTGAATACCCTTCCGGATCGAAAACCAAGTAGCGGAATGTGTAGGTATTTGAGTTGGTGTCATTTTGTACTATTTGTACGGTGATGAACCTTCATGGTCTGTTCTATGGAAGGAGAAACAGAAGGGTCGTCGAAGGGTCATGAAATTAATGACATCGGTGATTTCGATGATCGGACTTCCGATCAAAAAAATTGTCTTGTGAGTCTTTTTCTGTGTCATTTGGCTGTGTTTTCAAGGTCTTTTCACTTGTTCTTTTTTTGAAGAGACTTTGGTGTACGAAGTACACACATGTTCATTACCCGTAGACTTGTACATGGTTTTTGTACTGGGTATTTATTGTGGTATTTTTATAACGTACACTCACAGTATTTTTTGCCGACAACAGGGAAAAATTCGATTCGTATGAGAGTACGGTAGATGGCTGTAAGTGCATCAAGTCCGACTCATTCATGTACAAATTGTATCAAATCTAAAAAGTCCGATTGTATCTCTCACCAACTCTCTCATCTGGCAACAATGACAATGGCGACGATGAGAATTGTATGATTTTTATCTGTATTCAGGTTAGATCTTATGGTTACTTGCAACCAAAAAAATGAGAGTTTGCTACCATAAAAATGAACGCGCGCCACTAGATATTACTATTGCTTTTAGAAGAAGCATCTCATTTCCGTAAATAAATGTTTGGGTCCTGTTTTTTACGATTTTTAGTCATAGCGTTTGTACCAAGTCTACTTGTTAAAAACAGATTTTTTTAATATTTCTACATATAATTATCCCCCCCCCAAACCCCCCCATACACTCCGTCTAGAAGGTTACGTTGTCAACTCTTAGGATTAGGGTTAGTGTTTAACGTTCAACTAACAACTCCACCAATTAATCGATATCTGGACCCGACTGCACCTCCATCGGTCCCTCTTTACGGGTCGTATGTGCGTTGAGATGAATCGTATCAACAGTTATTTACTTTGGCGACTATCACGAGTAAACAATTTAGCCTGTCGGACGTACGTATCATAGTCTGCCTGTATGTCCTTCACCGCATGATTTCTAGAGATACGGCCGTTCAATACGACGATTCGATTCGTAGTAGAGGATACTTCAACTTCTGTAGAATTCTACACGATTTTGTACTAGTGTAGATTTCTACACGTTTTTTGTACCGTATATTTACTAGTATTGAATCGGCGTAGGTTTCTACTCCTGTAGAAATCTACAAAATTTTGTACTGGACAATTCCCGTTACTACTAAACTTGTGTAGGTTTCTACTCCTGTAGAATTCTACATGTTTTTTGTACTAGACAGTTCCCTGTACTGAATTCGCGTAGGTTTCTACTCCTGTAGAATTCTACAAGATTTTGTAACAGACAATTCCCAGTACTGAATTTGCGTAGGGGTCTACGCAAGTAGAATTCTACACGATTTTGTAACAGACAATTCCCAGTACTGAATACGCGTAGGTTTCTACGCGAGTAGATTTCTACACGCTTGTTGTACTAGATACTTACTAGTATTGAATCGGCGTAGGTTTCTACGCCTGTAGATTCATACACGCTTTTTGTACTAGATATATACTAGTATTGAATCCGCGTAGGTTTCTACGCGAGTAGATTTCTACACGCTTGTTGTACTAGATACATACTAGTATTGAATTGGCGTAGGTTTCTACGCGAATACATTTCTAAACAGTTTTTGTACTAAATACATACTAGTAGTATTGAATCGGCGTAGGTTTCTACGCAAATATATTTCTACACGGTTTTTGTACTAAATACATACTAGTATTGAATCGGCGTAGGTTTGTTTCTACGCGAATAGATTTCTACACAGTTTTTGTACTAGATAATTTCTGGTAGTGAAATTGCGTCCCACTCTATGGCTCTCCTAGTCTACAGTAGTACATGGTAGTACCGTAAAGTATTTGTGAGGAGTCCACAATGCTTACGAATTCTTTACACCTTGCCCACCAGAGGGTATTTTTGGTCCGGTCCAAGCCAGGAATACATTTTTCATGACTCATCAAATGCATATTGGGAACAACTTTGCCCCACAGAATGCCAGAAATGTTGTGGTTGAACTCTCCAAATGGCAAACATGAGGGTATTTTTGGTGAAATTCCAGGGCACAAACTGACTTATTGGGTAATGACTCCTAAAGTATCCGGTCCAAGCCAAGAATACATTTCTCATGACTTATCAAATGCATATTGGGAACAGCTTTGCCCCACAGAATGCTGGAAATGTTGTGGTTTGACTCTCCAAATGGCAAACATGAGGGTATTTTGGGTGCAATCCCTGGGCACAAACTGACTTATTGGGTAATGACTCACAAAGTATCCGGTCCAAGACATGAATACATTTATCATGACTCATCAAATGCATATTGGGAACAACTTTTACCAACCAAATGCTAGAAATGATGGGATTGGACTCTCCAAATGGCACAAATGAGGGTATTTTGGGTGCAATTCCAGGGCACAAACTGTCTCATTGGGTAATGACTCCAATAGTATCTGGTCCAAGCCAGGAATACATTTATCATGACTCATCAAATGCATATTGTGACCAACTTTT
The DNA here is from genome assembly GCA_037355745.1 of Pseudo-nitzschia multiseries. NCBI lineage: Eukaryota > Bacillariophyta > Bacillariophyceae > Bacillariales > Bacillariaceae > Pseudo-nitzschia > Pseudo-nitzschia multiseries. Next base: position 9,559,863 of record CM074787.1, on the reverse strand, counting down.
GCCACACAGAATGCCCAAAATGTTGGGGTTTGACTCTCCAAATGGCAAACATGGGGGTATTTTTGGTGCAATTCAAGGGCACAAACTTACTTATTGGGTATGGTGCGCAAAATGGTGTGCTTCAGTTAACAATGTGGCAGCGCGAAAGTCTCTGAATTGGAAAGTACCTTTAGAATTGCATCAAGGTTGGACACCTGATATCTCCCATCTGAGATTTCATTTCTATGAACCAGTGTGGTATTTTGAGCCAAGATTCAAGAGTCCCAAAACCAACATGTTGAAAGGGAGATTTCTAGGGTTTGCTGAATCGACAGGTGATGCAATGACATATTATATTCTGACTGAACCAGATACACCAAAACAGAAACGCCAAGTGTTGATGAGATCTGTGGTCAGAACAAGACGCAAGGAAATTGGCACTAAAGACGAATATGTGAATGATAGCCCGGAGGCTGAGCAGTTTACTCTTTCTTTGTCAGAGCACCAACAGAATATGGAAGATATCAAGAGCACGGATGAAGTCCCATTGCTATCTTCAGGGGAGAAATTTGCAGCAAGCTCTGAAGGAATGGAAAACTCAACCAGTACCAATCCAATAGAAGACAGTGACGAAAACGACAATACAGCTTCAGGGGAGCTTGATGCAGATGAAGAGGAAAACACGTTGGACATGGAAGAAGAAATGTTACCAAGTGATATAGATGGATGCAACAATGCTGAAACACATCAGGATATCTTGGAAAGTACGGAAGTGAATTTGGATATGGACTTCAGGAAGATTTTGGATCATTTTTGGGAAAATGGAATTTTGGTATTCAAGGCGCAATATATTGACGAGTTGCAAGGAAATACAGTTTTGAATACTTGAACATATTTTGTGATAGTGACCACGCACACGATTTGGTTACAGGAAGGAGTATCACTGGATTGATTGCATTTGTTGGGTGTATGCCAGTCTACTGGAAGTCAAAGAGACAAACATCAGTTCATACCAGTACATTTGGAGCTGAATTTACTGCACTGAAAGACGCGGTTGCATTGGCTATCATGCTCAGATATCATCTTAGATCGATGGGAGTTGTAATCACCAAATTGGCAGAGATCTATGTGGATAACAAAAGTGTAGTAATCAACTCCACCAATCCTGCAAGTTCACTCAACAAGAAATCAATCGCACTGGCCTACCATTTTGTCAGACAACACCAAGCTGGAAAAGTCGTATCTATCAGCCATATTAACTCACAGGACAACTATGCAGACATCCTTACCAAGCCGTTAAACAGTAATGCATTCAGAAATCTTTTAAATGAATTCATGACAATGTAAAAACAAACAAAGTTAAGTACCACAATTCAGCTATCAAACAACCACACTAAAAATCCATGTCTAAAAACTATGTTGTATGCTTCCCTCTAAAAATTCAATAGGAATCTAAACCAAGATCATGGATTTAGGGGAGAACAACCGGCAAATCGAGTTGTTAAGTGAAAACAAGAAATAACCGTTACGTGCGGTTAAATATGAACCAATAAGAAAACAGATCGACGCGCGCACATATGTGTACTGATGAGATGCGCGGCGAAACTAAGAATGTACGGTGTTACAAATACAATGAGGAATGAGACTAGATTACTGATGGATAGACACTCGGGCATATGAAGTCCGACGAGAAGATATAAGTATCGAAGGGAGTCTATCACAGAAAACAAAAGAATGAGTCGCGACCAAATGAATCGATCATTGATAGAAGAATCGGACACAGCAAAATATCACAAGAAAGTATTACATGAAAATTCAGAGGCATAAGATCCAATACTAAGTATGTCAATGATATACATGTGTATATCAATGAAATATGGAAAATATCAATGACACACAAAATGGATACGCGAAGCCCAATTATGTTAGAAACGGACAAAATGAGACACGTTTCTCCGACAAATTCACTGAGGAAATATTAGTTAATCTACAACACGAGAATGCACGTGCAGTCTCATTAGGATTGTGTAACACGGGACAATACGTGTGTTCCGGTTAAGCATTGGAAAAACAGAAAATAGATTAATTAACTCATAATCCGGAATTACAGTTGTTAAGCAGTGTACTGTATTCGTCACTGCACGAAAAGAGATATCATGCTCTCCAGCAAGATTACTCTCTTATCTTATACTTTTAACATTCAACTGATTTATCCCAAAATTCACACTAGTTGCTACCAACTACCTGTAATCTACATTACTAAGGTCTGTCTCGCTGTATCTAAACAAGTTCACAGCAAGAAGAGATCTGGTGTTTCCATAGTCTTGCCTGTAGTCCGATTATCCGTTGTCAAAAGTATCCAACCACAATTGTCACGCGTAGAGTACAATCGTTCGTCTACTAACACACTAACACAGCGGTGCTGTTCTTCAGAAGCCTTTGAATCAGACTCTCAGTAGACCAGATTCAGAAGGAAAAGAGAGATTAACAGTCGCAAGCTCTCAGGCAGCTTGCAAAGAAGAACTGCCGCAACCAATCTAAACCGCCGCAACCAATCCGACAGCAGACCCATCGATTCAATAGTTCTCTGATTCGATTACACACAAGAAAAACACCAATCGGACACGCCGAAATCTTTATTAGAAGCCCATTGTATTGGACACGCCAATCACAATTTCTCCATCCAAGAACACAAGTTTCCGGATCATATATCTTCCGCACCCACACTCCTCGTGACACCAACACCAGCCTTGTCAGGGAATTGTCGACACCCATTTGATTGTGCTAAGCACCGAACACCACCGACCACAATTATTCCATCAATAATTGCCTTATCAGACTATTATTTTCCTTCTGAATCCGATCCGTTGAAGGTCTGATTCAAAGGCTTCTGAAGAACAGCAACGCTGCGTTAGTGTGTTAGTAGACGAACGATTGTACTCTACGCTTGACAATTGTGATTGGATACTTTAGGCAACGGATAATCAGACTACAGGCAAGACTATGGAAACGCCAGATCTCTTCTTACTGTGACTTATTCAGATACAGCAAGACAGATCTTAGTAATGTAGATTACAGATAGTTGGTAGCAACTAGTGTGATTTTTGGGATATAAATCAGTTGAATGTTAAAAGTATGAGATAAAGTGAAATCTTGCCGAAATGCAAGATATCTCTTTTATTGAGGTGAAATACGTTGCAACCGCTGTTGCGTAGTGATGAGATTACTTGCTGATTATTTCCGTACATGTATTGGTCGTTGACCGTATGTATGTCTGTGTGTATACTTGTATATATTGTGTGAGAATCACACGCCAACGGTTTTCTTCTCTTGTTCTGTTAGGAAGACTCCATGATATGTTTATCATTAAGATCAGGAAATGCTCCCGTAGCTCGTGTGATATTTTATGAAATCAGAGTTTGCTCACCGAAGAACAATGGCAATACTATAAAACAGAGATTTCTCACCATCAATGCGCGATGGGAATCGATGCTCTGTGGGAATCGATATGCCGTGGGAATCGATTACTTTGGTTGATACGGGACTCATTGATTCGTACGTATAGAATATCTACCATCTGGTAGCTTTGGTACTTCTGGGCACAAAAGGAATTTAATACTCCCCATGTCTCCTTGTGAAGGGTCATCACGTTTTACATGATGCTTCCATCATCTTGAAGGAGGTTGCTGGTATTCCCGTAGAAGTGGAAGATGGGCTTGAGCAGTGGATACACAACTGAGTGTCCCCAATGCTTGGTGAGAATATCTGCACAGTTATCCTTACCTGGGATGTGCAACATTAGAATGAAACCTCTCGCTATCATGCTTTGTACGTAGTGAAAAGATAGGATGTTGTGCCGCTTATGCAACCTTGTGTAAGGAAAGGTTGACGTTTGAATCATCTTCTTGTTGTCTCCCCATGAGTAGGAGATGTCATGGATTCGTGTTCCGAGGTATCGGAACAAGTGACGTAGATCAACAATTTGCTCAATGCAAGTCCTTCCTGCAACGAATTCAGCTCCAAATGTGGCTGTTTCCGTAGTAGATTGTTTCTTTGAGAACCACATCATGGGAGTCTTGTTCGCAAAGTGAAGGATGCCGGTTACAGCCTTACCACTGAGAATATCATGCATGAGGTTGGCATCGTAGAAGTGTGTTAACACTACTGTCTTCCCAAGTGGTGCAGGAGCGTCGTCGAGTAGTTCCTCAGATTGCTCCCCATAGACGGTGTTGGACCCATCGATGGTGTCCGGTTTAGTCAATATAAAATCTGGGGGTTCCACGCGGAATCTGATTTTAAAATGTCTAAACTTGGAGATATATCCATAGATACGTTTGGCACGGTCAAGGTGTCCGTCTCGCGGTTGGGCTCTGAAACTCGAGAGCGTCATCACGGCTGTTTGAATATCAAATCGTCCAATGGCGATGATCCATTGGAGTGAACCAATCATGCTTTGGTATTTCTGTATATCAGTTTCCTTGAGAAAGGCTGAGGAGTCCAATTCAGGATGGTTGTTTTCCGCAATGGGTGACTGGAACTTGGTGCTAGGTTTGCATCCAAACATTTGTTTGTAAGACGCTTCCATCTTTTTGATGAACTTGATGGGATTCATACAAAGAACACCATGCGCGTCGCGCTCAAATCCACAACCTAGATGAAAGTTCATAGGTCCGGATCCCTTCAGTTTGAAGTTGTAAGGCTCCAACTGTAGTATTTCCAGGAAAGAATTGGGATCTGCCATGCAAAGACATAGATCATCGACATATGTGCATATGAGTTCATATACACGTTCCCCATGCTTGTTCATTCCAGGCTTGAGGAAGATTTTGGGTTCCGCGCGGGATCTTTTGAAGCCAAGTTCAATAAGGCAAGCTGCTAATAAATCACCAAAGCACTTGCCTGAAGATCTGAGGCCGTATAAGGCCTTGTAGATGATCAATAGGTGACCTTCCAGCGATCCGAATTCGGGACCTGCCTTGATGCAGACTTTCTTGCAAGTAACTGCTTCGAGGTAGGCATTACCTATATTGGTACCCCATGCTTCTAGGCTGTTCAGTTCGGCTAGGAACAGACACATACGTAGGCCGCGGAGGGATACGACACCGGCATAAACACTGTGGATGGGGGCCTCAGTGAGATTACCGTTTGCAACAAGACGAGCCTTGTGTCTACCGTCGTGCTTGACAGCATATATCATGTGTACCTTGATCTGTTGGAACCCATTTGGAATGGAGCTTGTCTTGTACACGCCTTTATCAATGAATGTATTGTATTCATTTAGCTGTTCCATTTCCAGAGTGGTGGCGTCTTCCCATTTGTGGTTTCCGTTAGCTTGATCAAATTGGAGGGCTTCTTCGTGGTTACGAGGTACCTTGAATCCAGATTGGTACTGTGGGGTAGTACGGAAAGACCGGAGTTTGGCTTGGTGCACGAGTCGATCAAGTTTCTTGGTTCGTTGTGCTAGATTGGTGATTCGCTTGAGACGTTTCCAACCCGGGAGGTCAAGCAAGTTGTTGTCTTTCCCATATTTTGCAACGGTAACAGGGTCATCAGCCGCAATGTTGGCTAATGGTTCATATGTGCGTTCCATATTCTCCCATTCAATCCAAAGGTTATGTTTGGAACCTTTGTATTGAGGGTGCTTGTTATCCAGTGGACCTTGGTGTCCTAGGATTCAGCAAAATGAACCAAAGCTTTCCATCTTCTTGGGTCGAATCGCAGTGGATGTAATTCATGACATCATTGTATGCAATGATATCAGCAAGTTTGTCATCAGAGTGCTTGCATTTGAACTTGATGAAGTTGTTATTGCATTCAAGACTGTCTTCTACACCGACGATGGTAAGATGCTTTCGAGTGCCATCTAAGTTGGTTACAAGGAAAGATCTTCCTTGTAGATCGGTAATCGGGATCGTAGGAATGGTAAGAGGTTTACCGTCATCGTCAAATTGTGCATTGCCTTCTTCATCGGTAACAACTGCCTGTGATGGGTCTACTGAAGGAGTAGCGGGGTTGGTGTGTGGAGTTGTGACGTCACTTACATCAAAGTATGCTAGCTCCGGTGGATCAAAATCATCTTCAGTAAGGAGAACGCCATCGGATGTCTTGCTGAAGATGTGTGTTGTAGGAGGACCATCAAAACTCTCCCCATAATTGTTAGGGAGTGGAGAAGGTGACCAGCTCGGGCTGTCATCTACCTTCTTATATAGAAAGCTCGGTAACGAGGGGTGGGCGGGTGGTTGAAGAATAACCTGATTACCAGATGCCGGAGGTGTTGTACTGGGTTACTCGCTAGGTACAGACGGCGTGGTGTCGTCATGTTCCGCAGGAGTGGCGAGGCTTCGATGGGTGTCGGAGTCAGTAGTTGAGATGCCAAGAGTAGGAGTAGCTGAGACGTCTTGTGGTGTAGAATCTGCAGTGGGACTATTTGTAGTGGTATGCTCCCCATGTTGTGTGAGTGTAGGAGCGTCACCAGTGGCGTACAATTGGGGAAGCAATCCTTGGCCTTACGCCATTTGATGAAGCCGTCATCGGTAAAGATGCCAGCTCGCTTGTTGCAAGACTAAGGTGTAAGAGCAGAGCGTACACCAGACCGGTCAAGCAATTTGTTGGTGACCGGATCCCAGATCCGGAAACAAAGTCCATTGCCAACATGTTCGGCAATGCCAACGAAATGACCGAGACGTTCGGTAGACTGGGTACCGAAAGGGGAGTCATTGGTCTTAAAAATAAACAGGTTCAAACCAGAAGAAACTGGTGTACGCGCTTATATCGCCAAGTGTACTGGTAGCAATGAAGACCGGTTGTTTGTCTGACAGAGTAGGATCAGAAATAACATTGAGGAGTTCGGCAACGTTTGTCATGCACAACAGCCAGAGATGCGGTGGTGTGCCTGTACGGTCCATGACGCGATTAGCAATACGCTTAAACGTTTGATATCGTCGTTCAAATTGATTCTGGTGTTGGTGATAGGGTTCACTTTGCCAGAGTCCAATCCACAACATTTTGAGATAATCGGTGACCCTCTTACTGGATTGGTAGTTCCCATGATCACATAGGAGGTGAAGGGGCCTGCCCCATTTTCGAACGAAGTTCTGAAAGCATGATAGAAAGTCGCCAGTGGTGCGCATTTCTTCAACATGTATGATATGGGACTTCGGACCAAAGAAGATCTATGCAAGTTTGGAACCGCCATCAATCACTGGGACGTCGGAATAGACAGCATCAGACAAGACGTCGTCATTGAATGGTCAAACGTTCATAGCCGGCTGGGGGGAATGAAAATGTTTGAAAATGTTACCATCAGGGCTAACCGCTAACGAACCATATTGCGTCAAATTTTCAAAAGTAGCTTTGGTGCGATCTGTAGAAACCCAGCAAAAGAAAGGTTTCAGAGATAAGTAATCATGTTTGTTGGGATAGCGTACGCGGGGTGTAGTGGCAATACGTGTAGCATCACTAGCAGTACAATCCGTGGGAAACGCAGTGATCATCCCAGAGATTGGAGAGGAAGTACAACATGCGAGGTGCTCTTCATGAACGTAGTCGGTAGGTTTAAGCCAGAATGAGCGGTCGTTGGTTCCATGATCATCAATAGGGAGGAAGGGAGACCGAGTGGAGTGACTAGAGTACAAACTGAGAGACATAACCGTGGAAGAGCCAGGGGGACACAGAGATATCTAACCCTTCAAGACACCGTGGGTTTCCGTATTCGTCGTATTCGGGATATGGAAGTTGTTGCAATTGAGGAGGATATTTCTGAAGAAATTGTTCATCTTTAGCACTGATTGTGGTATCGAGAACGGATGGGTCCCAGTGCTTATCGGATGTCATGATAACATGTGGGAGTGTGTCAAATTCAATGGTCATGTACTTTCGCATGGCAAGGTAAGGTAAGCCATGTCGAATGCTAAGGGGCAGTGCATATCCATCGGAGGTGGTGATTACCTGTCCACCGCCCGCTTTGATGGATGAGTCATCGACAGTGGAGAAATATGCTTCCATCTGGCCGGAGGACAAGATAGAGGGGTGTCGACCCATATATGCACATTCATTGAAAATGAGGATGACGGGACCTCTATTCGAGACGGAATAGGTGCCACATGTAGCAATGGGAATATTCTGTACTTGGTGATTGTTGATGCCTGTGACATTGACATATCGTGGCAGAATATCTTTGGATATAAGGCACGCATCATTACCAATGATACAACCATTTGCACCGCGGTCGACCATGGCAAAGCCGTGATTGGTGATCGTAGCTTTGTGAGCACGATAGGTGTACGATGGTATCTGATTATCATGTGGGAATATTATTTTCCTTCTGAATCCGATTCGTTGAGGGTCTGATTCAAAGGCTTCTGAGGAACAGCAACGCTGTGTTAGTGTGTTAGTAGACGAACGATTGTACTCTACGCGTGATAAATGTGATTGGATACTTTCGGCAACGGATAATCGGACTACAGGCGAGACTATGGAAATGCCAGATCTCTTCTTACTTCGAACTTGTTCAGATTGCAGCGAGACAGACCTTAGTATGTAGATTACAAGTAGTTGGTAACAACTAGTGTGAATTTTGGGATATAAATCAGTTGAATGTTAAAAGTATGAAATAAAGTGAAAATCTTGCCAAATTGCAAGATCTCTCTTTTATTGAGATGAATATGTTGCAACTGCTGCTGCGTAGTGATGAGATTACTCGCTGATTATTTCCGTACATGTATTGGTCGTTGACCATATATATCTGTATGCATGTATATGTATTGTGTGAGAATCACACGCCAACGGTTTTCTTCTCTTGTTCCGTTAGGAAGACGTCATGATATGTTTATCATTAAGGTCAGGAATTGCTCCCGTAGCTCGTGTGATATTTTATGAAATCAGAGTTTGCTCACCGAAGAACAATGGCAATACTGTAAAACAGGGATTGCTCACCATTGATGCGCGATGGGAATCGACGCGCCGTGGGAATCGATATGCCGTGGGAATCGATTGCTTAGAATGATACGGGACTCATTGATTCGTACGAATAGGATATCTACCATCTGGTAGCTTTGGTACTTCTGGTCACGAAAGGAATTTAATACTCCCCATGTCTCCTTGTGAAGGGTCATCACGCTCTACATGATGCTTCCGTCATCTTGAAGGAGGTCGCCGGTATTACCACAGAAGTGGAAGATGGGTCTGAGCAGTGGATACACAACTGAGTGTCCCCAATGCTTGGTGAGAATGTCTGCACAGTTATCCTTACCTGGGATGTGCATCATTAAAATGAAACCTCTCGCTATCATACTTCGTACGTAGTAAAACGACAAAACATTATGACGCTTGTGCAACCTTGCATAAGGGAAGGTTGACGTTTGGATCATCTTTTCGTTGTCACCCCAAGAGTATGAGATATCATGGACTCGTGTCCCTAGGTATCGGAATGAGTGGCGTAGGTCGACGATCTGTTCGATGCAAGTCCTTCCTGCAACAAATTCAGCTCCAAAGGTAGCTGTTTCTGTAGTAGACTGCTTCTTCGAGAACCACATCATGGGAGTCTTGTTCGCAAAATGAAGAATGCCGGTTACAGCCTTACCACTGAGAATATCATGCATGAGGTTGGCATCATAGAAATGTGTCAACACTACTGTCTTTCCTAGCGGTGTAGGAGCGTCGTTGGGTAGCTCTTCAGAATGCTCCCCATAGACGGTGTTGGACCAGTTGATGGTGTCGGGTTTAGTCAATATAAAATCGGGTGGTTCCACGCGGAATCTGATTTTAAAGTGTCTAAACTTGGAGATATATCCATAGATACGTTTTGCACGTTCGAGATGTCCATCTCGAGAGTGTCATCACGGCTGTTTGTACATCGAAACGGCCAATAGCGATGATCCATTGGAGTGAACCGATCATACTTTGGTATTTCTGTATACCAGTTTCTTCGAGAAAGGCTGAGGAGTCCAATTCGGGATGATCGTTCTCCGCGATGGGTGATTGGAACCTAGTGCTAGGTTTGCATCCAAACATTTGTTTGTAAGACGCTTCCATCTTTTCGATGAACTTTATGGGATTCATGCATAGAACACCATGTTCATCGCGCTCAAATCCACAACCTAAGTGAAAGTTCATAGGTCCGGATCCCTTCAATTTGAAGTTATATGGTGACGATTGCAATATCTTCAAGAAGGAATTGGGATCTGCCATGCAGAGACATAGGTCATCGACATATGTGCATATAAGTTCATATACACGTTCACCATGCTTGTTCGTTCCAGGCTTGAGGAATGTTTCAGGTTCTGCGCGGGATCTTTCGAAGCCGAGTTCGATGAGACAAGCCGCGAGTAAATCTCCAAAGCACTTGCCTGAAGACCTGAGACCATATAGGGCTTTGTAAATGATCAACAGGTGACCTTCCAGCGATCCGAATTCGGGACCTGCCTTGATGCATACTTTCTCGCAGGTGACTGCTTCTAAGTAGGCGTTACCTATGTCGGTACCCCATGCTTCCAAGTCGTTGAGTTCAGCTAGGAATAGGCACATACGTAGGCCGCGGAGAGGTACGACACCTGCGTAAACACTGTGGATAGGGGCCTCAGTGAGATTGCCGTTAGCAACGAGACGAGCTTTGTGTCTATTGTCATGCTTGACAGCATATATCATGTGTACCTTGATTTGTTGGAACCCGGGGGGAATGGAGCTTGTCTTGTACACGCCTTTATCAATGAATGTATTGTATTCATTGAGTTGTGCCATTTCCAGGGTGGTGGCATCTTCCCATTTGGTGTTTCCGTTGGCTTGATCAAATCGGAGGGCTTCTTCGTCGGTTACGAGGTACTTTGAATCCATATTGGTACTGCGGAGTGGTACGGAAAGAACGTAGTTTAGCTTGGTGCACGAGTCGATCAAGTTTCTTGGTTCGTCGCGCTAGGTTGGTGATTCGCTTGAGGCGTTTCCAACCTGGGAGTTCAAGCAAGTTGTTGTCTTTCCCATATTTTGCAACGGTGACAGGGTCATCAGCCGCAATGTTGGCCAGAGGTTCATATGTGCGTTCCATATTCTCCCATTCAATCCAAAGGTTATGTTTGGAACCTTTGTATTGAGGATGCTTGTTATCCAGTGGACCTTGGTGTCCTAAGATGCGGCGAAACGACCAAAGTTTGCCGTCTTCTTGTGTTGAATCACGATGGATGTAATTCATGACATCATTGTATGCAATGATATCATTGAGTTCGTCATCGGAGTGTTTGCACTTAAACTTTATGAAATCGTTGTTGCGTTCAAGACTGTCTTCAACATTGATGATGGTAAGACGTTTCCGGGTGCCATCTGGATTGGTTACAAGGAAGGATCGTCCTTGTAGATCGACAATCGGGACCGCAGAAATGGTAATGGGTTTACCATCAGCATCAAATTGTGCGTTACCTTCTTCGTTGGTAACAACTACCTGTGATGGGTCTACTGAAGGAGTAGCGGGGTTGGTGTGTGGAGTTGTGACGTCACTAACATCAAAGTATGCTAATTCTGGTGGGTCAAAATCATCTTCAGTAAGGAAAACGCCATCGGAGGTCTTGCTGAAGATGTGTGTCGTAGGAGGACCATCAAGACTCTCCCCATAGTTGTTAGGGAGTGGAGAAGGTGACCAGCTGGGGCTGTCATCGACCTTCTTATATAGAAAGCTCGGTAACGAGGGGTGGGCGGGTGGTTTGAGAATTGGTTGAATGCCAGATGCGTGGGGCGTAGTATCTGGATGTGTATTGGGTATAGATGGGATGGTGTCATCGGCAGTGTCAGAATCAGCGGGTGAAACGCTGGGGGGAACTGAGTTGTTTGGTTTCGTAGACTCGTCAATGGGTTTACTTTGAGTGGTATGCTCCCCATATTTTAATGCTGGAGCTTCTCCAGTGGCGTATAAACGGGGCAAGGAATCCTTGGCGTTACGCCATTTGATGAAACCATCATCGGTGAATAGGCCTGCGCGTTTGTTACGTGACTCAGGTGTAAGAGCCGAGCGAACACCAGAACGGTCAAGTAACTTGTTGGTAACTGGATCCCAGATTCGAAAGCAGAGTCCATTGCCAACATGTTCAGCGACGCCGACGAAGTGACCTAGGCGTTCGGTAGACTGGGTACCGAAGGGGGAGTCATTTGTTTTGAAATACACAGGTTCAAACCAGAAGAAACTTGTGTATGCGCTGATGTTGCCAAGTGCACCGGTAGCAATGAAGATCGGCTGTTTATCGGACAGTGTAGGATCAGAAACAACATTGAGGAGACCCGCGACGTATGTCATGCACAGTAGCCATAGATGTGGTGGTGTGCCTGTACGATCCATGACGCGATTGACAATGCGCTTGAACGTCTGGTATCGGCGTTCGAATTGATTCTGGTGTTGGTGATAAGGTTCACTTTGCCAGAGTCCAATCCATAACATTTTGAGGTAATCGACGACCTTCTTACTGGATTGATAGTTACCGTGGCCGCAAAGGAGGCGGATGGGCCTGCCCCATTTTCGAACGAAGTTCTGGAAGCAAGATAGGAAGTCGCCGGTGGTACGCATTCCTTCAACGTGTATAATATGTGATTTGCGGCCGAAGAAGATCTGAGCAATCTTGGAGCCACCATCAATTGCAGGAACATCCGAATAGACAGTATTGGACATGACATCGTCATTGAAGGGTCGAACGTTCATGGCCGGTTGTGGGGAATGAAAACGTTTGAAAATGTTTCCATCAGGGCTAACCGCTAATGAACCATATTGGGTTGAGTTTTCAAACGTTGCCTTGATGCGATCGGTGGAAACCCAACAAAAGAAAGGTTTCAGGGATAGGTAGTCATGTTCGTTGGGGTATCTCTCGCGGGGCGTAGCTGCAATACGTGTAGTATCACTAGCAGTACAATCCGTCAGAAACGCAGTGACTGTTCCAGAGGCTGCAGGTAACGCGCAGCATGCGAGACGTTCTTGATGAGCGTAGTCGGTGGAAGTAAGCCAGAAAGAGCAATCGTTGGCCCTATGATCATCAATAGGAAGGAAGGGAGATCGAGTGGAATGGCTGGAGTACGAACTGAGGGATGTGACCGTGGATGAGCCTGGGGAAACAGAAATATCTAGTCCTTCAAGACAACGTGGGTTTCCATATTCGGCATAATCGGCATAAGGGAGTTGCTGTGGCTGAGGAGGATATTTCTGGAGAAATTGTTCATCCTTCGCACTGATCGTAGTATCGAGAACAGATGGATCCCAATGCTTATCGGATGTCATGATAACATGTGGGAGCGTGTCAAACTCAACAGCCGTATACTTCCGCATCGCAAGGTATGGTAAACCGTGTCTTATGCTAAGGGGCAATGCATATCCATCGGAGGTGGTGATGACCTGTCCGCCGCCTGCTTTGATGGATGTGTCGTCGACAGTGGAAAAATATGCTTCCATCTGGCCGGAGGATAATATAGAAGGGTGTCGTCCTGTATAGGCACACTCATTGAAAATGAGGATGACGGGGCCTCTGTTCGACATGGAATATGCCCCGCATGTAGCAATGGGGATATTTTGTACCTGATGATTGTTAATGCCGGTGACATTAACGTATCGCGGTGGGATATCCTTGGAGATGAGACACGCATCATTGCCGATGATGCAACCATTTGCGCCGCGATCAACCATGGCAAAACCAGGGCTAGTGACCGTAGTTTTGTGTATGCGGTATGTGTATGACGTTACTGGGCTGTCGTTAGGAAAGGTGAGATCTTCTTCAGGAGTATACCACTGGTGAAAATTGGCGGAATATGATGATGTTCCTACAGGTATTTGGGTGTCACCGTCCTTTTTGTACTGAATGTCAGGGTTGTCGGAAAGGAATCGAGCGGGATGCGCGGGTGACACGGAAGACTTGAGAGGTCGTTGGTCCTTGGACGAAGAGGTCGTTGATTTGTATACACCGAGGGATGCATGGAAAACACCTCTACGATCATTTTCTACAGCAGGATGTAGGTCTGCTGCAGGATTGGCATGCTCATCTTTGGTCGAAGTATCGTCTTTTCGGAATGATACCGAATGTCCATGTTGATATGCCTTCCGGGTAATGGGTTTGACACTGTTGGGGTCAGGTTGGTCCTTGTTGAGTAAGTCGTGTCGTAACGATGCGACCACGATTTTCTTGCCTTCCGGGGAAAAACTGAGCCAACTTTTCATGTCCTGACGTGACAGGGCCTTCCATATGTTTGTAGGCAACGGTGTGGTAGGGTCAGGGGTACGTCCAGCCTTAAATACCGCATAATCTTGATAGTCTCCTTCAAATTCGATAGGGAGAGCATAGTCATCGTGGTTTTGGCTTTGTTCAGAGGAGAAATCATGAACGTGTGCACGTACGGTCGACCGAGGAGCGGACATCGCGGACTGGGAATCAAGTCGAGTTGCTTCGAGTAAAAGCGTGATTTTAAGATCGTGGATAGCAGCGGCTTTGGCGACCGCATCCGTCACGGTGCTATTCGTCCCACCCGGATCCTTGACTTTGGCAAAATTGTTCACTTAGCTGAAAGCTGGAATAGCATGCTTGACATAGTGCCGATTTTACGGTATGGTATTCAAGGGGCTTGTTGGGAGGACGAAGTTTATTGAGGTGATTTAATTCATCAAACCAATGTGTAATGAATTTCACTTTGGATTCCTTCCAATTGTTGAGATTCAACTTTAGCAACGCTTGTAGCTGAGTCGAATTGTCATATACCTTGGCTTTTGATTTGCTGTGAAGGTTTACAAAATCGAAGTATGCCTTGCGTCCATCACGAGTGGTAGAATGACTGTGTACACACGATGCAGAAAGGTCACTCTTGAAGACTTCCAACATTAGTACCCAGAAGAAGGCACATTGTTTGACGAAGAGATCACAGGTGTAACCCACCAGCGTAGCTGGAGGCCAAGTTTCATCAAGGAATGTCTCGGTGTCGATGTCGTACGCCTCAAGTTTGGCCTTGAAACCAACGAGCCAGTGTTCGAATCTTGAGTCATTCGTGAGGGGCATAAAGGACTTTTCATCCCGTGCTTTTCGGCACCAAGATTCGTACTTTACCTGCTGAGGTGACTTTTTGCTACTTCCCGCCGGAGGAGGTGGTGGGTTCAGAGCGGATTCGTTACGCATGCGTTGGGCACGTTCTTCGCGGAATGGCTGGAATTCCTTATATGTATATGACTTCACATCCTTCCAAGTTCTCAAGTCTTCTGCTAGAGCGGCATCGTTTTCTTGTAAATCGATAGCGAAATCCGCAAGTGCTTCTACGTGCCTTTGAACGGTTTGAGGGATATGCGTTGGTAGCCCTCCTTCAGTGTAGGTAAGCTCGCGTGCAAAATCCGGTTCGATAAGTGCGTCAAGGAATGCATTCCACTGGCATAATCCGCCTTCCTTGAGGGCTAAGCACAGTTTACTATTGGCTTCACTTGTTACGCTGAGTAGGGATATGAGTATCTTCTTCATATCAGTATCGAAACTGGGAAAGTGGTTGACAACAGCGACTTCTGCGTCATTCTTCTCTTCGCCGCCGGGCATCGTCGGTATGTTCGGCATCTGTAACGGTTCCGATCCTCCGGGAGAATTGCGCGGTGACTGGGAATGAGAACTACTTCGTGTACGCATATGCCAGCGTAGAGAGCGAATTCAGGTCCGTTCTTGTCCCTCTTTGTGTGCAAGCCTTCTTAGAGCTTGGGACTGTTAATCTATTATTTTCCATCTGAATCCGATTCGTTGAGGGTCTGATTCAAAGGCTTCTGAGGAACAGCAACGCTGTGTTAGTGTGTTAGTAGACGAACGATTGTACTCTACGCGTGATAAATGTGATTGGATACTTTCGGCAACAGATAATCGGACTACAGGCGAGACTATGGAAATGCCAGATCTCTTCTTGCTGTGACTTATTCAGATTGCAGCGAGACAGACCTTAGTATGTAGATTACAAGTAGTTGGTAACAACTAGTGTGAATTTTGGGATTTAAATCAGTTGAATGTTAAAAGTATGAGATAAAGTGAAAATCTTGCCAAATTGCAAGATCTCTCTTTTATTGAGATGAATATGTTGCAACTGCTGCTGCGTAGTGATGAGATTACTCGCTGATTATTTCCGTACATGTATTGGTCGTTGACCATATATATCTGTATGCATGTATATGTATTGTGTGAGAATCACACGCCAACGGTTTTCTTCTCTTGTTCCGTTAGGAAGACGTCATGATATGTTTATCATTAAGGTCAGGAATTGCTCCCGTAGCTTGTGTGATATTTTATGAAATCAGAGTTTGCTCACCGAAGAACAATGGCAATACTGTAAAACAGGGATTGCTCACCGTTGATGCGCGATGGGAATCGATGCTCTGTGGGAATCGATATGCCGTGGGAATCGATTGCTTACAATGATACGGGACTCATTGATTCGTACGAATAGGATATCTACCATCTGGTAGCTTTGGTACTTCTGGTCACGAAAGGAATTTAATAGGGAAGGTCAGATCATCATCGGGATTATACCATTGATGAAAATTGACGGAATAAGAAGATGTTCCCACAGGTATCTGGGTATCACCGTCCTTTTTGTACCAAATGTCAGGATTCTCAGAGAGGAATCGTGCAGGGTGTGCAGGCGACACGGAAGATTTGAGGGGTCTTTGGTCCTTGGAGGAAGAAGTCTGAGACTTGTATACACCAAGTGATGCATGGGAGACACCCCTACGGTCGTTTTCCACAGCGGGATGGAGGTCTGCTGAGGCATTGGTATGTTCATCTCCGCTCAAGGTATTATCTTCTAGGAATGAGACGGAATGTCCATGTGTGTATGCTTTCTGGGCGATGGGTTTGACAGCATTAGGATCCAGCTGATCATTTGGGAGCAATTCGCGTCGTTATGATGCGACCACTATTTTCTTGCCTTCCGGAGAAAAGTTCAGCCAACTCTTCATGTCTTGACGTGATATGGCCTTCCATATGCCTGTGGGCAGGCGCGTGGTAGGGTCAGGTGAACGTCCAGCCTTGAATACCGCATAGTCTTGGTAGTCACCTTCGAATTCGATAGGAAGAGCATAGTCGTCATGGTTTTGGCCTTGTCCAGATGAGAAGTCGTGTACATGCGCACGTACTGTGGACTTAGGAGCCGACATTGCGGACTGAGAATCGAGTCGGGTTGCTTCGAGTAGGAGCGTGATTTTGAGCTTGTGGATAGCAGCTGCCTCAGCGACTGCATCTGTCACGGTACTATTCGTGCCACCTGGATCCTTGACTTTGGCAAACTGTTCACTTAGCTGAAAGCTGGAATAGCATGCCTGACATAATGCTGATTTTGCAGTATGGTACTCAAGGGGTTTGTTGGGAAGACGAAGCTTGTTGAGGTAATTCAATTCTTCAAATCAATGTGTGATAAACTTCACTTTAGATTCTTTCCAGTTGTTGAGATTCAAAAGCTTGCAATTGAGTCGAGTTGTCATATACTTTGGCTTTTGATTCGCTGTGAAGACTCACAAAATCAAAATATGCTTGACGTCCATTGCGTGTGATGGAATGGCTGTGAACGCATGACGCGGATAAGTCAATTTGAAGACTTCCAACATTAGAACCCAGAAGAAGGCACACTGTTTGAGGAAGAGGTCGCGTGTATAACCTTGTAGTGCAGCTGGAGGCCAAGTTTCGTCAAGGAATGTTTTGGTGTCAATGTCGTATGCCTCGAGTTTAGCCTTGAAACCCACGAGCCAATGTTCGAATCTTGAGTCATTCGTGAGGGGCGTAAAGGACTTTTCATCTCGTGCTTTTTGACACCAAGATTCGTACTTCACTTGCTGAGGTGACTTTTTATTGGTTCCCGGTGGAGGAGCTGGGGGGTTCAGGACAGATTCACTTTGAAGGCGCAGAGCGCGTTCCAAATGGAAGGTTCTGAAATCCTCATACGTATATGACATTGCCTCCTTCCAATTCTTCCCGTCCTTGTGTAGGTCACTCGAGAACTCCGCAAGTGCCTCTATGGTCCGTTGGATGGACCGATGGAGATGGGTTGGTAGCCCACTTTGAGTGTAGGTAATCTCGCGGGCAAAATCAGGTTCGATAAGTGCATCAAGGAAGTTCGGCCACTCGCATAATCCTCCCTCTCAGAGAGCTAAGCACAGGTTGCTATCGGCTTCCTTTGTTAGGCGGAATATGGTTAGAAGTACCTATCAGATCCATATGGGTACCAAAACTGGGAAAACTGTTTACAGTAGCGGCGGCGCCATCACCTGTGCTGTCCCCACCACCGAATAGATTGGCAGGCATGTTCAGTCTTGGTGATGATTCCAATTCGTCGGAGGAATCGCGTGGTGAAAGGGAACTGCTCCGTAGATGATGTGCAATTGGCATATGTCAGCGTAGGGATTGTGTTCAATTCCGTCCCTGTTCTTTGTGTGCAAGCCACCTTGGAGCTTGCGACTGTTAATCTATTATATTCCTTCTGAATCCGATCCGTTGAAGGTCTGATTCAAAGGCTTCTGAAGAACAGCAACGCTGCGTTAGTGTGTTAGTAGACAAACGATTGTACTCTACGCGTGACAATTGTGGTTGGATACTTTCGGCAACGGATAATCAGACTACAGGCGAGACTATGGAAACGCCAGATCTCTTCTTACTGTGAACTTATTCAGATACAGCAAGACAGACCTTAGTAATGTAGATTACAGATAGTTGGTAGCAGCTAGTGTGATTTTTGGGATATAAATCAGTTGAATGTTAAAAGTATGAGATAAAGTGAAATCTTGCCGAAATGCAAGGTATCGTTTTTATTGAGGTGAAATACGTTGCAACCGCTGTTGCGTAGTGATGAGATTACTTGCTGATTATTTCCGTACATGCATTGGTCATTGACCGTATATATCTGTGTGTGTATATGTATATATTGTGTGAGAATCACACGCCAACGGTTTTCTTCTCTTGTTCTGTTAGGAAGACTCCATGATATGTTTATCATTAAGATCAGGAAATGCTCCCGTAGCTCGTGTGATATTTTATGAAATCAGAGTTTGCTCACCGAAGAACAATGGCAATACTATAAAACAGAGATTGCTCACCGTCAATGCGCGATGGGAATCGATGCTCCGTGGGAATCGATATGCCGTGGGAATCAATTACTTTGGTTGATACGCGACTCATGGATTCGTACGTATAGAATATCTACCATCGGGTAGCTTTGGTACTTCTGGGCACGAAAGGAATTTAATACAGACCTATGATGCTTACGATTTGATCCTACAATCAATCACCCTCTTGACACACAAGAATCTACGATCGACGATCTCCGATTAACCGAATTTCGTTGTTTCGCCACGCCACCGGCAGATCGTTTCCCCTCCGAGATACGATCAATTCTTTGTCAAAGACGCCGCTTTGGCGCCACTATTGAATCATGGAAGTAAATCATGGAAATGCGTCAAAGAATTGAGTCATAGAATTGAATCATCGAATGATGAGTAATAGAATGGAATCATAGAAATTAATCATAGAAATGAATTGTAGGTTTGAGTCAGACGACAATGGAATCATAAACTGGAATCATAGTATTATTTTCCTTCTGAATCCGGTCTGCTGAGAGTCTGATTCAAAGGCTTTTGAAGAACAGCACCGCTGTGTTAGTGTGTTAGTAGACGAACGATTGTACTCTACGCGTGACAATTGTGGTTGGATACTTTTGACAACGGATAATCGGACTACAGGCAAGACTATGGAAATGCCGGATCTCTTCTTACTGTGAACTTGTTCAGATACAGCGAGACAGACCTTAGTAATGTAGATTAAAGGTAGTTGGTAGCAACTAGTGTGATTTTTGGGATATAAATCAGTTGAATGTTAAAAGTATAAGATAAGAGAGTAATCTTGCTGGAGAGCATGATATCCCTTTTCGTGCAGTGATGAATACAGTACACCGCTAATCATACGCTAATTGTACAGTACTGTAGAATCATGTGCTATCGAACTGCTATGATATTATCATGAGAAGCTTCCTTCTAATCGTACAGCACTGTAGAATCACGTGCTATCGAACTGCTATTATAATATTATCATCAGAAGCTTCCTTCTAATCGTGATCATCGAAACAGCTGTTACAAGAAGTTTCTTCGAGCCTCCCTTTTGATCATGAGTATCGAAACACATGATTGGAAGTATCAAAATGGCTATACCGGGGGAACCAGGCAATTCACCTTGTTTTGGTCATGAAAACAAAAGGAATCTTGCTTCCGATCTTAAGTATCGAACTTCGATCGTGAAAACAGAAGGAATGGGCCTTCCCGGTCATTTACCATAAGATATGAGCTGGATGCAGTCATCGAACATTCCAATCCTGTTTACAGAGATACTCCAATCTTGCTCACAGAGGTGCATATGGCTTGATCGTTAGTATCGTACCACTCCAGCTGTAGTACTATAAATGACGTAGGAATCTATGTAAGTTCAAGTACCAGCCCTTTCATACGTACGAAAGGAATTTAATATGCCCCATCTTCTTGCACATGATCAGGTGTATCACATAGCTCGAAAAGAAGAAGAACCAATAAATTTCGTGAGTACGTATGTGGAAGTAATTTAATATGTCCCATCTTCTTGCACGTGATCAAGTGTTTCACATACTTCGAAAAGAAGAAGAACAAATGAATTCCGTGAAGCATGCAATATGCCCTATTTTCTTACTCGGGAAAAAGGAAGATACAGATTCCTTTATCACAGGAAGAATACCAAAGGATAAGAATGCTCCATGATTGGGCGGCATGGGTTTGCATAGATCAAGATGCCCCATGATTTCGTAGTCTTGTTTGCAAAGTGAAGGATACCGGTTACAGCCTTTCACCGAGGATTTCATGCATGAGGTTTGCATCATAGACGTGTGTTAACACTACCGTCTTCCCGAGTGGTGCAGGAGCGTTGTCGGGTAGCTCTTCAGAATGCTCCCCATAGACGGTGTTGGACCAATCGATGGTGTCCGTTTCAGTCAGTATAAGCTGAAGCTTGAATCGGAGAATCGAATCGTAGGAAACGATTGATCAAATACAATTGTAATCGAAGCTTGATAGCTTGATTGGAGAATCAAATTTAGCTTGAGAATCAACTCGTAGAAGACAAATTTGCGTGAGCGGGATGCCCCATGATTAGGCATCAGGCATAACTGAAGCTTGAATCGGAGATTCGAATCAGATCAATCGTAGAAACGTCAATCTAATCGTAGAAATCGATTGAGTGGAATCTAATCGGAGATTTGATGCCCCATGATTAGGCTGTTGTTACTCTAAAAATCGACCGAAAGGTATAATTGAAATTTAAAGAGATCAGAGCTCAGATTGACACCGGTGCGAAAGTTTCCTGCACCAATCTCAAACACATCCTGCACGGTTACAAACCTTACACCAGGATGAGAAAATGTCCTGTCAGGCTAACGGCAGCAATAGGAGGACAAGCAGCTACGGCGTTGTCGAAACGACGATGTCGGTGTTGTCGAACGATCGTTGAGGTAAACGTCGTCGTCGAAATAACGAATGAGCGTCGGTGGAACTGGTTGCGGCGGTTAATCGTAATCGTAATCGATCGTCGTCCTTAGATGTGTATTACAGAATTACAGAAGGAGATTCTTGGTAGAACGTTCTGTAGATACACCCGTAAATCGTAATCGTTCGATCGTCGTCCTTAGATGTGTATTACAGAAGGAAACTCTTGGTAGAATGTTCTGTAGATACACCCCTTGATACGTATGCTTGGTCGTGTATTACAGAAGGAGATTCTTGGTAGAAGGATCTGTATACACCCCTTGAGACGCGAGTAAGGAGGAGAAAGAAAGAAAGAAGAGAAGAGAGGCGGGGGGGAGGTCTATTGATACAGCCCGTCGCCGAGTCCCGTACCAAGTATACTCTGGCTGTAACCGACAGTGGAGGTGCTGTACGGAGTGGAGATAGGTAGCTTAAGGTATCCACTTGTTAGTGGAAGGTATAAGGGCTCTATAACCTGTTGTTACTCTAAAAATCGACCGAAAGGTATAATTGAAATTTAAAGAGATGTGAGCTCAGAGAGACGCTCTTATTTTTACTGTATTTGGGGCTCTCTGCTGTATTTTACATGGTAGAGATCTTCCCCGGTCTTTTCACTAGTAGGGGTTTCTTCGTACCGATACTTCTGTTGCTGTTGCTGTATTAGCGCCGTGTCGGTCTTGCTGTATCGGTCATTCTGTTGGTATTGGTCATTTGTGAGGTTAAGTGTTCTATCCGATGGGGCGCGTGCTTGTTCGTTGTATTTAAGGTAGATGAGGAGGCCCATTCGGAATCGGTACTGATTTCCTTGATTCTAATAAGTAGTTTCCTCACGGGATATTAAGTGCATTCTTTTGAATGTACTTAAGGATTCCAAGTGTTTACTTACTGTTCAGGTCTTTGGATATTTCTTGTTTCTAACCAATTATCCTCTTTTGTTTGTAGCCTTAGGTGATATCGTTTTTACCACTTAAGGATTTTTAGGCAGTGGAGGTGCGTTTGGTTCTAACGCTTTATCAGCGGAATATTCGTATTCGTATCGTGTATCATCTTCCCGCACCTCGGTCGTCGTTTCGTTTTGTTGGCTTTTCCGATCGAATTTGATGCCGACAACAGTCCGTATTTTTTGCCGACAACATAGGCATCGATTTTGCATAGATAGAGATCGATTGATCAAATCATGAATCGTAACCAAAGCTTGATCGGGGAATCTAATCAATCAATCGTTGATTTAGATGAATCATAGATTTGGATCAATCGTAGATTTGGATCAGTCGTAGATTTTGGATCAACCGTTGGATCAATTTTAGATCAATCATAGATTTGGATCAATCGATTTTTAGAGACCAATCCCATAAGCATTCGATTGATGAGTAGTAGATGGAACTGATACACTGATACATAATCGATTCGTAGGAGATTGATTTGTAGATACAACCATAATCAATTTGTAGATACCAACTTGAAATGAATCGATTCGTGGTCATATATGAAATTGATCCGTAGGTACCAACTCGGAATGCAAATAGTCATGATGGCTGTCTTGTACAGAAGAAAATGCCCCTGCAAGATAGTCGGAAAGACGACATGGTAAGTACCTATCGTATTGGATAGAAACCGATGGAATGATTGTATATCGAATCGTAGAAATCGGTATCGTAGAGATTGATTGATTCGAAGTGAAGAGATAATCAAAACATAGAGCGTAGCATATGATCAAATCGGAAGATGCGATATAATGGTAGTATTGGTAGATCAAGAAAAAGGAGCATAGATTTCGCTTTATCTTGGATCGAGGTAGATGATCACATACCAAATCGTAGAGAACGTTTGATCGTAGATACCTATCCTGGAATGATTGTAGAAATTGAACCATATCGTACATGTCAGGTGACAGCGTCATAGAGCCAATTAGCAAGCATCAAGGTAGCATGTAGGTGGTACAGCTTGAGCTTGATAGCATCACGGTGCCGTTTGGTGATGCACGCAGCAGACGAATCAAAGGTCAAAGAGTATGCCTCATAAGGAGGCTTCTGAACTAGGCGAGAAGATGCACCATACTGTGAATAGACATGGACTGGGATTGGAATGGCACTATCCTTGGCATGAACTGAGCTTGGAATGGCACCACGATCCTTGGAAAGTGCCCCAGATGGATGAAGTTGTAACAAAGGAATGCAGGTACTAGGCTTGTTGGAAGAAAATTGCTTGGGTGACCGGTGGAATGTCCCAGTGGCAGATTTAGGACGAAACGTCCATCTTGAATGAGCTGAAGGCTTAAGGGAAGGACGTGGGGAGTGACGCGCACGGTTTGTAATATGAGAGGCATCACCAGGTGGAGTGTCCGGATGGACAATAGAAATGGTTGAAGAGACAACTCGTTTGAATCGAACTGATTCAGTGCTGGGGAAGTAAGTCCAAGTGTAGGATGGAGTACTTGTGGAAGCAGGGAGATCAGTATTGGAAGTTAACTTGTGCGTTTCAGGGGATCCAAGAGGATGCTCATTGTTGGCAATAGTAGAAATGACTTGCATCTCATAAGCAGGATCGGATGCTGGAGACGGTAAGGAAACAGGTGCTGGAGGTGACGTCGGTGTTAAGACTGGTTTTGTCAGGCAAGGTGTAGCTTGTATGCTGGATTGTGATGCCAGCGGAACTTTAGTAACCCATGGGAATGGTGCCAGAGGAACTGTAACAGTAGCCTTGTTTTGAATAGCAGCCAGTTCAGGATACTGGTCACGTGCATTACAAAATGCAAGGAAAACATCACGGGTGTACTGATTGTGGTCGTACCAGTTACGGCCAGCTTGGGAATTGATATGATATATAAGATCAATGAATGTAGTTAATGTGTGTTGATCTTTCATACTGATAGAACGGTAGCCAGTCTGAACTCGGTATTCAAGGTCAGTGATATAACCATATTCATGGATTTCATTAATGAATCGAGTCCAGGTGGTTGCTCCTGCTGGAATGAGAGCCTCACAGAGGTGGTTATTAGCTTCCTGAGGAACATCCAGAGTTGTGTGTAGGACACAAGCAAGTTTCAAACCAAATGATGGAAACAGCAATTTGAGATCTGGAGTATCCATGATGAATGAGATTTGATGACCGGTTGTCTTGGAGAATTCCGGAAGAATACTTGATAACACAGTCAATATCTGGAGTTGGAGGACTAGAATGTTACCGGTATGTCCGGAATAAGATGAGATACGATGAAGCGACGAAAACTCGTTACCGTTGTTGTTGTTGTTGTTGTTGTTTATGACAGAACGCCGTGGTGTCCTTCTTGTATTGAGAAAATAAACGCCGTGGTGTCCTTCTTGTATTGAGAAAATTTGATATCTCTGTCAAGATTGGGAGATAGAGGACCAGGATGGTACCGATATGTCCGCAATAAAAAGGAGAACGTTTTCGATGAGAGACGACGTGCCGTTGAAGTGGCGCAGAGTGATCGTTCGTATCAGGTGGCGGCGTTGAAGCGGCGTCGTTGACGAGGGATATTCGATTACTTCGAAAAAAAAACGACGAAAATTCGTTACCGTTGTTGTTGTTTGTCAAAGAAAATTTGATATCTGTCAATATTGGGAGATAGAGGACCAGGATGGTACCGGTACGTCCGCAATAATGAGGAGAAGTCGTTTTCGATGCGATACGACGTGCAGGAGATGTGGCATCCTTGGTCACATAAGTGGCATAGTGAACCATTAGTAGTACTGGATCTTCTCTTCCTGGAATAAGAGCCTTCGTTACAGCACTGCAAACTGGATGCTCCACATAGGCATTGGTATCATTACTCATGTACGGCCTCATTGCAGACGTCATTCCAGTTTCTCCTCCAATCCGAAGCCATGCTTGTTCTGTAACCGTTGGTCTTCTTCCTCCACCGCTGTCGATCACTACAATATTATCATTTTGTTGAACCTCTCTGTAACGATGTATATTGGTAGTAGTTGCTGAATTATTTCGTGTTGTTCTTCTAGGTCTTCTTTCTTGGTGGATTTTCCTGGTTACTGTTCGCCGATCCCGTTGTTCTTTCTTAGTATCATTCTCGTTGATCTCCTTTTCATTTTCATAGTCCGAGTTGGAAATCTTTCTTGCAACAAGATCCGGTACATCCTCTCCACCACTATCCTCGTCCTCATTGTTGTCGGGTTTGAGTTCCAGCTTGTTTCTTCTTGTCGTATAGAAATAAGATGATGCGTTTCTTCTTGGTGTAGAATTTGCTGCATTCTGTGTTACCTCAGCATCGGCAACATCCCCCCTAGAATGTAGATGAAATCGGACCGTTTTGAGGGCAGTTGTGCCTGGAGGGAATAATTCAGTTTCGTCAATTGTCCCAATACTATCTTGATCACTATCGGCACCCGGAGGAGGTGGCGCAGTAGAGGGAGACGTGGGCGGCGGCGGCGAGGGCGATTCAGGTGGAGTTACATTGGTAGTGGGTGCCATTACACGACAAACCCTACGTTGACGGCTGGATTTAGGAATGAAATGATTCAATCCATCATCCTGTGGAGAACCAACAATGACCCCCTCTGGAGTGGGTGGTGGGGTATCGCTGTGTCGGATAGCTTGGTTGTATTTTAGCACCCAGTCTCAATAAAGTTGAGAGAGCTCGTGCCATGTTTCGGGAGGGATTCGAAGAATACCCTTGAGATTGGGGTGAATAGTACCTGTAAGAGTGCCAGTACCGGAGGAACCAGTGCGTTGTCTTTTGTTAGGACCATCAGGGGTGCGTCGGACACGTTTGGGGCCTCCTCTGTTGCTATCAAATGCAGTCCAAGCAAGTTCTTCATCATGGATTCAAAGCTTAACAATCATTTCTTCTAGAGTCCGGTCTGTTTTGTGTTCCAGCAATTCTTCTTTGAATCTCTCCAGGTTTGGGTCACGAATATTCCGAGCAAATATGCTTTTTGCGTCCCATTCAGTCATGTGATATGGTGGGATTTTCCGAAGTTTATGATAAGTCAGTTCAAAAGTGTTAATATAATCAGAAATATTGCCATTGGGATGCAACTGGTTATATCGGAGACGCAGCTTCAGGGTCTCAGCGTAAGATTGTCTGCAATTGTCAAAATCATACTAGCCCAACAGTTCTTGCCATGCTGCGTGTCCATCAAATGTGTCTTCATGCTTGATTATCTTAGAATGCGCGCTGCCCCCACTGCATGCTGACAGCAAAGTTCCCCAAAGTGCCTTGTTTTTGCTTGGTGCATTCCGGGCAGCATCTGGGTCATTCATAATTTCCTCGTGTCCTGTTGCAGCAAAGGTAGCTATCGCATCGGATTTCCACTTTGTCCAATTCTCTTGTTGGCCGTCAAAATCATGGATTGGTTTTGCCTTGAGTAACTGCTGACCCGCTGCTTTTTCTTTTGCCGACCTCACTTCTTGTCTAAGCGCTTCCATCTCATCATCTTTGTTGAGTGATTCTTGAATTGTTTGTCTCAGATTGTTCATCTCCGCTTCATATCTTCTTTCTTTTTCTCGTCCTCGTGCTCTTGCAGCTCTCATTTCTTCCTTTAGTGCATTGATTTCTTCCACTTGACGTTTGACTTCTGCTGCTTGTCTTCTAATGTTAACCAATTCTGCATCTCGGTGTCTTTCGAAACTTGAGGTACTGCTATCATCACTTTCTGATGAGGAAGAAGATGATGATGACGATGATTCCAGATCTCGGTTGGCCCATCTCTCCCTGTCCCGTTGTCTTTAGCGTCGTTGGCGTCGAGGGGGGGATCTGTTTGTTGTCGACGGAATCTGGTCATCCTCGGTTGTATTCTGTGATACATCGATTACTTCATTTTGTCTCCACCAATCGTTGTTTCTCATTATGTAGAAGGCCGGGTAGGTGACTGCACCCAGAGTTTGGAAGAATCTGTTCGTAAATGTTGGCATGATGTTGTCGAGTAGTATTTTTCTTTTCGGTTGTTACGTATTTTTATTTTTGTTTCTTGTTATGTATTTTTTATTTGTATTTTGATATTCTTCTTTGTTGTTCTAGCCAAGTCTCGGTAGTATCCGATGTATTGTGTCCAAGATAATGGCTTATTTCAGTAGTTTCGTACAAGGGTGTTAGGTTTGATTCGGTGGTACAGGTATAGAATTTTCTGAAGTTCGCGATCGATAAATTCCAAGATCAATTCTTGTTAGTAGAAAATTTCACGTAGGAGTCTTGTAGACAAATTCCTGAGTCGATTCATTGGTTCGGTTAGATAGAATTTTCTGGGGTTCGCGATCAATAAATTCTTAGATCACTTTATTGCTGGTAGGAAATTTCTCGTAAGAAAATTCCGGAATAGATTGTAACTCGTAGGTATGTTTGATATCTAGTTTTCGTATGAAGCTGCGACTGTTAATCAACAACTGTAATTCCGGATTATGAGTTAATTAATCTATTTTCTGTTTTTCCAATGCTTAGCCGGAACACACATATTGTTGCGTTGGTTCTGTCGGCTTGGTGCTCCTCTTGCCATGGTTAGTAGTTTGCTCTTGGAGTATCTATTTGTTTGTTTTGAAAGTGATATATGAATGATTTTCTGAAGAGTGATTAATATTTTCGAATAATCCCTCCCCACGCGATATCACTAGTAGTGGTGATTTTTCTAGCAACTTCTCCATGCAAATTCTGCAAGCATTTTAATTCTGAACACAGATCTCTCACTTACTCTATACTTAAGCAAACTGTTCGGATTCCAATCTGAGTTGGGGCCGCTGATTTGGCTTATGACTTATTTTCCTAGCCGTTGGATTGATTCCTGTAGAAATTATATTTCTTTTGTGCCGTTGAATTTATTCGTGCGGGGTTTGGTGGCCGTTTTGAATTGGCTTGCTCCTTGTTCCTGCAGGAATCAAGGCCGTTGGATTATTTTCCCGTTATTTTACGGTTATGAGTTCAACGGATTCATATGATGAGTGGGAGTTGAAACTGCTCTAGAATAGTTCAACCGCCCTTCTCCAAGTACTAGTGGTGGCTACGCCCAGCCTATTGCACACATCTGTGCGCTGCCCTGCCAAATAGTACTTTTTCCCGTACGGAGGACAAACGCCCCGCTGTTTTGCGCGTACTTAGTCCTTTACTGTACTTTCAGCTACTACTAGCTATGAGGCCCTATGCCTTGAGCTGTTGGGGAGGAAGCCTATCGCCAATCCTATGCACACATAGGTGTGTTGCCAGTTCTTATCGTGTTGCTTGAGGTGCCATGTGGCCCTCACCATCCTTGAATTGGAACACGTTTACGTTTGAATGTAAAACTGCGGCTGTTGCGTTCTCCCCAGATAAGATGGCTTGCATCTTCGGCATTTGCGTTTCTTCTAGGCCGTATGTCTTCCAAGGGAAGCAAGAGGTATTAGCTCAAGCCCGGCTGCACTACGTCACACAAACGAGATTCAGGGTTATTTCAGAATCACGCGCATATTTGGGTCGAACTCCACTGGTCCCCCTTTGTAATTTCACCCTATTTATTAAAATTAATGTCGAACTCATAATATTTTTATGCACATTTCATTTTCCTACCCCACTGGCATCTGTTTCCGAATTAGTGGCATGTTACTGAATTTTATGCCTGAAACAAACAGTGCATGGTCGCAATTTTTCAATCTCAATCGTTTCCCCATTTTTATTGTTATTACCGGCTAGTGTACGACTTCAGTAGTAACAATGGTCCGCACTCCCAAATATCAGGTATATTGTGTACGTTGCTACCGGGACTCTCCTTTGATCACTATAGTTAGGGGAAAGAAAAAGGTTATCAAGAAGAAGAGGCCCCCCTTGTTTACAGCGCGACTAAGAAAGAAAACAGGAGTAATTGTTTCTCCCGGTCTTCTGTCCCATATTGCACATAATCCGGGTACATGTTATTCTTATTACAACCGGTGTTTGGGGGTAGATGATTTTGCATCTTCGTTATTTATTAGAAAATCGAAGAAGAAGCTTGAGGATGTTAGTCAACAATTAGGTCTAACGAACACCTGTAACGGTCCGCAGAGTAGTG
Source organism: Pseudo-nitzschia multiseries (assembly GCA_037355745.1). NCBI lineage: Eukaryota > Bacillariophyta > Bacillariophyceae > Bacillariales > Bacillariaceae > Pseudo-nitzschia > Pseudo-nitzschia multiseries. Next base: position 9,530,403 of record CM074787.1, on the reverse strand, counting down.
ATTTCGCATTACCAGAGGTTCTCGACAATCAAGTTATGTATGACCCTTCTGTCGAACCGATTGGGCGTGCCTTGATCGGTCAGGAATTAACCAACATAGAGGATGACAATGAATCTGTCTCCGATGACAATTTTTTCTTTCCTAACGATGACGATGAGGAAGAAGGTAGTGAGAGCATAGAGGCCCCCCACTCTTCGATTGTCAATGATGAAGAAGGCATCAACATTGATGTTGACGATTCCCATCGTGCTTCAAACACGCTATTAATTACGACACCCAATGTAGGGAGGAACATATCTGACGAATTGAAGGTCAAGATCAAGTTAATGAAAATCATGCGGAATCATAGCATACCATTAGTTGCCGAGAAGGAATTGTATGAATGGGCTATTGAATCCGAGCGGCTTAATTTATTTTCATGGACTAAAGGCAATCTCATAAAGACCAGGGCAAGTGTCATGAAGGAGATTTCTGCAACTGTGCCTGAAATAAAAGGCGATGGGTTTGAACCTCATCTTATTGACTGGTGTTCTAAGAAATCACAGAATGCTGATGTTTCCAGTCGCAAACAAATCTACGTCCGGTCGTTCCAAAAAGCACTTCATTCCCTATTAACAAATGTGACTTTGGTGAAGGAAGATAATCTGTCATTCCCCCATGCTGAAGACCCCACCTTACCAGTCCGTTATCCAGAACTTCAAGGGAATATTGATATTGACGAACTGCATCACGGTGAATGGTGGATCAACACTTGGGAGAAGAGATGCAAATCTGGATCGAATGAAATTCTGGTTCCTATTATTCTCTACATGGATGGAATTGCAATTGACAATAGTTGTCAAACCACTCTTACCCCACTGAACATGACTCTTGGCATATTCAACACCCTAACTCGAAACTCCCGGCCGGATGCGTGGGAGGCTATATACTATCACCCAACATGTCCCGGTGATAAAGGTGCCGAATCAATTGACAATGTGAACAATCTTCACTCTGGCCTTCGTTTGGCTCTTTCATCTTTGAAAGATGCCTGCAACCTAACGGATGGTATTGAATGGTCTAATTTGCCGTGGAACAAGAAGAAATGGTCGGTTCGAATGAAATTTGCGGTTGCTTATTTCATAGGTGATACTCCCCAGCACGACCAACTTTGTGGTCATTATCAAACGTCGAATTCAAAGATGATCTGTAGGCATTGCAATTGTCCCAGAGCACTTGGTATTAACGCTCGTGTGAATGTTTTGAAGGTTCCTGTTTCACTTAAAAGTGGTAACATGCAAGTGTCTAAGCACCAAAATGGGGATGAGTACCAATCCATTCGGCTCTGGAATATATCTGATTTTACTGCTCCAATGGTTGGCGAAGGAGTGAATGTTGAACAGTATTTCAAAAACATTTCTCACCATGGTGTACATAACGGCAATGCTTTTTATGATCTTGATTTTGGGGAAAACCCACATAATATTCATCTAGCGTCTCCCGGAGAGAGACTGCATATGCACCAACTTGGTTGCGCAAAGCGTGCAGCAGAGACGTTCCGCGAGGACTTTTTAGGCAATAACCAGCGGCTTCTTGGTGAGATGGAAAGGTTAGCCAGTTACTACGGTGGTGCTGTCCAGAGGCAATCCGATCGTGACTTCCCACGAACCAATTTTTCAGAATCAATACATACAGCGAAGAAGGAGGGTAACCAGTACATTGGAATGCTTTATATTCAGATGCTGTCACTTCTGTCTGCTGGAGGTCGTCAATTGTTGTTGTCTCGAAAGACTCCTTCCAATCTCGAGAACAAGAGCAGAAAGTGTGAAGAGGAAATTGACCGACGTATTTACGCCATTGAGTTGTTGTTGGGTATGGAAGAGTTCCTAAAGTATGCTGGAACGTTCGACGAGGTTTTCAAACAAGACAAGAAAGGTGTTTTGTATGTGGACAAAATGGTTGTTCTTTTCATTAACTGTATAAATAACAATCTTCAACGAAGTAAGGGAGAGGGTAACAATCTTGTGAAGAATCACATGTATTTTCATTTATCACAGTACATGAGATTATTTGGTCCTCCAACTGGGTGGGACTCTGCCGCGAGTGAGAGCAATCATAAAACTGAAGTGAAGGCTCCTGCTAAGAGAACTCAACGAAACAAGTCCACACTTATCAAGCAAACTTGCAACCGAGTGATGGAGTATCGAACTATTGATCGACTTGACCGTGAATTTGATTTGTTCGAACATAGACCCGTAACCGGACCAAATCATCCTAAGGAGGGTGGTTGGTCAGGTGGGTCTTCGTTTTGGATTGGTGTGATGAATGGTCTCCCTTACATGAAGTGGGATGAAAAAAAAAACTCAAGTTTACCCTGGTTTCCATCTGATGTTCTCAAATTTTGTTGTGACGTGGTCCTACCGGCTGTGGGCAGCAGCAAGGTTTTTGGAACCACGGAGCACAAGAGGTATGACCAATCTCGCGAGATGAAATTATTGTTTCGTGCCCACCCATCGTTTAAGTCTGATTCTGGACAATTGTCCAATGTATGGTACGATTGGGCTAATTTTCAACTCGACCTCCTTGATGGACGTGGACTGAAAGTTTATCCATGTCAGATTCTGTGCCTGCTTTACCTCGAAGGTCCTTTCCCCGTGGGTAGCTCCGTTAGTGGTTTCGAATTAGTGCACGATGGTTATTATGCCGTCGCTCGTTGCTTTGTTTCTGCAGACCCCATACCGAGCAAGAGGGACAAAGGAAAAAAACACCATCATGCGTTGGTAAAGCTAGGTGAGCTTCGGAACAAATTGTATTTGTTCGACTGCAACGCCATTGAGTCCGAAGCTGCCGTTGTTAGAAACCATGGTAGTCCTGACCAATATTTTGTGCTGGGTAATCGTGAACAATGGTTGTTTAATTTCCGCGAGACAATGGCTTCACTGGAAAAGAAGGATTTACAATCAATAGTACGAGATGGTGAAAACAGCACATGACTTCAATGAACAAGTTTATTATCTTTTCCCGTGTTTTGGATTGTATACTAGTATGGTACAATCATACCCCCCTTCTCATGTTTATTTAGCGTTTTTCTATATTCTGCAACGGCGTTGCACAAAATGCCCTTTTCCCGTTTTTTGGATTGTATACTAGTATGGTACAATCATACCCCCCTTCTCATGTTTATTTAGCGTTTTTCTATATTCTGCAACGGCGTTGCACAAAATGCCCTTTTCCCGTTTTTTGGATTGTATACTAGTATGGTACAATCATACCCCCCTTCTCATGTTTATTTAGCGTTTTTCTATATTCTGCAACGGCGTTGCACAAAATGCCCTTTTCCTGTATTTTCGACGGTATAGTACTAGTACGGTACAGTCATAAATTTTTTGTCATGAGTATCAAGTTATTATTATAATGGATTACTTCTTAGTATAGTTTTGCGCGATACATAGGCGCTCATAATATAACACCCTTCGTATTTGGGATTCGAACAGCTATGAAACACTAACGGATTAAAGAGCAGAGTATCCCCAGAACGCAACGGCACTTTGATGCGGTACGTTGGGAAGACAAAATAATAAATCACTTCGTCAGCATGCACTCCCGACGGAGCTATGACTGTTAAACGAGTATAATACATGTCATCATCAACATGGCATCGAGAATGGTAATTTCGACCAATCGAAAAAGCTAATGCCTGTTTCCCAATGGCATTGAGCTGCGTACTGAGTCAGAATCTGAGACAACACATCCATTTCATCCTCAACAAATGGTTCGATGTGTGTTAAACTATGATGCATATGCTTCACAATTCTCACTGTCGTGTGTTCCAGCTCCAGTTTCATGTTTGGTTTCACATGACTTTTGAACACGTACTCACCATTGTTGGAAGACAATCTTTCTGGTCTAACTCCAATGATAGCATAATCATCGTTGATACTGCCGCGCTTCTGACCTCTGGCAACTGTCGGTTTGGATCCAACAATTTCCGGAGCAAACTTTCTTAACAGTTTGATATTATTCTTCGTAGCAAGGTGTCGCTTGGCAAATTTTCTGGAAACTTTTGCGAAAATGCGCAACGACGGATTATTCTCGTCAAACGCAACAATATGCTCGTCGTTTCTACTATCCAATCTATCGAATTTATCTATCAACAAAGCCTGTTCCGGTTGATACTTTTTCTTTCCTCTTATTTTGCCACCCCAGTTTGTCTCCATGTATTTTCCTTTGACCACATTTGTTCTGTCTTTGTTTTTCAACGCTATTGTACTGACACAATCATTGCAAGTACTACGCCTATTTGTCCTTTCCTTCTTCATTGGTTTTATGTCGGACAACTTTGTATAAGTTTTATGGCTCGTTGACACCGGTGCTGCAATCCTAAGAAAGTTCGATGACATTCTCTGCTTTCTTCTTTTCTCATGTTTCCTATCTCTTATTTGCTTCATAGCCCGGTCCGAGAACTGATTTCTTGTCATGGTTGGAGTACGTGTAGCAATTTGAAGCCAATGATTCGTTGCCGTTAGTTGTTTCGCCCGTGCGCTTGTTCCTTGACACTTTTCGCTTGCCGCTTTTTGCTTGACACTTTTCGCTTGCCGCTTTCCACTTGCCGCTTTCCGCTTGCCGCTTTTTGCTTTACACTTTTCGCTTGCCGCTTTCCACTTGCCGCTTTCCGCTTGCCGCTTTTTGTCGCTGCCGATTGCCGCTGTTGTTGTCGCTGCTGCTTGGCGCTGCCGCTGCCACTGTGGCTGCCGATTGCCGCTTTGTTGCTCTCGCTGCTGCTTGGCGCTGCCGCTGTGGCTGTCGCTGCCGATTGCCGCTGTTGCTCTCGCTGCTGCTTGGCGCTGCCGCTGTGGCTGTCGCTGCCGCTGTGTCTGTCGCTGCCGATTGCCGCTGTTGCTCTCGCTGCTGCTTGGCGCTGCCGCTGTGGCTGTCGCTGCCGATTGCCGCTGTTGCTCTCGCTGCTGCTTGGCGCTGCCGCTGTGGCTGTTCGCTGCCGCTGTGGCTGCCGCTGTTGCTCTCGCTGCTGCTTGGCGCTGTGGCTGTCGCTGCCGATTGCCGCTGTTGCTCTCGCTGCTGCCAATTGCCGCTGTTGCTATCTGCGGTTCAACGAGTTGTTGACGTTGTCAACGACTTTATTGGAATATTTGGTATGATAATTGAACAAAATGGGTGAGTATCTATTGATGTAGTACAGTAAATAATAACAACAGAATAATATAATCTACATGCTACCAACGTACACCGTTTGCTTCCTTTCGTTGTTGTTGTTGATTGGTGGTGTTGCTGTGTTGTTGCCGTTGTTGTTACCTTCGATTCTGTGTTGACTTCGATTCAGTGTCGCGTTCGATTTGTTGTATCCTTTGCACCTATAGGAAAGATTTGCCACACCAGGAAAGATTGGTTCTACCGATTCGTTGTTTCCAATCCCTTACGGTCCTATGAAAATGAGAAGAAAAAGAGAAGGAAGAAAATACATTATCAGGAATGCCAGAAGAAGTAAGATCATTGTCTTTCTCCTCTCTCATTCTTACCGTTGCGATTGCCAATTTCTAATCTGTTGTTTCCAATCTGTTATTCCGTTCCGGTCCTATGAAATAAGGAAGAAAAACATAAGTGAGGAAATACATTATCAGTAATGCCGGTCGAGGAAGTATTATCATTGTTGTCTATCTCATTCGTACCGTTGCTTGTTCTGATTCGTTTTACCGTTGATGTCACCGATACGTTGTTATTCGTTGTCGTTGTTCTTTCTGCTGCCGTTGATTTGCAGACTTGTAGTAATTCCTATGTCACGAAAAACAGGGACTTGTTCCTGTTGATATATAGGCAATTGATGCAGATTTTGTGCTTTCAAGATGTTTATGTAAGGCGGCCGTCCAAACAAGAATATCTTTCCAGCAACTAATCCCTAATCGAATGCTTTCTACTTCTTTTGCAGTACAAGGCTGTTATATCGGACTGAAATATCTGAGAACGGATCGTTGTGCTCGTGACATCGTCGCCCTAAGGCATGTGACGAAGAGGGTCGGATCCCACGTTCTCGGACGGAGTGTTGTTGGAAAGAAACAACACTCTACTCAGATAAGTTGGAAATTGATGTTTGTCGGAAAGTGAAAAAAAGTGACCGAAGTTAGTGAGCAACATACTTTCATTGTAAGCTAACTACTCCGTACAAAGTACTGTTCGTGTCCGATAGATCAAGTATCAACATTCGAACGTAAGAATGACACCACCAGTTCCATACATTTTCTGCTAAGTAAACAACTTCGAACGTAAGAATGATATTGGTCCGTTAAGTATTATGTTTTTTTTTTTTTTTTGCAACGGCGTTGCAACAAATGGTCTTTTTGGTATTTAGCGTGATAAGAATGACACCACCAGTTCCATACATTTTCTGCTAAGTAAACAACTTCGAACGTAAGAATGATATTGGTCCGTTAAGTATTATGTTCTTTTTTTTTTTTGCAACGGCGTTGCAACAAATGGTCTTTTTGGTATTTAGCGTGATATGGATCATACAACAGTACAACAAACTTCGAACGTAAGAATGATATTGGTTCGTTAAGTATTATGTTCTTTTTTTTTTTTGCAACGGCGTTGCAACAAATTGTCTTTTTGGTATTTAGCGTGATAAGAATGACACCACCAGTTCCATACATTTTCTGCTAAGTAAACAACTTCGAACGTAAGAATGATATTGGTCCGTTAAGTATTATGTTCTTTTTTTTTTTGCAACGGCGTTGCAACAAATGGTCTTTTTGGTATTTAGCGTGATATGGTTCATACGTAGTTAGCGTCATGGTTCATACGATAGTACTGGTCATACCAAAGTACCTTTGTACCCCACAAAATGCACCAAATCATCGATCGGACCATTTTTTTTTTGACAACGGCGTTGCAACAAAAGCCCTTTTTAGTATTTAGCGTGAAAAGTTTCATACGACTGTACGTTTCTACACAAATTGCACCAATTCAGCGATCGGATCATTTGTTTTTTGGCAACGGAGTTACACCAACCAATGCCCTTTTCCCTATTTAGCGCTACTAGGTGTTCATACGACTGTACTTTTGTACACACAATGGAACAATTCAGCGATGGGGCCATTTTCCAAATTGGAAAATGTTCCTTTTTATCTTTTCTTCTTCTCACCTTTCATTCCACCCAAAAAACCCTTTTTTCCGTTTTTCGGGAACGGCGGTTCCAGTTACAAAAAATGGTTTTTTGATCCCAACGGATTCACAGACAAATCCCCGCCCTTGCATTCGTCGTTGCAGGTTTTATTTGTCCAATTATTGTGACGATATTGTTTAACTCTTTCTCAGGTTAGTGGTAGAACGTCTTTACGAGAACAAGGACACGTTTACGGGCACCTTCTACGTTTTCGATTTTTTGAGAAATGGTTTTTGAGACATGATTACCACTGTCGCGTCGCTACGTGAGTGGTGATATCTGGTGAAAGAAGTTTCAAGTTGTACTACTGTCCTTCTTTCATTCAATGTTTGCTCGTAACTCGGGTAAACTAGATTCACACAACAGTGATTCTCATTGTTTTCAAACAATAAAAAGATTGTCTCAAATACTGATAACATTTTACATTGCCAATGACACCTACGACTAATAGTGCTCGCAAGCGCGGTGCCAACCCAAATTCAAATGAGAAAACGCCTACGACTAATAGTGCTCGCAAGCGCGGTGCCAACCCAAATTCAAATGAGAAAACGACAAGTTGTAAGAAGGGTAGATTGAAAGACCCACCAACCAATAGTCTTGACAAACATGATACCGATCAAAGAGATCATCGACAGGCAGTAATTAATAACCTTACAAAGGCTTTGAAGGGTGAGTCATATGGAACAGAGGAGTTTGTGAGGAACCTCAGTCTTGAGGTTACAACATGTTTCACTGCATTGTTGACGAGGGTTTACCTTGTATCAAAAATTATTGAATCCGAACCTACACCAGATTTCAGGAAGTCAATGTCTACTACTAACTCTGCGGAAAAGAAGAAGGGGAAGGGAAAGAAGAAAAAACCCGATACAACCTTAAGTGACTTAGGGCCAATTCCCCATCAAATAAACGTCATGGTGGATTTATTTTTGTTTGAAATTGACAACGGTATGACTGGAGTGTTGAAATTGTTGAGCAGGAAGCAATTAACCGATCGATTCAATGACTACGACATGGCGAACAAGTGGGATAGGTTCGAGTCACTGTTGAAGAATGTTAACGACACATCAGGCGTGGATGCTATTTATGGGCGCAACGTCGTCAACTACGTTACAATGAAGAAGTACATGATAATGTACCGTGAGATATTGGTTTGGTACATGAAGAATGTGAAGTATCCACCTGGGTCGGATATTTTGTCTGAGGATTTGTGTTTCCATACCAAAGGCGACAATTGTTCTCCCAGTCAGTTGAAAGGATACGTCAAATCAATGAGGAACTTCTTGGACTGCCTTATGGCAAAGACCTCTCTACGTGTTTCAATGACTCATAGCTGCAATCAGGTGGACTTAGACAAACATTTCAAGAAGCAGCGTATTGAATGCTTAAAATCCTTACCAACAGAAAACATCGAGTTTAAAGAACTTATTGTGTCAAACAATAAGTTGATGAAGATAACGGAACGAGAGACTGCTTTTCAGGAGCTCATTCGTGAACATTGGTTACGCTTTCAAGGGAAGGCGAAAACCATTTGTACCATCATCGACATGAGACACGTCGACATCAAAGTTTTGACACACGAAGGTTTTTATCAGTATTACTTACCCGAATTAATTAACAATTCATTCGTCTTGGGCACAACGGTACTTTCTGGGGAGAAGTGGGTTCCAGTAGGATTTCATCGAAAAGGGGACACGCAAATTCCGGAAACGGGAAAAGTGTTATTACCACTCAATACTCAATTGGTTTTCCACTACGTCATCAACTACAAGCACACGGTCACAAAATATTACAACATACATTTCGATATCGATGAGGACCTTGTCACCCTGTCGCCATGCAAACATGGAACCGGAAAAATAGATCTGGCATATTTCAAGGTGCCGAAAGGAATCCTATATTTGGTGCATCAATGGCTTATAACAAAATTTGTCCAAAACGGGAACAAGATTGGGGTAAACGTGGTCGATTCGTTGGAAACAGCATGTAATTTGTTCATTTCTCAAGTACTATGTGCATCAATGATTCGAGTCGACGGCGTTGGTTCGTCCTTTGATTGTTCAATTGACAATGTTTGTGAGAAAATGATACCAAAAGTCTTCAAAACCAATAACCAATCATTTGTCAGTTACGATCATGTGATGGAAACCATTGAAGATTTGGTATTGACCGAGAGGAATTTTCTAAAAGGAGCTATGGTCACCGAATCGACGGAGGGAAGTGTTCCGTATTTTCAAAGGAATGATCGATTGTACATTTTCCCGACGGAATGTGTTCTGAGTAAGACAAAATTTGCCCATGTCAATTTTGACGATAAACCAGAAGAACTTGTAACAGGTATTTTGGAACTGTCCGGATTGGAAGAACAACATAAGAATCAAACTTGTGTTACAAGATTCCTTCAATACGATGTTAACTCACAACAAGAGGTGCACCAACGAGTTTTTATGGAACACATTCCATACGTGTTCCGTGAGATATTCGTAATTGATCCAGAAGTTCTCCAACGTCATACTTGGGTGGAAGAATTCATTCAGTATAGCTACCTTCCAGAAATGGGTACCATATTTACCCCGTTGACAGAAAAACTAGCAATATATTTGTTGGAAAAGTCGGATGATCTATCATCGGCTAACCTTGTAGTTCAATTTTTGGACGATAAGGTTGTCAACAATTATGGAAAGGGAACGGGAGAATTGAATCTGGCATTCGAACACCTCCAGGGTCGTGACTTTGTTTTTTACGAACCATCGGACTTTCTAACTTGGGATTGCTTCAAAAGATCCAAGGTTCAAATAAATGAGTTCAACAAATCAAATAACACATACCGGGTAGGATGGGTTACTTTCAATCTCAATACGACAAATGATTCCAAGCGTGGATTCATCCCACCCTGGGATGATAACGTTGACGGTGGCAATGTTGGCAAGACGAACAATATCAACGATGGGAGAAAGAACATCAGTGGATCGAAAGTAACCAGTAACGGTTCGAAAAATAAGCCAAACGAATCTAAAGAATCGGGAATTGACACAAGTAAGGGTAATTCCAAGGATACTGGTTTGACTGACACAACGACTAAAAGCTGTGAAAAAAAGGGTTCAAATGTAAGCGAAGAAATGATTATAGATGTTGCGAAAAATCATCTTAACGCCACTGTAACACTGCCAGTTTATCCTATCATGATCAACGAGAAGGAAACCAAACGTGAATTCCGATGTTCTGTGCTGTTGAAAGATCAGGATCCAGAGATATTGTTTCCTATTTACGAAGTAAACGAACAAGTTCGTTATACTCCAGAAAAAAATGGACCAGTTGAAATTGGAGAAGTTTATAGGTACGTTTTCGGAGACTACGACCAATATGATCGAGTGGCGGGTTATATATGTACTTTCCACAAACGTAAGGTGGGGGAGAAACGACAATTTTGCCCATACTTTCAGATTTCCGGCATGAAAGAAACCAATCCTCGACGCATTAAAAGAGTATCGGATTTAGTAAAATGTTTCAGCAAGGATGTTGGGATTAGTGACCCGACGGATGGAAGTGAGGAGGTATCCGATTCATCTTCTGACACAACCACAACCGTGTCAGAGTACAGCACCAGTTCCACCAAATCATCCAAGATTGGATGAGTGAGGCATACTATGTTACACCAAATGCAAGCATCCGTTTGTAACTTATCCATTATCCTTCATAGTTCTTTATTCAATCAATATTATGCGAAATATTGATCATGAAATTGCAGCCTAATTCGCACAATCATAAACATACTAACTAATATTACTAGGACTAATAAATTTTAAAACTGACTCAAGTATAAGTAGAAGATTTCTGGTCAATTCTGTTTCATGTAGCCAATGCCACACATTTGCACTCGAAAACTGCCTAGGAATCACTATTTGGGTACATGCAGCAATGCCAGAGGGGACTAAGATTGTTCTAAATCTCATACTGACTAAAGTATCAGCCAGTTTCTTGTCCAGTTTGTTTCATAGTCTACCCCATCCATAGTATGAGCAATATTCATCCTGAAATTGCAGTCAATGCCACTCATTTGCACTCTAAAACTGACTAGGACTCAATATTTTGGTACATGCATGTCCAGGGACAAACATTATTCTAAAATTCACACTGACTAGAGTATCAACCTGTTTCTTTTCCAGTTTGTTTCATAGTCTCCCCAATCCATAGTATGAGCAATATTCATCCTGAAATTGCAGTCAATGACACACATTTGCACTCAAAACTGACTAGGACTCAGTATTTTGGTACATGCATGTCCAGGGCCAAACATTATTCTAAAATTCATACTGACTAAAGTATCAGCCTGTTTCTTGTCCGGTTTGTTTCATAGTCTCCCCAATCCATAGTATGAGCAATCATATTCATCCTGAAATTGCAGTCAATGCCACACATTTGCACTCAAAACTGACTAGGACTCAGTATTTTGGTACATGCATGTCCAGGGACAAAAATTATTCTAAAATTCATACTGACTAAAGTATCAGGCTGTTTCTTGTCCGGTTTGTTTCATAGTCTACCCCATCCATAGTATGAGCAATATTCATCCTGAAATTGCAGTCAATGACACACATTTGCACTCAAAACTGACTAGGACTCAGTATTTTGGTACATGCATGTCCAGGGCCAAACATTATTCTAAAATTCATACTGACTAAAGTATCAGCCTGTTTCTTGTCCGGTTTGTTTCATAGTCTCCCCAATCCATAGTATGAGCAATATTCATCCTGAAATTGCAGTCAATGCCACACATTTGCACTCAAAACTGACTAGGACTCAGTATTTTGGTACATGCATGTCCAGGGACAACATTATTCTAAAATTCACACTGACTAAAGTATCAACCTGTTTCTTGTCCAGTTTGTTTCATAGTCTACCCCATCCATAGTATGAGCAATATTCATCCTGAAATTGCAGTCAATGCCACTCATTTGCACTCTAAAACTGACTAGGACTCAATATTTTGGTACATGCATGTCCAGGGACAAACATTATTCTAAAATTCATACTGACTAAAGTATCAGCCTGTTTCTTGTCCAGTTTGTTTCATAGTCTACCCCATCCATAGTATGAGCAATATTAATCCTGAAATTACAGTCAATGCTACACATTTACACTCAAAACTGACTAGGACTCAGTATTTTGGTACATGCATGTCCAGGGACAAACATTATTCTAAAATTCATACTGACTAAAGTATCAGCCTGCTTCTTGTCCAGTTTGTTTCAGCACAGTGTACCCCATCCATAGTATGAACACTATTCATCCTGAAATTGCAGTCAATGCAACACATTTCCACTCTAAAACTAAGTACTAGGACTCAGTATTTTGGTACATGCATGTCCAGGGACAAACATTATTAGAAAATTCATAATGACTAAAATATAAGGCTGTGACTTCTCAATATGGTTTCATAGTCTCCCCAATCCATAGTATGGGCAATATTCATCCAAACATTTCAGAAAATAACACACTTTGACACTCAAAAAGTAAATGAGAAACACTAATTTGGTTACTTGTTCATACAAAAATCAAAAAACTAATAACCAAAATTTACGGAGACTACCCTTGGTACACCAGATCTCAACGGAGGAATCGATCCACTGGACACGTTCACCACTATATCAACAACCAATTATACGTGATCGGGAAAAGTTACACTACATAAAGCTAGTCAGTTTTTGAACCACATAATTGGTGTGCACCGTCCCAATATCTACAATAATAAAAAATTTATACAAAAGTAATACGTAGGACACACTTCGGACATATGTCTACGGGGGAATCGATCCAATGGACACGTTCACCTCTACCGGTATATCAAGAACCAATCTTATCCAAAGGGGAAAAGTTACACTACTTAACGCTAGTCTGTTTATGAGTCAGACAATTTATGTGCGTCGTACCAATACCATATTAAAAAAATAGTACCAAGGAAGTACGAAGAATACATCTTGTACACATCTCTATGGAGGTATCGATCCACCGGACACGTTCATCTCAACGATATATCAAGAACCAATCGCATGCAGATGAGGAAAGTTACATTACTTAAAGAAGCTTGTCTGTTTTTGAATCAGACTATTTGCGTGCACCGTCGTAGTGTTGGTACGGGTACGTAAAAATAGTAAGAATTATGCGTGAACGGGAAAAAGCAGCCACAACCAAAAACTGCAAGTTACAACGCCTGGAGAAAACAACAAATACCAACTTTATGATGCGGCGTGGGAGTACGAACGTTAGGTGTACTGTGGTACAAATAGGTGCATGACTGCATTACAAATGGGAAATAACAGGAAAATGAAAAGCAAAACACCGAAACCGACACACAGAACAACAGTTGTGCCAACCCGGGGTACTGTCTTCTCCAAGGATTACAACAAACAGATGCACGAGCTAAACCACGATGATGTAAACAACGACGGAAACCCGTTTCTATATCATTTCGAAACAGGATTTGATGCCTTGTGTGCCAAAAACGGACACTTGGTTAACACAATCCTTAGTGGATGCCAGAAGATAGAAGAAGTGCGACAAAGACTCAACAGCAAAAAAGGACATTTCGAGGAGGACGAAGCTTTGAACATTTGGGAACAATGCTTCAAGTACATAACCGAGGAAGTATTTCCCGACTACAAAGAAGGGAACACTGACGGGATGGACCATGTATGGGCAATGGGAGTCATTCTTGCATACATTACATGTGGTTATCCCGCATTGAAAACATCGGAAGACATTAAGTGCTACGACAACGTGGGTATTGGACCGGAAGTAAAATCAATAGAACGAGAGAGAATGATACAAGACGGTCGTACTTTCCCGGCAAAAAAATGGAGTAATCTGACACCGGAGGCAAGAGAACACATAAAAGAATGTATACATTACCACCCTGGGAACCGTCCTTGTATGACGTACATTTGGTTCAACAACTGGCGCAAAATGACGAATGAGGCAATCATCGAAACTGACAGATTGGAATGGTATTGCAGATCAAAAGACGATAACGAGTGGTACTCAACACAAGAAATATTGCCGCCAATTAAAGAAGAGAACATAAATAACAAAAACACGGAAAAAAAATGTACCAAACATAAGTGGGATTCGTTCATGAACAAAGCAAGAAAACAGTCAAAAAAGAAAAAACGGAAGGTAAAAGAAGTGACAAACAGGGGGGGAAAGAGCGAACAAGACGAAAACGAGTGGAAAATTGAGAAATGGCTAAGTCTTTACGAAAAACGTTGGAATTCGCCGGAAGATTTAGAGGAATATAACAACTATCCCGTTCCTTGTGGAGCATGGGGACGCGTGAAACACTAACTCTGCAACTCTGTAAGGATTCCATTCCAACAAAAAAACCAGGACAATATCAAAGGTATCACCGGTACAAATTAAGTGCAAAAATTAGAACGGAAATTATGTAAAATATCACCTTAAAAAGTCGATACATTAAAAAAAAAATACTCATCAGAAAGCAACAAAACAACAACAACAAAATTCCCTCCGTTGAACCTACAAATTGTGATCCAATCCATAATTGATTCAGGGGGGAGTGTCAACCACCCAAAATATAGAATTTACTGCAACGCCGTTGCAGAAAATTGAAAAACAATAAGTAAATAAATAAATACAGAATGATACGGTACCGTAGGGTAAGTACGGTAGGGTAGGGAAGATAAAAATGTTCGGGTCCGCGCCAAAATTTTGAGGACTCCACATTCCAGAATATCACGGCACGCTCGAAAATAAGATAGGCAGGCGACAGTACAAGAACAACACTCACAGATAGTACAATTAGTTGAAATGCAACAATTCCTTGGAGACAGTAAATCAAGAGATTACAGTGTGTACAGTAGGAATGAAAAAAACATGCCAAACGATTCCTACAAACAACATTATTATCATAAAAATAGCGCGCCAAATCAATCAAAGGAAAAAACGGTAAGTTGAGGTGCACGAGTTAACAAAAAAATAATGGTAGAACTGAGTACTAGTTGCAGTCCGGTGACAGGTAGAACCATTGTTACCAATGACACAAACAGCCCAAACAGCAGTGTATCGGGAAGTGACCGAACAAACACAAACGATAGCCAAACATATAGAACAACCAACAGTAGCAACAGAAATATTCTACAGACAACAAAAGAATCCGATAACGATAACTTGGAAAACAACATTGTCAAACACGTCAAAGAAAAAGCATTCAGGAAATTTAAATTCCCGCCAGAGATTACATTCGTGAAGGCGACGATATTCAAAATTGTAAAACAAGCAAATAACAATGAAATACCAAATACGATCGATATAAAAGACCAAAAGTGGAGTGGAATTTATTGCCGTGCAGTGACTGCGTGTAGGCACAATGCTCAAACTCTTGCCAGGAAAAACTACAAAGGTACGCAACCAACAAGAAAATGTTTGCCGGCATGCAATCGTTCATAAGCCATTCTAACATTTTGGTCGTATGAACACTGACACGTAGACGATAAAAGAAACAACCTGATACCAGATAGTTTCCCAGGAACGGTTCTAATCACAGACACACAAGACGTTAACTCAGAAAATAGGTACCAATTGCACGAAGACTATCGGCGGAAAAATTCACCAGAATTCAAATACTTCATGAAAAGAATTCTGGGAGCGGTGTCACCAAAACAGACAGACTTCAAAAGAAAATCAGTCAGAATGACAATCAGTAACATTTTCACCCCAAGCGATGAAGCTTTTGCATTGCTTTTCCTTTACAACGACTACGACTCGTGGATAAACACAACAAAGGGCACGAGGTTGAGAAAAAAATTCACTGACGGTAAGTCTGGAAATAAGGAGGGTTGGAGTAACGAGGGACAAGATCTTTACGAATACCTAGTAAGTGAATTAGAAGAACGAAGGAAGGAACAACAATCAAAAGAATTAGAGACGGAAATACTTAAAATGTACCAAAAGCAAAATGGCAATCGTAAACAAGAAGATAAGGAGGAGAACAAAGAGGGAAAAACACGGAAGCAAAAACGTACCTTGGTTGAGATTCTAGGCGAAGATGATGAGGACTACAAATTTTTCATGGAATATAATAAAAACGAACAAGAGTAATTGATGATATCAACAGCAATAGTAGAACGGCTAGTTCATTATTATTTTATGGTTTGCACAATATTGTTCCGGGTCTTCTGTTCGAATATAATACAATAAACAAGATAATTTCAAAAGGCTGATAAAATACTTTCGTATTTGTTACAAAATATGTTTGTTGTATTTCCGTATTTGATAAGCGTAGCGTGAATATTGTAAAATGTCGGAGAGTATTGCAAATGCGGATAAAATACTTTCTTATGAGTACAAAAATATGGTTGTTGGATTTTGATATTCGATAAATGTAGTGTGAGTATTGTGAAAGCAACGTAATAGAATACATTGCTGGTTATCAAGAAGCTTGTATATTTGGTAAGAAATTTGTATCAACGCTACAACAATATCAGTGTACATAGAGGATATTATTACAAAATATGAGGAGTTTCGTGTGGAAAAAACAAAAATTGAATGGCGAATAAATATTATCGGGGTAAGCATGAAACAAAATTGTAGAATAGAAAGATTCTTAAGCAAGCATGAAAAGGGGCTGGAAAAAACGGTGGCGAAAATAGACCTACTTGAAATTGTTGCGTGCAAAAATAGGTAGAGAATTATTTATTGTGCGCGCAACAAAATGTTTCGGAATATTTTAAAACATCGCACGAATATTACGAAAGCATGAGCATCGTTTATGTGACGTAGTGCCGTTGCCCTTCTAAGTGCTCAGATACTGACATAGCCTTCTGGAGAGTATTTGATTAACTGGTGATCAGTCGGCAATCGGTCCCATCCCTTCCATTGTTGTGTGAGTCGCTAAATCTCGCATCGTCTATTAGAAGAGGTAGGCAATTGTTGACTAGACCCCAGCTCGGTTGAGTCCTTGGGTCTGATAAACTCTTATACCTACTTTGTATCATTCACCTCACTGTACATGTAATAGATAGTGGTAGATAGATTGGTTGTATTTTTGATTAGATTCTAAAATTGTGAGCAGTAGGAATAGGAGTGATATTCGAATCGCACCTCTATTCCTGCTCTCTTTATTAGTCGTATTGAGTATGTATGTTGAGTCCTAAATGAATCGTAGAAACAGTTATTGTCTTGAGTGATTCATTTAGTCTGGCAGTCGTACGTCAGTTTTGCTCCTACGGGCTAACCGCGTGATTTCTAGAGAAACAGAAGTGAGTTATGTGTGATGGTTTGTGTGTCACAACCTAATGAGTGCATTTGGGTACTGGATTTGGAGGGAAAATATTGGGTAATGACTCCCAATGTTTTTGGTCCCGTCCATGAATATATTTCTCATGACTCATCAAATACATATTGGGAACAATATTGCCACACATAATGCTGAAAATGTTGTGGTTTGTCTCATTTTGTTGCAATTCCAGGGCACAAACTGACTTATTGGGTAATGACTCCCAAAGTATCAGGTAAAGTACGTGAATAATTTTTTCATGACTCATCTGATGCATATTGGGAACAACATTGCTGCTCAGAATGCTGGAAATGTCCCCCCCCCCCCCCCCCCAGTACACTCCGTCTACAAGGTTACGTTGTCAACTCCTAGGGTTAGTGTTAAACGTTCAACTAACAACTCCACCAATTTCGTCACTGATGTTTTCACTCGGTCTAATTTTGAGCCTACTTCTCTAACACGTTTACGCGTGTAATTCACTTAGGTAATTTTAGTAGTATTCAGTGATTTCAAGTATTAGTATTTAGATTTGTGAGTGTTTTTCATGTAAGATGATTACTCGTATCGAACCTCTATCGGTGCACTATTAGCGCACCCTTACTGTTAGCGATTCAGCGAGTCAGCTCGCTTATTTGCCTGTTAGTCATACGTGTGTTATCTCATTCGTGTGTATCTCCAAATGTCCGTACGTCTGTACGTTTGCTACCGGCGCTTTTCTAGAGTCCCCGTGTCTTCGTACTCGTAGTGTTAAGTACTTGGAGAAGATACCTTAAGGCTCGGTCTTCTTACTTGCATCGCCACATGCATCTCCTACATAAGGAAAATAGCTTTACTCCACCCATAAGCTTAGTGAGTAGATCTGCAATATTAGTTTCACCGGGTTCTTTTCCAATCCGGATAATCTTTCCTGCAATGCATTCGCGTGCCTTGTGGTAAGCAATACTGTTGTGCTTCTTCTTACAAGGGCTTTCCGGGTGTGTTACGTTCTTAACAACCAAGTCATTGTCACAATACATGTTGGTCGGTCCTTCTATAGGTATGCCCATCATTCTGAGCTTATACCGTAGGCCTTCTACCATTTCGATTGCGATCTTGAGTGCCACAATTTCTGAGCCAAACGTGGATGTTTCAACGGTTGTTTGCCTCTTAGAGAACCATAGGATTGGTGCCCTGTTAACAAAGATGATGATTCCCGTATGAGACCTCCTAGTAGCCTTGCAACCGGCGTGGTCGGCGTCCATGAAGCATGTGGTAGTTACGGCCTTTCCTCGTGGCTCGGGCATATCCGGAGGAATTAGGTTCCCCCGCTTCTGGATAGAATTTGGCCCAGTCACATTCATGGAATACTGATTCATCAAGTTCTGGAGTGGAACAGTCAAACACCAACTTTGATTTGCTGTAATTCTTTAAGTATGCAAACAAATGAAACAATTGGTTTAGATGCCCTTCTCGGGCCTGTGCAAGATACCGGGACATAAGTGAAACAGGCATTACGATATCTAGCCTTCCAAGTTCACATATCCAACGGAGTATACCTATTAAACCCTGGTAATAGTTTTGTTTCTCCGAACCAAGTTCCGGTGAGGCATCGATTTCGGGCCTATATCCAGTTACCAATGGTGATTTTGCAGATTTTGGGAGTATCTTGAAGGCATATTGCCCTTTACTCAATTCCTCTTCAACAGATTTAACGGCTTTGGACGTATACTTAGTTGAAGACATGGACCAGTACTCAGCCCCATCAACGGACGTGTTGCCAATGTCTGCCCCTAGGTAGAAGGTGGGTGGTTCAACGGTCCCATCCTTCAGTTTGAATTGTCTTTCGATCGCATCCATTTGGAACTTCGGATCCATTCCGCATACAAGGATGTCATCCACATATGCCACACAGTATTCGTAATATGCCGAGCCTCCTTTCTTTACAGCCGGCCGCATATATACATCTGGATCCGCCTTGCAAGACTTATATCCAAGTCCCCTTAAGTGCTCAGACAGATGAGATCGAAATGATGCGCCCGCGACTGGTAATCCATACAGAGCTCTTACAATTTTGCAGGGCCTTCCACATAACTCCGGTGCAAATCCTTGTTCCAGTGTAGCCACTGTGTAGTACTTTTCCTTAATTGGTGCGGTTAAGTATGCATTTTGGATGTCAGCACTTAAGACCTCAAGGTCATTAAGTGCAGCAACTAGGAAGAACATCCGAACCGAATCCCTGCTGGGCACGCTTGAGTATGTATACTCCCGTGATATTTCGGGCACTTTATGCCCGTCGCCAACAAGTCGGGCCTTCCGAGTTAGATCTATTTTCACGTCAAATACCATGTGCATAGTGATTTTTGTATGTGCCACCGGTACTTTGTCCTTGTTGTTGAACTCAAAGGCTATGAAATTGTTCTTCATTTCTTTTGCAATAGCCCTGGCCCAATAGTCACTGCCGGATTCCTCATCTATCCTTCTTGCTTCAGCAATTGTTTTCAGTAGTCTAACCCCATACTTATGGGATTTGGTCCAATATTTGGTCTTGGCGCTGGAGATAATCCGGTCTTTCTTCCGAATTACCCGATAGGCCCACCACTTGAAAGCTGGCTCATCTATTATGCCTTGTTCCTTGGCAAACAGAGCCATTTCGACGGGGAAACTTTCCTTCATGTCACTTAACTTTGCCCAAGAGGAAGTTCCATCTTTCCAACTGACCAGGATTCTCCACCCTTTGGTTGTTGGCTTAGTCCGTGTTTGTCCGGACTTAGTAGTGATAGTTGCCTGCTGTATTGTCAGAGCCTCCTTATCCTTTTCATAGTCAAGTAGCTCGTTCAGAAGACAGTACATGCGCCCCTCGTCGTCCACGGAGGAAAAGAGATTCTCCGCAAGCACATTTGCCGTGTAGATCTCAATGGATCCGTCTGGCATAGAAACCTCGTAGGATCTTGTGTCTAGGAGTGGATTGTTATTCTTTTCTCCAACTAGGATCCCACTCGCGTCCCTGTATCGGTTATTAACCGTACCGCGAATCCGTTGGTCCCCTATCTGCAGTAACACTTGGCTTCTGAGGTACTCGTCAAGATTATCAGTTAAATCATCGATGTCCGGGGAAGACGTCTCTGGCTCAGCCATAAGTACCTCGTCCTCACCCTCATATTTGCCATCAAATAGGCCCAAGGGTGGTTCCCCTAACTCGTTTTCCAGGTAAGTATCCGAGGGCTTCGCCTCATCGCCGATCCTTTCATTAAGTAGTTTGTTGTGTTCCTCCAACTGCAGGATAGTGTCTGGGTGCTTCCATTCCACTTCAGATATAGGCCGGGTGCCGTTTGTTATGTGTACTTTTCCAGTCTTATACAATACATAGTGACAATTGCCACCTCCATAAGTATCTCCACATGGGCCCAGCCATCTTCCGTATTTCTCCAACTTATCCTGTAGGTCGTACCACCGGATGAAATCATACCAATCGTGTATCATGTACGGGGTTATATCCGGAGTATATCCATGGACTAACTCAAATCCGGTCCTTCCCATAGCAGATGGATCCCCAGATGCGGTGTTACTTAACCTTCCGGCCACCAACATTCCGCAAAAGGCCCAGCACCTCCTCGGGCTTCCTTTCTTAGAAGTCATCAATCGGATTGATCTCCTTAGGTCCCCTGCACTGTGTTCTGCCATATTCTGCCACCAACAATGGGGCTGTATATAGGTTTGGCGAATGCGATACTCCGATCGAAGCCTAGTCCATCCAGTGCTGTGTGTCTCATGATTTCCTTGGGCCTTTGCCCCATCAGTGACAAGATGTTCCGGTATTCCTACCTCATTTATGAAGCAAGATAGTCCATCGTGGCATCGTTTCTCCCCTCTTACTGGATAGAACGTCACATATCCTTTCCCATTGGTAAAGATCTGTGCGTCGGTATCATTCCGAATGATACTCGGTACTTTGAACTTCATGGTATCAGCAAACCACCGACCCTTAAGTACTTTTCTGTTTCTCCATTTTTGGGTCTTTAGCCTGCGGGTGATTGGTTGTGTAAGATTTCTTATGCCTTCTTGGGTAGTGACCTTAATCGTTTCTTTGGCCCTCTTAACACTGATGTTCCACATCTTTGCAATGACTTCTGAATCATATCTGTCCACTTTCTCCGGAATCCTTATCGGAGGTCCCCATTGTCCGCGCCGGATAAATGACCTCTTCTCTAGGGAAGTTTCCTTATCTATCACATCTTGTTGGCGTCGGAGTAATTTTCTTTCTTTTGTCTGAGCTTTTGCTTCCTTTTGGATGGCAAGCTCTTCCTCTGTTAGTGAAATCAAAGTTTTGGTTGAAGTAGCTGAAATTCAGAGTATCTCCGAGCTTTCTCTGTCCCCGGTACTCTTAACAAAAACTGAGTGTAACCGGTTGCCAATCTCTTGTTGAGTATACCCCGGCCGTTGGGTACGGGTTGTACAGATGTTCTGTAGGTATCTGAGACGATAATCTTGGTGTTTTACATTGATGTGTATAGGATAGTCTGTGGATCATATCCAAGACTTGACAGTGCCAGTCGGTCCTCCCCCTGAGAGGGCTGCCACCACTCGTGGGAAAGACGCGTTGGCTGCTTCTTCGTCTTCTTCGAAGTGGGGGGCGTATGGGTCCCAGGTATGAGTGTCGGTTGCAAGGACCTGGTCACATGTATCGAGTTCTCGGCGTGTCGGCTTGCGTGTGTCAAAGTATGACAGAACGCCATCGACTAGCAATGGTATTGTCAATTCAAAACCGTCGGCCCGAAAGATAAGACTGTGACTGGAAGAACTGCAGTATCTTCGTGGTATGTCTTCAACCACATTCAAATTGCATTCTCGGATTTGGTTCGGGCATATCAGACTGTGCTGCAGTGATTCTCCAAAATAGAGGGCCTGTCCGAATACCAATATGTATGTGATACCGTCCGTTGGGTCTGTCCAAGCAGTAGCACAACGGGTAATAGGATCATCTTTCATCGGTGAGTACACATCAGAAAATGGGGCAACATCAGCAAATGTCATTATAGAATCCAGTGGATCGAGTAATACCATATTAGATCCTGCTGCAGTCGTGTCTGCGTGGCTATCCAGCTCGCACGGTCCTGGCTTAACACTAGATGACTGGGTCATCTCTTTGAGATGGACTATCGGCCGGCCTACCCAAGGTTCTATCTTAAGGCCCCGGCCGGCAAATCCGTTCCATTCCCGTTTCCAATATGGCTGTGACAGCCAAACTGGTTTCCTGCTGAACCGGTGTTATTGGGAGGGTTTGCAGCAGTGGCTGCTGCCACTTTCGATTGTTGGTTGCCCCCGCTATTGCTAGCATTCTTTGCTTGTTTTAGCGCTTGGACCCTCTGTTGCTGTTCTTGCAACATGCTTAACCATATGTCTCGCGGATAGAACTTGCATTCAACGGGACCTTTATAGGTCCCTGGTTGTGCTTTCGACCTACCACCACTACTATTGTTGTTGTTGTTGCCTTGTGGCTTGTTGGAAGAGAAGTTGCCGCGTTTGTTGTCACCTTTCCTCTTTTTGTTGTTAGTGAAGGCTGACACGTTCCTACCCCTCTTGTTTGGTTGATTCTGGAGTTTCTTTACTCTGAGCGCCCAAGTAAGATACGCCGAAGCTTTCTCAAAATTTTCATTATAGTCAGATTCTTCTGTAATTATTATTGGGATGGATTGCTCTAGTCGTACATCCTGTAGGGAACATATAAAGTCATACTCAAACTGATCCTCAGGTGGGAATGCCTTGTATCTTATCAAGGCTTGCTTTGCATTGTGCCATAGTCTCTTGTGCCTGTCAAAATTGTAGTGCTTGGAATCTCCTGTGTACACTGATTCCCGGATAAATTGTCGTTTGGTTTCAACAATCAGCTTTATGTTGGTCTCCTCATATGCCTGAGAGTAGAGGGCAAAATACGTCTTACGTCCAATCGCCCCAAAACTTTGTATATAGGACCAACCGTGACCGGACCCTACCAACTTAAACAATATTCCCCAAAGAGTATTGTTGTCTTTGGACCAATGAGAGTTGGCATGAATTGTGCACCTTATTGCGTACTCAGTCCAGTCGGAGTATGCGTTGTCTGGGCCCGGGCCGACAGTTCCACACCTGTCGGTTTCTCCAACCGTAGATTGTTGTCTTATTGTGTAGAGTAGGGATGTTTTGGTGACACCTCTTTTATGTCGGAGGTATTTGCATAAGTTCTCATCAAATTCCCTGAACTTTGACATTGTTGTCAGCTTGTTGGGTAGTGTTAGGTCCTTTACCGCTGTATTCTCATTGTCCTCCTTTGTAGATCTCAAGCGTTCACGCGTACCTATCTCAGCTGTTGGGTCCTTTATCCAGTGTACTTCGGTGGTCGTTGCGCCTATTATAGGCTGGAATCTGATCCAAGCCACAAACATTAAATTCCTTTTGTGTCCAAAAGACCCAAAGCTACACGACAGCAGTTATTCTATTCGTAAGAATCAATGAGTCCCGAAAGTATCCAATCACAATTGTCACGCGTAGAGTACAATCGTTCGTCTACTAACACACTAACACAGCGTTGCTGTTCTTCAGAAGCCTTTGAATCAGACTCTCAGCAGACCGGATTCAGAAGGAAAATAATAACAAATAGCTTCAGTCGGTCCCCGAATGCTCTACCAATAAAGACCTCTTGTGGATCCGGGCATAGATGGTGTTTTGCCTTGCTTAAAGACCCTAGGAAAGACTTGGTCCCTTCTGAGTCCAGATCTGCAATAGCCTTGGTGTTGGAGTATCTGTGTCTGAATATCTTGTTGGCTGTAGGCCTGTTGACTCTGAAGGACTTGAGGATCTTCCTGAAACAGACTTCAGCCGCCGTTAGCGCCCTCTCTCCTTCATATCCTGGGATGCCCAGATTGGCGTCTGCTCTTTCCTTGGCCTCTCTTGCTGCCGATGATAGAGATAGGTTCCTGTTTGATAGCCTTGCAACCAACAATCTGGTAAATTGCTCAAGCTGTTCCGGGTCCAACTTTGTTGTTACCGGCGGAGGTAGTAGATCCCCCAGGAGACCATCTGCTTCAACTGCTTCCAATTCTTCCGCTGCTGCCGCTTCTGCTGCTGCCGCCGCTGCGATTGTGGCAAGAGAGCTCTGGTTGGTGGCGCCATGGTGTTAGTTTTGGAGGACCTTGAAGGAATTAGGGTTGTAATAGGAAGGTTGTTTGCTTTTGCTTTTGTGAAGAAGCCATAATTGTGATTTTCTGAGTTTTGCAGCAACTTGTGGAGTATTTTCTTTTCCACCCGCTTTTGCTAGTAAATAGGTTCATTTCCACGGTGTGAGGAATGATTCCTATCCGAACTCGGATTTTCAGTTCCCCAACAATACTTAAGCTCAATCATTGTTTCCCTTTTATCAAAACGGTATCAAATATTCGTTCGTCTCTTATTCAATATTTGGGTCGGAATTTTTTGCCATTTCTATTTTTGAGTATGTGTTTATCCAATACTGGGTATGTAGATTACCTCGGCTGGTTTTGTCATCATATCGTTTGTATACATGTGAGTATACTTGAGCTCGTTTGTTTAGGAATTAAATTTGATTCCCCTTTTGTTTGTTTTCAAGGCCGCGTTGTTAAGGTCACGTGTCATCTCTCTTTGTAACGGTTCTTTTGTAACCGTTATGTGATTCCTAGTACTGAACACACGTACATCACATTTTTTGGTATGTTTGACACATCTCTTTGCTATCCCCATCAATGGGGATCTCCTGCAAGTGTCTCATTTCATAGGTGAATAACAATCTTTTGGTGTTCTTTCTCCCTTACAAACCTCAGTAGAAGCCACGGGCATTAGCCTGGTGTGCTCTGCTGCACTAGTGTTGTTAACCTTCTAAGCGCCTGAGTCTCTTCTGTTGCGGAGGGTCTTTAACGTCCAGCCTTTGGCTTCAGACAGTGATTAACCAATGATCAGTCAGCAATCAGCTTTCATTTTGTTACCCAGACTCTATGAGTCCATTTGGGTCTGATAAACTCTAATTTTGCTCTCGTGAGCCTACTTCTCTAACACGTTTACGCGTGTAATTCACTTAGGTAATTTTAGTAGTATTCAGTGATTTCAAGTATTAGTATTTAGATTTGTGAGTGTTTTTCATGTAAGATGATTACTCGTATCAAACCTCTATCGGTGCACTATTAGCGCACCCTTACTGTTAGCGATTCAGCGAGTCAGCTCGCTTATTTGCCTGTTAGTCATACGTGTGTTATCTCATTCGTGTGTATCTCCAAATGTCCGTACGTCTGTACGTTTGCTACCGGCGCTTTTCTAGATCGGACGACGTTTTGAACGTTCTTCGGCGTCTTCGTAATTTCGAAAGGTTCATCACGAGGAATCATCAACAACCTACAGGTACGTACCGTACGGTACAACACACCGTACGTTTCCAAGCTCAATAGAAGACGAAACTCGAAAGAAGGCTTCATCTTTTTCTTAACGCGACTTTCGCCCGGATCCCTCTAGCTCTTGTAGCAGCAACATCACAACACTCCTCAACAACAGCAACAGCAACAGCAACAGCAACAGCAACAGCAACAGTACAGCAACAGTACCAGTACCAGTACTACGCGTATTCGGACACCACACCACCCAAACCGATCGAACACCGACCGCCTTTCCCGCATTGACCGACCGAGCGCGGTGCCGCTTGTTTGCTCGCTACACTGTGATATCATTATTATATTATTGCTTATTTCTATCTCTGTAATCGTAAGACGTCGTCCAGACGAACAATCGATCGATCGATCCCTTCCGATTGATTGATTGATTGGTTCATTGATTTGGTCGGTGACGATGCGATAGAAAGAAGGAACGAGAAACGATCCAATCGGTAACACAACAGAAATAAAACGTCAAACGTCAAAACGAACAAACGATGATTCCGCACGTATTGTTCTGCCCGTTTCGGGTCTTGTTGCTTTCCGGATATTTCGATTTCGGTATCGACGAGGATCAGTTCACGTCGTTCCTGACCGGAGCTTGTACGGTGGGCCTGTTGTGGTTGCTGAACGCATTGCACCAATGCGTCCCCGACCAGTTTGTGAAAGACCGGATCCGGAGCGACGGGACAGCCATCGACGATGACAATGACGACAACGACGACGGCGACGATGATCTCAGTTTTGTCGACCCGTGGAATGCTCCACTGGCCTATGTGTCCACCCAGCAGCGACGAATGGTGCGATCGTCTATTTCTACCATGGCGGACATCCAGAAACACATCGGGGAACTTCCGAGGCGGTTTAAGAGAAAACACAAACACTGGCCGTGGGAAACGATCCGCCGAAAGGTGATGGGGGAGGAAAGCCGAAGCGACAGCGATGACACAGCAATACACAAGAATACAGTCCACGAAACGCAACCGACCGAATCCGGATCCACGGCCCATGGCGACGAACAGGAACAAAACACCAATCACGGCTCCACATACACAAACGGTCACAGTGGATCGGAGCAAGAGTCTGCTGCTACTACTACCGGTACTAATCGACCCAGAGAAAGAAAGAATGAAGAAAAACAATTGTGCATTGGCAGTATTTTTGGATTGGACGTCGGTGGTACTCTAGCGAAACTCGTATATTTCGAGAAAAAGGCCCTGGACTCGGATCCCCTCTACACGAGGAGCCTGAGAGAAAAACACTATGCCCAGGCGCTCTCCGCACAAACCGTCGTCCTGGCACGGGTAGACGATGGTAATACTAATGCGAATACTAATGCTAATGGCAACAGCAACCACCATCACTGTGGCCGTGCGAAACGATCGGTATCCATGTCACCGTTGCGAAAGGTTCCGACCCATCCCGCAGCGCTGCTGCAGGGCAATCGAACCCGAAGCAGCACCGCCGAGGAATTCGAGTTCCCCGAGATGGAAGCGTTCGAATTCGAACCCGGTGGTGGCTCACAACAGCAGCAGCAGCAGCAGCAGATGTTGCCACCCTTGTACTCGCACAACCGGGATCAAGGGTACCTGCTGCAACGCCGGACCGTCGTGGCAAACCACCACGCGGCGTCTCCGTTGAAAATCGGAGACCACGAACGGAACAACGAAGCGGAAAGGGGATGTGTTTTGTTCGACGATGACGATTACAAGAAGGACAGTAGAGATACCGAAGCATTGCCACAACAACAACAACAACAAGATACATCCAACAAGCGGGGCAACAAGGCCTCGTCGGAAGACCTGAAAAGTTTGTATGCCATTCGACAAGAATCACTTCCCGACGACATACGGCAATTCCGGCACTTGGTGGACGACAGCGAAGACGACGACGACGAAAACGACAACCTCGGCGAAAAACGACCAACCTAACCACAACTCGCAGCAGCAGCAGCAGCAGCAATCTCCCGACGCAAAAAATATCCCCACACCGCCCACCAAGAGTCGCGGTCACACCAAGCGGTCCATGTCCATGCTAGACCTGTCGTCCCAACACGAGCAACAAAAAGCTGAAGCCCTCAATCGGTTCTACGATTTTGCGCGGAGGCTCGACACACACGAAGACTCCATCAGCGACATCAAGCTCAGTTTTTATTGCCGGGAACTGGGGGGAGAGTTTCATTTCATTTCTTTTGAAACACGCAAGATGAAAAACGCCATGGACCTGATCCGATTCAACAACCTGCACATGAACATTCGCAACATGGGGTATGTGTCGGCTCGGATTCTCGGCTCGGATGTTGAAAATGTATTGTTTTGTTTTCTATCGCTGTGACGACGAATGTTTGTGCACTACATATTGAAGATTTGGGATTCAAACCGACTTATCGTTACGTGCTTGATCTATTGCTTTGTTGCTGTTGTTGTTGTTTTTGTCGTGTATGACGCAGTGCCACCGGTGGAGGAGCTCATAAATTTGCGGGCATCTGGGAAAAAGAATTAGCGATAGGAATGATCAAACAAGACGAGTTGGACAGTCTGGTAGCGGGGATGCAATTTGTCTTGTCGACCGTGGTCGGGGAGTGTTATACCTTTCGACCAAAACTAGTAGAACCAGCGACAATGGAAGCAGTACCCAGCATGGACGAGGAGGAGGATGAGAAGAAGGAACCCACTATCAGCAGCGACAACGCAAACAACAACAACGAAACCGACAAGAAGAACCCGAAACTGGAGCGGTGGACCAGAAAGGTGCAGCGAGACACCATTTCCTACTCGTCGGCCTATCCCTATATGCTGGTGACGATCGGCACGGGGGTTTCGGTGCTGCGGGTGGACGGACCGCGCTCCCACGAGCGAGTTTCCGGATCGACCATCGGGGGAGGGACCTTCTGGGGCCTCATGCGGCTGCTGACGGACGCGGAGAACTTCGAGGACGCCATGAAGCTCGCCGAAAAGGGCGACCCCACCAAGGTCGACATGATGGTTGGCGACATTTACGGGGAAGACAGCGACGCCCTCGAAAAACTGGGCCTGGCGGCGGACATTGTGGCCTCCTCCTTTGGCAAGCTGGTGTCCAAGGAGGACCCCGCAAGGGGCCTAACCCAGGAAGACCTGGCCCGCGCCCTCTTGTCTCTGGTGACCAACAACATCGGGCAGGTCGCCTACCTGAACGCCAAGCTCCACAATACCCCCCGGATCTACTTTGTGGGGAGCTTTCTGCGGCACAACATGATTTCCCAGCGGCGTCTCTCGTACGCCATTGACTACTGGAGCAAAGGAGAAATGGAGGCGCTCTTTCTGGAACACGAGGGGTACTTTGGGGCTCTCGGGGCCTTTCTCATGACCCAAAACATAGAAACGAAGGACGGGGGATTCTTCCAGTGGGAGAACACTCCCTGAGCTTGAAATAGCACACACACTGATACTGATTCCGCAACAACAACTTGATCTGGGTGCGGAGCCTGCGGACCTGCTGCTGTGCCCCAGCATGGCAATACAAACATCTCATAAGACAGTAGCATTAGTTTTGAAGTCGAAAACAACCTTGAGAGTGTGGCGAGAGCAGTAGTTTCAATTGTTGATTCGAAGCAAAAGGTGAGAATTCTCATCGACGAATCGAGAATCGAAACTAAGTTACATTCCATCCTCATGATGGACTGATGACTTTTCCTACGCTAAATTAATAATGGTTGACCATGTTCGATGTTAATTTGTGTTTGTTTGCTTCCAATGCCCTCTTTTCAAAAGTATGTGTGGAGGTTTGAGCGATCTAATCCTACGTACTGGTTACTGTCGAGTCAACTAGAGAGAACACGTATTAAGTGTTTAGCGTGCTGATGTAATATTGTGATCTAAAGAGACAAAACGGCTCTCTTCATATATCTCATGTATTCACTCTGCACTCGGCAATCCGAATGCAAACTGACTATGTAACACGAACATGGAGGGCGTAAGGGTCATACTTCAATTCGACCCTTCACTTACTTCGGGATACGCATGCATTTTGACGCAATCGCGAAGAGCCGACAACGCTCAACACTTGATCATTGTTGCATTATCTCCCACAGAGATTGAGCTCAGTTCATTCTTATTGCTGATGAACCAGCAGACCTCGATAAGGAGTGATCTTCCTAATGTTTTATGTCTCCTGAATTCGATCGCCATGAAGAGCAACCTTAACTGTCCCATTCATTTGAGACCTGAGTAATCCGATATGGTCCATGAAGCACTTTTTGAAGTTTGGCCGGGTTGTATCGATGCACCATCACTAATTGTACAATATGGTAATAATAATTGACCCTCTTTTTGTTCAGTATCAGAACATTCTGATCAATTAATAATTGCTGTCTCTCTGATAGCTTCTACTATATTCCCTATCACTAGTGTATCAACAAGCATGTATCAAGAATAGACTAGGGCTCTTGGTGATTTTTGTATAGTATGACTGGCTGTGCATCATATCACATGCATATAGTTTGCTAAGGCATTATCAATGTCATGCTCTGCTTGTTCCATGTTGTCCACATGTTGAATCCTCGTATTTACTCTAAGAAAATCTCCAATAGTTTTATGAACGTGTTCGCAAACTGTGTTTGACTGGGGCCTTTAAACTGTGGTTGGAACCAATTTGATCCTGTTTTAAGTTAGCACTGGTCTTGTCCTCGGAGCTGCCCTCTCTTATTATGGGCACATCTATTTGGTCTTGAATACCTAGCTAGCCAACAGTTACCAAATTGCTGTGATATGTGGTGACTTGTTTCGTCCTGAATTCTGATGATATCAACAAGATTTGTAACCGGGCAAATCCAATCCAATACCTTCAATTGATCTCTCTTTTGGCTATAGCTACATTCCAAGGGTCTATTAGATCCACACAGACTTCATTCCAAGGAATTGATGTAGCGAGTCCGGATTAAAGGAATGGTAGTGCCATGTGGCACTCCCTTGAAACGGAAGAAGGATGGACCAGGGAACACCCTTGAGTTTCCAAAGTGCGTACGTACAAACAAAGATCTCGCCAGATCTCACCGTATCACTGTATCACTGAATCGCCTGCTGCCGTATCAATTTGCAAAAAAAAAACAGCTAGCCTTAACCAGCGTGTAAAGGATTTCTTCAGCAAAAGCTGGGAATAGTACCGTACAGCAATCAACTCACTCTTTTTGCTCCTAATTAGTGGAGTTGTTAGTTGAACGTTTAACACTAACCCTAAGAGTGGACACCTTGTAGACGGAGTTTATGGGGGGGGAAAGTACGTAGAAATATTTTAAAAACTGTTTTTGACAAGTAGCCTTGGTACAAACGATACGACTAAAAATTCTTAAAAATTAAGGCCAAAAATTTATTTAGAGAAATGAGACGCTTTGTCTAAAAGCAATAGTAATCTTTAGTGGAGCACGTTTATTTTTATGGTAGCGAACTCTCATTCTTATGGTTGCACGTAACCATAAGATTTAACCTGATTACAGATTTAAAAACTTGGTGGAGTTGTTAGTTGAACGTTAAACACTAACCCTAAGAGTTGACAACGTAACCTTGTAGACGGAGTTTATGGGGGGGTTGGGGGGGGGAAATATGTAGAAATATTAAAAAAATCTGTTATTAACAAGTAGCCTTGGTACAAACGCTACGACTAAAAATCGTTAAAAACAGGACCCAAACATTTATTTACGGAAATGAGATGCTTCATCTAAAAGCAATAGTAATATGTAGTGGCGCGCGTTCATTTTTATGGTAGCAAACTCTCATTTTTATGGTTGCAAGTAACCATAAGATTTAACCTGAACATATTGAAAACGATTAAAATCTGTCTTAGATGAAGTTAGTTGTCACGTCATTGTCAACCTTGCCTTATGAGAAAGTTGGTGAAAAATACAATCCGACTTTTTAGATTTGGTACAATTTGTACATGAATGAGTCGGACTTTACAGGACTACGGTACATTCAAATTTTTCCCATCGAACAAGACACGACGACAAACCGAGGTGCGAAATACATCTATTAACATGGAGTACGGTACGTACTCGTACTCGTAAGTACAGTAGATACGAACTTCAATCGAAAAAGACGCGATGTCGGCGGCAAATTCCATTGAAAAAGAAAAAGAAAAAAACACAACCGAGGTGCAAAACCCCGATCATTACTTAGAATCAAATACACCTCCACTACATGGAAATCTTGCCAGATGAGAGCTCGAATTTAAAATAGAACTCGCGCGAAAGACGTCACTTGATTGGTAGAATAGATCAATTGGTAGGATCAGTATGAAGATAGCTAAATACAGCACGAGTATGTACTGGATGGGGGGCGGGAGGGGGGGTGGGGGGTTGTTTTTTGGATTGATGATTGAGTTATATTTTGGTCGGGGATTGGCAGGATTTGCACAGTCTTCAAATCTGGTGAGATTTTTGGTTGATGACTGAGTTATATTTTGGTTGGGGATTGACAAGAATTTCATTGTCTTCAAATCTGGTGAGTTTTTTGGTTGATGATTGAGTTATATTTTGGTCGTGGATTGCCAAGATTTGCACTGTCTTCAAATCTGGTGAGTTTTTTGGTTTATGATTGAATTATATATTGGTCCTGGATTGGCAAGATTTGCACTGTCTTCAAATCTGGTGAGTTTTTGGGTGGAGGATTGAATTATATTCTTCACATCTGGTGAGTTTTTGGGTTGATGACTGAGTTATATTTTGGTCAGGGACTGGCAAGATTTGCACTGACTTCAAATCTGGTGAGTTTTGGGGTTGACGACTGCGTTATATTTTGGTTTGGGATTGACAAGATTTGCACTGTCTTCAAATCTGGTGAGTTTTTGGGTTGATGTTTGAGTTATATTTTGGTCTTGGATTGCCAAGATTTGCATTGTCTTCAAATCTGGTGAGTTTTTTGGTTGATGATTGAGTTATATTTTGGTCGTGGATTGCCAAGATTTGCACTGTCTTCAAATCTGGTGAGTTTTTTGGTTTATGATTGAATTATATATTGGTCCTGGATTGGCAAGATTTACACTGTCTTCAAATCTGGTGAGTTTTTGGGTGGAGGATCGGATTATATTCTTCAAATCTGGTGAGTTTTTGGGTTGATGACTGAGTTATATTTTGGTCGGGGACTGGCAAGATTTGCACTGTCTTCAAATCTGGTGAGTTTTGGGGTTGACAGCTGAGTTATATTTTGGTTTGGGATTGACAAGATTTGCACTGTCTTCAAATCTGGTGAGTTTTTGGGTTGATGATTGAGTTATATTTTGGTCTGGAATTGGCAAGATTTGCACTGTCTTCAAATCTCTTGAATTTTTTTGGTTGATGATTGAGTTATATTTAGGTCCATGACAGGCAAGATTTGCACTGTCTTCAAATCTGGTGAGTTTTTGGGTTGATGATTGAGTTATATTTTGGTTGGGGATTGGCAAGATTTGCACTATCTTCAAATCTGGTGAGTTTTTGGATTGATGATTGCGTTAAACTTTGGTCAGGGATTGGCAGGATTTGCACTGTCTTCATATCTCTTAATTTTTTAGGTTGATGATTGTGTTATATTTTGGTTTGGGGTTGCCAAGATTTGCACTGTCTTCAAATCTGGTGAGTTTTTGGATTGATGATTGAGTTATATTTTGGTCAGGAATTGGCAGGATTTGCACTGTCTTCAAATCTGGTGAGTTTTTGGGTTGATGATTGAGTTATATTTTGGTCGTGGATTGCCAAGATTTGCACTGTCTTCAAATCTCTTGAATTTTTGGATTGATGACTGAGTTATATTTTGGTCTGGGATTGGCAAGATTTACACTGTCTTCAAATCTGGTGAGTTTTTGGGTTGATGATTGAGTTCTTTTTTGGTTGGGGATTGGCAAGATTTGCACTATCTTCAAATCTGGTGAGTTTTTGGATTGATGATTGCGTTAAATTTTGGTCAGGGATTGGCAGGATTTGCACTGTCTTCAAATCTCTTAATTTTTTAGGTTGATGTTTGAGTTATATTTTGGTCGTGGATTGCCAAGATTTGCACTGTCTTCAAATCTGGTGAGTTTTTGGATTGATGACTGAGTTATATTTTGGTTTGGGATTGGCAAGATTTACACTGTCTTCAAATCTGGTGAGTTTTTGGATTGATGACTGAGTTATATTTTGGTCTGGGATTGGCAAGATTTGCACTGTCTTCATATCTCTTAATTTTTTAGGTTGATGATTGTGTTATATTTTGGTTGGGGATTGCCAAGATTTGCACTGTCTTCAAATCTGGTGATTTTTTGGATTGATGATTGAGTTATATTTTGGTCAAGAATTGGCAGGATTTGCACTGTATTCAAATCTGGTGAGTTTTTGGGTTGATGATTGAGTTATATTTTGGTCTGGAATTGGCAAGATTTGCACTGTCTTCAAATCTCTTGAATTTTTTTGGTTGATGATTGAGTTATATTTTGGTCCATGACAGGCAAGATTTGCACTATCTTCAAATCTGGTGAGTTTTTGGGTTGATGATTGAGTTATATTTTGGTTGGGGATTGGCAAGATTTGCACTGTCTTCAAATCTGGTGAGTTTTTGGATTGATGATTGCGTTAAATTTTTGTCAGAGATTGGCAGGATTTGCACACTCTTCAAATCTCGTGAGTTTTTTGGTTGATGACTGAGTTATATTTTGGTTGGGGATTGACAAGAATTTCATTGTCTTCAAATCTGGTGAGTTTTTTGGTTTATGATTGAGTTATATTTTGGTTGGGGATTAGCAAGATTTGCACTGTCTTCAAATCTGGTGAGTTTTTTGGTTGATGAGTGAATTCTATATTGGTCCTGGATTGGCAAGATTTGCACTGTCTTCAAATCTCTTGAGTTTTTGGGTGGAGGATTGAGTTATATTTTGGCCCGTGACAGGCAAGATTTGCACTGTCTTCAAATCTGGTGAGTTTTTGGATTGATGATTGAGTTATATTTTGGTATGGGATTGACAAGATTTGCACTGTCTTCAAATCTGGTGAGTTTTTGGATTGATGATTGAGTTATATTTTGGTTGGGGATTGGCAAGATTTGCACTGTCTTCAAATCTGGTGAGTTTTTGGATTGATGATAACTGAGTTATATTTTGGTCGGGGACTGGCAAGATTTGCACTGTCTTCAAATCTCTTGAGTTTTTGGGTTGATGATTGAGTTGGTAGATGTTGTGGATGTATTCTGACCGATCGACGTTGTCATCCGTTTCTTTGGTCTTCTTTATTTTTTGCTGTCGTTGCAGTTGAGAAATACAATCAGACTTTTTCGAATTGGTACAATTTCTACATGAATGAGCTGGACTTAATTACTCTGATACGATTGTGGTCGTTATTGAACTGTGAATACGATAGCAAGTAATTACCAGTAGCTCGTACACTTCTTGCTTGTTCTTTTGAATTTGCAATAGAACTCGTGCGGATGACGTCACTTCAATAGTAGTATAGACTGATTGGTAGGATAGGTATACAAGTACGTAGCTTGCTTGTAGTTCTAATAGCTCGTAATTACCAGTACCTCGTACACTTGCTTGTTCCAATTTACTTCGAAAAAAATAGCTTGCGCGATTGCCGTCACTTGAATACTAGTAATATAAATCAATTGGTATGATTGGTATGAACATAGATAGCTTGCTTGTAGATCTGGTACCTTGTAATTACCGTTAGCTCGTACAGCTTGCTTGCTCCAATTTAAAATAGAACTCGCGTGAATGACTCACTTGATTGGTAGTATAGATCAATTGGTATGATCAATATGAAGGTAGGTAGCTTGCTTGTAGATCTAGGAGCTCGTAATTACCTGTAGCTCGTACAGCTTGCTTGCTCCAATTTAAAAAAGAGCTTGCGCGAATGACGTCACTTGAATAGTAATATAAACTGATTGGTATGATCGGTATGAACGTAGATAGCTTGCTTGTAGATCTGGTAGCTCGCAATTGCCGTTAGCTCGTACAGCTTGCTTGCTCCAATTTAAAAAAGGGCTTGTGCGAATGACGTCACTTGAATAGTAATATAAACTAATTGGTATGATTGGTAAGAACATAGACAGCTTGCTTGTAGATCTGGTATCTCGTAATTACCAGTAGCTCCTACAGCTTGCTTGTTCAAATCTAACCCCAACCCTATGAATGTAGATACCTTGCTGATAGCTTACACGTAAATTTGGTTGGCTGGCTAATCGTAGAATTGGTACTGGTAAGAATTGGTACAGATCAGAACACCTTTGGTAATTCTGATCTGACTTGATGCACACTAGTACTAGTAGAAATTGTACGCGTTATTCTTGTACGAGTACTTCTTACCATAACTTTACTGACACATACTTACAATACATACAATAACTACGTACTCAACAACTCCACAGGGCCCCTGCAAAGCACTAATCATACCGGTACGTGTTGTCGGTCAAAAAAATACGGCAACAGAAACACCGTAGAAACGCTACGAAAAACGAAGCAGAGGTACGAACACACTGATTGCATTATTAACACAAGGCCATAGAGGTGTGAATACTTGCCGACGAATTTGGCATAAAATTGGTGGAGTTGGTAGTTGAACGTTAAACACTAACCCCAAGAGTTGACAAGGTAACCTTGTAGACAGAGTTTATGGGGGGGTTTGGGGGGGGGGGGGAAATATGCAGAAATATTAAAAAGCTGTTTTTAACAAGTAGCCTTGGTACAAACAATACGACTAAAAACTTTTAAAAACAGAATTGAAATAATTATTTACGGAAATGAGATGCTTTGTCTAAAAGCAATAGTAATATATAGTGGCGCGCGTTCATTTTTATGGTAGCAAACTCTCATTTTTATGGTTGCAAGTAACCATAAGATTTAACCTGAATAGATTTAAAAATTGTTCATACGATTCTCGCCGTCGTCATCATTGGCCCGTCGTTTCTCATATGAATCGAATGTTATGAGAGTTGGTGAGAAATACAATCGGACTTTTTAGATTTGGTACTGTACAATTTGTACCGTACATGAATGAGTCGGACTACATTCGAATTTTTCCCTGTTGTCGGGGAAAAAGAAAAACAACCCGACCGAGGTGCGAAATTCGATTGAAAAAGCCGACAAACCGAGGTGCGAGAAATATTGTACCGTACGGTACCGTACTCTCATACCGTACGAATCCATTGGTAATACCGCTAGATCACCTAGGTACGAGTACGTAGCTGTCGGGGGCAAATTCGATCGAAAAAGCCAACAAACCGAGGTGCGAAACAATATTGAACTTTTAAGAATGACGCTTCTTGATTGGTAGTATATATCGATTGGTAGGATTAGTATGAAGGTAGCTAACTACAGTATGAGTATGTACTGGATGGGTGAAGGGGCGGCGGCGGGGGGGGGGGGGGGGGGAGAACTAAAATTAAAAATTAAAAAAATAGTTTCTTTCACCCCCTACTATGATTTAAAAAAAATAGTTTCTCTTGAACCAAAATTTAAAAAATAGTTTCTTTCACCCCCTCAAAAATGAAGTACAACACAAGCATGGCATGTAGTATGAGTATGTACTGGATCTAAAACAAATCTTTTGAAAAACTAAAAATTGAAAAAATAGTTTCTTTCACCCCCTCAAAAATGAAGTATGACTCAAGCAAGGTATGTAGTATGAGTATGCACTGGATCTAAGAACAAATGCAGTCATCTACTCTAATCGTTGTTGTGATACAGTACGTACCAGTAATTATTGGTAGCTCGTACTGGTACAACTGGCTTGTTCAAACTTAATTTTTTTTCAAAATCATGTCACATGATTGGTAGTATAGATCAATTGGTAGGATCAGTATGAACATATGTAGCTTGCTTGCTTGGTTGTTGTACGGGTAGTTTCCAACTGTGCCTTTTCAAATAACAATCGCGCGACCAATGCCTTGATTGGTAGAATTGAATCATACGGTACAATTGAATCATAGCATTGAATCGTGGATTTGAGTCAAAGAATGAAATCGTAGACTTGAATCATAGACTTGAATCGTCATAGACTTGAATCGTCATAGACTTGAATCGTCATAGCCTTGAATCATTGCATTGAATCATTGCATTGAATTGTAGATTTGAAGCAAAGAATGAAATCATAGACTTGAATCATATACTGCAGTAAAAGAATTGAATCATTGAATTGAATCATAGATTTGAGTCAAATAATGGTATCATAGATTTGAATTATGGAATTGAATCATAGAATTGAATGCTTGAAGTGAATCATGGAATCGAATCATTGGAATGAATCATAGACAGCTTGAGTTGTAGTAGACTTGAATCATAGAATTGAATCATACTAGAGAGTTGAATCATAAAAATGAATCATTGAATTGAATCATTGAAGTCAACCGATGAATTGAATCATAGAATTGAATCCTGAAGTGTATCATGGAATTGAATAATGAATCATGGAATTGAATCATATAATTGTATCATGGAATTGATTTTTGGAATTGAATCATAGACTTGGATTGAAGATTTGAATCATAGATTTGAGTCATGGAATGGAATCATTGACTTGAGTCATGAAAATGAATCATATATTTGACTCATAGACCTGACTCATAGACTTGACTCAACATTGAATCATAGAATGGAATCATAGGATTGAATCATAGACTTGTATGGTGGAATTGAATCATGAATTTGAATCACGATTTTCAATAATGAATCATGAATTTGAATCATGGATTCATGGAATTGAATGCTTGAAGTGAATCATAGACCTGGATTGAAGAATTGAACAACAGACTTGAGTCATGGAATGGAACCATTGACTTGAGTCATGAAAATGAATCATATAATTGACTCATAGACCTGACTCATAGACTTAACTCAACATTGAATCATAGAATAGAATCATAGGATTGAACCATGGACTTGTATGATGGAATTGAATCATGAATTTGAATCACGATTTTAAATAATGAATTATGGATTTGAATCATGGAATTGAATCGTATAATTGAATCATGGAATTGAATCATGGATTTGAATTGTGAATCAAAGAATTCAATCATAGAATTGAACCATAGACTTGGATTGAAGAATTGAATCATAGATTTGAGTCATGGAATGGAATCATTGATTTGAGTCATGAAAATGAATCATATAATGGACTCATAGACCTGACTCATATACTTGACTCAACATTGAATCATAGAATTGAATCATAGGATTGAACCATGGACTTGTATGATGGAATTGAATCATGAATTTGAATCACGATTTTAAATAATGAATCATGGATTTGAATCATGGATTTGAATCATGGATTTGAATAATGGATTTGAATCATGAGTCATATAATTGACTCATAGACCTGACTCATAGACTTGACTCAACATTGAATCATAGAATTGAATCATAGGATTGAATCATAGACTTGTATGATGGAATTGAATCATGAACTTGAATCATGATTTTCAATAATGAATCATGAATTTGAATCATGGAATTTAATCATAGACTTTAATCATGGAATTGAATGCTTGAAGTGAATCATATCATAGAATCATGGATTTGAATCATAGACTTCAATCATATAATTGACTCATGAAATTGAATCATGGAATTGAATCATAGACCTGGATTGAAGAATTGAATAACAGACTTCAGTCATGGAATGGAATCATTGACTTGAGTCATGAAAATGAATCATATAATTGACTCATAGACCTGACTCATATACTTACCTTATCATTGAATCAAAGAATGGAATCATAGGATTGAATCATAGACTTGTATGATGGAACTAAACCATGGATTTGAATCATAATTTTAAAGCATGAATCATGAATTTGAATCATGGATTTGAATCATGGAATTGAATCGTGGAATAGAATCATATCATAAAATCATATCTTTCAATCATGGATTTGAATCATAGACTTTAATCATATAACTGACTAATGAATTTGAATCATGGAATTGAATCATAGACTTGGATTGAAGAATTGAATCATGAAAATGAATCATATAATTAAATCATACAGAACTGAATCATAGGATTGAACCATGGACTTGTATGATGGAATTGAATCATGAATTTGAATCATAATTTTAAATCATGATTTTAAATAATGTTTCATGGATTTGAATCATGGAATTGAATCATATAATTCAATCATGGATTTGAATCGTGAATCAAAGAATTCAATCATAGAATTGAACCATAGACTTGGATTGAAGAATTGAATCATAGATTTGAGTCATGGAATGGAACCATTGACTTGAGTCATGAAAATGAATCATATAATGGACTCATAGACCTGACTCATAGACTTAACTCAACATTGAATCATAGAATTG
Organism: Pseudo-nitzschia multiseries; assembly: GCA_037355745.1. Classification (NCBI taxonomy): domain Eukaryota; phylum Bacillariophyta; class Bacillariophyceae; order Bacillariales; family Bacillariaceae; genus Pseudo-nitzschia; species Pseudo-nitzschia multiseries. The sequence goes on along the minus strand of CM074787.1, from coordinate 9,490,289 downwards.
AATCATAGGATTGAACCATGGACTTGTATGATGGAATTGAATCATGAATTTGAATCATGATTTTAAATAATGAATCATGGATTTGAATCATGGATTTGAATCATAGACTAAGGTTTTTTTAAGGAAACACGCGACCTCATGAAGCAGGGAATTTTTAAAATATGGTAGGGAGTTTTGAAATATTGCAAGATAGCTCGGGGGGTAGAGAAACAGTTCTCGAATGTAGACTTGATTGAAAATTGAATCATAGACTTGTATGATAGACTTGTATCATGGAATTGAGTCAAAGAATTGAATCATGGAATTGGATCACTAAATTGAATCATAGAATTGAATCACAGGCTTGAATCATGGAATTGAAGCATAGACTGAAAGTACTGCTTTGAAGCATAGAGTTTAATCTTAGACTTGAGTCATAGTCTAGAATCATAGATTTGAATCATAGAATTGAATCATAGAATGAAATCATAGTATTAAATGTTGGAGTTGAATCATAGAATTGAATCACAGAATTGAATCTCTGCCTTGTTGAATCATAGAACTGTATCTTAATTTTGAATCACAAACTAGAATCATTTATTCAATTCATAGTTTTGAATCATAGGATAGAATAATATAATGAAATCATAGGATTAAATTATAGGAATGAATCATAGACTAGAATTTTAGAATTGGATCACAGATCACAGAATTAAATCTTAAACTTGAATCATAGAATTGAATCATAGATAAGAATCTTAGACTTGAATTATAGACTTGAATCATAGATTGTAATCATTGATTTGAATTGCCAAATTGAATTATAGAATTGAATCATTGAGTTGAATCATTGATTTGATTCATAGATTTCAATCATGGAATTGAATCATTGAATGGAATCATAGTAGAATGGGATCATAGAATGGAATCATAGAATACTACTAATATGTAAGAAAGCTACGCACACAACAACTCCACAGGGCCCCTGCAAAGCACTAATCAAACAAACCTCCACCACTTGGAAACCCTTAAGTGATAAAAACACTTCCACTTAAGGCTACAAACAAAACAGATTAAACGATTTGGAACAAGACATCTGTAAAGCCAAGACCAATAAGTAAACACTTGGATCCCACATGTGCATTCAAATGAACGCACATAACAGCCCGTGAGGATACTACTTATGTTGTCGGTCAAAAATACACGTACTGTACTTATGTACATTATACGACAGTTATATCCATTCTACCCTGGAAAAGTTACTTATACTCCTCCAGAGATAAAAATGACTTCAAGTATCCAGACATTTAGGTCATATTAGGTCATATCATGTGTTCTCTGTCTTATGACGAATTGCACATGATCTATGACCGGTTTAGACCTCCCTACAACACAAATATTACAGGGATACCGGTCCACTACATGAAATAGAACAGTAACAGAGCAATCTCACGATATGCTCACTTCTCTTTAAATTTAAAATATTCGTTATACCTATCCGGTTGATTTTTAGAGTTACAACAGGTTATAGAGCCCTTATACCTTCCACTACCAAGTGGATACCTTAAGCTACCTATCTCCGCCCCGTACAGCACCTCCACTCTCGGTTACAGCCAGAGTATACTTGGTACGGGACCCAGCGACGGGCTGTATCAATAGACCTCCCCTTCTTTCCCTCCTTTTCTCCTCCTTGCTCGCGTATCAAGGGGTGTATACAGATCCTTCTACCAAGCATCTTCTTCTGTAATACACGACCAAGCGTACGTATCAAGGGGTGTATCTACAGAACATTCTACCAAGAATCTTCTTCTGTCCTACACATCCAAGGACGATTGAAGATTTCATTGAATACGATCGAACGTCCCCTCCGTCATCGCTAACAATCGCTGTTTCGACAAGCACAAATACGTCAATACAAGATAAAGACCATCACTGTCTTTAATAGAAGCCCATTGCACCGGACACGCCGATTGCAATAATCAATACCTTCTTCCGCGTCCACCATCCGTTCCAAGGACCATCGACGCTCATTTGATTGTGCTAAGCACTTCTTTACACCAGAGACTGCAACTCATCCTTCGATAGTCGCTTTAAGACCTCCTACGCCAATTGCTCAGCGCAACGCCCTGCAATTGCGATACAACCTCATCAATCATTTCCCTGACAAACGTTCTTTTGGTCTTTTCCTCGGTTCATTATCTCCTCCACTCCGAATATTTGACAGTCTTCCCCGACGGTCGATATTTCTTTGATTAATTCTTTCCGTTACCGGTCATTCCTTTGGTCCTACCGGTCGACCGCACCACCCTTTCTTTGGTTCCTTCTTCGGAACATTCCTTCGGTTATTTCTGCACCTCCGAGGATTGTTCGGACAACCATTCGATATTTTGATAACCAATCACTTGCTCCGCGCAACGCCAAGCAATTCCAATCATTCCTTTGACACGGCCGCACCTTTGCTCAGTCATTTTGTCTATCACACCGGTCAATTGAATTGAACGCACGACGCTGTCGAACGATAACGGCAAACACCAACCGCTTGATTAGCTGAGCTACCACAATCGTGTCCCTTGATTTGATTATCCCTTGTCGTCGATTCATTACATCATGCCAGAACCCGCCGTCAGCTTGAATGAAGTCCGTGGCATACATTTCTCATTCGGCCACCATTTTGGATGCGGCAATAAACAATGGAAACTCAATGCCGCTTTTGCGCAGACGTTGCCAAATATTGCCAGCCTGCTCATTGTTGACAAGGATGGTGTCGAGACCCTCCGACCAGATCCAATCCCTGTCCTCAAGTCCCTCATCGTTGCAGCCATCGTGGATGAACTCCCTGCGTCTGAACTATTTAAAGCACACAAACAACGTATTGCCTTGTTACTCTCAAATTCCGCCATCTTTTGCCATAAGAAAGACCACGGGGGATTCTGAGTTCGAGACAAACGGGGACTAGATAAAGCAGCCAGACGCGCAAATAATGGAGATCCAATCATCAGATTGGTTCTGACCATCTTCAGTTGGGAATTCCACGAAGATTGGTACCCATATGAATTTCACAAAGTCTACGACCCTGGGTATGGCGTCCCATTAGATGAAGCAATGTTGCAACGCAAAACTCCCTTCCACACACAAACAAACAACAAGCTAAAATTCAATGATAAACTCATCAAACAACTCAAACGCGAACGGAATGGTGAAACAGTCCAGCAAGTCTTACTTCCCAAAAGAAAGCGCCCTAAGACTACCCCTCCTGCAACTGGCGGCTTAAACCCCATCAAGCCCATTGAATCTGAGGTCGCACCAACTGTCCAAGTTCTTGAACAATGTACTTTTGAGTCCTCTAACAACACCAGCCCTGTGATCGTTCCTTCTGGTACCACCGACCTGGTTCACACCAAAACGATCGATCCCAATAATGTGGAGACCTCTTTGCACTCCACTGCGCTTAGTGATCCCCGTTACACTTGGACCTGGAATTATTCTCCCCACAGTGAATCGGTCTCCTTCCACCGAGTCCAATCCAACTCCATCTCCTTCCGACGCGCCACTCCGTCTTCATGTCCTCCTGCACGATGTCCGGATAAGTCCACTGTGACTCCTGTCCAACGTCACAACAAGTTCACTGCAACCACTTCCTGTAACCCCACCTACATTGCCTGGTTTGGACCATCATTCTGCCCCGCCTCGGGGACCAACCAACTTCGTATGGACCTTCAATCCTCAGAATGAAATTGCAACATTCCGGCGCTCACCAAAATCAGCTCCCTCACCCTCACCACAGCCTCCGATGTACGCTCGGCTACTACCATCTGAGACACTTGCTGAGGTCACTGACCCTCCAAACGCCGCTCCTACACACATACGATCATTGCAATTCCCTTGTCGTAACCAGCTTTGCTCCAAACCATATTACCAGCCTGTCCTACGACTCTCCAAACGACACCGTGATGCCCTGACGATAAAGATGTATCACTTGTATGCCAACATCCTGTCGATGAATTGGTTTTATGATACTTTTGACTGAGACTTGCAACCGACCGCAACTTCCCCATCCATCGTTAGTTGCCTTAAACCATCACTCTTCTCCAAGCGATGTGACGTTCCCTGCGCTTCCACAACATGGCTCGTCTATCTACTCTCTCTCTCTTCCAGATCGATAATTTGCCATCTCCATTCGATGGAATGCTCGATTGATTGTTCGATCGAAGTAACAAGTTGATTTTACGTTCGATCATGGAATATGGTTCGACGAGTTGCATTCGACCCACTATTATCGATTCTTTCCCTCGGTCTCCTTGCATCCCTTTAACTCAACTTCTAGGATTTGACTCTATGATTGAAAAGAATTCACCGTGTAACGCGTATTCGTACGAAAAGTCATAAGGGCAATAACCTTATCCTTAAGGTTATTCCTGAATGACTTTCGGCAACGGTTTTCATGTGGATTGACTCTTAGCGAGAGTTTCCCCATCAGCTCACTCTTTGAAGAATTAACAACTCTAATACACTATCATGCCCTAAAATCTACGTACAACCTAGTACTATTTCTACATGATAAGGTACAATACATGTGATATTCCAATGAGAATATCACGGTGAATTATACGGTAAAACAAAAGACCAATCCAAGATGGTTTGCGTGTGTTTCTTGTCTTATTTGCGTGTGTTTTCCGTCTTAAGATTACGGGTGTTTTGTATGCTATAAATTACACGATACGACGAGTAATTTGACGACGAGTAATTTGACGACGAGTAGTTAACCTGTCGGCCGCTAAGGTCCGAATGGATCTAAGAAGATGATTACTCTTACTTTTACTCACTAAATCAATCGATCCAAAGGACGATTGCATTTTTTGTTTGTTACGACACACTTTCTTTAGTTTATCAGACCCACAGCACTCTCTACGAGCTGTGGAGGACCCAATGGCGTTTAAACGAAACGCAGTTGAGCTCGAAGACCAAACGAATCCAGATTAGCCTGATCAGCTACCGGCATCAACCCTCAAGGATGTAAAAGAGGCAGTGGCTTGTGGAGCCCTGGAATAGACCAACACCAGGGCGGTCTCCCTGAAAGAAGAGACCAAAGACCTGAACCAAGATGGTAGGCTCCATTGGGTTTCACGATCCAGCAAAACAAGCAAGGGAAAAGACACTGGACGATTCAGCTGAAAGAGTCGCCCAGGTTGGAACTCAGTTGAAAGGAATCAATATCCGATCCGAATACTGATCTTTCGCTGAAAACAAGAATGACGCGAGCCAGAAGATTGAGCCTCAAGTATTCTGATGATGGTGAAACAGATGGTGAAACAGATTGGACGAAACAGATTGCGAAAAGCATCTTGCAAAGAGCATCTGTCCGCAAGAAAAATCCAAAGATATGGAAACGAGAACACCAAATCTCGAAGATCAAACGATCTCAAAGATCCAAAAGGAAAAAGAGAACACTAAATTCTCAGGAAACAATATTTCACCACAGAAATACAGAATGAGCAAATCCCGAGACCGGATAGAAAAGCTCACAATCTTGAATTGCAACAAAAGCAAAAGCTCACACACAGACCGGAACGAAAAATCGATCCAAACCAGTACGAAAATAACCGGAACGAAAATTCGATCCGGATATACGAATACAAACAGATAAGCGAATCACATACAACGTTTAATATCCATCTTTCACATCCAATCCTTCGGCCCGATTACACTCTCTTCCCACATACCACCTTCGATTGAATATTCGATCGCAACGTCCAACGAATATCGTCCTTCGAAATAACGATCGTCCACCAACGAATATCGTCCAACGAAACAACCATCCAAACTTCCATCGCATATTTCGAACGAATAATTTGAAATTCCATATTTGAAATCTCGTCTTCATCATGGCTCCAGCAAGAAGAACCACAAGAGCGAATCCAAAAGACGATGAGGACTATGACCCCAATGAAGAAACAAAAATGAATGTGGATCAGGACCCAAAAGACCCTGATAGTGACGATGAATTCAATGAAAGAATCATGAGAGTAATGGAAAAGGCTATAGCCGATCCAGAAAAGAACTCAACCATGAAAAAGATCATAGACCGAGAAGTAAGGAAAAGGATCAGAGCAATACATGAAGATGCAACAAGGAGAAGGGATCCAGATGAAGACAGCAGTGATGATGAAGAGAACCAAGATGATGACTCAAGTTATAATCGTTCTTTAATGAGGTCAGGCCAACCCAAAATAAAAATCAGGGGATTCAACCATGGAAGATTACTGAATCCGGAACATCTCGCTTTCAGAAGCAGCTTGATGGACTTTGGTATCAACTATGAATCAGCTGAAGAAATTATGAGGGGAGGTATGTCTAACATCCGAGAAATTACAGACCTCAATAAGGAAAGCATCAAATCATTCATGCATGGATTGAAATCTATCAGCCCAGACTGTCCTAACCCAAAAAGCATCCACTATGGTAACAGGCTATCGTCAAGGCTCCTCACATGGGCGAATTGGGCTCGATATCAACCATTGATTGGAGTCAAGCCAAGGGCCATTGACTGGAATGCAAACCCAAACAACCTGGAACTGCAACAATTCAGAATCAAGATGATGGAGTCAAGTGTGAAATCACAGGAAAAGGCAACTCCACCTGAGTTAAAAGATCTTACAAAATTCAGAGAATGGGAGGAAGGCTTTCGTCAAAACTTGAGATACAGATTCAACTCTGAAGGTTTCCCAATATTGTATGTCATAAGACCCCAAGAGAAGGAGGATGTTACCGATGAAGCCAGGTCTGGAACAGTTGGGCAAAATCCAATAGATACCTATCCAACTTGGAGTGACTACAATGAAAGATGCGATGTTTCATGTCGACTGAGGATGCAAGTTCGATTGTAACGGAACCCACAAGTAATGTTACAGACATGCTCTCCAAGACCAGCATAGAGTCCAAGCATCCAAATCTCATGCAGCAATGCAAGCTGATGAGATTGCACCAGATATCAACCAGAAGAATGCTGACTGAATGCCAGATAGCAACAGATGGTAATATTTCTCACAGGATTTCGGCAGTGGCCACAAAGTTTCAAGATGCAAATATTTCAAGCGCGCGAAGGGTAGACCAGTTTTTATTTGATGACACAGAATTTGACTTCACAGAAGCCCCTGAAGATGAATCAAAACCAGCCCTTAGCTTGCAACAAGTTGACAATACACTTGAAAGGAGGTCGCTTGACAGAAGAAATCAGTGGGGGCCATCAGTGACAACTATTGAAGGCCCAAACAAAGTAGACTGTGAACGCCTAGCCAAGACTTGGAATATCAGTTTCAAGAAGGCCGAACAGACACTGAAAGTCACTACTCAGAAAGCCCTGAGAAATTTGCAACTACCTTTGATGAAGCGTTTGCCTACACAGCGCTTTAGAAACAAGAGAATTGCACAAGGAACCTAGTACACTGATACCTGGCATGCTAGGACCACCAGTATCATGAGACAAGAAAAATGTGCACAGATCTTTACAAATGGAAATGGGTTTGAAGTATTCATACCAATACAGGACAAATCTCAAGCGCATCAAGGTTGAAAATATTCATTCATGAAGTTGGAATCCCTGAGCATTTGATTTCTGATGGTGCTCCAGAACAAGCTTCGCCAAGAACCTACAAGACCCACTGGAATTCAATTGTGAAGCGCAATCATATTCATCAAACATTCATCCAACCACATTGCCCGTTTCAAAATCAAGCAGAACAAGCAATAGGTCATCTTGGTAGTGCAATCACAACCAAGGCAGCGAAGAAGAAGTCACCGAGGAGACTATGGTCATTTTGCGGTGAACTATGTGCTAATATCAGGCAGAGGACAGCATCAAGCAACCCTTCTTCAATGGGGAGAACTCCATTTGAATTGGTGCATGGATATATGCCCGATATTGCATTATACACATCATCAGAATGGTATGATTTTGTATTTTACTTTGACAAAGCCTGATTCCTCATCTCGAGGAGTTGAAAGATTGGGTCGATGGTTGGGCCTTTGTGGCAACAAGATAGGTGGAGGTGATTGTTTTTGGATCCTGACTGAATCAGCAATACCAATATCTACAAACTCGATAAGGCCTGTCAAAGAATATGAATGGAGGGATAGAGATGTCCTACGAAGAATGGAAGCGATCGACAAATCAATTGAATCCAAGATTGGTGATGAAGTGAAAGACAGCGCGTCCTTCTTCCAGGAAAATTATCCAGAACATCAAATAGAGCTATTTGAGGAACAACAACCAGTGAAATCATCTGATCTGAAACTTGAAATGGCTGAGCCAGACGCATCGGTTGAAGTTATTGATGAGCCAGATGAGTATCTGGGAAATGAAGTAATCATTGAAAGAAATGATGAAAGGCTCAGGTGCATTGTAAAGGATAGAGTGCGAGATCTGCAAAACAGACCAATTGGAGTAAGGAATGAGAATCCAATACTGGACACAAGGCTGTACAATCTGCAATTACCTGATGGCACCATTGAGGAATACACGGCGAACATTGTTGCAGAGAGTTTGTACAGTTCTGTTGATGATGATGGAAGGATGTTCACCCTACTAGATGAGCTGATTGATCATGAATGCGACAACACCGCTTTAAGTGATGAGGAAGCAACAACTATAGCCAAAAATGGACGAAAAAGCCATAAGCCGACGACTAGGGGTTGGCGAATTTTGGCCAGCTGGAAAGATGGAACAGAATCTTGGTGTAAGCTAAGCGACGTCAAAGAATCATTCCCAGTGCAACTAGCCAAGTATGCAGTCAACAACAATCTTGAAAAATCACCAGCATTCAGATGGTGGGTGCACAAGATTTTGAGAAGAAGGAACGCATCCTTAAGGCAGCAAAAACAGCCAAGTATTGGTTGAAGACTCACAAATATGGTGTTGAATTACCACATTCAATTACACAAGCACTAGCAATTGATAAGAAAACAGGTACAGATCACTGGGAAAGAGCAATTCACAAAGAAATGACCAATAATATGGCAGCGTTTGAATTTTCTGATGAAGATGTTATTCCAGTTGGTCACAAGGAAATAACCACCCACATGATATTTGATATCAAGCTTGGATCCCTAACAAGGAAGGCTAGGTTGGTAGGGGACGGTCATAAAGTTCTTGCCATAGCAAAAGAGAATACCTATTCATCGGTTCCCAGTCGTGATTCAGTGAGGATATTCTTCTTGCTGGCAGCGCTGAATGATTTGAAGGTTCTCTCAGCAGATATCCAAAATCCATATTTGACAGCCCCGATTAAAGAGAAATACTTTCTAAAAGCGAGAGCTGAAGATGGCTTTCCCCCAGACCTTGCAGGGAGACCTTGCAAGATAGTTCGCGCATTGTATGGATTGCCGGTGGCAGGTGCATCTTTCAGATCATACCTCACACAGCATTTGAGGGATCTTGGATATTCCCCATGCAAAGCAGATCCGGATGTGCACTTACGAATTGAAACCAGGAAAGATGGATCCAGATACTGGGCAATGTTGATTGCTTTTGTTGATGATATCTTATGTTCTGGTGAAGATCCAAAGTTCCAGCTTGAAAACATTGAACGGAAGTTCAAATTGAAGGATGATACGATTGAAGAGCCAACTCTGTATTTGGGAGCTGATATTGGAAAGTTTTACTTTGAAGGTGATTCAAAACCAAGATGGTCATTATCAAGCACCAAGTATACGGCAAAAGCTGTTGCAGCCGTCGAACAAGAGCTTGGAACTGAAAAATATGGCTACAAGTATCTACCAAAATCAGCATCCAGTCCACTGTCACATGATTATCGACCGGAAATTGATATATCAGAGGAATTGAATCCTGAATTGCAAAATTACTATCAAGGTTTGATTGGAGTCCTCAGGTGGATTTGTGAATTAGGAAGGCTTGACATTGTAATGCCAGTCCTGCTGATGTCAAGGTATTTGGCTCAAGCAAGGAAAGGGACATCTGAACCAGTTATTTCATATATTTGCATATTTGAAGAAATACAACAGGTCGAAATTGGTCTTTTGATGATACAGTACCAAGCATCAACGAGAGTAAATCCCGAAAATGTGACTGGTCTGAATTTTATCCTGATGCCGCTGAAGTCATTCCAGCAGATATGCCTTAGGCTTTGGGAAAGCATGTGGCAATGAGTGACTCAGTGAGGATATTCTTCTTGCTGGCAGCGCTGAATGATTTGAAGGTTCTCTCAGCAGATATTCAAAATCCATATTTGACAGCCCCAATAAAAGAGAAATACTTTCGAAGGGCAAGAGCTGAAGATGGCTTTCCTCCACACCTTGCAGGACGGCCTTGCAAGATAGTTCGAGCACTATATGGGTTACCAGTTGCAGGCGCATCTTTCAGGTCATATCTCACAAAGCATTTGAGAGATCTTGGATATTCCCCTTGCAAAGCAGATCCGGATGTGCACTTACGAATTGAAACCAGGAAAGATGGATCCAGATACTGGGCAATTCTCATTGCCTATGTAGACGATATCTTATGTTCTGGTGAAGATCCAAAGTTCCAGCTAGAAAACATTGAACGAAAGTTCAAGTTGAAGGATGATACCATCGAAGAACCAACTCTGTATTTGGGAGCTGATATTGGAAAGTTTTACTTTGAAGGTGATTCAAAACCAAGGTGGTCATTATCAAGCACCAAATATATGGCAAAAGCTGTTGCAGCCGTCGAACAAGAGCTTGGAACTGAAAAATATGGCTACAAGTATCTACCAAAATCAGCATCCAGTCCACTGTCACATGATTATCGACCGGAAATTGATATATCAGAGGAATTGAATCCTGAATTGCAAAATTACTATCAAGGTTTGATTGGAGTCCTCAGATGGATTTGTGAACTAGGAAGGCTTGACATTGTAATGCCAGTCTCGCTGATGTCAAGGTATTTGGCTCAAGCAAGAAAGGGACATCTGAACCAGTTATTTCATATATTTGCATATTTGAAGAAATACAACAGGTCAAAATTGGTCTTTGATGATTCAGTACCAAGCATTGATCAGAGTAAATTCGAAAAATGTGACTGGTCTGAATTTTATCCTGGCGCCACTGAAGTCATACCAGCAGATATGCCTGAAGCATTGGGAAAACATGTGACAATGAGTTGTTTTGTTGACGCCAACCATGCCGGATGCAAGGCAACGAGGAGATCTCATACTGGTGTTATTATCTTCATTAATAATGCACCAATTATTTGGTTTTCCAAAAGACAGACAACAGTTGAAACATCAACTTTTGGATCTGAAATCATTGCATTGAAAATTGCAATAGAATTGGTTGAAGGTCTAAGGTACAAGTTGAGAATGATGGGTGTTCCAATCGATGGAAGCACCAATGTATATTGTGATAATGATTCTGTTGTCACAAATGTTACACGACCTGAAAGCCCATGCAAGAAGAAACACAACAGCATCGCATACCACAAGGCCCGAGAATCCATTGCAGCAGGAATTATCATAAATGCAAAAGAACCAGGTTCAACAAACATTGCTGATTTGTTTACTAAGCTTATGAGTGGAGCTGTTTTCCGAGAACATTGTTCCCGATGCATGTGGTAAGTAAGCCTGTTCAAATCAATCGTTCGATGGAATGTTCAATCAATCGTTCGATCGAAGTAACAAGTTGATTTTACTAGAAATCGATCTGCAATGAGCACTTCGAAAAATGGATATGCAACGGCATTTCAGAATGGATGATTTATTTGATCCATGGATACAATATATCAAACTGGCGAGATCAGGGCAAAACGTCATGGTCGAGCCAGAACGAAAGGCAAAACGCTGCCCCAAATTTGATAGGGCCTCTGATAGTAGAATGGATACAGTTTGGTATTCAACACGCGACAATGACTCACAATGAATAGGTTAAGTCATAGAATCCAGCCGCTTAACGGTTGGAGGATTTATGACTGAAGGGGACTGAAAAGAATTCACCGTGTAACGCGTATTTGTACGAAAAGTCATAAGGGCAATAACCTTATCCTTAAGGTTATTCCTGAGTGAATGACCGGCAACGGTTTTCATGTGGATTGACTCTTAGCGAGAGTTTCCCCATCAGCTCACTCTTTGAAGAATTAACAACTCTAAAACACTATCATGCCCTAAAATCTACGTACAACCTAGTACTATTTCTACATGATAAGGTACAATACATGTGATATTCCAATGAGAATATCACGGTGAATTATACGGTAAAACAAAAGACCAATCGAAGATGGTTTGCGTGTGTTTCTTGTCTTATTTGCGTGTGTTTTCCGTCTTAAGATTACGGGTGTTTTGTATGCTATAAATTACACGATATGACGAGTAATTTGACGACGAGTAATTTGACGACGAGTAATTAACCTGTCGGCTGCTAATCTAGAAATCACGCGGTTAAGGACATGCAGACAGACTGTGAATCGTACAACAGACAGGCCAGATCATTTACTCGTGATGGTCGCCAAAGTAAATAACTGTTTATACGATTCATTCCTTCTAACGCATTTGGCAGGTAAATAGAGATCGATGGAGGTGCGATCCAAATACCATTCAATCCCTAGTAATGCTCACAATTTTAGAACCTAATCAATATTACAGCAACCTACCTACTGCAATCTAATGACATGAAGTAGAAAACAGAGTTTATCAGACCCAGAGATTCTAACCAAAAAGAGTGTTTAGTCAACAATCGGCTACCGTTCAAATGAGAGACGAGTGTTCCAGCGGTTCACACGGCAATAGAAGAAGCGAGACCGATTACCGACTGATCACCGGTTAATCAAAGACTCTCCTGAAGGCTATGTCCATGTTTGAGCACTTAGATGGGTAATGGCACTAGTGCAGCCGGGCTTGAGCTAGTATCTCTTGCTTCTCTCAAACGACATAATGGCCTAGGGGAACAAGCAAACGCCATCGATACAAGGTATTGAATTCGGGGGCCAGAACAGCCGCAGTCTTTACATTCAAACGTAAACGTGTCCCAATTCAAGCATGGAAGAGGACCACATGGCGCCTCAAATGACACGATAAGGACTGGTAATACACCTAGGTGTACATAGAAACGGCAACAAGCCGACGGCCCCAACAACAACACCAACAACACCGGCAACAACAACTAGAGGCATACAGCCTCTCGGTTCGTAGTAGGTGTGAGTACAGTTAGGAGGGATCAAGTCCTCTATACGAGTAAAATAAGATACTACCACAAGGTGGGACAGCATACAGACGTGTGCACTAAGCTGTTCTTAGCCTCTACACGGAGAGGGCAGTTGAATTATTCTAGAGCAATTTCAACTCCCGCCGAATAGGGGGATCCGTTGGACTTGTAACCGTAAAATAACAGGAAAACAAACCAACGGCCCCAATTCCTGTGGAAACAATTCAACGGCCCCAAATTCCTACGGGAACAAGTAGCGGGCCGGATCGAACGGCCACCAAATTTTTGCACGAATAAACCCAACGGCCCCAATTCAAAATCGGAACCCGAACAGTTCGCTTAAGTATGGGGCAACCGAGGGATTTGCGTTCGGAATAGAAACGTTTGTAGAATTTTGCAAGGAGAAACCACTAGAAAATATCCACTACTAGTGATATCGCGAAGAGAGTGATTATTTAAGAAATCCAGAATCCCTTCAGAAAATCATTCATATATCACTTACAGAACAAGCAAACAACCACTCCAGAAGCAAAGTACCCACCATGGCGAGAGGAAGACCAGCTTGTCAGAACCAACGCAATAACAACGACGCAGCCGCTAATCCAGCGGCTGCCGCTGCTAATCCAGCAGCAGGTGGACCAGCCAACAATGGGCCAGCCATTCCTGCCAATCTCGGCTTTACAGCGGCGCAAATGGAATTCATTAGGACCATGATGGATACTAACCGGGCTCCGGCACTCACACAAGAGGTCCAAGATGCAATTGAACGCGCTAATCAACTGGACGGAATCCCTGGATACGCAGGGGAAAGGACCCTAACCCCAACTGAATTAGTGTTCAGAGAAATCTTGGAATCTTTCGGATTGAACCGGATTACGGCAGACGAACTTTTCCGGACTGGCTACAGCAGTACTGACTCCCTCCGAGACATGGATGAATCTGCAATCAAATCCCTGGTGAATGGTGTCAACAAGACCAAACACAACTACTGCCCGGACCCAAAACAAGTGTATGTGGGGAGGGTCTTCGGGGATCGGCTCAAGTTGTTTGTGGCTTGGATCAAATTTCAGCCTATCATTGGGGCTACGGCTACTCCGGTTGACTGGATGGCTGACCCGGACGCAGAATCCAAGACTCGAGCCCGCCTCAAGTCCCTCAAGGAGGAGGACAGCAACACAGCGGCCGGGGACCTTACCCTCCCAGAACCACTAACTGCAATGTCGAAATTCAAGGAATTTGATGAACGATTCAGGGAATACCTTCAACACAAAAGGGGTGTCACCAAAACATCTCTACTCTACACGATTCGGAAGGACTCTATAGTTGGCGATGCTGAGAGGGGGGGGGGGGGGGGGGCGTTGGATCTGCCCCAACAGATATGTATGCCAACTGGAATGAATACTCTATACGATGCACGGTTCATTCAGGATCCCACTGGACCAAAGACAACAATACACTATGGGGAATCCTTTTCAAATTGGTAGGGGCGGGCCCCGGTTGGTCCTACATCCAAGGTCTTGGCTCCAAAGGGGATGGGAGAAAGGCATATTTCACCCTCTACTCTCAAGCATACAAATCAACGAATATAAGACTTCTCATAGAAGAAAAGAGGGCCTTCCTACAGAGTTCTACCTATTCTGGGGATACCAAGAACTACAGTTTCGACAAGCACAAAAGGCGGTGGTATGATGCAAAGGAGTTCCTGTTGCGGCATAAGGCTTTCCCACCAGAAGATCAATTTGTTACTGACTTCTGCCACTCTATATCGGATCCAAGACTTGAAATGGCAGTCCAATTGGTCCTAAATGAAGCTGGTGGCATGCATGACAACTTTGACAAGGCTGCCGCCCACTTCACTCAAGCGGTTGGTATCAAGAAAATGCAAGTCAGTCGTAAAGGCAGTCACAGAAACATCTCTTCCTTCAAGGGAAAAGGGGGCAACAAACGCAACAATGATAGCAACTCCTCCTCCAACAAGAAATCTGGCAACAAGAAACAGAAGACTTCCGGTACTTACGATGGACCTCTCGAGGGTAAAATCTATCCAAAAGAAATCTGGGTCACTATGTCTTTGACCCAGAAGAACCGAGTCCGGGCCCTCCGCCCAGCTCTCAACTCCCCTGCAAAGTCTGCACAGGTTTCTCTTGTTGAAGCCAAAGGAGACAACACTACAGCAAAGGGGCCGGCCGGCGACCAATTCGGTAGCCACACTCACAAGAAGAAGAACCAAGATTCATTCGCCGGCCGGGGCCTGCCGATTGTATCCCGGGTAGGCCGGCTGATAGTCCATATCAAGAGTTTTGGCTCACCATCTCAAGATAACGGTCGATGCGAGTTGGACAGCCACGCTGATACAACAGCCGCGGGATCGAATATGGTATTACTTGATTCATTGGATTCTATCTTGACATATGTGGATGTTGCACCATTTTCAGATACCTACTCACCACTTAAGAATGTCCCTATTGCCCGTTGCGCCACAGCTTGGACTGACCCAACTGATGGGATTACCTACATCTTGGTGTTTGGGCAGGCTTTGTTCTTTGGCACCAAGTTGCAACACAGCTTGGTATGTCCCAATCAAGTCCGGGACTGCAACTTCAACAAGGTTGAGGACACCCCAAGGCGATACGACTCCACTTCTACACACGGGATTACATTTTGATCAGAAGACACTGAACTCTTCATCCCTCTCAAAGTCAAAGGAGTCATATCCTATTTTGATTCCCGCAAGCCTACAAAGAAGGAACTGGCAAACTGTGAACACATACTGGCTACAGATACCCACACCTGGGACCCCTACTCCGCTCACTTTGCAGAGGAGGAAGAAGCCACCAATGCCTCTTTCCCGCGAGTTGTTGCTACTCTTTCAGGGTGCCTGCCGGCTTGTGGGACCCCAGTCAAATATTCATCCACGATTCATCCTGAACCACTAGGCACAGGGTACGACACGGACCGGCTGCTCTATTTGGCTTCTGTCTGTACTAGTCGCGTTCCTTCCCAACGCATAGGATGTACTCCAACGGACGTTTCCACCCGATTGATTTCAACCCTTGCTGGAACCACCGGGGAGGACCAAGAAAATCTTCGAAATTCAGAAAATTCTATGATTTCTGATGTTTCCACCAAGCCTTCATCAGTCGGTCTGTCGTCATTATCTGAAGCTGAGCTTGCCATTCAACAGGAAGCCAAGGCACGAACCAAGGAGAGGAAGCTACTAAGGCGGCAACAAGATGTCCTAGACCAAGAAATGTCCCTTGACAAGAAGTCTTTCATACGACGGGGACAATGGGGACCTCCAATAAGGATACCTGACAAGGTTGACAGGTATGATGCCAAGGCCATTGCTAAGATGTGGAACATCAGTGAGAAGCGAGCCAAGGCTACTATTGGAGTCACTACCCAAGATGGTATCCGTCAACTGTCCCAGCCTATTACAAAGAGACTGAAGACACAGAAGTGGAGGAATAGGAGGATGCTCAAGGGCCGATGGTATGCTGACACTATGAAGTTCAAAGTTCCCAGTATCATTCGCAATGATACAGCAGCCCAGATCTTCGCAAACGGGAAGGGCTATGTGGCCTTCTACCCTGTCAGGGGAGAAGTTCGATGCCACGATGGTTTATCTTGCTTTATCAACGAAGTGGGAATCCCAGAACACCTAGTTACCGATGGGGCAAAAGCCCAGGGGAGTCATGAGACACACAACACTGGTTGGCACAAACTCAGGTCGGAGTACCGCATTCGACAAACATACATACAACCTCACTGCTCTTGGCAGAATACAGCAGAACACAGTGCCAGGGACTTGAGAAGGGCGATCCGTTGGATGACTTCTAAGAAGGGCAGTCCCAGGAGGTGTTGGGCCTTCTGTGGAATGTTAGTGGCCGGCCGGATGAACCTTGTGGCATCAAGTGACCCTTCCTCAATGGGGAGGACTAGCTTTGAGTTGGTACACGGATACACCCCAGATATCACCCTCTATATGATTCATGACTGGTATGACTTCATTTGGTGGTATGACTTAAATGGAAAGACAAACAGACTTGGTCGCTGGCTGGGCCCGTGCGGGGATACTTTTGGTGGTGGAGATTGCCATTACGTGTTGTTCAAGACAGGAAAAGTTCACATAACAAACAGCACTCGGGCTATATCAGAAGAAGAATGGCGGCACCCGGATATTCTATCACAGTTGGAAGCACACAACAAAGCAATCAACAAAAAAATAGGTGATGAAGTTAAACCTTCCGATACTTATCTTGAAAATGAACTTGGCGAACCACCTCTGGGCCTATTCGATGGCAAATATGAGGGTGAGGACGAAGTCCTCATGGCAGAAGCTGAAGCTTCTTCCCCGGATGTTGACAACTTATCTGATAAGGATCTTGACGAGTATCTTGTGACCAAGGTATTACTTCAGATAGGGGACCAACACATCCGGGGGATAGTCAAGAGCCGTTGCAGGAATAAGGACGGTGTGCTGATTGGTGAAAAGAACAACAATTCCCTCTTAGACACAAGGTCTTACGAGGTCGCTATGCCAGATGGATCTATTGAAATTTATACAGCCAATACACTTGCAGAAAGTATCTATTCTTCCGTCGATGATGAAGGGCGCATGTATTGTCTGATGGATGAGATTATTGATTTCGAAAGGGATTCGGAGGCCTTAACTATCGAACAGGCTACTTACACAACAAAATCCGGACAAACTAGAACAAAGCCAACAACCAAAGGATGGAGGTTCCTTGTTAGGTGGAAGGACGGCACTACATCCTGGGCAAAGTTAAGTGATATGAAGGAAAGCTTCCCGATTGAAACAGCAATATACGCCCGTGAAGAAGGCATCATAAATGAGCCAGCGTTTAAGTGGTGGGCTTATAAGGTACTTTGGAAAAAAGACCGGATCCTATCTGGCGCTAAAACCAAGTACTGGACAAAGTCCCATAAGTACGGGGTTCGGCTCCCTAAGTCTATTGCAGAAGCAAAGGCAATTGATAGAGAAACGGGGACCGATCATTGGGCTCGGGCTATTGCAAAAGAAATGAGGAACAGCTCTATTACTTTTGAATTCAATGAGGAAGACAAGATACCAGTGGGGCATACCAAAATAACCATGCACATGGTCTTTGATGTCAAGATTGAGTTAACTCGGAAGGCCCGGTTAGTCGGAGATGGCCACAAAGTCCCAGAAATCTCCAAGGAATATACTTATTCCAGTGTACCCAGTAGGGATTCGGTTCGATTGTTCTTCCTAGTGGCAGCACTTAACAACCTCGAGGTACTCAGTGCGGACATACAGAACGCTTACTTAACAGCACCCATCAAAGAGAAGTATTTCACAATAGCTACAGAGGCCCAAGGATTTGCGCCGGAGCTATGTGGAAGGCCCTGCAAGATTGTAAGGGCCTTATATGGACTCCCAGTTGCGGGGGCATCTTTTCGATTACACTTGGCTAGTCACTTAAGAGAGCTTGGTTATGTATCTTGCAAGGCTGATCCTGATGTACATCTCCGATCGGCGTTCAAACCAGATGGCTCGGATTACTACGAGTACTGTGTGGCCTACGTTGATGATATTCTTGTATGTGGAATGGACCTAAAGTTTCAGATGGATGCAATAGAAAGGCAGTTCAAGTTGAAGAATGGAACAGTTGAAGAACCTTCCTTCTACTTGGGAGCTGATATAGGAAAGACCTACATTGATGGTAACCCGTACTGGTCCATGGCTTCGTCTAAGTATACTGCAAAAGCAATTAAGTCCGTTGAAGAAGAACTGTCAACCGGACACTATGCATTCAAGGTACTACTCAAAACCGCAAAGTCCCCATTGAGCGCTGAGTATAGACCGGAGATAGATGCGTCACCAGAACTTGACCCGGAGAAACAGAACTACTACCAAGGTTTGATTGGGATACTCCGTTGGATATGTGAACTCGGTCGATTGGATATCATTATGCCCGTGTCACTTATGTCTCGATACCTTGCCCAGGCAAGAGAGGGTCATCTCAATCAGTTGTTTCATCTATTTGCATACTTAAAGAATTACAGCAAGTCTAAGTTGGTGTTTGATGCATCTATGCCCGAGGTCGATGAGACCATTTTCCCGGAGTGTGACTGGAGTGAGTTTTATCCGGGAGCCAAGGAACTACTGCCTCCAGATATGCCTGAACCAAAAAGAAAATCTGTCATTACCACATGTTTTGTAGATGCGGATCATGCGGGATGCAAGGCTACCAGAAGATCTCATACAGGAGTCATCATCTTTGTTAACAGAGCACCTATTTTGTGGTTCTCCAAGAGGCAAACAACTGTTGAGACATCTACATTTGGCTCGGAAATAGTCGCACTTAGGATTGCAATCGAGATGGTAGAGGGGCTAAGATACAAGCTACGGATGATGGGCATACCTATAGAAGGACCTACCAATATCTATTGTGACAATGAGTCAGTCGTGAAGAATACTACACGACCGGAAAGTCCTTGTAAGAAGAAGCACAATAGTGTTGCCTATCATAAGGCAAGGGAATGTATAGCAGCAGGAATCATCCGGATTGCAAAGGAGCCAGGCGACTCAAATATTGCTGACTTACTCACTAAACTAATAAGTGGGACGAGGCTAATTGGTGGAGTTGTTAGTTGAACGTTTAACACTAACCCTAGGAGTTGACAACGTAACCTTCTAGACGGAGTTTATCTGGGGGGGGTTTGGGGGGGGGGGAAATACGTAGAAATATTAAAAAAATCTGTTTTTAACAAGTAGACTTGGTACAAACGCTACGACTAAAAATCGTAAAAAACAGGACCCAAACATTTATTTACGGAAATGAGATGCTTCTTCTAAAAGCAATAGTAATAGCTAGTGGCGCGCGCTCATTTTTATGGTAGCAAACTCTCATTTTTATGGTTGCAAGTAACCATAAGATTTAACCTGAATAAAGAAAAAAATCATACGATTAAAATCTGTCTTAGATCAAGTTGGTCGTCCTCGTTGTCAACCTTGCCAGATGAGAGAGTTGGTGAGAAAAAATAATATCGGACTTGTTAGAATTCTCATACCGGCGAAAGCCGACAAACTGAGGTGCGGTACCGGTTACTCTCATACAAATCGATTGGTAATAGATCACGTAGGTACGAGTACAAGTACGAAGCTGTCGGAATTCGATCGAAAAAGCCAACAAACCGAGGTGCGAAATATTGTACGGTACCAGATTTGAACACAGTGCAAATCTTTCCAGTCCCCAACCAAAATATAAATCAGTCATCAACCCAAAAACCCACCATATTTGAAGACAGTGCAAATTTTGCCAGTCCCCGACCAAAACATAACTCAGTCATCAACCCAAAAACCCACCAGATTTGAACCCTACACCCTAACCCTAACCCTAAACCCTAACCAAACCCTAACGAATCCTGCCAATCTCCAACCTTAAACGAACTTGAGTATTTTTTTTTTCGTACGTACGTTACGAGATTGATTTTTTTTTTCGTACGTACGAGATTTTTTTTCCGTACGTACGAATTATCTAGTACTACAAAATCATGTAGAATTCTACATGATGTACTAGATACTTCAACGAAAATGTAGCGAAAAGAAAAAAAAATCTCTCTCACACAAACACACAGTAATTTTATTTTCTACCCCCAGACAAAAAAATCATTTTTTCTATCTCGCAACAAAAAAAACATCACTTCATAATCAGCCTTCTGACATCCAACTTATTTGAGTAGAGTTGCTATTTGGCACTCCGTCGGTGAACGTGGGATTCCTACCTAATACTTCTTTATCAGTATTAGGCAGGTTATCCGTGCTCTTATATTTTAGTCTGAAATAACAGCCTTGTACTGAAAAAAGAATTAGCTCGCATTGGAGAAGAGGTGGTTTGCTGATAGATATTGTTTGAATTGGCCCCCAAACATATATGTCTTGAAAGCAATAAATCTCTATCCATTGCTTCTATATCAACAGGCACGAGGTACTGTTTTTCGTGACAGAGGAGTAAGAAGGCTGCAAATCAACGGCAGCAGCAACAACAACAATTTCATTGGGACGATTGTCGGAACAACGATTGTCACAACAACGACGATTGTCGGAACAACAGCGAGTGTCGGAACAACAACGATTGCCGGAACAACGATTGTCGGAAAGATTGTCGGAACAACAACGATTGTCGGATCAACGGAACAAGCAACGGTACGAATGAGAGAGATAAAGAATGATTATACTGCCTCTGGCATTGTTGATACTCAATGTATTTCCTCCCTTTTGTTTTTTGTCTTATTTCCATAGGACCGGATCGGAACAACGGATTGGAAACATCTACATCAACGAATCGACCATATCAACAAATCGACTGTATCAACAAGAAATCGACCGTATCAACAACAAATAGACTGTATCAACAAATCGACCGTATCAACAAATTGACAGCATCAACAACGGGAGCAGATGGCAACAACGGTGACACGGACGAGCGAACATCAAATAAACGGGAGCAGACAGCACAACACGGCAGCGGGGTAGGTTAGCATGTAGATTATATTATTCTGTTGTAATGATTTCCTCTACATCAATAGATACTCACTCATTTTGTTCAATTATTAAAAATGTTATAGATCCGCAACAGCAACAACGATCAAATCGCAAACAACAACGTCGTCGGCAACAAAATAGGCACCAACGTCGGCAACGAGCGGCAGCGGGCCAATCGTTTGTCAACAAATCAACGGCAACAACGACAGCAGCAACAGCAATACCCCTAGGCAACAACGGCATCGAAATCGCTCCTCCACCGGCGCTGGGTTGCTCGTTCCGATTGCTCGCTTGACCGAAGTTCCATAGTATTTCCAATTCAACTTCTTGTTAATGGTAGGATTTGTAGACAGCGACGTCGGAAAAGAAAAACTTGCGACAGTCAGTCAATGGACTCGCGCTGCAAGAGATCCTGTTTCGATTGCTGGCTTGACCGAAGTTCGATAGTATGTCCAGTTAATGGTAGGATTTGTACACAGCAACGTCGGAAAAGAAAAACTTGCGACAGTCGGTCAGATAGATCGATCCTATTTCGATGGCTCGTTTCCCTCGACCGAAGTTCGATAGTATTTCCAATCCAACTTCTTGTTAATGGTAGGATTTGTACACAGTGACGTCGGAAAAGAAAAGCTTGCGACAGTCGGTCAATGGACTTGCGCTGCAAGAGATCCTGTTTCGATTGCTCGTTCTGATTGCTCGCTTGACCGAAGTTCGATAGTATTTCCAATCCAACTTCTTGTTAATGGTAGGATTTGTACACAGCGACGTCGGAAAAGAAAAAATTGCGACAGTCGGTCAATGGACTCGCGATGCAAGAGATCCTGTTTCGATTGCTCGTTCCGATTGCTGGCTTGGCCGAAGTTTGATAGTATTTCCAATCCAACTTCTTGTTAATGGTAGGACTTGTACACAGCGACGTTCGGAAAAGAAAAACTTGCGACAGTCGGTCAATGGACTCGCGCTGCAAGAAGTCTCTGTTGCTATTGCTTGATTGATTAAAATTCCCTCGACCAAAGTTTGATAGTATTTCCAATCCAACTTCTTGTTAATGGTAGGATTTGTACACAGTGACGTCAGAAAAGAAAAACTTGCGACAGTCGGTCAGATCGATCGATCCTATTTCGATGGCTCGTGGCTAGTTTCCATTGACCGAAGTTGGATAGTATTTCCAATCCAACTTCTCGTTAATGGTAGGATTTGTACACAGTGACGTCGGAAAAGAAAAACTTGCGACAGTCGGTCAATGGACTCACGCTGCAAGAAGTCTCTGTTACTATTGCAATCACTTGCGACACTTGCTGCGCGCCGGTACTGCACTGCTGTGGCTGTGGCTGTGGCTGTGGCTGTGATTTGTTTTCTACTTCGTGTCGTTAGATTGCAGTAGGTAGGTTGCTGTAATATTGATTAGGTTCTAAAATTGTGAGCATTAGGATTAAGTTATATCCGGACCGCACTGCACCTCTATCGGTCCCTCTTTATGGGTCGTATGTGTGTTGAGATGAATCGTATAAACAGTTATTTGCTTTGGCGACTATCACAAGTAACTATCGTAGCCTTGAATCAAAGACTTGAGTCATGGAATTGAATCATACACTTGAGTCATAGAATTGAATGATGGAATTGAATCATAGATTTGAATCATGGAATTGAATCATGGAAGTGCGTCAATGCGTCAAAGCTTTGAGTCATAGAATTGAGTCATAGAATTGAATCATAGAATGATAAATAATAGAATGGAATCATAGAAATTAATCATAGAAATGAATTGTAGGTTTGAGTCAGACAATGGAATCATAAGCTGGAATCATAGACTTAAATCATTAAATTGAATCATTGACTGGAGTCAAAGAATTGAATGATAAACGTGAATTATATACTTGAATTATATACTTGAATCATAAAATTGAATCATGGACTTCAATAATAGAATTGAGTCACAGAATTGAATTGCAGATTTGAGTCATGGACTGGAATCGTAGCCTTGAATCAAAGACTTGAGTCATAGAACTGAATGATGGAATTGAATCATAGATTTGAATCATGGAATTGAATCATGGAAGTGCGTCAAAGCATTGAGTCATAGAATTGAGTCATAGAATTGAATCATAGAATGATAAATAATAGAATGGAATCATAGAAATTAATCATAGAAATGAATTGTAGGTTTGAGTCAGACAATGGAATCATAAGCTGGAATCATAGACTTAAATCATTAAATTGAATCATTGACTGGAGTCAAAGAATTGAATGATAAATGTGAATGATATATTTGAATTATATACTTGAATCATAAAATTGAATCATGGACTTCAATAATAGAATTGAGTCACAGAATTGAATTGTAGATTTGAGTCATGGACTGGAATCGTAGCCTTGAATCATAGCCTTGAATCATGGAATTGAGTCATACACTTGAGTCATAGAGTTGAATCATAGAATGAGGAGTAATAGAATGGAATCATAGAAATTAATCATAGAAATTAATCGCAGGTTTGAGTCAGACAATGGAATCATGAACTGAAATCATAGACTTAAATCATTAAATTGAATCATTGACTGGAGTCAAAGAATTGAATGATAAACGTGAATTATATACTTGAATTATATACTTGAATCATAAAATTGAATCATGGACTTCAATAATAGAATTGAGTCACAGAATTGAATTGTAGATTTGAGTCATGGACTGGAATCATAGCCTTGAATCATAGCCTTGAATCATGGAATTGAATCATACACTTGAGTCATAGAATTGAATCATGGAATTGAATCATAGAGTTGAATCATGGAATTCAATCATGGAAGTGTGTCAAAGCATTGAGTCATAGAATTGAGTCATAGAATTGAATCATAGAATGATAAATAATAGAATGGAATCATAGAAATTAATCATAAAAATGAATTTGGTTTTTTGGTTGATGATTGAGTTATAATTTGGTGGGGGATAGGCAGGATTTGCACTGTGATAAAATCTAGTGGGTTTTGGGGTTGATGACTGAATTATATTTTGGTTAGGGACTGGAAAGATTTGCATTGTGTTCAAATCAGGTGGGTTTTAGGGTTGATTATTGAATTATATTTTGGTTGGAGATTGCCAGGATTTGCACAGCGCTCAAATCTGGTGGGTTTTTGGGTTGATGAATGAGTTATATTTTGGTCGGGGATCGACAGGATTTGCACTGTCTTCAAATCAGGTGGGTTTTTGGGTTGATGACTGAGTTATATGTTGGTCGGGGACTGGCAGGATTTGCACTGTTCTACAATCTTGTGGGTTTTTGGGGTTGATGACTGAGTTATATTTTGGTCGGAAATTGGCAGGATTTGCACTGTTCTAAAATCTTGTGGTTTTTTGGGTTGATGAATGAGTTATATTTTGGTTAGGGACTGGAAAGATTTGCACTGTGTTCAAATCTGGTGGGTTTTAGGGTTGAAGATTTAATTATATTTTGGTTAGGGACTGAAAAGATTTGTACTGTGTTCAAATCTGGTTGGTTCTTGGGTTGATGACTGAATTATATTTTGGTTAGGGACTGAAAAGATTTGCACTGTGTTCAAATCTGGTTGGTTTTTGGGTTGATGACTGAGTTATATTTTAGTTGGGGATTGGCAGGATTTGCACTGTGCTAAAATCTGTTGGGTTTTTGGGCTGATGACTGAGTTATATTTTGGTTGGGGACTGGCAGGATTTGCACAGTGATAAAATCTGGTGGGTTTTTGGGTTGATGAATGAGTTAAATTTTAGTCGGGAATTGGCAGGATTTGCACTGTGCTAAAATCTGGTGGGTTTTTGAATTGGATGACTGAGTTATATTTTGGTTAGGGACTGAAAAGATTTGCACTGTGCTAAAATCTGGTGAGTTTTAGGGTTGACGATTTAATTATATTTTGGTTAGGGACTGAAAAGATTTGCACTGTGTTCAAATCTGGTTGGTTCTTGGGTTGATGACTGAGTTATATTTTAGTCGGGGATTGGCAGGATTTGCACTGTGATAAAATCTGTAGGGTTTTTGGGGTTGATGACTGAGTTATATTTTGGTCGGAAATTGGTAGGATTTGCACTGTTCTAAAATCTGGTGGGTTTTTGGGTTGATGACTGAGTTATATTTTGGTTAGGGACTGGAAAAATTTGCACTGTGCTAAAATCTGGTGGGTTTTTGGGTTGATGACTGAGTTATATTTTGGTTAGGGACTGGAAAAATTTGCACTGTGCTAAAATCTGGTGGGTTTTTGGGTTGATGACTGAGTTATATTTTAGTCGGGGATTGGCAGGATTTGCACTGTGCTAAAATCTGGTGGGTTTTTGGGTTGATGACTGAGTTATATTTTGGTTAGGGACTGGAAAGATTTGCACTGTGTTCAAATCTGGTGGGTTTTATGGTTGACAATTTAATTATATTTTGGTTCGGGACTGAAAAAATTTGCACTGTGTTCAAATCTTGTGGGTTTTTGGGTTTATGACTGAGTTATATTTTGGTTAGGGACTGGAAAGATTTGCACTGTGTTCAAATCTGGTGAATTTTTAGGTTTTTGACTGAGTTACATTTTGGTTGGGGATCGGCAGAATGTGCACTGTCTCTAAATCAGGTGGGTTTTTGGGTTGATGAACGCGTTATATTTTGGTTGGGGACTGGCAGGATTTGCACTGTGTTCAAATTTGGTGGGTTTTTGGGTTGATGACTGAGTTATATTTTGGTTAGGGACTGGAAAGATTTGCACTGTGTTCAAATATGGTGGGTTTTTGGGTTGATGACTGAATTATATTTCGGTTGGGGATTGGCAGATTTGAACTGTGATAAAATATGGTGGATTTTCGGGTTGATGACTCAGTTATATTTTAGCCGGGAATTGGCAGGATTTGCACAGTGATAAAATCTGGTTGGTTTTTGAATTGATGACTGAGTTATATTTTGGTTAGGGACTGGAAAGATTTGCACTGTGTCTAAATCTGGTGGGTTTTAGGGTTGATGACTGAGTTATATTTTGGTTAGGGACTGAAAAGATTTGCACTGTGTTCAAATCTTGTGGGTTTTTGGGTTGATGACTGAGTTATTTTTTAGTCGGGGATTGGCAGGATTTGCACTGTGCTAAAATCTGGTAGGTTTTTGTGTTGATGGCTGAGTTATATTTTAGTCCGGAATTGGCAGGATTTGCACTTGTCTAAAAAAAAGGTGGGTTTTTGGGTTGATGAATGAGTTATATTTTGGTTAGGGACTGGAAAGATTTGCACTGTGCTAAAATCTGGTTGGTTCTTGGGTTGATGACTGAGTTATATTTTGGTTAGGGACTGAAAAGATTTGCACTGTGTTCAAATCTGGTTGGTTTTTGGGTTGATGACTGAGTTATATTTTAGTTGGGGATTGGCAGGATTTGCACTGTGCTAAAATCTGTTGGGTTTTTGGGCTGATGACTGAGTTATATTTTGGTTGGGGACTGGCAGGATTTGCACAGTGATAAAATCTGGTGGGTTTTTGGGTTGATGAATGTGTTAAATTTTAGTCGGGAATTGGCAGGATTTGCACTGTGCTAAAATCTGGTGGGTTTTTGAATTGGATGACTGAGTTATATTTTGGTTAGGGACTGAAAAGATTTGCACTGTGCTAAAATCTGGTGAGTTTTAGGGTTGACGATTTAATTATATTTTGGTTAGGGACTGAAAAGATTTGCACTGTGTTCAAATCTGGTTGGTTCTTGGGTTGATGACTGAGTTATATTTTAGTCAGGGATTGGCAGGATTTGCACTGTGATAAAATCTGTAGGGTTTTTGGGGTTGATGACTGAGTTATATTTTGGTCGGAAATTGGCAGGATTTGCACTGTGCTAAAATCTGGTGGGTTTTTGGGTAGATGACTGAGTTATATTTTGGTCGGGGATTGGCAGGATTTGCACAGTGCTAAAATCTGGTGGGTTTTTGGGTTGATGACTGAGTTATATTTTGGTTGGGGACTGGCAGGATTTGCACAGTGATAAAATCTGGTGGGTTTTTGGGTTGATGAATGAGTTAAATTTTAGTCGGGAATTGGCAGGATTTGCACTGTGCTAATATCTGGTGGGTTTTTGAATTGGATGACTGAGTTATATTTTGGTTAGGGACTGAAAAGATTTGCACTGTGCTAAAATCTGGTGAGTTTTAGGGTTGAAGATTTAATTATATTTTGGTTCGGGACTGAAAAGATTTGCACTGTGTTCAAATCTGGTTGGTTCTTGGGTTGATGACTGAGTTATATTTTAGTCGGGGATTGGCAGGATTTGCACTGTGATAAAATCTGTAGGGTTTTTGGGGTTGATGACTGAGTTATATTTTGGTCGGAAATTGGCAGGATTTGCACTGTGCTAAAATCTGGTGGGTTTTTGGGTAGATGACTGAGTTATATTTTGGTCGGGGATTGGCAGGATTTGCACAGTGCTAAAATCTGGTGGGTTTTTGGGTTGATGACTGAGTTATATTTTGGTTGGGGACTGGCAAAATTTGCACTGTGCTAAAATCTGGTTGGTTTTTGGGTTGATGACTGAGTTATATTTTGGTTAGGGACTGGAAAGATTTGCACTGTGTTCAAATCTGGTGAGTTTTAGGGTTAACGATTTAATTATATTTTGGTTAGGGAATGGAAAGATTTGCACTGTGTTCAAATCTTGTGGGTTTTTGGGTTTATGACTTAGTTATATTTTGGTCGGGGATTGGCAGGATTTGCACTGTGCTAAAATCTGGTGAATTTTTGGTTGATGACTGAGTTATATTTTGGTCGGGAATTGGCAGGATTTGCACTGTGCAAAAATCTGGTGGGTTTTTGGGTTGATGACTCAGTTTTATTTTGGTCGTGGACTTGTAGGATTTGCACAGTGCTCAAACCTAGTGGGTTTTTGGGTTGATGACTGAGTTACATTTTGGTTGTAGAACTTCTTACCATAACTTTACTGACACATACTTACAATACATAAAATAACTACGTACGCAACAACTCCACAGGGCCCCTGCAAAGCACTAATATTTCGCACCTCGGTTTGTCGCCGTTTTGATTTCTACTTCGTGTCGTTAGATTGCAGTAGGAAGATTGCAGTAACATTGATTAGATTCTAAAATTGTGAGCATTAGGATTAAGTTATATCCGGACCGCACTGCACCTCTGTCGGTCCCTCTTTACGGGTCGTATATGCGTTGAGATGAATTGTATAAACAGTTATTTGCTTTTGGCGGCTATCACGAGTAACTGGTTTAGTCTGTCTGTATGTCCTTAACCGCGTGATTTCTAGAGTCCCCGTGTCTTCGTGGTAGTAGAGAACTAGTAGAAGATACTTATCCCACGGATCTCATTTTTTCTTTTTCATCAACGCCGTCTCTCCACATGCACCTCATGGCTAGCTCAATTAGCCTCGTCCCACTCATTAGTTTAGTGAGTAAGTCAGCAATGTTTGACTCGCCTGGCTCCTTTGCAATCCGGATGGTTCCTGCTGCTATGCACTCCCGTGCCTTGTGATAAGCAACACTGTTATGCTTCTTCTTACAAGGGCTTTCTGGTCGTGTAGTGTTCTTCACGACTGACTCATTGTCACAATAGATATTGGTAGGTCCTTCTATAGGTATGCCCATCATCCGTAGCTTGTACCTTAGCCCTTCTACCATCTCAATTGCTATCCTGAGTGCAACTATCTCTGAGCCAAATGTAGATGTCTCAACGGTCGTTTGTCTCTTAGAGAACCACAAAATAGGCGCTCTGTTAACAAAGATGATGACTCCTGTATGAGATCTTCTGGTAGCCTTGCATCCCGCATGATCTGCGTCTACAAAACATGTGGTAATGACAGATTTCTCTTTTGGTTCGGGCATATCTGGAGGCAGTAGTTCCTTGGCTCCCGGATAAAACTCACTCCAGTCACACACCGGGAAAATGGTCTCGTCAACCTCGGGCATAGATGCATCGAACACCAACTTAGACTTGCTGTAATTCTTTAAGTATGCAAATAGATGAAACAACTGATTGAGATGACCTTCCCTGGCTTGCGCAAGATATCGAGACATAAGTGACACGGGCATAATGATGTCCAATCGGCCGAGTTCGCAGATCCACTGGAGTATCCCTACCAAACCTTGATAATAGTTTTGTTTCTCCGCGTCAAGTTCTGGTGACGCATCTATCTCCGGTCTATACTCAGCGCTCAATGGGGACCTTGCTGTTTTGGGTAGTACCTTATATGCGTATTGTCCGGTTGACAGTTCTTCTTCAACCGACTTGATTGCTTTTGCAGTATACTTAGATGAAGCCATGGACCAGTACGGGTTACCCTCTATGTAGGTCTTTCCTATATCAGCTCCCAAGTAGAAAGAAGGTTCTTCAACTGTTCCATTCTTCAACTTGAATTGCCTTTCTATCGCATCCATTTGGAACTTTGGATCCATTCCACATACAAGAATATCATCAACGTAATCGAAAAGATGCCCCAGCAACCGGGAGCCCATATAAAGCCCTTACAATCTTGCAGGGCCTTCCACATAGCTCTGATGCGAACCCTTGGGCCTCTGTAGCTATTGTGAAGTACTTCTCTTTGATGGGTGCTGTTAAGTAAGCGTTCTGTATATCCGCACTGAGTACGTCGAGGTTGTTAAGTGCTGCCACTAGGAAGAACAATCGAACCAAATCCCTACTGGGTACACTGGAATAAGTATATTCCTTGGAGATTTCTGGGACTTTGTGGCCATCTTCGACTAACCGGGCCTTCCGAGTTAACTCAATCTTGACATCAAAGACCATGTGCATGGTTATTTTGGTATGCCCCACTGGTATCTTGTCTTCCTCATTGAATTCAAAAGCAATAGAGCTGTTCCTCATTTCTTTTGCAATAGCCCGAGCCCAATGATTGGTCCCCGTTTCTCTATCAATTGCTTTTGCTTCTGTAATAGACTTAGGGAGCTGGACCCCGTACTTATGGGACTTGGTCCAGTACTTGGTTTTAGCGCCAGATAGGATCCGTTCTTTTCTCCGAAGTACTTTATAAGCCCACCATTTAAACGCTGGCTCATTTATGATGCCTTGTTCACAGGCGTATATTGCTGTTTCAATTGGGAAGCTTTCCTTCATATCACTTAACTTTGCCCAGGATGTAGTGCCATCCTTCCATCTAACAAGGAACCTCCATCCTTTGGTTGTTGGCTTTGTTCTAGTTTGTCCGGACTTTGTTGTGTAAGTAGCCTGTTCGATAGTTAAGGCCTCCAAATCCCTTTCAAAATCGATAATCTCATCCATCAGGCAATACATGCGCCCTTCATCATCAACGGAAGAATAGATACTCTCTGAAAGTGTATTGGCTGTATAAATTTCAATAGATCCATCTGGCATAGCGACCTTGTAAGACCTTGTGTCTAAGAGGGAATTGTTGTTCTTTTCACCAATCAGCACACCATCCTTATCCCTGCAACGGCTCTTGACTAGCCCCCGGATATGTTGGTCCCCTATCTGGAGTAATACTTCAGTCCCAAGATACTCGTCTAGATCCTTACCAGATAAGTCATCAACATCCGGGGAAGAAGCCTCGGCTTCTGCCATGAGTACGATATCCTCTCCCTCATATTTGCCGTCAAATAGGCCCAGAGGTGGTTCGCCAAGCTCATTTTCAAGATAAGTATCAGAAGGTTTAACCTCATCGCCTACCTTTGCGTTGATTGCTTTGTTGTGTGCTTCCAACTGTGATAGGATATCTGGGTGCCTCCATTCTTCTTCGGATATAGCCCGGGTGCTGTTTGTTATGTGAACTTTTCCGGTCTTAAATAAGACATAGTGACAATCTCCACCTCCAAAAGTATCCCCACATGGGCCCAGCCACCGGCCAAGCCTATTCGTCTTTCCATTTAAGGCGTACCACCAAATAAAGTCAAACCAGTCATGGATCATATACAGGGTGATATCTGGAGTATACCCATGCACCAATTCGAAGCTAGTCCTCCCCATTGAAGAAGGATCGATCAATGCCATGAGATTCATCCGGCCGGCCGCTAACATTCCACAGAAGGCCCAACACCTCCTGGGACTGCCCTTCTTAGAAGTCATCCAACGGATCGCCCTCCTCAGGTCCCCGGCACTGTGTTTTGCTGTATTCTGCCAAGAGCAGTGAGGCTGTATATATGTTTGTCGAATGCAGTACTCCAACCTGAGCTTGTGCCAACCGGTGTTGTGTGTCTCATGACTCCCCTGGGCCTTTGCCCCATCAGTAACAAGGTGTTCTAGAAATTCCTACTTCATTGATAAAGCAAGATAAGCCATCATGACATCGTACCTCTCCCCTGACAGGGTAGAAGGTCACATAGCCCTTTCCGTTTGCAAAGATCTGGGCTGCTGTATCATTGCGAATGATGCTGGGAACCTTGAACTTCATAGTGTCAGCATACCATCGGCCCTTGAGCATCCTCCTATTCCTCCACTTCTGTGTCTTCAGTCTCTTTGTAATAGGCTGGGACAGTTGACGAATGCCATCCTGGGTAGTGACTCCAATAGTAGCCTTGGCTTGCTTCTCACTGATGTTCCACATCTTAGCAATGGCCTTGGCATCATACCTGTCAACCTTGTCAGGTATCCTTATTGGAGGTCCCCATTGTCCCCGCCGTATGAAAGACGTCTTGTTGAGAGACATTTCTTGGTCTAGAACATCTTGTTGGCGCCTTAACAGCTTCCTTTCCTTGGTGCGAGCCTTGGCTTCCTGTTGAATGGCAAGCTCAGCTTCAGATAATGACGACAGACCGACTGATGAAGGCTTGGTGGAAACATCAGAAATTGTAGAGTTTGCTGAATTTCGAAGATTTTCTTGGTCCTCCCCGGTGGTTCCAGCAAGGGCTGAAATCAATCGGGTGGAAACGTCCGTTGGAGTATATCCGGTGCGTTGGGAAGGAACTCTATTAGTACAGACAGAAGCCAAATAGAGCAGCCGGTTTGTGTCGTACCCTGTGCCGAGTGGTTCAGGATGAATTGTGGATGAATATTTGACTGGGGTCCCACAAGCCGGCAGGCAACCTGAGAGAGTAGCAACAACGCGCGGGAAAGAGGCATTGGTGGCTTCTTCCTCCTCTGCAAAGTGAGCGGAGTAGGGGTCCCAGGTGTGGGTATCTGTGGCCAGTATGTGTTCACAGTTTGCCAGTTCCTTCTTCGTAGGCTTGCGGGAATCAAAATAGGATATGACTCCTTCAACTTTGAGAGGGATGAAGAGTTCAGTGTCTTCGGATCAAAATGTAATCCCGTGTGTAGAAGTGGAGTCATATCGCCTTGGGGTATCCTCAACCTTGTTGAAGTTGCAGTCCCGGACTTGATTGGGACATACCAAGCTGTGTTGCAACTTGGTGCCAAAAAACAAAGCCTGCCCAAAGACCAAGATGTAAGTAATCCCATTGGTTGGGTCAGTCCAAGCTGTGGCGCAACGGGCAATAGGGACATTCTTAAGCGGTGAGTATGTATCTGAAAATGGTGCAACATCCACATATGTCAAGATAGAATCCAATGAATTCAGTAATACCATATTTGATCCCGTGGCTGTTGTATCAGCATGGCTGTCCAACTCGCATCGACCGTTACCTTGAGACGGTGAGCCAAAACTCTTGATATGGACTATTGGCCGGCCTACCCGGGATACAATCGACAGGCCCCGGCCGGCAAATCAGTCTTGGTTCTTCTTCTTGTGAGTATGGCTACCGAATTGATTGCCGGCCGGCCCTTTTGCTGTAGTGTTGTCTCCTTTGGCTTCAACAAGAGAAACCTGTGCAGGCTTCAAATTGGAGTTGAGAGCTGGGCGTAGGGACCGGACTTGGTTCTTCTGGGCCGCAGACATAGTGACCCAGATTTCCTTCGGATAGATTTTACCCTCAAGAGGTCCATTGTATGTACCGGAAGTCTTCTGTTTCTTGTTGCCGTATTTCTTGTTGGAGGAGGAGTTGCTATCATTGTTGCGTTTGTTGCCCCCTTTTCCCTTGAAGGAAGAGATGTTTCTACGACTACCTTTTCGACTGGCTTGCATTTTCTTGATACCAAGCGCTTGGGTGAAGTGGGCGGCAGACTTGTCAAAGTTGTCATACATGCCACCCGCTTCATTCAGGACCAATTGGACTGCCATCTCGAGTCTTGGATCCGAGATAGAGTGGCAGAAGTCAGTAACAAATTGATCTTCTGGTGGGAAAGCCTTATGCCGCAACAGGAACTCCTTTGCATCATACCATCGCCTTTTGTGCTTGTCGAAACTGTAGTTCTTGGTGTCCCCGGAGTAGGTAGAACTCTGTAGGAAGGCCCTCTTTTCTTCTATGAGAAGCCTTATATTTGTTGATTCGTATGCTTGAGAATAGAGGGTGAAACATGCCTTTCTCCCATCCCCTTCTGAGCCAAGACCTTGGATGTAGGACCAACCGGGGCCCGCCCCTACCAATTTGAAAGGATTCCCCATAGTGTATTGTTGTCTTTTGTCCAGTGGGATCCTGAATGGACGGTGCATCGTATAGAATATTCATTCCAGTTGGTATACATATCTGTTGGGGCAGATCCAACGCCCCCCCCCCCCCTCTCAGCATCGCCAACTATAGAGTCCTTCCGAATTGTGTAGAGTAGAGATGTTTTGGTGACACCCCTTTTGTGTCGAAGATACTCTCTGAACCGTTCATCAAACTCCTTGAATTTCGACATTGCAGTGAGTGGTTCTGGGAGAGTAAGGTCCCCGGCCGCTGTGTTGCTGTCATCCTCCTTGAGGGACTTGAGGCGATCTCGGGTCTTGGATTCTGCATCCGGGTCAGCCATCCAGTCAACGGGAGTAGCTGTAGCTCCAATGAGAGGCTGAAATTTGATCCAAGCCACAAACAACTTGAGCCTATCCCCGAAAACCCTCCCCACATACACTTGTTTTGGGTCCGGGCAGTAGTTGTGTTTGGTCTTGTTGACACCATTCACCAGGGATTTGATTGCAGATTCATCCATGTCTTGGAGGGAGTCGGTACTGCTGTAGCCAGTCCGGAAAAGTTCATCTGCCGTGATCCGGTTCAGCCCAAAGGATTCCAAGATTTCTCTGAAAACTACCTCTGTCGGGGTTAGAGTCCTTTCCCCTGCGTACCCAGGGATTCCCTCCAGATTGATTAGCGCGTTCGATTGCATCTTGGACCTCTTGTGTGAGCGACGGAGCCCGGTTAGTATCCATCATGGTCCTAATGAATTCCATTTGCGCCGCTGTAAAACCAAGATTGGCAGGAATGGCTGGTCCATTGTTGGCAGGTCCACCAGCTGCTGGGTTAGCTGCGGCAGCCGCTGGATTAGCGGCCGCATTGTCGTTGCGTTGGTTCTGTTGAGCTGTTCTTCCTCTCACCATGGTTGGTATTTTTCGTCCGAAATAGTTGTTTACTTGTTCTGTAAGTGATATATGAATGATTTTCTGAAAGAATTTTGTATTTCTCAAACAATCACTCTCTTCGCGATATCACTAGTAGTAGATATTTGCTAGTGGTTTCTCATTGTAAAATTCTTCAAACGTTTCTATTCCGAATGGAAATCCCTCAGTTGCCCCGTACTTAAGCAACTGTTCGGGTTCCGATTTTGAATCAGGGCCGTTGATTTGGCTTATGAATCCCTCTGCCGGCCGTTGGATTTATTCGTGCGGGAATCTAGTGGCCGTTAGATCCGGCCCGCTACTCGTTCCCGCAGGAATTTGGGACCGTTGAATTGTTTCCACAGGAATTGGGGCCGTTGGTTTGTTTTCCCATTATTTTACGGTTACAAGTCCACCGGATCCCCCTATTCGGCGGGAGTTGAAATTATTGTAGAATAATTCAACTGCCCTCTCCGTGTAGAGGCTTAGAACAGCTTAGTGCACACGTCTGTACGCTGTCCCACCTCATGGTAGCATCTTATTTTACCCGTATGGAGGAATCGATCCCTCCTAACTGTATTCACACCTACTGCTATTCGTGAGCTTTATGCTCCTAGTTGTTGGTGTTGTTGTTGGTGGTGGTGGGGCCGTCAGCTCGTCCTTATCGGTGTCATTTGAGGCGCCATGTGGGCCTCTTCCATGCTTGAATTGGGACACGTTTACATTTGAATGTAGAGACTGTGGCTGTTCTGGCCCCGAATTCGATATATTGTATCGATGGCGTTTGCTTGTTCCCCTAGGCCATTATGTCGTTTGAGAGAAGCAAGAGATACTAGCTCGAGCCCGGCTGCACTAGTGCCATTACCCATCTAAGTGCTCAAACATGGACATAGCCCTCAGGAGAGTCTTTGATTAACCGGTGATCAGTCGGTAATCGGTCTCGCTTCATCTATTGTCGTGTGGACCTCTGGAACACTCGTCTCTCATTTGAACGATAGCCGATTGTCGACTGAACACTCCTTATTTGGTTAGAATCTGGGTCTGATAAACTTTGATTTCTACTTCGTGTCGTTAGATTGCAGTAGGAAGATTGCAGTAACATTGATTAGATTCTAAAATTGTGAGCATTAGGATTAAGTTATATCCGGACCGCACTGCACCTCTGTCGGTCCCTCTTTACGGGTCGTATATGCGTTGAGATGAATCGTATAAACAGTTAATTGCTTTTGGCGGCTATCACGAGTAACTGGTTTAGTCTGTCTGTATGTCCTTAACCGCGTGATTTTTAGACCGTACCTGACAACAGGGGAAAATTCGAATGTAGTCCGACTCATTCATGTACAAATTGTACCAAATCTAAAAAGTCCGATTGTATTTTTCACCAACTCTCTCATCTGGCAAAGATGACGATGACAACGAGGACTAACTTCATCTAAGACAGATTTTAATCGTTTTCAATATGTTTAGGTTAAATCTTATGGTTACGTGCAACCATAAAAATGAGAGTTCGCTACCATAAAAATGAACGCGCGCCACTAAATATTACTATTGCTTGTAGACAAAGCATCTCATTTCCGTAAATAATTGTTTGGCTAAGCTTTTTAGCGATTTTTAGTCCTAGCGTTTGTACCAAGTCTACTAGTTAAAAACAGATTTTTTTTATATTTCTACATATTTCCCCCCCCCAAACCCCCCATAAACTCCATCTAGAAGGTTACGTTGTCAACTCTTAGGGCTAGTGTTAAACGTTCAACTAACAACTCCACCAATTAGTGCTTTGCAGGGGCCCTGTGGAGTTGTTGAGTACGTAGTTATTGTATGTATTGTAAGTATCTGTCAGTAAAGTTATGCTAAGAAGTACTCATACAATAACGCGTAATTACGAGGTACAAGATCTACAAGCAAGCTACCTACGTTCATATTGATCATACCAATTGATCTATTCTACCAATCAAGTGAGTCATTCGCACAGTGCATATCTTTCCAGTCCCCAACCGAAATATAACTCAGTCATCAACCCAAAAACCCACTAGATTTGAAGACAGTGCAAATTTTTCCAGTCATCAACCAAAATATAACCCAGTCATCAACCAAAAAAACCCACAAGATTTGAACACAGTGCAAATCTTTCCAGTCCGTAACCAAAATATAACTCAGTCATCAACCCAAAAACCCACCAGATTTGAGCATAGTGCAAATCCTGCAAGTCCCCAACCAAAATATAATTCAATCGTCAACCCAAAAACCCACCAGATTTAGAAGACAGTGCAAATCCTGCCGATCCCAAACCAAAATATAACTCAGTCATCAACCCAAAAACCCACCAGATTTGAACACAGTGCAAATCTTTACCGGTCCCTAACCAAAATATAACTCAATCGTCAACCCAAAAACCCACCAGATTTGAACACAGCGCACATCTTTCCAGTCCTTAACAAAAATATAATGTATTCGTCAACCCAAAAACCCACCAGATTTGAACACAGTGCAAATCTTTCATGTCCCTAACCAAAATATAATTCAATCGTCAACCCAAAAACCCAACAGATTTGAACACAGTGCAAATCTTCTCAGTCCCTAACAAAAATATAATTCAATCGTCAACCCAAAAACCCACCAGATTTGAACACAGTGCAAATCCTGCAATCCCCGACCAAAATATAACTCAGTCATCAATTAAAAACCCACCAGATTTGAAGATAGTGCAAATCTGTTCCATCCCCCGCCAAAATATAACTCATTCATCAACTCAAAAATCTACCAGATTTGAACACAGTGCAAATCCTGCCAGTCCCCGACCAAAATATAACTTAGTCATCAACCCAAAAACCCACCAGATTTGAACACAGTGCAAATGCTGCCAGTCCCCGACCAAAATATAACTCAGTCATTAACCCAAAAATTCACCACATTTCAACATAGTGCAAATCATTCCAGTCCCCAACCAAAATATAATTCAATCATCAACCAAAAACCCACCAGATTTGAAAACAGTGAAAATCTTTCCAGTCCATAACCAAAATATAATTCAATCGTCAACCCAAAACCCACCAGATTTAAACACAGTGCAAATCTTTCCATCCCCGACCAAAAACTAACTCAGTCATCAACCCAAAAACCCACCACATTTGAAGACAGTGCAAATCCTGCCAATCCCCGGCCAAAATATAACTCAGTACTCAACCCAAAAACCCACCTGATTTGAAGGCAGTGCAAATCCTGCCGATCCCCGACAAAAATATAACTCAGTCATCAACCCAAAAACCCACCAGAATTTAACACAGTGCAAATCCTGCCAGTCCTCGACCAAAATATAACTCAGCCATCAACCAAATAACCCACCAGATTTGAACACAGTGCAAATCCTGCCAATCCCAAACTAAAATATAACTCAGTCATCTATCCAAAAACCCACCATATTTGAACACTGTGCAAATCCTGCCAGTCCCCGACCAAAATAGAACTCAGTCATCAACCCAAAAACCCACCAGATTTGAACACAGTGCAAATCCTGCCAGTCCCCAACCAAAATATAACTCAGTAATCAACCCAAAAACTCACCTGATTTGAACACAGTGCACATCCTGCCGATCCCCCACCAAAATTATTAAATTCCTTTCGTGACCAGAAGTACCAAAGCTACCAAAGGGTAGATTTCCTATGCGCATGAATCAATGAGTCCCGTATCCATCTAAGTAATCGATTCCCACGGCATATCGATTCCCACGGCGCATCGATTCCCATCGCGCATAAACGGTGAGCAATCCCTGTCTTACGATATTGCCATTGTTCTTCGGTGAGCAAACTCTGATTTCATAAAATATCACACGAGCTACGGGAGCAATTCCTGACCTTAATGATAAACATTTCATGGAGTCTTCCTAACGGAACAAGAGAAGAAAACCGTTGGCAGTGTGATTCTCACACAATACATCTACATGCATACAAATATATATGGTCAACGACTAATACATGTACGGAAATAATCAGCGAGTAATCTCAGCACTACGCAACAGCAGTTGCAACGTATTCATCTCAATAAAAGAGATATCTTGCATTTCGGCAAGATTTCACTTTATCTCATACTTTTAACATTCAACTGATTTATATCCCAAAATTCACACTAGTTGCTATCAACTACCTGTAATCTACATACTAAGGTCTGTCTCGCTGCAATCTGAATAAGTCACAGCAAGAGGAGATCTGGCGTTTCCCTAGTCTCGCCTGTAGTCTGATTATCCGTTGCCGAAAGTATCCAACCACAATTGTCACGCGTAGAGTACAATCGTTCGTCTACTAACACACTAACACAGCGTTGCTGTTCGTCAGAAGCCTTTGAACCAGACTCTCAACGAATCGGATTCAGAAGGAAAATAATAGATTAACAGTCGCAAGCTCTAAGAAGGCTTGCACACAAGAAGGAACAGGAACGGAATTGAACATAATCCCTACGATGGCATATGCACGTCGCACATCGCACAAGAAGCAGTTCCCATTCTCAGTTACCACGCACTTCTTTCCAAGGCTCCGAACCACCACAGATGCCGAACATACCGGTAATGCCCGTCAATGCACTCGGAGGCGAAGAGAAGAATGACGCCGAAGTCACCACTATCGAACGTTTTCCCAGCTTCGATGCTGATATGAGAAAGATACTCATATCATTACTCAACGTAACAAGTGAGATTACTAGCAAGTTGTGCCTAGCTCTCAAAGAAGGCGGATTATGCGAGTGGAAGTCGTTCCTCGACGCACTTATCGAACCGGATTTTGCACGCGAACTTACCTATATGGAGCAAGGATTGGCAACGCATATCCCTCGATCCATCCAAAGGAGCATAGAAGCACTTGCGGATTTCGCTATCGACCTACAAGAAGAAGGTGTCGACCTAGGAGAAGACGAGAAGGACTGGAAAGATGTAAAGTCATATACATACAGGGAATTCCAGGCATTCCGCGGAGAGCGTGCCCAACGCTTACGTAACGAATCTGTTCTGAACCCACCACCTCCTCCGGCGGGAAGTAACAAAAAGTCCCCTCAGCAGGTAAAGTACGAATCATGGTGCCGAAAAGCACGAGATGAAAAGTCTTTTACACCCCTCACAAATGACTCGAGATTCGAACACTGGCTCGTCGGTTTCAAAGCTAAACTCGAGGCATACGACATCGATACAGAGACATTCCTCAATGAAACTTGGCCTCCAGCCACGCTTGTGGGTTACACCCGTGATCTCTACGTCAAACAATGTGCCTTCTTCTGGGTACTAATGTTGGAAGTCTTCAAGAGTGACCTTTCTGCATCATGTGTACACAGTCATTCTACCACTCGTGATGGACGCAAGGCCTACTTCGACTTCGTAAACCTTCATAGCCAATCAAAAGCAAAGGTATACGACAACTTGACCCAGCTACAAGCGTTGCTCAAGTTGAACCTCAACAATTGGAAAGAAACCAAAGTGAAATTCATCACACATTGGTTTGATGAATTGAATCACCTCAACAAGCTCCGTCCTCCCAACAAGCCCCTCGAGTACCACACTGTAAAATCAGCATTGTGTCAGGCATGCTATTCCAGCTTCCAGCTAAGCGAACAGTTTGCCAAAGTCAAGGATCCAGGTGGGACGAATAGCACCGTAACAGATGCAGTTGCCGAAGCCGCTGCCATCCACGATCTTAAAATCACCCTTTTACTCGAAGCAACTCGACTTGATTCCCAGTCTGCGATGTCTGCTCCTCGGTCGACCGTACGTGCACACGTTCATGATTTCTCTTCTGACTCGATCCAAAACCATGA
This sequence comes from Pseudo-nitzschia multiseries, assembly GCA_037355745.1. NCBI lineage: Eukaryota > Bacillariophyta > Bacillariophyceae > Bacillariales > Bacillariaceae > Pseudo-nitzschia > Pseudo-nitzschia multiseries. Next base: position 9,449,502 of record CM074787.1, on the reverse strand, counting down.
GGACTATGCTCTCCCCATCGAATTTGAAGGAGACTATCAAGATTATGCTGTGTTCAAGGCTGGACGTACCCCTGACCCTACCACAAGGTTGCCTACAAACATATGGAAGGCCTTGTCACGTCAGGACATGAAGAGTTGGCTCAGTTTTTCTCCGGAAGGCAAGAAAATCGTGGTTGCCTCATTGCGACACGACTTACTTAACACTAACCAACCTGACCCCAACAGTGTCAAACCCATTACCCGAAAGGCATACCAACATGAACACTCGGTATCTTTTCAAGAAGACAATACTTCAACCAAGGATGAACATGGCAATTCCGCAGCAGACCTACATCCTGCTGTAGAGAATGATCGTAGAGGCGTTTTCCATGCATCTCTAGGTGTATACAAATCCACGACCTCCTCGTCTCAGGACCAGCGACCTCTCAAGTCTTCCGTGTCACCCGCGCATCCAGCTCGATTCCTTTCAAACAGCCCTGACATTCAGTACAAAAAGGACGGTGACACCCAAATACCTGTCGGAACACCATCGTATTCCGCCAATTTTCACCAGTGGTATACTCCCGAGGATGATCTCACCTTTCCTAATGATGTTCCCGTAACGTCATACACATACCGTATACACAAAACTACGGTTACTAGCCCTGGTTTTGCCATGGTCGATCGCGGCGCAAATGGCTGCATCATCGGTAATGATGCATGTCTCATCTCCAAGGATATTCCACCACGATATGTTAACGTCACCGGCATTAACAATCATCAGGTAAAAAACATTCCCATTGCTACATGCGGAGCATATTCCATGTCGAACAGAGGCCCCGTCATTCTTATTTTCAATGAATGTGCCTATACAGGACGACATCCTTCTATATTGTCATCCGGCCAGATGGAAGCATATTTTTCCACTGTAGACGACACGTCCATCAAAGCAGGCGGAGGGCAGGTCATCACCACCTCCGATGGCTATGCACTGCCTCTTAGCATACGACACGGCTTACCATACCTTGCGATGCGAAAGTATACGACTGTCGAATTTGACACGCTACCACATGTTATCATGACGTCCGATAAACATTGGGATCCATCTGTTCTCGATACCACGATCAGTGCAAAGGATGAACAATTTCTCCAGAAATATCCTCCCCAACCACAGCAACTCCCTTATGCCGATTACGACGAATATGGGAACCCACGCTGCCTTGAAGGATTCGATATATCTGTTTCTCCCGGGTCCTCCACGGTCACATCCCTCAGCTCGTATTCCAGCCATTCCACCCGATCTCCCTTTCTTCCAATTGATGATCATAAGAACAACGATCGCTCCTTTTGGCTTACTTCCACTGACTACGCTCATCAAGAACGTCTCGCATGCTGCGCGCCAACCGCAGTCTCTGGAACAGTCACTGCGTTTCCGACAGATTGTACAGCCAGTGACACTACACGCATTGCAGCTACGCCCCGCGAAAGATACCCCAACGAACATGACTACTTATCCCTCAAACCTTTCTTTTGTTGGGTTTCCACCGATCGCATCAAAGCTACTTTTGAAAACTCAACCCAATACGGTTCGTTAGCGGTTAGCCCTGATGGTAACATTTTCAAACGGTTTCATTCCCCTCAACCGGCCATGAACGTTCGCCCCTTCAATGACGATGTTATGTCCGATGCAGTCTATTCAGATGTTCCAGCAATTGATGGAGGATCCAAGATTGCTCAGATCTTCTTTGGCCGCAAATCGCATATTATTCACGTTGAAGAAATGCGTACCACCGGCGATTTCCTACCCTGCTTTCAGAACTTTGTTCGAAAATGGGGCAGGCCCATCCGCCTCCTTTGCGACCACGGTAACTATCAATCAAGTAAGAAAGTCATGGATTACCTCAAAATGTTATGGATTGGACTCTGGCAAAGTGAACCGTACCATCAACACCAGAATCAATTCGAACGACGATACCAAACGTTCAAACGCATTGTCAATCGCGTCATGGATCGTACCGGCACACCGCCACACATGTGGTTACTGTGCATGACATACGTCGCGGGTCTCCTCAATGTTGTCTCTGACCCTACGCTGTCCGATAAACAACCGATCTTCATTGCCACGGGTACAATTGGCGACATCAGCGCATACACCAGTTTCTTCTGGTTTGAACCTGTGTATTTCAAGACCAATGACTCTCCTTTCGGTACCAAATCTACCGAACGCCTCGGTCATTTCGTCGGCATTGCCGAACATGTTGGCAATGGACTCTGCTTTCGAATCTGGGATCCAGTTACCAACAAGTTACTAGACCGGTCCGGTGTTCGATCTGCTCTTACACCTGAGTCACGTAACAAACGCGCGGGCTTATTTACTGATGATGGTTTCATCAAATGGCGTAATGCAAAGGATTCCTTACCCCGTCTATACGCCACTGGAGAAGCTCCAGCTTTCAAACATGGGGAGCATACCAATCAGAATAAACTCATTGACGAGTCTACTAAACCAAACAGCTCAGTTTCCCCTAACGGTTTACCTGCTGATTCTGACACCGCCGATGACACCGTTCCATCTGCACCCAACAAACAACCAGATACCACGCTCTACGCATCTGGCACTCAACCAATTCTTCAACCACCCGCCCACCCCTCGTTACCGAGCTTTCTTTATAAGAAGGTCGATGACAGCCCTAGCTGGTCACCTTCTCCACTCCCTAACAACTATGGGGAGAGTCTTGATGGTCCTCCTAAAACACACATCTTCAGCAAGACATCCGACGGCGTTCTCCTTACTGAAGATGATTTTGACCCACCGGAATTAGCATACTTTGATGTTAGTGACGTCGCAACCCCACACACAAACCCAGCTACTCCTTCCGTAGACCCATCACAGGTAGTTGTTACCGACGAAGAAGGTAACGCACAGTTTGACGATGACGGTAAACCTATTACCATTCCTACGATCCCGATTGCCGATCTACAAGGACGTTCCTTCCTTGTAACCAATCTCGATGGCACCCGGAAGCGTCTTACCATTGTCGATGTTGAAGACAGTCTTGAACGCAACAACGATTTCATAAAGTTTAAGTGCAAACACTCCGATGACGAACTCAATGATATCATTGCATACAATGACGTCATGAATTACATACATCGTGATTCAACACAAGAAGACGGCAAACTCTGGTCGTTTCGCCGCATCCTAGGACACCAAGGTCCACTGGATAACAAGCATCCTCAATACAAAGGTTCCAAGTATAACCTCTGGATTGAATGGGAGAATATGGAACGCACATATGAACCTCTGGCCAACATTGCAGCCGACGACCCGGTCACCGTTGCAAAATATGGGAAAGACAACAACTTGCTTGATCTCCCGGGTTGGAAACGTCTCAGAAGAATCACCAACCTAGCCCGACGAACCAAGAAACTTGATCGACTCGTGCACCAAGCCAAACTACACTCCGCAGTATCAATATGGATTCAAAGTTCCTCGTAGCCACGAAGAAGCCCTCCGATTTGATCAAGCCAACGGAAACACCAAATGGGAAGATGCCACCACTCTGGAAATGGCACAACTCAATGAATACAATACATTCATTGATAAAGGCGTATACAAGACAAGCTCCATTCCCACGGGATTCCAACAGATCAAGGTACACATGATATACGCTGTCAAACACGACGGAAGACACAAGGCTCGCCTCGTTGCTAACGGTAATCTCACTGAGGCCCCTATCCACAGCGTTTACGCAGGCATCGTATCTCTTCGCGGTCTACGTATGTGCCTATTCCTAGCTGAACTCAACGATCTAGAAGCATGGGGCACCGACATAGGTAACGCCTACTTGGAAGCAGTCACCTGCGAGAAAGTATGCATCAAGGCAGGTCCCGAATTCGGATCGTTGGAGGGTCACCTGTTGGTCATTTACAAAGCCCTATATGGTCTCAGGTCTTCAGGCAAGTGCTTTGGAGACTTACTCGCGGCTTGCCTCATCGAACTCGGCTTCGAAAGATCCCGCGCAGAACCGGAAATATTCCTCAAACCCGGAACGAACAAGCATGGTGAACGGGTATATGAGCTTATATGCACATATGTCGATGACCTATGTCTCTGCATGGCAGATCCCAATTCCTTCTTGAAGATATTGCAATCGTCACCATATAACTTCAAATTGAAGGGATCCGGACCTATGAACTTTCATTTAGGATGTGGATTTGAGCGCGACGAACATGGTGTTCTGTGCATGAATCCCATAAAGTTCATCGAAAAGATGGAAGCATCTTACGAACAAATGTTCGGATGCAAACCTAACACTAGGTTCCGATCACCCATCGCGGAGAACGATCATCCTGAATTGGACTCCTCAGCCTTTCTTGAAGAAACCGGTATACAGAAATACCAAAGTATGATCGGTTCACTGCAATGGATCATCGCTATTGGCCGTTTCGATGTACAAACAGCCGTGATGACACTCTCAAGTTTCAGAGCTCAGCCACGAGATGGGCATCTCGAACGTGCTAAACGTATCTATGGATATATCTCCAAGTTTAGACATTTTAAAATCAGATTCCGCGTGGAACCGCCCGATTTTATATTGACTAAACCCGACACCATCGACTGGTCCAACACCGTCTATGGGGAGCATTCTGAAGAGCTACCCGACGACGCTCCTGCACCGCTTGGAAAGACAGTAGTGTTAACACACTTCTATGATGCCAACCTCATGCATGATATTCTCAGTGGCAAGGCAGTTACCGGCATTCTTCATTTCGCGAACAAGACTCCCATGATGTGGTTCTCGAAGAAGCAGTCTACTACGGAAACAGCCACCTTTGGAGCTGAATTTGTTGCAGGAAGAACTTGCATCGAACAGATTGTCGATCTACGCCACTCATTCCGATACCTCGGAACACGAGTCCATGATATCTCATACTCTTGGGGTGACAACGAAAAGAAAGATGATCCAAACGTCAACCTTTCCTTACGCAAGGTTGCATAAGCGTCATAACATTCTATCGTTTCACTACGTACGGAGCATGATAGCGAGAGGTTTCATTTTAATGATGCACATCCCAGGTAAGGATAACTGTGCAGACATTCTCACCAAGCATTGGAGTCACTCAGTTGTGTATCCACTGCTCAGGCCCATCTTCCACTTCTGTGGTAATACTGGCGACCTTCTCCAGGATGATGGAAGCATCATGTAGAGCGTGATGACCCTTCACAAGGAGACATGGGGAGTATTAAATTCCTTTCGTGACCAGAAGTACCAAAGCTACCAAAGGGTAGATTTCCTATGCGCATGAATCAATGAGTCCCGTATCCATCTAAGTAATCGATTCCCACGGCATATCGATTCCCACGGCGCATCGATTCCCATCGCGCATAAACGGTGAGCAATCCCTGTCTTACGATATTGCCATTGTTCTTCGGTGAGCAAACTCTGATTTCATAAAATATCACACGAGCTACGGGAGCAATTCCTGACCTTAATGATAAACATTTCATGGAGTCTTCCTAACGGAACAAGAGAAGAAAACCGTTGGCATGTGATTCTCACACAATACATATACATGCATACAAATATATATGGTCAACGACTAATACATGTACGGAAATAATCAGCGAGTAATCTCAGCACTACGCAACAGCAGTTGCAACGTATTCATCTCAATAAAAGAGATATCTTGCATTTCGGCAAGATTTCACTTTATCTCATACTTTTAACATTCAACTGATATATATCCCAAAATTCACACTAGTTGCTATCAACTACCTGTAATCTACATACTAAGGTCTGTCTCGCTGCAATCTGAATAAGTCACAGCAAGAGGAGATCTGGCGTTTCCCTAGTCTCGCCTGTAGTCCGATTATCCGTTGCCGAAAGTATCCAACCACAATTGTCACGCGTAGAGTACAATCGTTCGTCTACTAACACACTAACACAGCGTTGCTGTTCGTCAGAAGCCTTTGAACCAGACTCTCAACGAATCGGATTCAGAAGGAAAATAATAAAAATATAACTCAGTCATCAACCCAAAAATTCACCAGATTTGAACACAGTGCAAATCTTTCCAGTCCCTAACCAAAATCTAATTCAGTCATCAACCCAAAAACCCACCAGATTTTCACAGTGCAAATCCTGCTAATCCCCTACCAAAATATAACTCAGTACTCAACCCAAAAACCCACCAGACTTTAGCACAGTGCAAATCCTGCCTATCCCTGACCAAAATATAACTCATTCATCAACCCAAAAACCAACCAGAATTTAACACAGTGCAAATCCTGCCAGTCCTTGACCAAAATATAACTCAGCCATCAACCAAATAACCCACCAGATTTGAGCACAGTGCAAATCCTGTCAATCCCAAACTAAAATATAACTCAGTCATCTATCCAAAAACCCACCATATTTGAACACTGTGCAAATCCTGCCAGTCCCCGACCAAAATAGAACTCAGTCATCAACCCAAAAACCCACCAGATTTGAACACAGTGCAAATCCTGCCAGTCCCCAACCAAAATATAACTCAGTAATCAACCCAAAAACTCACCTGATTTGAACACAGTGCACATCCTGCCGATCCCCCGACCAAAATATAACTCAGTCATCAACCCAAAAATTCACCAGATTTGAACACAGTGCAAATCTTTCCAGTCCCTAACCAAAATCTAATTCAGTCATCAACCCAAAAACCCACCAGATTTTCACAGTGCAAATCCTGCTAATCCCCGACCAAAATATAACTCAGTACTCAACCCAAAAACCCACCAGATTTTAGCACAGTGCAAATCCTGCCGATCCCCCACCAAAATATAACTCATTCTTCAACTAAAAAACCCACCAGATTTGAACACAGTGCAAATCTTTCCAGTCCCGAACCAAAATATAATTCAATCGTCTACCCAAAAACCCACCAGATTTTCACAGTGCAAATCCTGCCAATCCCCGACCAAAATATAACTCAGTACTCAACCCAAAAACCCACCAGAATTTAGAACAGTGCAAATCCTGCCAATCCCCGACCAAAATATAACTCAGTCATCAACCCAAAAACCCACCAGATTTTAGCACTGTGCAAATCCTGCCAATCCCCGACCAAAATATAACTCAGTCATCTACCCAAAAACCCACCAGATTTTAGCACAGTGCAAATCCTGCCAATTCCCGACCAAAATATAACTCAGTCATCAACCCCAAAACCCACTAGATTTGAAGACAGTGCAAATCCTGCCGATACCCGACCAAAATATAACTCATTCATCAACTAAAAAACCCACCAGATTTGAACACAGCACAAATCTTCTCAGTCCCTAACCAAAATATAATTCAGTCATCAACCCAAAAACCCACCTGATTTAAAGACAGTACACATCTTGCGGATCCCCAACCAAAATATAACTCAGTCATCAACCCAAAAACCCACCTGATTTAAAGACAGTGCACATCCTGCCGATCCCCCACCAAAATATAACTCAGTCATCAACCCAAAAATTCACCAGATTTGAACACAGTGCAAATCTTTCCAGTCCCTAACCAGAATATAACTCAGTCATCAACCCAAAAACCCACCAGATTTGAACACAGCGCACATCTTTCCAGTCCCAAACCAAAATATAATTCAGTCATCAACCCAAAAACCCACCAGATTTTCACAGTGCAAACCCTGCCAATCCCCAACCAAAATATCACTCAGTACTCAACCCAAAAACCAACCAGATTTTAGCACAGCGCAAATCCTGCCTATCCCCGACCAAAATATAACTCAGTCATCAACCCAAAAACCCACCAGAATTTAGCACAGTGCAAATCTTGCCAATCCCCGACTAAAATATAACTCAGCCATCAACCCAAAAACCTACCAGATTTTAGCACAGCGCAAATCCTGCCTATCCCCGACCAAAATATAACTCAGTCATCAACCCAAAAACCCACCAGATTTTAGCACAGTGCAAATCCTGCCAATTCCTGACCAAAATATAACTCAGTCATCAACCCAAAAACCCTCCAGATTCCAGTTTGAGCACAGTGTAAATCCTGCCAATCCCCAACCAAAATATAACTCAGTCATCAACCCAAAAACCCACCAGATTTGAACACAGTGCAAATCCTGCCAGTCCCCGACCAAAATATAACGCAGTCATCAACCCAAAAACCCATCTGATTTAAAGACAGTGCGCATTCTGCTGATCCCCAACCAAAATATAACTCAGTCATCAACCCAAAAACCCACCTGATTTAAAGACAGTGCACATCCTGCCGATCCCCCACCAAAATATAACTCAGTCATCAACCCAAAAATTCACCAGATTTGAACACAGTGCAAATCTTTCCAGTCCCTAACCAAAATATAACTCAGTCATCAACCCAAAAACCCACCAGATTTGAACACAGCGCACATCTTTCCAGTCCCAAACCAAAATATAATTCAGTCATCAACCCAAAAACCCACCAGATTTTCACAGTGCAAACCCTGCCAATCCCCGACCAAAATATCACTCAGTACTCAACCCAAAAACCAACCAGATTTTAGCACAGCGCAAATCCTGCCTATCCCCGACCAAAATATAACTCAGTCATCAACCCAAAAACCCACCAGAATTTAGCACAGTGCAAATCTTGCCAATCCCCGACTAAAATATAACTCAGCCATCAACCCAAAAACCTACCAGATTTTAGCACAGCGCAAATCCTGCCTATCCCCGACCAAAATATAACTCAGTCATCAACCCAAAAACCCACCAGATTTTAGCACAGTGCAAATCCTGCCAATTCCTGACCAAAATATAAGTCAGTCATCAACCCAAAAACCCTCCAGATTCCAGTTTGAGCACAGTGTAAATCCTGCCAATCCCCAACCAAAATATAACTCAGTCATCAACCCAAAAACCCACCAGATTTGAACACAGTGCAAATCCTGCCAATCCCCAACCAAAATGTAACTCAGTCATCAACCCAAAAACCCACCTGATTTAAAGACAGTGCACATCCTGCCGATCCCCAACCAAAATATAACTCAGTCATCAACCCAAAAACCCACCTGATTTGAAGACAGTGCAAATCCTGCCGATCCCTGACCAAAATATAACTCAGTCATCAACCCAAAAATTCCACCAGATTTGAACACAGTGCACATCTTTCCAGTCCCTAACTAAAATATAATTCAGTCATCAACCCAAAAACCCACCAGATTTTCACAGTGCAAATCCTGCCAATCCCCGACCAAAATATAACTCAGTACTCAACCCAAAAACCAACCAGATTTTAGCACAGCGCAAATCCTGCCTATCCCCGACCAAAATATAACTCATTCATCAACCCAAAAACCCACCAGATTTGAGCACAGTGCAAATTTTGCCCATCCCCGACCAAAATATAACTCAGTCATCAACCCAAAAACCCACCAGATTTGAACACTGTGCAAATCCTGCCAATCCCCGACCAAAATATAACTCAGTCATCTACCCAAAAACCCACCAGATTTGAACACAGTGCAAATCATTCCAGTCCCTATCCAAAACAATATAATTCAATCATCAACCCCAAAACCCACCAGATTTGAAACCCAAAAACCCACCAGATTTGAACACAGTGCAAATCCTGCCAATCACCAACCAAAATATAACTCAGTCATCAACCAAGAAACCCACCAGATTTGAACACAGTGCAAATCCTGCCAATCCTCGACGTACTTGTACTCGTAAGTACAGTAGATACAAACTTCAATAGAAAAAGACGCGATGTCGGCGGCAAATTCCATCCAAAAAGAAAAAGAAAAACAACACAACCGAGGTGCAAAACCCCGATCATTACTTAAAATCAAATACACCTCCAGTACTTGGAAATCTTGCCAGATGAGAGCTTGAATTTAAAATAGAACTTGCGCGAATAACGTCACTAGTCATCAAAAACAACACAACCAAGGTGCAAAACCCCGATTATTACTTAAAATCAAATACACCTCCACTACTTGGAAATCTTGCCAGATGAGAGCTCGAATTTAAAATAGAACTCGCGCGAATGACGTCACTAGTCATCAAAAACAACACGACCTGAGGTGCAAAACCCCGAATCATTACTTAAAATCAAATACACCTCCACTACTTGGAAATCTTGCCAGATGAGAGCTCGAATTTAAAATAGAACTCGCGCGAATGACGTCACTTGATTGGTAGAATAGATGACATTGCGTCTTTTTCAATTGAAGTTCGTATCTACTGTACTTACGAGTATGAGTACGTACCGTACTCCATGTTAATAGATGTATTCGGGCCGATGATGACGACGATGAGAATTGTATGATTTTTATCTGTATTCAGGTTAAATTTTATGGTTACTTGCAACCAAAAAAATGAGAGTTTGCTACCATAAAAATGAACGTGCGCCACTAGATATTACTATTGCTTTTAGAAGAAGCATCTCATTTCCGTAAATAATTATTTGGGTCCTGTTTTTAACTATTTTTAGTCGTAGCGTTTGTACCAAGTCTACTTGTTAAAAACAAATTTTTTTAATATTTCTACGTATTTCCCCCCCCCCCCAAACCCCCCCCACATAAACTCCGTCTACAAGGTTACGTTGTCAACTCTTAGGGTTAGTGTTTAACGTTCAACTAACAACTCCACCAATTCGGAACGTCGGACAACGTTGCGAGACGCAAAGTTGTGATTCGTACCGGTATGTGTATCTTTTTCGCACCTCGGTTTTACGGTTCGTGTCCTTTCATATTCGATCGAATTTGCTGCCGTAAGTACATCAAGTAGTTTGCTCGCGGATTGGCAAGATTTGCACTGTCTTCAAATCTGGTGAGTTTTTGTCATACATACCGTACTCCATGTTAATAGATGTATTCGGGCCGATGATGACGACGATGAGAATTGTATGATTTTTATCTGTATTCAGGTTAAATCTTATGGTTACTTGCAACCAAAAAAATGAGAGTTTGCTACCATAAAATGAACGCGCGCCACTAGATATTACTATTGCTTTTAGAAGAAGCATCTCATTTCCGTAAATAAATGTTTGGCTAAGCTTTTTAGCAATTTTTAGTCGTAGCGTTTGTACCAAGTCTACTTGTTAAAAACAGATTTTTTTAATATTTCTACATATTTTCCCCCCCCCCCAAACCCCCCCCCATACACTCCGTCTAGAAGGTTACGTTGTCAACTCTTAGGATTAGGGTTAGTGTTTAACGTTCAACTAACAACTCCACCAATTGCATCTGTCCCGTCACTTTCTCGGGTCATTTTCAATTTCGACCCATAACGTAGATAATCCAACCGCTACAACGCCCATACACAACATACGAAAAATAGTCCAATCTTTTCAAAACCGCAGCTTCTTTTAACTACTACCTAAATACCGCTCCCGCTGTAGCAAAGGACTCAGATATCCTCGTTGGATTTACATACTGTTATTGACTTGCCCTATACCTAGCAAGCAACCATGAGCAACAACATTAATGGTGGATCTCGATCCCGTAACGCACTCTCGTCGGTGGACTTTTACCGGCGAGTTCCAAAAGATTTAACTGAGGTGCGTCGTCACATTCCGTTTGAGGGGTGACTGCTTCAAAACAACCCTGTGACTCTCGGTTTTGGGTGTGGAAGGGCCGGAAAAGCATTGTGTTCGAATTCGAATGATTTTGGATGTTGATATGATTTGATTTGATTTCGCAATGGAATATCTTTCTCACAACTTTGTCTTTTTTCCGTGGATCCGTTTCTTGGATATTGGAAGGCTACTTCACTCGGTGCGGCGATGTCTTTGGTCGCATTGAGCATCATGGGGATCCTCTTCTTTAGCGAAACAGCTGCGTTTGCCAGAACGAAAATCGTGACTTCCATTACCCTGGACGAAAACACCCAGCCCCAATTGCGACTGAATTTTAATATAACCATGCTCGATGTTCACTGCGATTATGTAACGGTCGATGTTTGGGATGCGCTCGGGACGAACCGCCAAAACGTCACCAAGAACGTCGAAAAGTGGCAGCTTTCGGAAGACGGGAACACCCGGCTCTTCAGTGGACGCAACCGAGAACAACGGGAGCTTCGACACGAGGAACACGACAAGACCCTCGAAGAGATGCACGAGGAGGATGGAGTTCACGCGATTGAGTTGGACAAAGACAATTTCAAAACCTGGATGGAACAAAACGAAATGGCATTTGTAGATATGTACGCACCCTGGTGCGTTTGGTGCCAGCGACTCGCGCCGACGTGGGAAAAATTTGCCGTGGAAATAAAAAAGCTGAACATGCCCGTGGGCATTGCTAAGGTCGACTGTATGCAGCAAGCAGACTTGTGTCGGGACGAAAAGGTCATGGCATTCCCTACCCTCCGCTGGTACGAAAATGGCAAGGCAATCACCCCCGACTACAAAATGGACCGCACCGTCCAGGCCATGGTTGGCTTTGCCAAACGCAAACTGGAAATGAACGACAAATTCAAGGATTGGGAAAAGGGCGCCGTAGCGAGAGGAGAACCGGACGCTCAAATCGAACAGAAACGCAAGCTCTTTTCACAGAGCAGACCAGACCATCCATCGTGCCAGGTCAGCGGTCACTTGATGGTCAATCGCGTCCCCGGAAACTTCCACATCGAGGCCAAATCAAAGAATCACAACTTGAACTCGGCGATGACCAACCTTACCCACATCGTGAATCACCTGAGCTTTGGAGAACCCCTCGACCAGCAATCTCGTCGAGCGAAGCGGATATTGAAACAAGTTCCCCAAGATCACCAGCAATTCAATCCCATGGACGATAGTCTGTTTCTTACGAAAGAGTTCCACCAGGCCTACCACCACTACATCAAGGTCGTTTCGACGCACCTCAACGTCGGAACGTCCGCAGCGAACCAAATGCTCACGTACCAGTTTTTGGAGCAATCCCAAATCGTCTACTACGACGTGAACAATGTTCCGGAGGCCCGCTTTTCCTACGATTTGAGTCCCATGAGTGTCGTCGTCGAGAAGGAGGGACGAAAGTGGTACGATTACCTAACGAGTTTGTGTGCCATTATTGGAGGAACATTCACGACACTGGGGTTGATAGATGCGGTTCTCTACAAGGTCTTTAAGCCAAAGAAGTTATAAAACAAAACAAACGGAGTACGTGTACGGTGTACACCAAAACGAAACAAAATCATAACGGACGAAGAAAGAATTAGCTATTCTGCACTTTTTAGGTCTCACGATTCATACGAAGCAGTCTTGTGCACACCGACTGTCCCGATTGGAAAGTGATCCCCCCATACACAAGTAGTAATTTTTTTTTAAAGTAAACAGTTCTCGTTATAGTCTCATCGCGAAGAGTCTCCCAGCCAACCCACAACATTTTGGTTGACGACGAGTCAGCGGCTTTTGCCCGTATCGCATCGCATCACTGTTCTCGCCTATGACAGTCTTCTTCGAACACTTCGAGCTTGGAACAACATCGAGACAGCCCTCAAACCGGGCGTCCCCGGGCATTGCCGAATCTGCACACTCTCACCAAGACTTGATTGAAACAGGAACCAGGGGTCGAGAGAACGATCCGATCAAACAGGTTTTAACGCAAGCATTTTCATTGCCGTGGACCCGATGTAGTGTTGGATCGGCAAACGCAGGGCGACCTTCCGGTCGGAACGAGAGCCAGCGGCCACGAATGCTGCTGCTAGCGTGCACGACGTCTCATGTTTGGTGCGAATACTGTAGTGGCTATTCTACGCACAAATCGTTCCGCATTGCGACGAGAACGAAACTTCTGCAGCGGGCGGTTTGCATTGCGCGACTCTCGCTTCATCGGTGCGGTAGTAGCGGGACGAACGAGATATTGAATATGCACGGATCGCATCTCGGTCGCTGCGTGCTATCCTGCCTACTAGTGCCTACTAGTGATAAACGCATTGCCTTGCTGACAGCTCTGGCATCGCGTTTCGGAAACCGAAGGATGCATTCCTTTCCACCAATCTGCTCAGCATTGCCCATGCAACTGTATCACCCAACCACAATACATCGTGGTTGCGGAGTGTGTTACAGCGACTTCGTCGCGCTTGTTTCGACGACCATGGTTATCCCTATCGTTCCTCGCACTAATATCGTTCCCGTCCATTCATTCATTCATTCATTCATTCAATTAGCTTGCAAAACACGGCGAGATTTGCCTCCACCTTGGCTCATCTCTGGCGAAATAAATAATAAGAGATTATTTATACTAAGTCAGAGATCAGTCAGACCTCGGTCTGTAGGATTGTGCGCGCAATTTCTTCTGACTTGGTCGAATAACCACTTTTCGCAATTCTAACCAATCAAATTCAACCATGTCAGAAATTTCAACCAATCAAATTCAATCATTTCAGAAATTCCAACCAATGAGATGAACACATACTAATAGGAAAGCGAACACATGAAAGCGAACATGTGACATGAACATAGAACAAGTCTTTGCCGCCGGCAGGCACCAACCCACAAAAACATCAGAAGGCTAAGCCGAACCAACAAACACAGCAAACACATACACTTTGATTCTGACAAACAAACGAAAACATAAAGACACAAAAAACGTCGAAAACGACGAAAACGTCGAAACGTCGAAGCAACCGAAACAAGGACGAAACAGCCAAAACACTTGCAATTTCCACCCAAAATAACACCACTATCCTCAACAAAACACTCCCCTTGGTCTCCAGCAAGCAAAATGTCTTACACAAGCGGAATATTTGCCAGAGCAGCACGGCAAGTCCAACATGACGACAATGATGGTATTCCAATGAATACTCAACTTGCCTACGGTCGAAAAGGGGAGGAATTCCTTCAGTATTGCACCAGCGTATTTTCTTCCTTTGTTTACTCTACTCAAATAGTGACTGAAGAAAAAGTCTTTGGCTTCCTCTTCTATCAGGCCTACCGGACGCGAAGGACAAGAGGCCGGCGTAAGAAGGGGCAATCACGAACGCAAATTTTCGACCCCGTCGACTACCACTCCGTGATGGCCAAATACAACACCAATCATGCCGGCGCTTCTTGCGAGTCGATGCTGGAGACAGAGACAGACCCTGTAGGTTATGATACAGTGAATCAGTACTTTTGTTCCATCCTCAAAATATTGCGACATCAGAGAAGTCAGAATGCCAACACTCTTACAAAGGAACACCTTCGAAGTGACAGGGTTACACAGTTGCTCCGCGTTGTCCAAGTAAGAAAGAAAAGGATCAAGCTGATTCGACACGACGAGAAAATTGATCACGCGTTGTCCCCCTACATGACCGTGTCAAGCATCGAGCGAATCGAGGCCTTCTTGTTCTACAAGCATTGTACCAAACACAACTACCACATCGCTTCCTTGAGGGACCGGTTCTGTTTCCTTATGACCCATTGCGGTGTTCTCCGGGGGGAGTCCTTGTTCAAATGCACGTTGTCCAATCTGTGCAGCATCATCAAAGCTGACGAAGGCGTACACTCCTGCCTGATTTTTATCATGCAAATCATTACAGGGAAAACAAACGGTCAGCGAACTTTGTACGGTCGTGTCATCAGGCACCGCAACGTCAACATGTGTCCCATTGGCGCTTTGGGCTTCTACTTAATGGCACGATTCCATGCAACCGGAGAACTTGCGTGGTATGACTTTGCAGAGAACGCGTCATGGTTCGAAGTCAAATTACTCACCGATTGTAATCACTCGCAGAACCACCGTCCGATAACAGACCAAGCGTATGCAAAAACGATGCGGAAAGCATGCACGGCTTTGGGCGTCGCATCGAAGCATTTTGTTCACTTCGGCCGCGGATCAGGTGCAGTTGCGTTGGAGATGCAAGAAGTGGATCCCCAATACATCAAGATGATCGGAAATTGGAACCTTGATGTCCGAGAAGATCGGTACTCCTCAAAACTCCCACTGAAGGCGATGCGGGTCTTAGCTGGACACGCACAAGAGAAAGGCAGCTTCTTCTTACCCCGTGGTACCATCGACCCACCTCCAGAGCTCCGTCGTCAAGTATTCCCGTTCCTTGACAAGGCAATGGACACGATTGCAAATCGTTCCACCCCCGACAAGCCGACTGCTCAAGCATTCTTTGAGCTCCTCTTGAATTTGCAATGTGTCGTACTGCAGGATGCCGCGGTCTTGATACACAACGGGAGACCGAATTGCCTCTTCTCCTTGCCTGTTTTCAACTCGGAATTGTTCCATGCTTATCAAGCACAAGTCATCGAAAAGGTTATGGGAGCAGGACTCGACGAGGAGAGAGGAGGCAGTACTACCGCAATCCAACGAAGTATGGACGTGGCACTTCCGGGGTTTCGTGACCGACTTCACAATATTCATACGGAAGTCCATAATGTTTCAAAGGATGTTACACGGATAGACGATAAGGTTAGCAAATTTGAACAGAAACAAGATGCCATCAACAGACAAATACACCATTACCTGCAGCACATGGCGGCCTTTCGTCTCCCAACAGAAGCAGACGCAACAACAACCGCCGGGGCACGAGGTACTAACCTTATTCCCCAAAAAAACTTGATTCGACAGCATTCCGCGGTGTCGTCGATGTGGAAGGAGTGGTTCGGACTTGAGGACTTCAAAGAAGATGACTTCCCTGGAGGGATTGAAGAGCTTGAAAAGACATTCGGCAATCGTTGGAGGAAGCATTATAGCGCGGCCGAGCAGAAGCAGTTCTCGCGACTCAAGTGTATTATAGAGTTCATCAAGGATAGAGTTCATTCTGGTGAATCCTTAGAGGTACTTCTGGAGGAAGGTGATGCCTTAATGAAGGTAAAGACCACGCTGACGTCACTCCACAACCATGTCCGGAAGGCTAAGTCGTTTCGACTTGTTATTCCAGCATCCCAATCGATAATCGATCCCGCTTTGCGAACGGTTTGATAGATCGACTTGTAGATTGTTGATTGATTGGACTCGATCGATCGATTTGATTGGAGAGAGCAGGGAGAGCCGATTCGATTGGAGAGGACTCGATCGACTTGTAGATTGTTGATTGATTGGACTCGATCGATCGATTCAATTGGAGAGAGGGAGAGCCGATTCGATTGGAGAGGAGGAGACTCGATCGATTCGATTGGAGAGGAGGAGACTCGATCGATTCGATTGGAGAGGAGAGGAGGAGACTTGATCGATTCGATTGGAGAGGAGGAGACTCGATCGATTCGATTGGAGAGGAGAGGAGGAGACTCGATCGATTCGATTGGGGGAGAGCCGCGGATTGGAGAGGGGGAGGAGAGCCGCGGATTGGAGAGGGGGAGGAGAGCCGCGGATTGGAGAGGAGGAGACTCGATCGATTCGATTGGGGGAGAGCCGCGGATTGGAGAGAGCCGCGGATTGGAGAGAGCCGCGGATTGGAGAGGAGGAGACTTGATCGATTCGATTGGGGGAGAGCCGCAGATTGGAGAGGAGGAGACTCGATTGTTGATTGGTGGAGAGGGAGAGAGCCGCGGATTGGAGAGGAGAGTTGATTGTTGATTGGAGAGGAGAGGAGAGTCGATTGTTGATTGGAGAGGGGGAGAGGTCGCGGATTGGAGAGGGGGAGAGCCGCGGATTGGAGAGGAGGAGGAGGAGAGCCGAATCGATTGTTGATTGGAGAGAAGAGCAAGTCGATTGTTGATTGGAGAGGAGAGTTGATTGTTGATTGGAGAGAAGAGCGAGTCGATTGTTGATTGGTGGAGGAGGAATCCCATGGTCGATTCGATTCCAAGATTGTTTTGCTTAGCGTCAGTTTAGGATGAATCCCATGGTCGATTCCTTTCAAAGATGATTCCGCTTAGCCAAGTTTAGCAGAGCCAAAAAAGATGCAGAGTTTAGTTCCAAATTTGAAATTATGAGCTCTTTGTTGCAAAAGTAGAAATTATGAAGTGGAATCACTTGTTATCTAGTACTATCGCGTGTACGTAGTAGAATCACGTGCAAAATGCAAGAAATTAGAATTTCTTCCTTTTGCAAATCACTCCAACCAATCTCAACCGATCGTGGAATCGTTCCCATTTCCTTGAGTATTGAACAACGCGGTGAGTATCGAAGAACTGAAATAATTTGCGATAATGTTTTGGGATTCACCTCGGCCGGTGAGTTAAAAACTAAAGTGGAGAACTAAAGTGGAGAACAAAAGTGGAGAACACTCTTCCCTTTCGAGTTCGGGTTTCGTCTGTTGGATAGAAGAGGTGCGGTACTAGTCTACTAAAATAAGTGGTGTCTCGCGGTACTAAAATAAGAGTCCAGTACTAAACCTACGCTGACTTGTGTAAAATAACTCGTGTTATTTTACCGGTACAGTATTAATAAGTCAGTTATTATATACTCAAGTCAAAAATTGCGCGCGCGCAAGTCAGTCAGGGAGTCTGACTTGGAGTCGATTCTGGTAAAAATAATAATGAGAGATTATTATTAGTATGTCAGAGCAATGTCCGACACCTCTCTTAGCAAAATGCGCAGTCGAAATCTCTGACACTCTAAGATAACCACTTTACAGTAAAACTAACCAATCACATTCAACCAAATTCAACCATGGACGAACCTTCTCTGCGACCAAAAGACCAAGCCGGACGCAATTACTCAGCCAATCAGATTAAAGGTGTCACTTTGCACTTCCCCCAGCCTGACCAGCAGCAAAATGCAAACGCCAACACAAACACAACAAACACATACACTTCAATCCTGACAAACAAACTGAAAAGTACATAAAGACACAAAAAAGTCGAAAAAGTCGAAGCAACGAAAACAAGAACAAAACAGCCAAAACACGTGCAATTTCCACAAAATAACACCACCATCCTCAACAAAACACTCCCCTCGGTCTCCAGCAACAAAAATGTCCTACACAAGTGGCCTATTTGCCAGAGCAGCACGGCATGTTCAACAGGATGACCTCGATGGTGTCCCAATTAATACCCAACTTGCCTACGGTCGCAAAGGGGCAGAGTTCCTCGAGTTTTGCACTACCATATTCGGCTACCTAGATTACCCACAAACAGTAACTGAAGAGAAGGTGTTTGGCTTCCTTTTCTATCAGTCATATCGATCCCTGTAGGAGAAGAGGCCGGAGGCCCAAGAGGGAGGTGGGAACACCACAAATATTCGACCCCACCGACTATGGCGCCGTGATGGCCAAATACAACACCAATAGTAGTAGTAGTACTAGCAATCGCGAATCGCTGTTGGAGCTAGAGGAGATAGAACAGCATGATCCTGTAGGCTACGACACTGTGAATCAATACTTGTGTTCCATTCTCAAAATATTGAGGCACCAGAGGAGTCAAAATGCCAACAATCTTACAAAGGAACACATCAGATCTGAAAGAGTCACCCAACTGCTGCGAGTTGTTCAAGTTCGAAAGAAGAAGATCGCAAGAATGAGATTCGATGAGAAGATAGATCATGCCCTTTCACCATACATGAATGTGCAAAACATCGAGCGAATAGAGGATTTCTTGTTCTTTAAGAATTGTTACAAACCAAATTATCATGTGGCATCCTTGAGAGACAGATTCTGTTTTCTTATGACACATGGAGGGGTTCTCCGCGGCGAGTCCTTATTCAAATCCGAGCTGTCCAATCTGTGTGATCTTATCAAATATGATGAAGGCACACACGCCTGCCAGATCCTAATTATGCAAATAATAACAGGCAAAACCAACGGTCAGAAAACTTTATATGGACGCGTTATGAGACATCGAAACGTTAACATGTGCCCGATTGGTGCGTTGGGCTTCTATTTGATGGCACGATTCCATTCAACGCGCGAGCTTGCTCACTATGACTTTGCAAGTAATGCCAATTGGTTCGACGTCAAATTACTCACAGATTGTACTAATAACTCTGACAATCGAGACTCAATCACGGACCAAGCGTTTGCCAATACAATGAAAGACGCGTGCAAGGCCTTGGGTATTGCTTCGAAGCACTTTGTTCACTTTGGACGAGGAACCGGTGCCGTTGCATGCGAGATGCAAGAGGTTGATCCCCAATACATCAAAATGATTGGCAATTGGAACCTTGATGTCAGAGAGGACCGATACTCTTCCAAACTCCCTTTGAAGGCTATGAGGGCATTGGCTGGGCATTCACAAGATAAAGGGGGGTTCTTCTTGCCAAGAAGTACTATCGATCCACCTCCGGAGCTTTGTCGACAAGTCTTCCCCTTCCTTGACAAGGCAATAAGCACCATTGATAATGTCCCAAAACCGACTGCTCGAGCTTTCTTTGAGCTCCTCCTCAATTTACAATGTGTGGTACTGCAGGACGCGGCCATCTTGATACACCAAGGTAGGAAAAACCGGCTCTTCTCCTTGCCTGCCTTCCAAACCGAACTGTTCAAGACTTATCAAGCAACACTCATTGACAAGGTCATTGCCAAAGCAACAATGGGCGCCGCTACTACCTCAATCGAAAGGAGCCTTGATGTTGCCCTCCCGGGGTTCGTGACCGGCTGCACAACATTCATTCGGAAGTCCACAATGTTTGGAAGGATGTTAGGAGGGTTAAGGCTTCAGTTACTGGCTTCAGACAAGAACAAAGTGCTGTCAACACCCAAGTTCACCACTTCCTGCAGCACATGCATGCATATCAAATGGCGCCAACACCGACAGCCCCAACAGAACCAACAATCAAGGACCCGCCGGATACTTGTCCAACAATAGGATTGTTCCGTAACCACAAGTCGGTTACGTCGATGTGGAATGAGTGGTTTGGACTTGGGGAATTTGTTGGTGTTGGCTTCCCTGAAGGGGGTATTGAAGACCTTGAAAAGATTGGCAGTCGATG
The DNA here is from genome assembly GCA_037355745.1 of Pseudo-nitzschia multiseries. Taxonomy (NCBI): domain Eukaryota; phylum Bacillariophyta; class Bacillariophyceae; order Bacillariales; family Bacillariaceae; genus Pseudo-nitzschia; species Pseudo-nitzschia multiseries. The sequence goes on along the minus strand of CM074787.1, from coordinate 9,428,757 downwards.
GAGACAGCATTACAACTCAGCGGACCAGAAGCATTTCTCCAGACTCAAGTGTATTATCGATTATGTGAAGAGTAGAGTTGTTGCCGGCGAATCCTTAGAGGCAGTACTGGAAGAAGGTGACACCTTAATGAAGGCAAAGAGGACCCTTTCAACAATCCACACCCATCTTCAAAAGGCCAAGTCCTTTAGACTTGATAGTTCCACCCCCACCCCCAACAACGGATTGACATGCTGGGGAGCACCAGCAGCAGCACCCCCGCCACCACCACCAAACACGTTGTTGCGAAGCGTTTGAGCCGATTCGATTGGAGAGGAGAGGAGGAGTCGATCGATTGGAGAGGAGAGGAGGAGTTGATCAATCGATTGGAGAGGAGGAGTCGGAGAGGAGAGGAGGAGGAGCCAATTCGGTTCAAGAGGAGGAGAGGAGAGTCGATTGTTGATTGGAGAGGAGGAGAGGAGAGTTGATTGTTGATTGGAGAGGAGAGCCAAGTCGATTGTTGATTGGAGAGCTGAGCCGAGTCGATTGTTGTTGATTGGAGAGAAGAGCCAAGTCGATTGTTGATTGGAGAGAAGAGCGAGTCGTTTGTTGATTCTGGAGACAAATCCCATGGTCGATCCGATTCCAAGATTGTTTTGCTTAGCATCAGTTTAGGATGAATCCCATGGTCGATTCGATTCCATTATTTGGCTTAGCCAAGTTTAGCAGAGCCAAAAAAGATGCAGAGTTTAGTTCCAAATTTGAAATTATGAGCTCTTTGTTGCAAAAGTAGAAATTATGAAGTGGAATAACTTGTTATCTAGTAATATCACGTGTTACGTAGTAGAATCACGTGCTTTCTATTTTCGTTTTGCTTTCTATTTTCGTTTTGCAAATCACTCCAACCACCAATCGTGTCAACGGTCGATCGTGGAAATGGATCCCATTTACTTGAGTATCAAAGAACGCGTCGTGTTTAGTTGAATATCAAAAAACAGAAATCAATTCGAAAAAGTTATGGGATTTACCTCGGCCGGCGCATTTAGTCGCAGCAGGTAGGGCTGTCTTAATTTATGTTTGATCTTCAGTTCTTCATATCAGGAGTGGGAATCAATTCGGGTTCGGGTTTGACTTTCATCATCTGTGGAGCTAGTACAAGCTAGTACAAAACCTACACTGACTGAAAAAATAATGACTAGGGTTATTATTTATTTTTAGTATAAAATAACTGTGTTATTATATACTACTTTCGAAAACCGCGCGCGCGCAGGTCTGTCAGACAGTCTGACAATTGATGTAGCGAGCCGAATGAAAGTAATGGTAGTGCCACGTGGCACTCCCTACAACCGGGAGAGAGCCAGACCGGGGGAAAACCTAGTAGAAATCTATTAGATTTCACTATCACTGAAACCAGCTTATAAGCACACGCTTAGACCCGATAGCCTCAACAAGCTGACAAAGGATTCCTCCAGCAAAGCGCAAGCCTACTACAACACGCCCTACCAGAAGGAATACGATCGATACAATCGATTCCCTGTATCACTAAAACCAGCTTCTAAGCACGCGCTTAGACCCGGATAGCCACAACAAGCCGGCAAAGGATTCCCCCAGTAAAGCGCAAGCCTACTACACGCCCTACCAGAAGGGATACAATCGATTCCCTGTATCACCGGATAAGATGTATCACTGTGTCACTGTCTCACTGAAAGGCCCAAAGGAATGGATTGCTTGCGACCAAAAGACTCGTATGCAAGGAAAGCTCAGAAAAGGAACCACAAAAATTACAGGCTAGCACTAGAACAAGCCGGTAAAGGATCCCTCAAGGAAATCCAAGCAAGCAGCTCACTCTTTTGCTCCTAAAACGATTAGTAGTAGGACTGTCCATCCCAGTGATACCGGAGGGGACCGCCCACTCCGAGTTGATACGGGCCCACAAGTCTTTCTTCATTCCCTTTGAGTTGGTGCATTTTCTCTTGGGAAAGGGGCTCTCTCCAAAACAAGCCATGGAGGTCCTCCATCCTCAGCTTAACAGGGTGGGGCTAATGGAGTCCTGTATCCCCCTGTTTAACACTCTCAGGTTGGCCGGGACTACAGCTACAGAACCCGGTGGCAGCCCCAAGCTCCAGCAGCCAGGCCCATTCTTTAGAAGTGAGACAGGCCTTATCAGCTACATGAAGCTCAAGGTGATGTACCGGGACCTGCCAGAATTGGAGCGACCTGGGGATCCACCAGGAGACCCAAAGCTCACAGCAGCAGTCACGGCCCTCACAGACCACCAACTAAAGCTAAGTGAGAATATGGACCACAAGCGATCACAGTCAGTGAGGACCACTTGGGGCCCCTTGTACACCCAGCGCTTGCTTCTGCTCTGTGGTAAACAGGAGGAAGCGAACCTCCCCCCCATCTATCAGGCCTGGGCTCAAAAGAGCAAGCACGAGAGGACCCACATGATCTTCCAAAGCCAAGTGGCAGCCAGGGCATCTGAGTTGGGAATCCAAGCCCCCTTGATTACCACCGCCGCTCTCAAGAGGTTCCAGGATGGCAACTTCCATGGTACTGACCCCTTTGATGTGGCAGATGGAATACTCCCCATGGCTTTCACACCCCCGGGTGGGTCTGCCGCCACCCTGAAAAGGGAGCAGGAGGCAGCCGCCACTGTGGCAGCATATGACACTATGATCTCCACTGAAGGCAACTCCCTCACCTTGAAGGACTCCCTGGAGCTCCAGAAGACAAAGGCCTGCATCCCTGTCGACTGGACTGAAGCCACCACCCAGCTGGAGAGCTACCTGGCTGTCCTAGCCACCATCCTAGGACTCAACCATGATGTCGTCACCAGCTACCAACAAGGCCTCCGCAGGCTCAAGATCCAGCAGATGCCCCTCCGAAGAGCAATTGCAGATGAGGTGGGAGAATTCCTCACCCCTGCCATTGTAGTCTACTACTTCCAAATCCGAGTCAGGGGGTGGCTTGAGGAGCAGTGGGAAGCAGCCTCCATCCTTCCCTCCCTGGACTTTGGGGTGGACTTCCACACCTTCAGGATGAGCCAGAACCTCAACTGGCTCCCCAATGTCTCCAATGTGGCTGCCCTGAGACTACTGCGACGACCGGACCCTCCACCATCACCTACAACCGGGGCGGCTACCAAAGGAGGGGGCCACAACAACAACAACAACAAGACCGGCAGCGTTCCACCCAACAGCCCGGGAGTCCGCAACCCAACAGGAGGTACCACGACTCAACAAACACAACTCACCAATCCACACCGGGACTCCCGCCTGCAAGACAGCAACCATCCCATTGTCAAGAAACTGGAGTCAGCAAAAACGAGGGAAGCCATCCAAGTTATGAGAGACAAAGGGAAAGGCCCCCTCTCCAGACCAGATGGCCAAGAGAGATGTCACTCGTGGCACATCAAGGGTGCCTGCTTCAGCAGCTGCAAGCACATATATGACCACGTGGCCATCACTCCCACCGAGCAAGATCAACTCTGGCAATGGTGCCAAGAGGCATATGCCTGACCAGTTGGCAAGCGCCATTCGACTCATGGCGTTGCGCCCTCCACACCAAATCGGGGGGGGATCATACTAAGTAACAATTCATCATCTAATCACGAATCTAATCCTCACTTACGAATCACACATGAATTAGGTAAGCACAAACAGCATGCGCGCGCATGTACCCCCCTCAACTTGTATGTGCCGTCCCAAATTTCTACGAGTTCTACATGATTCCATGGAAGCGCCTGTGCCTTCCCAAATTTCTACCAGTTCTACAGATTCCACGGAAGCGCCCAACATCCCCTTGGGGGAAGCGCCCCCCATCCCATCACGTCCTTCCTCCACCTCCTCTTCCACATTGCCTGGGCCCGATCTCCTAGTCACTGCTAACCTATTGCCTAGGCCCGAGCTCCTAGCCAATGCCAACCCATTGCCTAGGCCCGAGCTCCTTGTCACCCCCACTGCTATGCCTAGGCCCGAGCTCCTAGTCACCCCCACTGCTATGCCTATGCCCGAGCTCCTAGTCACTGCACCACCCTCGCCCGCGTCATTCCGGTCTGAGCCCCCATTCAATCCAACCCCCTACCCCGTCGACAGGCTGGACGTGCATATCAACCGTGCTATCACTGTCTACAACAACAGCACTAGCTGGGGGGACTTCATCCGGACCATCCGTGGACATGGTGATATCCACCCACATGTGGGTACTCTCCCCCATCCAGCCAGTGGCATCCTAGACCAATTTGGTAAGGAGGGCACCCCAGCATCCATGTCTGGACCCCCTTGGGACCCAGCCAGGATTGCAACAGCCATCGGCAGAGGGCCACACCAATCCTCCCACATGGGCATTGACTTCCTTCGCGAGGAGTATGCCGACATGATGGACAAACAACAATGGACTGTCCTCCCAGCCAGCCTCATCCAAGATCTTCCAAACCTCCGGCTAAGTCCACTGGGGCTAGTCCCCCAGCGAGGCCGGCGCCCCCGAATGATCTCAGATTACACCTACTCTGAAGTTAACCAAGACACCATCCCTCTAGCCCCAGCAGAAGCCATGCAATTTGGCCACACCCTGCCCCGGCTCCTCACCAAGCTGCACCGGGCGAACCCTCGATTTGGCCCAGTCTACATGTCCAAGATTGACCTCGCGGATGGATTCTACCGGGTCCAGTTGAAACCAGAAGACACCATGAAGCTAGGAGTGCTGTTCCCTTCCCGAAAGGGCGAGCCACCCCTCATTGGAATCCCCCTCACCAGCCCCATGGGGTGAAATCCAGCCCACCAAACTTCTGTGCCTGTACAGAAACCATTGCAGACTTGGCCAATGCCACCCTCTCCACAGGGCTGGCAGAGGCCAGGATCACACCCCATCGACTGGATCTCCCCTCTGAAGCCACGCCCGCCGCGCCTCCAGCTCTCCCCTCTGAAGCCACGCCCGCCGCGCCTCCAGCTCCCCCAGACCCCGCACCAACGGCGCCCACGCATCCCGCCACTGCCCCTAGGGTGCCCCATCTGCCAACTCCTCATAGTACCACTCCCAGCAAGAAGCCGGTGCGATACTGGGATGTCTATGTGGATGACTTCTGTGGCCTTGCGCAAGGCAACCAATGGACCCGGCGCGCCATCAAGAGGGTGCTCTTCCAGTCTCTGGACAAAGTCTTCCGGCCCCTGGAGGCCTCTGACACTCCCTTCAGACAGGAACCAGCCTCCCTCAAGAAAATGCGCCAAGGGGACGCCAGGTGGACCACCGAGAAAGTCATCCTGGGCTGGCTCATTGATTCCATCAACAAAACCATCAGCCTTCCTCCCCATCGAGTGGACCGTCTACAGGAGATTTTTCACTCAATCTCCCCCACCCAGCGCCAGGTCCCTATCAAACAATGGCACCAAGTCCTTGGGGAACTCCGATCGATGGCCCTTGCCATCCCTGGCGCCATTGGCCTCTTCTCCATCCTCCAAGAAGCCTTCCGACACCCGGAACCAGGAAGGCAGCGCCTCCGCCTCACCAAGCGCGTCCACAGCTTCCTTCGGGACTTCCAATGGCTGGCCAATGATCTATCCAACAGGCCTACTTCCATTGCAGAGCTGGTGCCAGATCCTTTCCCTGCCACCATGGGCGCTTGTGATGCCTCTGGTCTGGGCATGGGGGGCATTCATTTTGTCCCCCTTCCAAATGGCGCGGTGCAGCCCATCATGTGGAGGCATGCATTCCCCAAGTGGGTCTCCTCCCAATTAGTCACCTTTGACAACCCCAATGGCACCATCACCAACAGTGACCTTGAGCTCGCTGGTTCCATTGCCCACAATGACATCCTTGCCCAAGCTGCTTGTGTCCAATCCAGAACCACCCACAACTGCTATGACAACACCGCAGCGGTCTACTGGCAACGCAAAGGCGCCACCACTACCACAGGCCCTGCAGCTTACCTCCTTTGGATTCAATCCCTGCACCAGCGCCTCCACCAATATGTCCCTCTCAGGGATTACATCCCTGGCCCTGTGAATCACCTGGCTGACCTCCTCTCTCGATCTCCCCTCTCTGACACTGCCCTTCTCAATCATTTCAACACCACCTACCCCCAGGACTTGCCCTGAATCTTATGTCCCCTGAAGCCTCCCATGCATTCTGCTCTGACCTTGGCTCTATCCAGGAGACCATGCGCGCTTCAGTCACTGAGCTCTATGCCAAGCGCAAGGATGCCCATTGGAATCAATGGGTTCAATTCTGTTTGTCTCAAGGCTTTGAACCAACCCTCCACTCTGTTACAGATCCAATCCCCATCCTCCAAGTCTTTGCCCAGCGCCTCCATGATGGCCGACTCTCATATAGCCGCAAGCCCATCAGATCTCGCACAGTATCGGACACCCTCCGGTCAGTGGGCCAGACGCTGGCCTGCTTGGGGTCCAAAGACCCCCGAACCAACTCAACCGGCGGTCTTGACTTCCGGCTAACGGCCCAATTCAAAGCCTATGCAAAATTGGACCCAGCCCCTTGCCGGGTCAAACCAGTCCCAATCACCCTTGTCATGCATGCACTCCACTTTGCATACCATGACTACCCTTCCCCTTCCAGGCAGGCTATTGCCAACATGATCTGCATAGCCTTCTTCTTCTGCCTCAGACCTGGTGAGTACACTGGTACTACCAGGGACGACCAAGCCTTCCACCTCAAGGAGGTCTCCTTCTACCTTGGCTCCAAATTTGTCCACCACGATGGCCCTGAACATGAGCTCCTTGCTGCCACCTCTGTCACCCTGACATTCACCACGCAGAAGAATGGGGACAAAGGTGAGGTAGTTTCTCATGCCAGGAGTGGTGACTGCCTCTGCTGCCCTGTGGCAGCATGCGCGCGCCAGGTGCTCCACCTCAGGGGCTGCTGCACTAGCACCCACCCCTTCAGCCTAGAACTCAAGCTTGCCAGTTACTTTGACAATGGGGTTCTCACCCTTGTTCGCGCAGCAACTGTCACATCCTCCATGAGAGTCTATGCCACGACCCTCTACCATACCACAGGCATCTCCCCTGCAGCAATCTCTGCCCGCTCCCTTCGAGCGGGAGGGGCTATGGCACTGCTCCAGGGCAAATGTGATTCTAATGTCATCAAGCTCCTTGCAAGATGGCACAGTGACTGCATGATGAGATACTTGCACCAGCAGTCCCTCCCCATCTTCCAGAATCTTGCCTCTGTAATGTTCAACAATGGAACATACTCTTTCCTGCCAGACGAGTGGGTGCCAGCCGCCGCCCCCACTCCCCCTGGCAGCTCTCTCTGATTCCTCTTGGGGAATCTCCCACCCTCGCGGTCTGGCCTCCGGTCCCTTCCAGGCCCAGTCTCCATCCAGCTCCCACCCTGTGGCTTGTGGCCCAATGGCAGTAAAGGCTTAACAGCCAAAGGCTTAACTGCCCAAGCTGTTAAGCCAGGCTGTGCGCCGGTGTGTGTGGGCACAGCAAACTAAGGGACCGGACTACAGCCTGCAAAACAACCAACAGGCTGGAGTTCCCGGCTCCCCCTCTAGCATTGCTTAACCCACCAACACACCCATGAACTACAAGCATTGCACATACAGTACTACAAGTAGGCTGGCTACTGAGGCTATCACGAATGTAGTGAGTGATAGCTGATCGATTCTGGTAAAAATAATGAGAGATTATTATTAGTATGTCAGAGCAATGTCCGACACCTCTCTTAGCAAAACGCGCGTGATTTAACCGTAATGGTCGAAATCTCTGACACTCTAAGATAACCACTTTACAGTAAAACTAACCAATCAGATTCAACCAAATTCGGCCATGGACGAACCTTCTCTGCGACCAAAAGACCAAGCCTGACGCAATTACTTAGCCAATCAGATTAAAGGTGTCACTTTGCACTTCCCCCAGCCCGACCAGCAGCAAAATGCAAAATGCAAACGCCAACACAAACACAACAAACACATACACTTCAATCCTGACAAACAAAACGAAAAGTACATAAAGACACAAAAAAGTCGAAAAAGTCGAAGCAACGAAAACAAGAACAAAACAGCCAAAACACTTGCAATTTCCACAAAATAACACCACCATCCTCAACAAAACACTCCCCTCGGTCTCCAGCAACAAAAATGTCCTACACAAGTGGCCTATTTGCCAGAGCAGCACGACATGTTCAACAGGATGACCTTGATGGTGTCCCAATTAATACCCAACTTGCCTACGGTCGCAAAGGGGCAGAGTTCCTCGAGTTTTGCACTACCATATTCGGCTACCTAGATTACCCACAAACAGTAACTGAAGAGAAGGTGTTTGGCTTCCTTTTCTATCAGTCATATCGATCCCGTAGGAGAAGAGGCCGGAGGCCCAAGAGGGAGGTGGGAACACCACAAATATTCGACCCCACCGACTATGGCGCCGTGATGGCCAAATACAACACCAATAGTAGTAGTAGTACTAGCAATCGCGAATCGCTGTTGGAGCTAGAGGAGATAGAACAGCATGATCCTGTAGGCTACGACACTGTGAATCAATACTTGTGTTCCATTCTCAAAATATTGAGGCACCAGAGGAGTCAAAATGCCAACAATCTTACAAAGGAACACATCAGATCTGAAAGAGTCACCCAACTGCTGCGAGTTGTTCAAGTTCGAAAGAAGAAGATCGCAAGAATGAGATTCGATGAGAAGATAGATCATGCCCTTTCACCATACATGAATGTGCAAAACATCGAGCGAATAGAGGATTTCTTGTTCTTTAAGAATTGTTACAAACCAAATTATCATGTGGCATCCTTGAGAGACAGATTCTGTTTTCTTATGACACATGGAGGGGTTCTCCGCGGCGAGTCCTTATTCAAATCCGAGCTGTCCAATCTGTGTGATCTTATCAAATATGATGAAGGCACACACGCCTGCCAGATCCTAATTATGCAAATAATAACAGGCAAAACCAACGGTCAGAAAACTTTATATGGACGTGTTATGAGACATCGAAACGTTAACATGTGCCCGATTGGTGCGTTGGGCTTCTATTTGATGGCACGATTCCATTCAACGCGCGAGCTTGCTCACTATGACTTTGCAAGTAATGCCAATTGGTTCGACGTCAAATTACTCACAGATTGTACTAATAACTCTGACAATCGAGACTCAATCACGGACCAAGCGTTTGCCAATACAATGAAAGACGCGTGCAAGGCCTTGGGTATTGCTTCGAAGCACTTTGTTCACTTTGGACGAGGAACTGGTGCCGTTGCATGTGAGATGCAAGAGGTTGATCCCCAATACATCAAAATGATTGGCAATTGGAACCTTGATGTCAGAGAGGACCGATACTCTTCCAAACTCCCTTTGAAGGCTATGAGGGCATTGGCTGGGCATTCACAAGATAAAGGGGGGTTCTTCTTGCCAAGAAGTACTATCGATCCACCTCCGGAGCTTTGTCGACAAGTCTTCCCCTTCCTTGACAAGGCAATAAGCACCATTGATAATGTCCCAAAACCGACTGCTCGAGCTTTCTTTGAGCTCCTCCTCAATTTACAATGTGTGGTACTGCAGGACGCGGCCATCTTGATACACCAAGGTAGGAAAAACCGGCTCTTCTCCTTGCCTGCCTTCCAAACCGAACTGTTCAAGACTTATCAAGCAACACTCATTGACAAGGTCATTGCCAAAGCAACAATGGGCGCCGCTACTACCTCAATCGAAAGGAGCCTTGATGTTGCCCTCCCGGGGTTTGTGACCGGCTGCACAACATTCATTCGGAAGTCCACAATGTTTGGAAGGATGTTGGGAGGGTTAAGGCCTCAGTTACTGGCTTCAGACAAGAACAAAGTGCTGTCAACACCCAAGTTCACCACTTCCTGCAGCACATGCATGCATATCAAATGGCGCCAACACCGACAACCCCAACAGAACCAACAATCAAGGACCCGCCGGATACTTGTCCAACAATAGGATTGTTCCGTAACCACAAGTCGGTTACGTCGATGTGGAATGAGTGGTTTGGACTTGGGGAATTTGTTGGTGTTGGCTTCCCTGAAGGGGGTATTGAAGACCTTGAAAAGATTGGCAGTCGATGGAGACAGCATTACAACTCAGCGGACCAGAAGCATTTCTCCAGACTCAAGTGCATTATCGATTATGTGAAGAGTAGAGTTGTTGCCGGCGAATCCTTAGAGGCAGTACTGGAAGAAGGTGACACCTTAATGAAGGCAAAGAGGACCCTTTCAACAATCCACACCCATCTTCGAAAGGCCAAGTCCTTTAGACTTGATAGTTCCACCCCCACCCCCAACAACGGATTGACATGCTGGGGAGCACCAGCAGCAGCACCCCCGCCACCACCACCAAACACGTTGTTGCGAAGCGTTTGAGCCGATTCGATTGGAGAGGAGAGGAGAAGTCGATCGATTGGAGAGGAGAGGAGGAGTCGATCGATTGGAGAGGAGAGGAGGAGTCGATCGATTGGAGAGGAGAGGAGGAGTCGATCGATCGATTGGTGGAGAGGAGGAGTCGATTGATCAATTGGTGGAGAGGAGGAGTCGATCGATCGATAGGAGAGGAGGAGTCGGAGAGGAGAGGAGGAGAGGAGAGTCGATTGTTGATTGGAGGAGAGGAGAGTCGATTGTTGATTGGTGGAGAGGAGGAGGTGATCAATCGATTGGAGAGGAGGAGTCGGAGAGGAGAGGAGGAGAGGAGAGTTGATTGTTGATTGGAGGAGAGGAGAGTCGATTGTTGATTGGAGAGGAGGAGAGTCGATTGTTGATTGGAGAGCTGAGCCGAGTCGATTGTTGATTGGAGAGAAGAGCCAAGTCGATTGTTGATTCTGGAGACAAATCCCATGGTCGATCCGATTCCAAGATTGTTTTGCTTAGCATCAGTTTAGGATGAATCCCATGGTCGATTCGATTCCATTATTTGGCTTAGCCAAGTTTAGCAGAGCCAAAAAAGATGCAGAGTTTAGTTCCAAATTTGAAATTATGAGCTCTTTGTTGCAAAAGTAGAAATTATGAAGTGGAATAACTTGTTATCTAGTAATATTACGTGTTACGTAGTAGAATCACGTGCTTTCTATTTTCGTTTTGCAAATCTTTTTCTATTTTCGTTTTGCAAATCACTCCAACCAATCGTGTCGTCACCAACGGTCGATTGTGGAAATGGATCCCATTTACTTGAGTATCGAAGAACGCGTCGTGTTTAGTTGAATATCAAAAAACAGAAATCAATTCGAAAAAGTTATGGGATTTACCTCGGCCGGCGCATTTAGTCGCAGCAGGTAGGGCTGTCTTAATTTATGTTTGATCTTCAGTTCTTCATATCCAGGAGTGGGAATCAATTCGGGTTCGGGTTTGACTTTCATCATCTGCGGAGGTGCGGAGCTAGTACAAGCTAGTACAAAACCTACGCTGACTGAAAAAATAATAACTAGGGTTATTATTTATTTTTAGTATAAAATAACTGTGTTATTATATACTACTTTCGAAAATCGCGCGCGCGCAGGTCTGTCAGACAGTCTGACAACTGATCGATTCTGGTAAAAATAATGATGACAATCGTTGTCCCTGTCGCGACGCTCGTTTCGTTCTTCGTGTCACGACTCCATCACCAAAGACTGTAACAACAACACCATGATGTCATTCCTGTGATCCACGCCGCCTTTTTTGTCGCACCGTGAATGAACAAACAGTCTGTCCAAAATCGAGGTAATACTTATTCGTAAGATTAATCGTTCGTACTTGTGCGAACTGTACCTTATCTACCTACGGTATCATCAATGCGCGCGCAGGCGCGCGTTGAACATCGAAGAAACTACTCGTACACCGTACGAACTCGTACGATACGAGTACGAGTACCCTTCCTTTCTCCAAAAAGAATCACGTTTCTACCGGTACGGTAACACCATGGCTCGTACGGGAGAGCACGTGCACTCGCAAAATCGATGCCTAAGTTAAAAAAAACTGAACGACTCATGGGCTTAAAACAGACTCAACTGGCGCGAAAAAGGTGCAGAGGAGGGGGTGTTACTTTACTAATTTCAAAATTACTTTAGTACCATTGGGTGGTACTTTGGTAATTTCCAAAATATGCCGTAGAATTGCTACACGATTTCTAGTAGTGTTTTCTGCTCCGACAATGGCATGATACTAAAGTAATTTCGAAAATATGCCATAGAATTTCTACACGAATACTAGTAGTGTTTTCTGCTCTGATAATGATACTTTGGCAATTCCAAAATACTCCGTATGAGTGGTACGTGGTATGAGTGGTACGTGATTTTCTAGTAGTAGTTTTACTCGGTGCCTCTGTAGCTACCGTACGTACTGTACTAGTAGAATTTTCTGTCGTGATTTCCAGTCGTATTCTGAGCACTATTCACCTAGCACTCTTTTTGATACTCCCAGAACAGACTAATACACAACAGACTAGGGACCAGGGTATATTCCAAAAAAAGAGCTAGAATTAGTCTGTAGACCTATTTCTTGCTAGAGAGCACGCCATGATGAATATTGAGGCTGTTGGGGCCAACAGATGCTGCTTTTAGGGTCCAATTCACCATTTTTGTAGGGACGCGGCTCCTCCTATTGACGGCTCCTCATTTCGATGGCTCGTCGTATCGACGCCGCTCATACGAGGGATGGAGCACATAGTTCGGGCACCGTGAATACACCATTCCCCTGATTGGAGCAGCGCGGTGCTTGTAATTGGTGCCAAAAGACGCCGCTTGTAGGGACGGGGCTCCTCCTCATATCCTTGCTGACGCCGCTTGTAGGGACAGGGATCATAGTGTTCAAGCAGAGGTGAACCATTTATGATAAAGCTGCTGTGGGTTTATAATAATGGTATGGCCCTGTACTCTTATGTAACACAAATTAAATTCGTGTACAAAAAAAAGTAACCCACGCAGCAAGGGCATAATATGGTAAACCTAGGCTTTCAAATGTAGACTTCCTGGCTGCTACAGATTGCTGTTGCGTTGTTGTTGTTGCTGTTGTTGTATCCATAGATGTTGTTGTTGTTGCGTCTGTTAAGATTCCTGGCTGCTACAGATCAACGTTGGGTTGTTGTTGTTGTTGTTGCTTTTGCGTCGGTAGATGACTGAATCCGAGACCAAAGACCTTGAGCTGGAGCAGAAGATTGAGCCTGAGGAGCTGGATCAGCCTTCTTGCTCTTTCAGGGTGGAGTAGTTCGAGCCATGGTTGCTGGAAGGGGCTATTCCCATGGTCAAAAGCAAAAAGAAGCATCGTTGTGAGTGATATAAATATAGAAATAACAACGACAACGACAACGACAACGACAACGACAACGACAAATCAAACCGCAGCAGCCCCCCCCCCCAGCAAACGAAGAACAGTCAATGACTTACAGTGTGATAGAATGGGTTCTTGTTTTTGTAATAGGAAAGGAAGCATTCCCATGGTCAAAAGCAAAAAGAAGAAGAGTGTCGTGAGCTAGGAATAAAAAAATGACTGATGACGCCGCCGGCGCCACCGCCGAATCAAATCAAATCAAATCAAATTGAAACACCATCTTCCCCCTCAAGCAAACAAAGGACTGGCAATGACTTACAGTGTGATAGAATGGGTTTCTTGTTGTTGTAATTGGTTACGAATCAGCAAAAAGGGTCTATTCCCATGGACGGGGGGGGAAATTTGCTTGTGAAAGTGGTTAATGCTTTGCAAAGTGGTTGATTTTGAAATAATGAATTACAACGCGGAAATTTCAGCAATAAATCAAGGTTGTAGTAGGGATTCTACTAGATTCTACACAGGTGGTGTCAAGGAATCAACCAAATCGGTGCTGCTGCTGTTGCTAATCCCGCGAGTTAGTTCCCTCTTTGCCATATATATTGCTCAACACCCGGAGTTGTTGGTATGTGACAAAAGCTTAAAAATACTAAGTTACTTATGGTTAACAGGCTTAAAAATAGTTTTGACTGGTAATAACGATCCAGGATGTAGTGGGGATTCTACTAGATCCTACTGAACAGGGAAAAACCGCCAAAAAGGTTTCTAAAATCCACGATTTAGTAGGGATTCTATTAGATCCTACTGTGCGGGGAAGTTTCTAAAATCCAGGATCTAATAGGGAATACTAGATTCTACACAGGTCGTGTCAAGGAATCAATCAATCTTGTAGTGCTGCTGCTTAATCCCGTGAGTTAGTACCCTCTTTGTAGTGGTACTAAAGTATTTTTAGAAGATTTTCACACACAACTTCGTGTGTTGAGCAAATACTTACTTGCTCAACACACGAAGTTGTGTGTGAAAATATCCTAAAAACACTTTTTGAGTTGCTCAACACGGAGCGGGAAAAATTACTTAAGAACCAAAAGTGGTACTTTAGTATCGAAAGTGGTACTATAGGTAACACCCCGTCCTCCGTTTTGGTTGGCACGTGTCAACCCCTCTCTAAAGAAAAACTCCCTTAAGAAAAATCCGAGGCGCGCGCGCCGAGGATTTTTCTTAAGAGAGTTTTTCTTTAGAGAGGGGTTGACACGTGCCAACCAAATCGACTCCGAGTAGTATCAGTGGGGAGGAGGGGTATTACTTGGTACCACTCAAGCTCCTTGTTTACGAGGCCCCCGGCTGAGGAAACAAGGAGCTTGAGTGGTACCAAGTAATACCCCTCCTCCCCACTGATACTACTCGGAGGAGCTAAAGGAGGAAAGGGGTGTTGACATGGTAATCTCTATGGCTTTGGAAGGACGAGCACAAAGGAGGAGGAGGTCGGTCCTTCTTGTTACTAGCTACGACCGTATCGGTGTTGCTTACAGTAGCGTTTCGATGCTGCTACAGGGGGAGTAGTAGCTGTTGTTGCTGCTACAGGGGGGACAGGGAGAAGGGTAAACTGGTATCGATTGGTGGTACCGAGGAGTACTCGTAGGAACAAGTACAAGATGTACGGTAGGGATCAGTGGTACCATTTTGGTTGTACCGGAGTACCACTCACTTTGTTAAGTAATAATTTTTCAACGCATTGCACCTGTTTTTAGGTATACTCAAGAGTAAAGAGGGAACAAACGCGCGGGATTCGCAGTAGCAGCAGGATTTGGTTGATTCCTTGACACCACCTGTGTAGAATCTAGTAGAATCCCTACTACAACCTGGATTTTTGCTGTTTTTCCCCGGTTGTCATTCATAATTTCAAAATCAACCACTTTGCAAAACCAAATTGCTCCCCCGACCATGGGAATAGACCCTTTTCGCTGCTTTCTATCCTATTACAACAACACGAAACCCATATTATTGCACTGCTGTAAGTCATTGCTGGTCCTTTGTTTGCTGGGAGGGGGAGATGCTGTTTTGATTTGATTCGGCGGCGGCAGTGGCAGCGTCAGCGTCAACAGTTATTTGTATATTCCTATCACTCACGACGCTGCTTCTTCTTTTTGCTTGTTTGACCATGGGAATCATATTTCGTTTCAGCAACCATGATGGTTTGAACTGTACCACCTCGAAATCTTCTGCTCCGGCTCAAGATCTTTGGTCTCTGACTCGGTCGGTCATTTACGGACGCAACAGCAACAAGAACCCAACGTTGGTCTGTAGCAGACAGGAATTCTTCATTGAGCAAAACCTAGTACTAGTATACTAATAAGAAGACCCCTGCTTCTTCAGCGCCGTTGGTTCCTTCTTCTTCAAGGCCGCTCCTTCGGTGCCAACTGCTGCTGCTGCTGCTTCTGAAGACGTCAATACCGCTGCTGGACCGGTTGCTGCGGAACGTGTTGTTGGTGCTGCTGCTCCACCGGTCGTTTCTGAAGACGATGACATTCCTACTCAATCTACAAGTGCTGGTGCTCTGCTTCAAGCTGGGGGATTGGCGTATTGTTTGAGCACTGCGCCGCTCCGATCTAGGGGACCAGTGTATCCACGGCGTCTACAAGCGCTGCTTCGTTTATTACAGGGCGGCCATACTATTTCTTGTTCCAGCATCCAAACTACAACGAACTCTCATGTTGGGCTCAACAACCTCAATATTCATCATGACTTGCTCTCTAGCAAGAAATAGGTCTGCAGACTAATTCTAGCTCTTTTTTTGGCATATACTCTGGTCCCTAGTCTGCTGTGTATTAGTCTGTTCTGGGAGTATCCAAACTAGTCGTAAGAGAACAGTGCTCAAAATACGACTGGAAATTGCACAGTACATTGCACAGTACATTCTACTGGAAATCACGTAGAAAATGATACCAGAAAAATTGTGGTACCAGAGTACCACTTTTGGTACCGGAGTACCACCATCTGCTACCGGAGTACCACTCCCTTCTCCCGCCCGTTGAGCCTGTTTCAAACCCTCATTTTTCTCGGTACTTAGGAGTGAGTGCACGTGCTTGTCCGCCGAAGCCATAGGATTACTATAGGTAACACCCCGTCCTCCGTTTTGGTTGGCACGTGTCATCCCCTCTCTAAAGAAAAAACTCCCTTAAGAAAAATCCGAGGCGCGCGCGCCGAGGATTTTTCTTAAGGGAGTTTTTTCTTTAGAGAGGGGATGACACGTGCCAACCAAATCGACTCCGAGTAGTATCAGTGGGGAGGAGGGGTGTTACTTGGTACCACTCTAGCTCCTTGTTTACGAGGCCCCGGCCGAGGAAACAAGGAGCTAGAGTGGTACCAAGTAACACCCCTCCTCCCCACTGATAATACGAGGAGGAGGTAAAGGAGGAAAGGGGTGTTGACATGGTAATCTCTATGGCTTCGGAAGGACGGGCACAATGGAGGAGGAGGAGGAGGAGGAGGGGTTCCTTGCTAGCTACCGGCGTAGCGTTTCGATGCTGCTACAGGGGGAGTAGTAGCTGTTTGATGCTGCTACAGGGGGGGGACAAGGGTAAACTGGTACCAATCGGTGGTACCGATGAGTACTCGTAGGAACAAGTACATACTGTACGGTAGTATGGCTCAGTGGTACCGTTTTGGTGGTACCGGAGTACCACTCGTCACTTTGTTAGTACTCGTAGGAACAAGTATAGATGTACGGTACTACTAGGGATCAGTGGTACCATTTTGGTGGTACCAGAGTACCACTCACCTGTTAAGTAATAATTTTTTCAACGCATTGCACCTGTTTTTAGGTATACTCAAGCATAAAGAGGGAGCAAACGCGCGGGATTCACAGCAGCAGAAGGATTTGGTTGATTCCTTCGTGACACCACGACCTGTGTAGAATCTAGTAGAATCCCTACTACAAGCTGGATTTTTGCTGTTTTTCCCCGGTTGTAATTCATAATTTTGAAATCAACCACTTTCGAAAGCAAATTGCTCCCCGACCATGGGAATAGACCATTTTCACTGCTTTCTTTCCTATTACAACAACAAGAAACCCATCCTATCACACTGTAAGTCATTGCCGGTCCTTTGGTTGCTGGGGGGGGGGAGATGTTTAGGCTGTTCTGTTTCATTTGCTGTTGTTATCGTCATCGTCATCGTTGTCGTCATCGTTGTTGTCATTTTATTCATTCCTATCACTCAGGACGCTGCTTCTTCTTTTTGCCTGTTTGACCATGGGAATAGCAGCAACAAGCACTGTAAGTGACTGTCGGTTCTGTGTTTGTTGGGGGTGGGGGGGGGGAGATGTTCAGGCTGTTTTGGTTTGATTTGGAGCTGTCAGCGCGTCGTCATCGTTGTTGTTGTTGTTGTTGTTGAAGTTGTTGTCACTTTGTTTATTCATAGTATCACTCCTCACGACGATGCTCCTTTTTTGCTTTTGGCCATGGGAATAGCCCCTTCCAGCAACCATGGTTCGAACTGTTCCACCCTGAAAGAGCAAGCAACGCTGCTCCTCGGACTCGGTCTAATGCTCAAGATCTTTGGTCTTGGACTCGGTCATCCTCTACCGATGCAACAGCAACAACAAGAACAACAACCCAACGTCAGTCTGTAGCAGCCAGGAATTCTTCATTGAGCAACCCCTACAAGAAGAAGAACCCCCCTTCCTCCTTCTGGATCTCCAACTGCCACTGCTGGAAAGAGGAAGAAGCGCGCCCGTCTGACCCGGCGTCCAAATTACAAGCATTGCCTGCTCCAGTCTAGGAAACTGTGTATTCTTGCTCCGGTGTCTGAACTACAAGCACTGGTGTGCTGCTCTGGGGGACTGTTGTATCCACGGCGCCCAAACTAGTACAAGCGCTGCTTCGTTTACGGGACGACCATATTTTTCGCTCCAGCATCCCCTACAAGCGCACGAGCTACAAGAAGCAGCTCTGATTTTGGCCCCAACAGCCTCAATATTCATCATGGTGTGCTCTCTAGCAAGAAATAGATCTACAGACTAA
This sequence comes from Pseudo-nitzschia multiseries, assembly GCA_037355745.1. Lineage (NCBI taxonomy): Eukaryota > Bacillariophyta > Bacillariophyceae > Bacillariales > Bacillariaceae > Pseudo-nitzschia > Pseudo-nitzschia multiseries. The sequence continues at coordinate 9,410,541 of CM074787.1, read as the reverse complement.
TTCTAGCTCTTTTTTTCGCATATACTCTGGTCCCTAATCTGCTGTGTATTAGTCTGTTCTGGGAGTATCGAAACTAGTCGTAAGAGAACAGTGCTCAAAATACGACTGGAAATTGCACAGTACATTCTACTGGAAATCGCGTAGAAAATACTACCGTAATAAAGTGTGGTACCGGAGTACCACTTTTGGTACCAGAGTACCACCATCTGCTACCGGAGTACCACTCCCTTCTCCCGCCCGTTGAGCCTGTTTCAAACCTTCATTTTTCTTGGTACTTAGGAGTGAGTACACGTGCTCGTCCGCCGAAGCCATAGGATTACTAAAGTATTTTTTCACACATACAACACGGTGGACTGTGGGGAGAGCAGGTTTATCCTTGTCCCCCCGCGAAACTGCAACAAAGAGCAACACACGCTAGCAACAAGAAGCCCCGCCCCCCCCCCCCCCCAACAGCGGCAACAAAGAGCAACCGACGCTCGATAGGAAGCAGAAGCTCCCCCCTCCTTCCCTTTGTGCTCTCCCTTACGACCATGGTATTACATACCTAACTACCCCTCCTCCTTGCTCTCCTCCTCGTAGTATCGGGGCCCTCGTACAAAGGAAGCATCCTAAAGAAAACTCCCTCCCCCCCCCCCCCCCCCCCCCCCCCCCGATACTACTCGGAGTCGAGTTGGTTGGCAAGACTCATCCCTCTCTAAAGAAAAATTGTTTAGAGAGGGGATGAGTCTTGCCAACCAAAACAGAGGAGGGGTAGTTACATAGTACTACCGTCAGATTACTGGTCCTGTAAGAGGCATTACAGAGGATGCAAGAGTGCGTTCCGTTATCGAGCCGCCCAAACTCTTCTTAATTACTTCGTATTTTCGTACTTCGTAATTACGAAGTTCGTACTACCTAATACTTGTACTACTCGTACCTACCGTACGGCATTATTTTTTCTTTCTGAAATCGACAAAACAATTTGGAGAGAGTGTCTATTACGGCATATATCTGGCATCACAGCGATTCCTTCCAAAACCAATCTTCTCGAATTTTTTCGACTATTAGGAGACGGACACCGTAATCACCCTCCCCTGCTGATATCGCGTCGCATTACTTCGCAACGAACTTTGTACGGAACGGAGTTCAAATAAGAAAGAAGAAAGAAGCAAGAAAGCGCAGAGGAGAAACGAGATTGTTTCGCGAACGATCGGTCCCGGAATACAGGACCTTTCGAACATCACCAACTGACTGACTCACTCAAGCACTGACTCGCTCGCTCACTCGTTCCGTGCGGTCCAGCAGCGACAACACGACCCCCGAATCCCCACCACCAACAATGTCGTCCGGGGGAGCCGGAACCTCCGAATCGTCCGCCGCCGCGGGCTGTTCCCTCATCGAGCGCGAGCGCCTCCGCCCCAGCCGCAAGCGCACCACCAGCGTCCTCAACCACGATCACCCCGACAGCGTTTCGGAGGGAAGCCTGGTGCTCTTCACGTGGGGCCGCGGGGAAGACGGCCAGCTCGGACTGGGAGACACCTCGGACCAGGACGAGCCGGAATACGTCGACGCCCTGCGGGGTGTGGGAATTCGGCAGATTGCCTGCGGATCGGGGCACACAGTCGTTCTCTCCACGGAGGGGGAGGTCTACACGTGGGGGAGGGGCGATGACGGACGCCTCGGCCACGGAGACAACGGCTGGAAGTACGTCCCCCGCATTACGCGGTCGCTGGAACGGCAGGTCGTCACCCAGGTGACCTGCGGGAGCTATCACACGGCGGCGGTGGCGGGGAACGGGGACTTGTACACATGGTGCGTCGTCTAGCATTGAATTGAATTGAATTGCGTGCTGTCACTATTTGCGTCTCGTCGTTTGGGGGTATTTGTCTTGCCCGTCTTCTAACATGTTGTGTGTATCGTGCGTGTGGCCATCCTTCCGTTCGAAGGGGTGGCGGAATGTATGGCAAGCTCGGACATGGAAACGAAGCCGGACATTCCACTCCCAAGCGAGTGGATGCCCTGAAGGGCTTGACCGTGAGCCAGATTGCTTGCGGTTCGAGACACACCGCCATTGTTACTTCCTCCGGTGCAATTTATACCTGGGGGGACAAGGAGAATGGTGTGGTCGGACACGGCGATACGGAAGGTCATCAATACACGCCCAAGCTGATACAACGCCTAGCAGAAAAACGGTGCGTACCGAAACGAACGATTTCCATCCGGAGCAGAGGCATCCCTCGTGTTGTTGTTGGTGCTGCTGTGCTGCTGCTGGTGTTGGAACGCGTGGCTGCCATCCCTATAAGAATGATGGCACGTGATTTCTTACCCGCCATTTCCTTTTCAAAACATGCCCTTCATCTCGACGCGGATTCAAAATATGGCGCCGACAGAATCGTCCAGCTTTCGGCCTGCGGGTTTCACACGGGATGCTTGACGGCGGACGGAGAGCTGTTTACGTGGGGAGAGGGAAAATTCGGAAGACTGGGGCACGGCGTTGAACGGAATTGTTACGTGCCGCGACTGGTAGAAACCCTCGTCGAAAAAAACCCGCGTCAGCTCTCCTGCGGAGGCTTTCACACGGCGGTCGTGACAGAAGACGGCCGATTGTACACCTTTGGCGGCGGAGAGCACGGCCAGCTGGGGCACAACAACCGATTCAACAAGGTCAAACCGACCCTGGTACAGGCCCTAGCTGGGGTCTTTGTGTCGCAAATCGCGTGTGGATGGTCGCATTCGGTGGCCCTCACCAACAAGGGGAAAATCTTTACCTGGGGCAACGGCGACCATGGAAAGCTGGGACACGGATCCGGCCGCAAGGTCTGTGTTCCCAACGTGGTGGACAAGCTCAAAGAGTACCGGGTGGTGCGCGTTGCCTCCTACAACGAGCACACGGCAGCGCTCGTCGAACCATTCGAATCCAATGCCGCGGGAGGCGGCGCGGCTCTGCCCGTCTCCTCCGCCTATGCGTCCCAGATGCGGGCCCTGGTCAACGACGAGGAGTTCTCCGACATTACCTTTTTGGTGGAGGACCAGCCCATTTATGCGCACCGCGCCATTTTGGCGCAGCGGTGCGAGCACTTTGCCGCCATGTTCCGGTCGGGGATGAGGGAGAGCCTCGAACCGACGGTGCCCATGGTCGACATTTCGAGGACCGTTTTTCTCCTGCTGCTGGAATACATCTACACGGATGCGGTCAAAATCGACGTGAATTGTGCCATTGGACTGTACATTGCCGCGGACATTTATCAGCTGGATCGTCTGCGCGAGATGTGCTGCACGGTGGTCCGCCGGAACCTCAACGCCGAGAACTCGGGACCCCTGGTGCAAACAGCCGACGAGAAACACTGCCACACACTTAAGGACGTTTGCATGGCATACATTGTCGAAAACTTTGACGTCGTGAGCAAAACCGAGGGAATCAAACAGGTCAGCCACGGCCTCCTGCTGGAAATTCTTTCGCAACGATGAACCGTGCCACCCGATCGCGGATGGATCGATCGACGTTCGAGAATGGTACCACTCATGCATCCATAGAGACCGCGATGCAACATCGATTGCTCCGGCAGGAAGTCGGGCTCCCTGCCGCTGCTTATGGACAAAAGATTTGTGCATCTATCTAAGGCAAACTGTCAGGAAGGAAAGTAGCGCATTCCAGCGGTCCGATACACGAGAACATGTATGCACTGCTTTCATACTGAGCTGAGTGCTTTGGCTGAAACTCATCGATGATATGAAATATTACAGACTCTAAACAGGTATATATTGCACTTCATATCCATACGAATAGTTGGCATTGTTGTGAAGACTTAACATCAGTAAGCAATCAATGCTTTAAATTACATACATCAGTAATAGCTTGCATTTAGGAATATTTGTCGCGCCGGTCCAAGATACGAGCCAATTAAGGCACGCATCTGGAACTTTTTGGCTCTAAAATATCCGATCCGATCCGCCATAACAAGAGCATTAGACCTCCGCCCTCTTGTCTTTTCCTCTATCGAACAGTATCCGATCCATACAATCAAGAGATCGTTCTCGTGGTCTGCATTTCGGTTTCAATGCCTTCTTTTTCGCCGACTTCAGATCCGAGAGCATTTTCATCAATTCTTCCGCAACTGGGTTTTTCCAATCACCATCCTGATCGGACTTCGACTGTATCGATCCCAAGTATTTGGTTACAACCTCAACTGCATCGTCAACTTTCTTGAGTTTTCCATAAATTACAATTTGTTTCGCCAATGTGTCACAACATTCTCCAGTAAATGAACCGTAATGAGATATTTCCGCACTTAGCATTTCTTTATAGCAAATTAGTGCTTGATTGTACAGTTTGCTCTTCGAAAACGAATAGGCAAGATTGTCTAGCGTAGCAATTACTTTTGGATGGTCATGACCCAAGATACCTCTCTGCAGATAGAGAGCCTCTCGAAACGATTCAACTGCTCCCGAACAGTTTTTCCTCTTATTTTGAATCGATCCAATATTACAGAGTGTTTCAGTAAGTTGCGCCATACACGCGTCCCGATCGGGTTCGATCTGAAAGACACATCGATGTATCTCTAGCGCGTCTTCGAAAGTGGATTGTGCCGAGAAGAGCTCACCAGTTTCGAAATACAAACAAGCAATATGACACAATATCTGAGCAACACTTCGACTATTCCTTCCAAGGACTCTGCGAGAAATTTTCAACGCCTCGCGCAGATCATGAAGACCCTCGTCGAATTTTCCGAGTGTTGTTCTTGCGGAGCCTAGCTTAGCCAAGGTCGCCTAGAAGTCCCATTCCATTCGAACCAAACAAACAAGAAACAAAATGTCAGATGGAATGAATTGTTCGCAGATGTTGAAACACATTAAACCAAAAACAAAGACTATGATCATCTGCGAGTTTCGTGATGATTCCGTTAAAGACGTGCTTACCGCTAGATCTAGTTGGTCCGGTTCCAATACATTCATACGAATCGCCAACGCCCGTAGGAATGCCTCCTCTGCTTTCAAAGGTTCTCCAATGCGCAATCGGGCCAGTCCAACATTGTACAGAGCTGCTCCAACACTAGAATGCTTCTCGCTACCGAATCTATCGAGCTGAACCCGTAAGATAGCCTCGAACATCTGCAAGGCTTCTTGATAATCACCTTCGTTCATAGCGGCTTTTGCTGTTTCGTGCAGCTCTCGTCCGGTGATGCGACCTCGTCTATTGCCACTATTTGTTTCCACAACAGACACGAGGGTATCAATTGCATTGCCCACAGAGGCAACGTCGGCAACCAAGACACGTTGCCTACGCAAAACCTTGGGTATGGCTAGGCATGACTTTGTTCCGATCCCTGTAGCTTCTGGCGACGCTGTTGTGTCTAATTGTAAGGCGTTGCCAGAATCCAAGCTATTCAATCGACGATGGGAACGACGATTTTGGCGCCGCCTACGCCCGTCACTGGTTGGTCTACCATCACTGCTTTGATTGGACAAGTTACCCGTGCTCTCTGAAAGACTCAAACTGTTATTGCCCTTTAGTGATTTCTCAAACGATAAGAGGGAAAATTGCTCGGCGTTGCTAAAGTCGTCTGTATCGGTGTCAACAGTCAAATGAATGGGTGAAGGATCTGTAATGCGAGGTGCCGTCGGAAGCAGCGTTGATGAATCCGTGTCCGAAGAAGAGCTAATTTCAGAAGAGGAAGAATCATCACTGTTTATGCTACTGCTACTTCCTCTCCGACTTCGAGATTTGGACCGACTTCTTCTTCGTCTGGTACTGGAAGACCTTCGTCTGGATGATCCACGACTGGACGCGGTAGATCCAACCGACAACAGTTTTCTTCCATTCATCGACGCAGGAGATTTGGGTGGAAGCTGCTTTGGAGCCATCATGATTATCGTCTTTTTTTCAGACGGGTGCGGTGATGTCGATGATTCGATACTGTTCTTGAACATGTTGATTGTGAGCCTAGGTTGGTCCATTGTGCTTCGCTCTCTTGGATTGTTTCATACAAATAATTGTATCGTTTCCGTTCAAATTTCTGTTGACTCTGAACCCCCAAGATTGCTGTCGCTCTGGTAGTAGTGGATTTTGAATTCGTCCCACAACGATGGCAAATGCACTACACTGTGTTCAACAACCCGTGACTATATCACTTTTATTGCTCGTTCGTTTGAAGACGACAATTTATCGTATGAGCAAATCAAATAGGAACAAAAACAAAAAGACGCCAAACGGAAACTGAGAAGGGAAATCTTCTTCCGATAGCTATCTGTCTTCCGTTTTGTCTTTCTCTCATCTCATTGTTGACAAAAGTACTATTCGCTCGCTGTCGAGGCACACCTATTCCGAACAGATACGCAGCAGCTCCTCTCTTCAACGGGTAGTGCGGTAAGATTAGCCGTAAGTATCAGTGGAAGCGAGAAGCAACCGTACGGTAGATGGACTGCCATCCAAAGAAGCGTAAATAAGAAACGCACAACGCATTGTACATCATGTGAAACATGAATCCTAACGATCATTAGGGTTATTTTCAAATGTTTCCCAAAACTAGTGACCCGTGAAAAGTTCTGAAGTACCGTGCGCGCGCAAATCAGATATATATTTGATTTATTCATTACTGAGCAATTGTACATTAAAACTGATTCTTGAAAGGCATTTTGCTTCCCAGATTTTTTGGTCGAGCTTTGGCGGCTTATTTCACTTTCTGTTAGAAAACTTGTGTGTGTCTTTCGTGTGCCAATCCTGGCATCCTTGCAGCAAGAACGTTGCACCAATAGAGACTTTTGAGGATCGAAATCTGAAGTAAGGCGCCTTTAATGAGCTAAACTTTTCGCTCACATACATCACAACGCCGTCATCATTGTTTTTTGGATTGCCAACGGAGTCGCCTAACAAAAAATGAAACGCACGATGTCTTCGGCTGTTCCTACCTATGAAACGAAAACGAGAATGAAAACGAAAAAAATCAGCCAATCAGAACTGTTAAGTCTAAGAAATCATGAACCTTAATAACCTTCCATTTGTAACAATAATCCTCGTGTATTGAATTACTAAACCGGACAGGATGATATACCGTACACATATATACGCCGACATAATATATGCCGATGAAGTGTATATTCGATGCTACGATTCCAAGGTGCGCACAATAAGTAAAAATAGGGCGCAAACTAGAGAATAGGACAATAAGTAATTATTGACCTTGGAGCCCCTGGCGAGATATATGCTCCGGTGAATATCAATCGGTACTTAAGGTACTGAACAAAGGTGCATTCTATAGGAATTGGTACGACAATTGACATCTCAAACGATGCCCCCACAAAAGAAACTGCTGATTAGCAATTGGGAGATTAATATGGTCCAGAAACAATCCGATCATAATCTTATCGATAACTCTTTCCAACACATTAACATTGACCAAAGCAAAAATAAGTTACAAACGAACTAACGTAGTAATATAACTAATTAACCAATCGATTTACGACTTTGGTCTTATTAGTTATTGATAAGATTAACCCAACCCAATGCCAGAGGGAACACAAGCCGAAGAAGACAACAATCCCACAACCAGAGGAGTTACCCCGGATACCAGCATCTGTTGTAACTCTAAAAATCGACCAAAAGGTATAGGATAATTGAAATTTAAAGAGATGTGAGCTCAGAGAGAGGCTCTTATTTTTACTGGGTATTTTCACTGTATCGGGGCTCTCTGCTGTATATTACATGGTAGAGATCTTCCCCGGGTTATTTGTTACCATTCTCGTACCGATACTGTTGTTGCTGTATTAGCATGTCGGTCTTACTGTATCGGTCATTCGATGGTATCAGTCACTTACGAGGTTAAGTGTTTTGTTCAATTGGGCGTATACTTGTTCGTAGAGTAGCTAGATAAATGAGGCCCATTCAGAATCGGTATTTGTTTTCATGATTGCAATAAGTAGTTTCCTCACGGGATATCAAGTACATTCTTTTGAATATACTTAAGGATTCCAAGTGTTCACTTATTGGTCAGGTCTTTGGATATGTCTTGTTTCTAACCGGTTATCTTCTTTTGTTTGTAGCCTTAGATGGTATTGCTTTTACCCCTTAAGGATTTCCAAGTAGTGGAGGTGCGTTCGATTCTAATCCAGATTCGTTCACGAATATTCGTGTGTATGTACGTACCTCTGCTTCGTTTACCGTAGCGTTCCTACGGTGTTTCTGTTGTTGTATTTTTAACCGACAACACACCCCTTGATTCAACACTTATTGATGAAAGGAGTGTTGAATTACAAGTCGGTTCTCCATCTTGTAGAACTCTAAGAACTTAAGTATGAGCTTGGATGTTGAATCGGAAGAATTTAATGATTGGAATTGTAAAACGGAGAAGCATGAGACATCAATGAGGAAGGAGAGGTGCTTGAGCATGCAGTGGTCGGGAAATCGATGAGAAGGTTAATCGGAGTAGGTCTTGACAATCAATTGGATGACTAACGAGTCATCAAGTCGTAGGAGACATCGAATACAATTGATAGATCGTAGGGATGGATATGATTGTAGAATCAAATAGTAAATCGTAATTGAAGAGAAGATTAGGTTGAGGAACCAGACTCGATTCATAGAAGATCGATCGTAGATGGTCTTAGATTCACTTGTGGAATGATATCAAAGAGAGGAATTGTTGATTATTGAGAATCTCAACGGAGGGGAAACCAATGAGGAGAGATCTATTAATGCCAAGTGTAGGGAGCCGAGATAATCGATCATGGTGGAATCCAAAATTGGAGAGAAGAAGAATGCTTGTGGGATATCGTGGATGGGATAACAAACAAGAAGAATAGATCATAAACCGTAGGGACAAAGTGGAACGTTCGAAATCGATTTCATTGATTGAAGACGTGGAAAAGATATCGATGATACGTAGGATAAAGGGAAACATTGGGATCACACGTAGAGATAGATCGATTGCACTGGAGTAAAAGGCTCTATTGAGGAACTCAATGGAGGGGAGATTCATGAGTGAGTGTGTATTGTTAGAGGGTGACTATGCTGGATGTCAAGTCAACCAAGGGATTGTTGAAAGTCCAATAACGCGGAGCAGGAAATATGAATAGTTGACAGAGGGGTCGACTAACGTATGAACCGTAACCAAATGGAGTCTTAGTTGTGATTCGATAGCTGATATAGGAAGTAGGGTGGTTGATATCACGGATTGGATAACAACGAGCTTGATGAATCATAACAGAGGACCGTTCTTGGGTGAAGCGGATCGCCGTGTATGTCTGATGAATATCACGGAGGGGATAAGGAATCAGACTTGGAAGGGAGATCTGTTGGTTCCGGTGGCAAATCGCTTCAGACTATTGAAGAGGACTGCACGTAGGGATTAATCAAGAGGGGACATCAACTCGTCAACAAAGGGTGTCGTAGGATGAATCGAGAGGGGACATCAACAGTAAAGATCGAATATCAACGGAGATTGGAGAATCCAGATTGACTCGTAAGATGAATCGTAATTTGATCGAGAACAATGGCTCAAATGGTCGAGGACACACACGGAGTATTGAGTTGAATCAAACTGTTGTAGATAGAACGGAACATTGATGCGTATCCTTGAAGAGGAGATTGGATCCAACTTAGTAGGAAAGATGGATCGAGACAGAAAGATGTTTGAATCGAATGTCAGGTAGAAGTTGCATTGAAGGAATGCAAGGGAAGGAATCGATCCAAGGACGAGATATGATCATAGAATTCGATTGAGAAGCATTAAAGACGGTTGATTGATAATGGAGTGGAATGGAAGGCTTGATTGTGGATCTCAACAGAAGTGAGTTATATCTGCGAAGATGAGATTGGCTTGGATATCATGGAGGGGATGACCAAGGGTCGTCTGAGAGGAGGAATTGAATTGTCGTTCACAACTGTACCGTGGAATCAAATATTGGTGCTGATCTTTGGAGGGAATCAGACGTGATTGTAGATATGAATGAATCGTAGATATGGACGAATCGTAGAAATCGTTGGGTGTCGAATACAGATCTCAACGGGGGGGAGATTAGTGATCAGATTGGGAATTGAATGGATGGCTAATGTACCATCGAGTCTTCGTTCTGCATCATTCTGCATCAAGATATAAATTTATTTGATCATTGATTTCGTGATCAAAGCGATGAGATTGGCTTTTCGTAGAATCGCAAAGAGACGTGTCGTAGGAACGAATGGAATCGGAGGGGATTCATTTCTGACTTGGTAGGAAGAAGATCTATTGGCTCCAGAATCAAATATCAATCGGTTGAGTGTGGAATACGATTGAGAGAGCGGAATGTGATTGATAGATTGTAGGAATCACTATGGTCGTTAAGTCGAATCGTAATCTTTGGATTGTTCGGATGGTTCAGAAGCAATTGCAACCGCTTGAATTGAATCAAACATTATTCCAGGGTTGGAACGGAGTGTTGATTCAAAGGGATGATCGAAGAACAGAGTCAATGTCGATGGAGGGATGCAGAATCAAACGGCAATGGAGAGGGCGTATGTTGAAATCTATCGACATGGAAGATGAGATTGGGCAATCAGAATTGTCGTGTCATTATTGGATGCCGTAGAATAGGATTGGTCTGAAGGGATGCAAGAAGAATATCAAGGCAAGGATTGAAGATCGGGGTCCAAAGCCGATTATTAGACTCCTTGTGTTGGAGATCTCATCTAGCTCGTATGTTAATTGAGCTGTGAATCATATCTTCGTCTGGATACTTGAACTCTCATTTATGTTGTCAGCACGTGGATTCGCTCGTGTTAACCGGCAACACACCCCTTGATGCAACACTTGGTGAAGGAGTGTTGGATTACCTGCCGGTTCGTTGATTGGATTTCAGTGGGATCCTTGTCGCGTGCGCGGATGATAAGTAAATTTGTTGAGGCTTATTAGGAAAAACGCTGTAAGGTAGACGCGTCCAAATTAAGCGTCATGGGGGTATCCAATGAACACCCCTTGATTCAGATGCACACCCCTGGAATCTCACTTATATAATGGAATTACATGGTCGAATGGAATTCGATGGTTGTAAATTATACAGTACCGTTGGGCATTATCGAACACAAATTGTAGATTGGAATTGAATTACATGGTTCAATCGAAGTCCATGGTTGTGAACGATAAAAAGCCGTAGGACGAATTCCAGGGTTGTAGATAGAAAGGGAGTCGTAGATGCCAAGGATTGACTGGTAAATCAGATGTCCTGATCGGCGTGGCGTGCTGGTATACTTCCCCTGGCAGGGAAAGTGGAGATAAAATGGATGGAGACATGTGGACACGTAGATGCGTTGAGCCGGAGTAGCGTTGCATCAAACACCAATGGGAGAATTGAGGCAACGTGCAAGGCGGATTTCCTGGCCAGACAAAAGGTTTGCAATCGTAGACGAGGGACAATCGAAAACGACGTGCTGATAGCGTCGCATCAAGCGTAGCTTCAAGAAGGGAATGATCGATGGATCATATGTTGGGCAGAGATCAATCCGTAGAACTTTGTATACGACTGAGGTCGTGGAATAACGCCGAATTGCTTGCTGTTACACCTGTGTAGGGGGAAGCGCTAGTGTTGGTGTAATAAGACCAAAGTCGTAAAATGTTATTCAGTTATATTATTACTTTTCGTATTTACTTTATTTTGTTCTTTTTACAGTGTTGGAAAGAGTTATTGATAAGATTATGATCGGATTGTTTCTGGACCATATTGTTCCTTCATTTACTAATTTGTCTTTCCTTTGTGTGGGGATACTTGTATCGTGAGCTCGATCATCATATCGTGTACCTCTACTCAGCGCTTTAAGTATCTCATGATACTCATGTGCGCTTAAGTATAATTTACTTATTGTACTCACGTCTCACTTTTAGTTATTGCGCTCAGCTTGGAGTCGTACGTCTCAACTCGTATCACGTATACGTATTACGTATACGTTATACGTATTACGTATACGTAGAACGTAATACGTATTACGTAATACGTAAATTGTACGTTTCTTATTACGTATCACGTATTTCGTGCGTACGTAAATTTACGCTTGATTCAGTATTCCAATACACCCTTGGATGGTCCTTGGACTATCTGGCTCATGTAGATATATCGGTCTTACCTTTTTATGGTGGCTCCCCGGGTGGTGCTTGGTGGGGTAATCCGCCAGATTATGTTTACCCGGTTGCCAGAAAATATTGAATTGCCCTTGTTGGGCCCTGTCTTTTAACCAATAGTATCGCATATCAATGGCTTTGGACCTCTTTTGTTTGATAGTGCCGTTGAGTATGCCCTCTGCTGTATTATTCTCGGTTTTCAGTGGAGTGGCCGGTTGTGGGTGTCCCAGTTCAATCAGACATTGCCGAATGGGTAAGGCTTCCCGTGCATTCAGGAACAATGATGCAACTTCGGCCTCGGCCTCGGCCGCTGATGCCATAACGTTTTTGATTATTTTTGCCAATACTAGTATAGCACCGTTGAATGTGTGATCGGCAGTATCCCCTAGGTAATGATAACCCCCAGCTCGGCTCCTGGCCTCTGGACATACCAAGTACGCTGTGTCGCTATCCACCCGGAGTATCATGTCACTTGCCCTGTAGATGATGGATGCATCGGGATTACATGCTGCATAGTTGAGGAAATATTTTGTGGCTGCTAATGTTGTTTTGTTATTCTTGGCAGAGGCAATATCATTGAGCGCATGCAACATCGTGTTGTCGACTGCTCAGGCATAAAACAGGAATTTTCCTGTGACTTGTTGGATGAATTTTATCTCTTTGTCCGATAGTGTGGTCATGTCCTTGAGTTTTGCGTATTGTATTTTTTCACTGTAGGCCGGGACGTCCGCGCGTGAAGGGCCCGCGTACGTGCGTGTTGGCTTCACGTGTTCAAATTCTTTCAATGCTTGCTCCACGTAACCGTCCATAGATAATCGTACTTCACGTTTGTCGTAGTCCCACTGCAGATGAACCCCGACGTACTGTTTTCCTGACCAGTCCACCTTGAATGTATATTTGGCTCCGACGGCCGCTACTAGGTGATCTACGTCTTCCTGCCGGGTGTACTTGATTCCAAAGTCATCCACCACGAGGGTAAAGTTAATGTCCCGAACATCATGTAGGAACAGTCCCTCTGTGTGGGGTGCCTTCCTGTATCCGAACTTCTGGAGGTGGTCTACTAAGTCGTCGTGGGCGATCTTTCCACTCTGTTTTAACCCATACCATGCCTTTTTGATCCGGGCATATACATATTCTCCTTGTTTGAGCCCTTCCAGCTTGTACGCTATTCGGACTCGGGGGGAATCATGTCCCACCTGAACTTTACGAATTCGGGTTCATCCAGTGTGGAGCATAAGTACATGTCAGAGATATCACCGGTACAGTATTTAGCCCCGGGGGAGGACACTACGCTGTTCCAATGGGTCTTTATGGTTTCCATGCTTGCTGTCCGGGTAGACACGTTGCCGTGGTACTCCAGTTGATCTCCCCCTGCGGTGATCCTAGTCCTGTAGGGGTCGGCCTTCTCGGGGCGTATAGCGACTGTGTACCGGGGATATGTGACTTTTTTGTGGATGGGCACATCACTTCTATTGATCCAATCCAATACATCCATCCCTTCTATGTTATTTTGTTGGAAGCCTTGGAACAGTCAGCCGAACTCGTCTTCACCAGACTTGAGCCATAACTCCTGTATCTCTGCTTTGGGGTGCTTGATTAGATCTCGGTATGCAGCCCATTTGTTCAAGTCGTCATCCCATATGGACCCCCCGCATGCGAACTGGGGCCCACGTGTTAATCTGTTCGTTTGTTGGGTCTGTTTTGGAACGGGAAAATGGACCGGTTCACGCGGGTATATTCCCATCAGCGCCTGTTTTGGTACGGGAAAATGGACCGGTTCACGCGGGTATATTCCCATCAGCGCCTTGGGTTTCAGTGCGGGTTTTGAGTAGTATTGGTCGGATTTGTAGTATCGAGATACTTCACCATGTGTGTAATCCGCTATGTCCCCATCGCTGAATCTTACTCTGTAGTACTGATTGGTCTGATCATAGCTTACTACTTCACCTTCGTACCACCCTGAGTTGAACTTCTTCCTAATGATTGTGCCCACGGCCCAGGGGTGTCCCCTCCGGGCACTACGTTGTTGACTAGGTGGCACCCTTGGAGGATTGCGTCCGTTCCTCGGTTCGTTCTCTGGCTCATGTATTGATTTTGTATTGGGCCCATTCGTCACCCGTGGAGGTCCGTTCGTGGATTCGGATGTATCAATAAATGTGGCCTTGGGCCCTTTCTGTTTTAGGTGTGCCCCTATATGTAAAAGATCGCGTATACTCCGTAGGGCCTCATTTACCTGGGCTCCCTGCTCCATATAGGGGATTGGTGGATGGGGCTTACTGGTAACTTCCTTTAGGTCCTGGAGGATCATGAGCAGGCGGTCTGTAGAAGAGGTACGGGGCATATCAGTCTTGGGAAAGAATGCCACTGTGTTACTGATTCTGGTAGCGCGGCTGACCTCCCCGACGCACGTGTAATTCCTGTAGTGTTTTAAGGCCGGTCCGATGTAATAACCTTGCGTCCCATGGTCCTGCCATGCGCCTCGTTCTTGAGCTCTGCCGTGAATAATCACCCGACACCCCATAGGGGCCAATGGGTGCTTGTTGTAGTCATAGATCCCGCGTCTGAGTTCATATGCTGACAGTTTTGGCTGGGTATGTGATGCGCGTAGCAAATTGAGGGTAATGAGCGCCTGCGGTATCAGTAGGCCCCAATCGTCTACCGGGAACTTGTCGTCCACCCCGTTCAATCCTAACAACTGTAATTCCGGATTATGAGTTAATTAATCTATTTTCTGTTTTTCAAATACTTAATCGGATTTCACATGCAATCCCGTGTTAAGCAATCCTCCATCACGAGACTGCACGTGTATTCTCGTGTTGTAGATTAACTACCGTTTCACCGGTAAATTCGTCTGAGAAACATGTCTCATTTGTTTGTTTCTAACATAATTGGGCTTCGCGTATCCATTTTGTATGTCATTGATATTTCCCATATTTCATTGATATTCACATGTATATCATTGACATACTTAGTATTGGATCCTATGCCTCTAGATTTTCGCGTACCACTTTCTGGTGACACTTTGCTGTGTCCGATTCTTTTATCAATGATCAATTCCTTTGGTCGTGAGTCATTCTTTTGTTTTCTGTGATCGACTTCCTACATTGCCTATATTGCCTTGTTGGTCTTTATATGCCCGATATATGCCCGAGTGTCGATCCATCAATAATCTCGTCTCACCATTGCATTCATTGTATTCGTAAGACCATACGTTGTTCGTTTCACCGCGCATCTCATTCATGTATGTGTGCGCGCGTCAGTCTGTTTTCTTATTCGTTCATATTTAACCGCACGTAACGGTTATATCTTGTTTTTACTTAACAACACGATTTGCCGGTTGTTCTCCCCTAAATCCATGTTCTTGGTTTAGATTCCTATCGGATTTTTAGAGGGAAGCATACAACATAATTTTTAGGCATGGATTTTTAGTGTGGTTGTTTTATTACTGAATTGTGGTACTTAACTTTGTTTTTACATTGTCATGAATTCATTCAGGAGATTCCTGAATGCATTACTGTTTAGCGGCTTGGTCAAAATGTCGGCATAGTTGTCCTGTGAGTTAATATGACTGATAGATACGACTTTTCCAGCTTGGTGTTGTCTGACAAAATGGTAGGCCAGCGCGATTGATTTCTTGTTGAGTGAACTTGCAGGGTTAGTGGAATTGATTACTACACTTTTGTTATCCACATAGATCTCCGCTGGTTTGGTGACTACAACTCCCATCGATCTAAGGTGGTATCTGAGCATGATGGCTAATGCAACCGCATCTTTCAAAGCAGTAAATTCAGCTCCAAATGTACTTGTGTGAACTGATGTCTGTCTCTTAGACTTCCAGTATACTGGCATACACCCAACGAATGCAATCAATCCAGTGATACTCCTTCCAGTAACCAAGTCGTGTGCATGGTCACTATCGCAGAATATGTTCAAATCCATTTCAGGAATTAGAGGCACGGGGAACATTGGATCCAATTCTTCTTTGTAATATTTGTAGTGATGTGTAAATTCTTCGTATTTGAGCTTGACATCACCATTTGAACTGATCCTTGGAGATCTTGAATCCACTAGAATTCCTTTCTTCTTGTACTTCTTCAAATATCCCAGGATGTGTCTAGCCATCTGCAAATGACCTTCTCGCGGTCCGGCTGCAAATCTTGAGAGAGATGATACTGCAAATGCAATATCAATTCTTCCAGACAATACCAACCACTGTCCTAGACCAATAATATGTTGGAATTCCTTATGTTCAGATACTGACAGTAATGACGAATCATCCAGTTCAGGGTGGCAATCGGTTTTCATTGGCAGATTTTCTTTCTTGAGTGTCACTGAGTATTTCTCTTGATATTTCCGAATCACCTCACTGATATATTTTGTAGAGTTCATCAACAAACGTCCATCTTTGATTCTTGTGAGACTTGTACCAAGGTAATACTGAGGTTCTGATTCAACATTTCTCAGCGCAAATTCTTGTTCAATTCTGGCGATCCAATCTTGTGGTTTCTTTCCTATTACCATAAGGTCATCAACATGCGTACCAATATATGTGTAGCTTTCTCCTTCTTTCTGTAACCATAAATCTGGATCTGCTCTTGACGGTCGAAAACCCAAATTCATGAGTGTATCAGCCAGAAAATCCATGAAAGCTCTACCGCTACCCGCCAGTCCGGACTTCTCGGTTTTCTTCTTCTATTTCTTCGTAGTGTTGTGTAGTATTCTCCAATGTTTTCAAAACAGTCAATTCTGGTAACATAGCAAATCGTTTTCGTAGTTCCAGCATTGGGAGTTTTGCAAATTTGAATGTTTCTCTTGCTCTCTTCCTTCTCAACATTGGATATTTGCGCATATCTGGAGGTGCAGGACTGTTCAGTTCAAATTTTGCCAATGTATCAACCTCTCCTTCTGTTGGTTTGGTAATATGAAAATAAACTTTTTCATCGTCATATGAAAATGGTAGGAATGTCGTTCCAATTGTAATGCCACATTTGCTCAACTGTGGTTGCACTCCATTCACCAGCACTCCATGATCACCCATATCTATCGTTGTCAATAGTGATTCACCATCAGTTTGGTCTTTATCCTTGGTCACAAAAGTTGCATAGTGGACCATTAGTCTTCCTGGAATAAAAGCCTTCGTTACAGCACTGCACACCGGATGCTCCACATAGGCATTTGTATCATTACTCATGTACGGCCTCATTGCAGACGTCATTCCAGTTTCTCCTCCAATTCGGAGCCATGCTTGTTCTGTAACCGTTGGTCTTCTTCCTCCACCACTGTCGATCACTGCAATGTTGTCATTTTGTTGAACCTCTCTATATCGATGTATATGGGTAATTGTTGGGTTTCTTGATGCTCTTCGCGGTCTTCTTTCTTGGTGTATTTTCCTGTTTCCTGTTCTTCGATCCCGTCGTTCCTCATTCGATTCACTTTCATCGTCCAAGTCGGGCGCCGTTCTTGCAACAAGATCGGGTACATCTTCTCCATCACAATCCTCATTTTCCTCATTTTCACTTTCATCGGGTTTTATTTCCATCTTGTTTCTTCGTGTTGTGTAAAAATAGGAGGATGCATTTCTTCTTGGTGTAGAATTCGCTGCATTCTGCATTTCCTGCTCCGCACCATCGTCCCCCCCAGAATGTAGATGAAATCGTACTGTTTTGAGAGCAGTGGAACCGGGAGGGAATAATTCAGTTTCATCAATCGTTCCGATGCTATCCTGGTCACTATCAACATCCGGAGTTTGGGACTCAGTGTTTTCTGCTGATGTGGGCGGCGAAGCCGGTGCGTTGGGTGCCATCACACGACGGACACGACGTTGACGACTGGATTTGGGAATAAAATGATTCAGTCCATCATCTTGTGGAGGCCCAACAATAACCCCCTCTGGAGTGGGAGGTGGAGTATCACTGTGGCGGATAGCTTGGTTGTATTTGAGGACCCAATCACGATACAGTTGAGAAAGCTCTTGCCATGTGTCGGGAGGGATTCTGATGATACCTTTGAGGTTGGGGTGAATAGTCCCTGTAAGAGTACCAGTGCCATAGGAGCCCGTACGTTGTCGTTTGTTAGGACCATCAGGGGTGCGGCGGACTCGTTTGTGGCCCCCTCTGTTGCTATCAAATGCAGTGCGAGCAAGTTCTTCATCATGGATGCGAAGCTTAATGATCATTTCCTCTAGGGTCCTGTCGGTTTTGTGTTCCAGCAACTCTTCTTTGAATCTCTCCAGGTTGGGGTCCCGAATATTTCGAGCAAAAATGCTTTTTGCATCCCATTCAGTCATGTGGTATGGTGGAATTTTTCGAAGTTTATGATAGGTCAATTCAAACGTGTTGATATATTCAGAAATATTACCATTGGGATGTAACAGATTGTATCGTAGTCGAAGCTTCAGTGTCTCAGCATAAGATTCGCGCCGGTTGTCAGAATCATACCATCCCAATAGTTCTTGCCATGCCGCATGACCATCGAATGTATCTTCATGCTTGATGATTTTTGAATGAGCACTACCACCACTGCACGCCGACAACAATGTTCCCCAAAGTGCCTTGTTTTTGCTCGGTGCATTCCGGGCCGCCTCTGCATCATTCATAATCTCCTCATGTCCTGTGGCCGCAAACGTAGCTATCGCATCGGATTTCCACTTTGTCCAGTTTTCCTGTTGGCCATCAAAGTCATGAATTGGTTTTGCCTTGAGTAGCTGCTGTCCTGTTGCTTTTTCTTTGGCCGACCTAACTTCTTGTCTAAGCGCTTCCATCTCATCGTCCTTGTTGCGTGATTCTTGAATTGTTTGTCTCAGAGCATTCATCTCCGCTTCATATCTTCTTTCTTTTTCTCATCCTCGTGCTCTTGCAGCTCTCATCTCTTCCTTGAGGACATTGATTTCTTCCATTTGACGTTTAGCTTCTGCTGCTTGTCTTCGGAGGTTAACCAGTTCTGCATTTCTGCGTCTGCCAGATCTTGAGCCACTATCATCCTCATCACTTTCTGATGATGAGGAAGATGATGAAGATGAAGACGGCGACGCTGATGATAATTCTTGATTGTAGTTGACCCGTCTTGAACGTCGTTGTCGTTGGCGTCGGGTCGAAGAGCTGTTTGTTGTCGATGAAATCTGGTTATCCTCGTCCTCGGATGTATTCTGTGATACATCTTCATTTTGTCTCCACCAATCGTTGTTTCGCATAATATAGAAGGCCGGGTAAGTGACTGCACCCAGGGTTTGAAAGAATCTGTTAGTAAAGGTTGGCATGTTGTCGTGTATTTTCTTTTCGGTTGTTACGTATTTTTTGTTTTTGTTTCTTGTTATATATTTTTTATTTTTATGTTGATATTCTTCTTTGTTGTTCTAGCCAAGTCTCAGTAGTATTCAATGGCTTGCGTCCGAGATAATCACTTATTTCGATAGTTTCGTACCAGTGTATTAGATTTGATTCAATGGTACAGGTGAGTATGGATTTTACCAAAGTTCGCGATCGATAAATTCTAATCGTCGATTTTTGTTAGTAGGAAATTTCTCGTAGGAAACTTGTAGGGATACTTCCGGAGTGGATTGTAACTTGTAGGTATGTTTGTTATATAGACTTCGTATGAAGCTGCGACTGTTAATCAACAACTGTAATTCCGGATTATGAGTTAATTAATCTATTTTCTGTTTTTCAAATACTTAATCGGATTTCACATGCAATCCCGTGTTAAGCAATCCTCCATCACGAGACTGCACGTGTATTCTCGTGTTGTAGATTAACTACCGTTTCACCGGTAAATTCGTCTGAGAAACATGTCTCATTTGTTTGTTTCTAACATAATTGGGCTTCGCGTATCCATTTTGTATGTCATTGATATTTCCCATATTTCATTGATATTCACATGTATATCATTGACATACTTAGTATTGGATCCTATGCCTCTAGATTTTCGCGTACCACTTTCTGGTGACACTTTGCTGTGTCCGATTCTTTTATCAATGATCAATTCCTTTGGTCGTGAGTCATTCTTTTGTTTTCTGTGATCGACTTCCTACATTGCCTATATTGCCTTGTTGGTCTTTATATGCCCGATATATGCCCGAGTGTCGATCCATCAATAATCTCGTCTCACCATTGCATTCATTGTATTCGTAAGACCATACGTTGTTCGTTTCACCGCGCATCTCATTCATGTATGTGTGCGCGCGTCAGTCTGTTTTCTTATTCGTTCATATTTAACCGCACGTAACGGTTATATCTTGTTTTTACTTAACAACACGATTTGCCGGTTGTTAAATCCTGCTATAAAATGGTTCTTGAAGGTCTGTATGGCCCGTTCCGCATGGTTGAGCCGATGGTCGCCGGGTGATGCTAGTTGGTAATCCAGGTTGTTCCTTGTGATGTACGCGATTAGTTTCTTGGAAGTCTAGTTGTCCATTTGTACTATTTTCGCGTTCACGTTGTCCTCTTTCATTCGTGCGTAACACGCCGTGAATCCCTGTAGGAGGTCCTCGCTCTTGCGTGACTGGATGGGTTCCACGTCAATGTAGTTGGAATCGTAGTCGTACATGAGGAATACGTACTGGTGTCCACGGCGTGATGTGACTGGGTATGTCCCCGGTAGGTCCCACGCGATGAGTTCCTTGGGTTCATCTTTGGTTCGTGGCTCTGCGTGGTTGGCTGGTTGCATTTCATTCGTGGATACTATGTCTACGCAGACGTTATGTATCTTCGTTTGGTCGACGCGGGGCGGTTCTGTGTCGGTCGTCAGCTTGTTCTTTGGCTTCTTCTTTGGCTTCTTGTGTGTGCTTTGGATGCCTTGTCGCACCATCTGTAGGTGACCCATAGTCGTTTCTTCTGTGAGTGGGAGGTGTCGGTTGACACGTTGTGCTGTGAGACCCGGCCACGTGGCAAATGAGCCGCGCTCTATGGCGCGGATCCATGTGTCTTTAGTGGGGTACCCAGCTGCTGCGTGGTAGAATCGTATTAGCTTGGGGATGGCTTGAATCTGGTATGCTCCTGCCCCCGTGTGTATTGGATATTCGGTTTCGTTGTTGTTTTGGGTTGCGCTGGTTGCGCTGTGTTCGTTTTCGGTTTGCGGGGATTCGTTTTGTTTGTTTTGTTTCGCGGGGGGCCAGTCACCCTTGGAGATTGAGCCGTCTCCTGTTTGGTGGGGTGATGGGGGTTCTGTTTGGCAGGCTGATGGAGGGGAACCATGTATAGATTCTGTAGTGGGTCACGTTGACCTGTGAGTATGATTTGATTGGAGGGGCCATAAACAGCCACGTCGTCCTTAGAGAAGGCCACTTCGCACCCGTTGTTGCAGAGTTTGGGCACCAAGACCAATGGAAGCTCCACTTCATCAAATTTGTGACAGCTGCGGGCCCCGATGGGGAGTTGGGGTAGATCCAATTGGTCGGTTGCGGTGGACAGCATAGTGCTACCATTAGCACAACCCACGGTCAGCGCCCCCGGAGTGTCTTGATGCGCCCCCCCGTGGTACGTTGATGGGACAAAATGGTCTGTTGCCGCAGAATCCAGGGCCCCATATCCGGGTGGGGCCCTGATATGGAACGCAACGTCTTGTGCGAAGGTCACAGATCGTGGTGGCCGAGGTAGTTTATCCCTCGAGGGACCAGCACGTAGGATACTGAGTAATTGTGAATCATGATAACTAGATTTATGTATACTACTACTGTGGTCCCTCCCACACCGTCAGGAACGGGGGGGGGGGGCCTCGAACACCCCACGCCCGTCGCCATTGGGGTTGGGTCCATTCCACTTCATCCACCTGTCGTTGTTTCTAGTGGACCCGCCCATCTGGTTGTCGTAGGAGGCTCCTTCCTGGTGGGCGGCCTTGTTCCTCCTGTGGAAGCATTCTCGCTTGGTATGTGAGAGGTTGACACCGCACGAGTGGCAGTAATATTTGTATTGTTTCCACTCGTGGTCCAGCGGGCGTCCTGACGCCTGTCTGGGGCGACCGGCGTCCGTTGCCTTAAGTCGATTGACGTCTGCTTGTAGGGAGGCCATGGCTGTTTCCCACTGGTGTGACATTGTCATTGTAGATGCCGCCGTCGCTGTTGATGCTGTAGTCTCGGACACCCGCGAATAGATCTCTCGGCACACGTTGGCCAGCTCAAGTTGTTGCGTCTCAAGGTCAGTGAAACGCCGGTCATTGTGGATGTCCACCATGTTGGCCGACGCAGTCTTGTTGTGGTATGCGCTGTACAACTCCTTCAGCCGTTGGCCCCAGAACTTTTTGTAGTGGATGAACTCGTCGCCTTTGGCTATGGTTGTTCTGTGTTGCTTCCAGTCTTCATTAACCCTGTGGAGGGTAATTGGGTCATGCTTGCTGCGCATGAAGGCGTCCCGGGCATAATCGATCATTTGTGCTGAGGACACTTCTGCAGTTTCCGGGAGTAGATTGATCTGCCATTGATACTTCGTCAATTGTCTGAAGTACTCCTTGGGACCAATAGGGCTCGGTGTATACGATAGGTCGTTCATTTTCTTTGAGAGCTCGTGGGTAAGCCAGTGCTGGGCATCTGTTGTACAGAGGTCAGCCTCCATGGTCTGGAATGCCGCTAGTACGGTTGTTCCCCTGGGGAATGCTTCGGAGCCCGGGTCTTTCAAGTCATCCAGCATGGTGGGGAACTTCTTGTCTGTGATGAGTATTGCCTCTCTATCATATTTGTTCCATTCCACGTACAGTGCTCGCCTGTGTTTCCAAAGTTTATACGTGTCTGAGGTGAGCTCTATCGAACTATCGAGTTCACGCGGCTCTGTCGGTGCTGTTGGATATTGGGCACTGGCGTCTCTCGCCTTGTATTGTCCCTCACTCTCCAAAAGGAATGCATACCCACTTCCTTGTATGTATTTGATGGATACCACTTCGGCCAGTGCGTTGGCTAGGGTCTTTTTGAACTCATACACGTCCACGCTTGTGGGCACCGAGATAGGCTTCAGTTGGGTCTCATCCAGATGGTCCTTGACCCCGGTGTAATCCTTCTTCTTGACCATCTTGTCGTCGTCGCTACTGTCTTCGTCGCTACTGTCGACTGGTTTGGTGTAGTTGTACAGTAGTTTGTTCTGTTGCTGTAACTGTTCCTGTCTTTCTCCGGTATACTCGAGTATGTCTCGATTGTAGAGTTCAAGTTCCTCTAGTTGGTCCCTGAGTTCCCTAAGTTCGCGTGTGCCGGTTACGTGGGATGTGTCTAGGCTGGTGTCCGGGGTAATTCCCCTGGTTGCAGGTTCTGTATTGTTTTCTTCAGATTGTGTTCCTGTTGGCATTGGGTAGTGTAATCTTATCGATAACTAATAAGACCAAAGTCGTAAAATGTTATTCAGTTATGTTATTACTTTTCGTATTTACTTTATTTTGTTCTTTTTACAGTGTTGGAAAGAGTTAATGATAAGATTATGATTGGATTGTTTCTGGACCATATTGTTCCTTCATTTACTAATTTGTCTTTCCTTTGTGTGGGGATACTTGTATCATGAGCTCGATCCTCATATCGTGTACCTCTACTCAGCGCTTTAAGTATCTCATGATACTCATGTGCGCTTAAGTATAATTTACTTATTGTACTCACGTCTCACTTTTAGTTATTGCGCTCAGCTTGGAGTCGTACGTCTCAACTCATATCACGTATACGTATTACGTATACGTTATACGTATTACGTATACGTAGAACGTAATACGTATTAACGTAATACGTAAATTGTACGCTTTCTTATTACGTATCACGTATTTCGTGCGTACGTAAATTTACGCTTGATTCAGTATTCCAATATGGTGGTGGAATCAGCAATGTCAGTTGAATTGTTGAATCGGGATAGTAAACCGGTGTCGTTGATCAAATCCTGGCCCATGATCGGAACAGAAGACTTGCAAGCTACCACTGTCGCAAAAACAAGAAATGCCCCTACGAGGGGCCCGGAGGGGTAACAGGGAAGTTGATGACGTAGTGTGGTATACACCCCCTGAGCCAGAATGGATGATGTCTGTCAGAATGGAGGAGATAATGCCAAGTATGAGAGCAAAGATGTGTCGCATCGATTTGCACAGATACAAATTGGAAAAGGCACGGCCGTAGAAAAAGTGCGTCGTAACAGTAATAAAACAAACGCAATCGATCTTACGATCGATTGATTTAGTGAGTAGAACAACTGTTGTTACAGTTCAATCGTCCTCGTCGATCGAATCGACAGGTTAATTACTCGTCGTCATTGTGTAATTTTAGCATACAAAAAACACATGTAATCTTAAGACACAAAACACACGCAAAACCATCTTCGATCGGTCTTTTGTTTTATTGTATTGTCGTGTAATTCACCGTGATATTCTCATTGAAATATCACATGTGAATGTACCTTATCATGTAGAATTAGTACTAGGTTGTACATAGATTTTAGGGCATGATAGTGTTTTAGAGTTGTTAATTCTTCGAAGAGTGAGCTGAGAGGAAAATCCCGCTAAAAGGCAATCCACATAAAAGCGCCGATGATTATTCATTGATAAATAACCTTACGAATAAGGTTACTTGCCCTTATGACTTTTCGTGCAATACGCCCGCTTAGTACGTACGAATACGCGTTACACGGTGGATTCTTTTCAGTCCCCTTCAGTCGTAAATCCAATCGTTAAGCGTTTGGATCTTTTGACTTAATCTATTCATCGTGAGTCATTTTCGTATGTTGAATACCAAATTGTATCCAGTCTACCATCAGAGGCCCTATCAAAAGAAAATGGGGAGGCATTTTGCCATTCATTCTGGCTTGTATCATGGCGTTTTGCCCTGATCCTTGCCGGTTTGATATATTGTATTCATGGATTAAGTTATCCATCCTCGAAGTGCTCATTGCAGATCGATTCGTTTCCATAATCGAACTTGGTACAATCAACTTGTTACTTCGATCGAACGATCGATCGAACATTCCATCGAATGATTGATTCTATCCCTACCACATGCACCGAGAACAATGTTCCCTGAAAACAGCGCCACTCATTAGCTTTGTAAACAAATCAGCAATATTTGTTGAACCTGGTTCCTTTGCAACCCTGATAATTCCTGCTGCAATAGATTCACGTGCTTTGTGGTACGGAATGCTGTTGTGCTTCTTCTTACATGGGCTTTCAGGTCGTGTAACATTCGTGACAACAGAATCATTATCACAATACACATTTGTGCTTCCATCAATTGGGACACCCATCATTCTCAACTTGTACCTTAGACCTTCAACCAATTCGATTGCAATTTTCAATGCAATGATTTCAGATCCAAAAGTTGACGTTTCAACTGTTGTTTGTCTTTTGGAAAACCAAATGATCGGTGCATTATTAATGAAGATAATAACACCAGTATGAAATCTTCTTGTTGCCTTGCATCCGGCATGATCGGCATCAACAAAACAACTCATTGTCACGTGTTTTCCCAAAGCTTCCGGCATATCCGCTGGTAAGACCTCAGCAGCACCAGGGTAAAATTCAGACCAGTCACATTTTTGAAATTTACTCTCATCGACGCTTGGTACAGTATCGTCAAAAACCAATTTTCGACCTGTTGTACTTTTTCAAATATGCAAATATATGAAACAACTGATTCAAGTGCCCAATCCTTGCTTGTGCCAGATACCTTGACATCAGCGAGACTGGCATTACAATGTCTAGCCTTCCTAATTCACAAATCCACCTGAGGACTCCAATCAAATCTTGATAGTAATTTTGCAATTCAGGATTCAATTCTTCTGATATATCAATTTCCGGTCGATAATCATGTGACAGTGGACTGGACGCTGATTTTGGTAGATACTTGTAGCCATATTTTTCAGTTCCTAACTCTTGTTCGACTGCTGCAACAGCTTTCGCCGTATACTTAGTGCTTGATAATGACCATCTTGGCTTTGAATCACCTTCAAAGTAGAACTTTCCAATATCTGCTCCCAAATACAGAGTTGGCTCTTCAATCGTATCATCCTTCAATTTGAACTTTCGTTCAATGTTTTCAAGCTGGAACTTTGGATCCTCACCAGAACATAAGATGTCGTCTACATAGGCAATGAGAATTGCCCAGTATCTGGATCCATCTTTCCTGGTTTCAATTCGTAAGTGCACATCCGGATCTGCTTTGCATGGTGAATATCCAAGATCTCTCAAATGCTGTGTGAGATATGACCTGAAAGATGCACCTGCCACCAGCAGGCCATACAATGCGCGGACTATCTTGCAAGGCCTTCCTGCAAGATGTGGTGGAAAACCATCTTCAGCTCTCGCTTTTAGAAAGTATTTCTCTTTAATCGGGGCTGTCAAATATGCATTTTGAATATCTGCTGAGAGAACCTTCAAATCATTCAGCGCTGCCAGAAGGAAGAATATCCTCACTGAATCCCGACTGGGAACCGATGAGTAGGTATTTTCTTTTGCCACTGCAGGAACTTTATGACCGTCCCCTACTAACCTAGCCTTCCTCGTTAGGGATCCAAGCTTGATGTCAAAAATCATGTGGGTTGTTATTTCCTTGTGACCGACTGGAATAACATCATCATCGGAAAATTCGAACGCTGCCATATTGTTGGTCATTTCTTTGTGAATTGCTCTTTCCCAGTGATCAGTGCCTGTCTTCTTATCAATAGCCAGCGCTTGTTTGATTGAATGTGGCAATTCAACGCCATACTTGTGAGTCTTCAACCAATACTTGGCTGTTTTGGCTGCCTTAAGGATCCGTTCCTTTCTTCTCAAAATTTTGTGCACCCACCATCTGAATGCTGGTGATTTTTCAAGATTATTGTTGACCGCATACTCAGCTAATTGCACTGGAAATGATTCTTTCACATCGCTTAGCTTACACCATGATTCGGTGCCATCTTTCCAACTGGCGAGAATCCTCCAACCCCTAGTTGTCGGCTTATGGGTTTTCCTGCCATTTTTTGCTATGGTCGTGGCTTCATCATCAGTTAGTGCAGTGTTGTCGCATTCATGATCAATGATTTCATCTAGTAGAGTGAACATCCTTCCGTCATCATCAACAGAACTGTACAAACTCTCTGCAACAATATTTGCCGTGTATTCCTCTATGGTGCCATCAGGTAGTTGCAATTTGAACAGCCTCGTGTCTAGTATGGGATTCTCATTTCTGAGTCCTATCGGTCTGTTTTGCAAGTCACGCACTCTATCCTTGACAACACACCTGAGTCTCTCATCATTTCTTTCAATGATCACTTCATTGCCCAGATATTCATCTGGTTCATCAATATCTTCTACTGACGCTTCTGGTTCAGCCATTTCAAGTTTCAGATCAGGTGATTCCACTGGTTGGTCCTCAAATAGCTCCATTTGAGGCTCCGGGTAGTTCTCCTGGAAGAAGGACGCGCTATCTTTCACTTCATCACCAATCTTGGATTCAATTGATTTGTCGATTGCTTCCATTCTTCTGAGGATATCTCTATCCCTCCATTCGAATTCTTTGACAGGCCTTATTGAATTTGTAGATATTGGTATTGCTGATTCGGTCAGGAGCCAAAAACAATCACCCCCACCTACCTTATTGCCACAAGGACCCAACCATCGTCCCAACCTTTCAACGCCTCGAGTAGAAGAATCACCTTTATCATAATAAAACACAAAATCATACCATTCTGATGAAGTGTATAGTGTGATATCGGGCCTATAGCCATGGACCAATTCAAATGGAGTTTGCCCCATTGAAGAAGGGTTGCTTGATGCTGTTCTCTGCCTTATGTTTTCACATAATTCACCACAAAATGACCATAATTGCCTCGGTGATTTCTTCTTCGCTGACTTGGTTATGATTGCACTTCCAAGGTGTCCAATCGCTTGTTCTGCTCGATTTTGAAATGGGCAATGAGGTTGTATGAATGTCTGATGAATATGGTTGCGCTTTACAATTGAATTCCAGTGTGTCTTGTAAGTTTTTGGTGATCCTTGTTCGGGAGCACCGTCCGAAATCAAATGCTCTGGGATTCCAATTTCATGAATGAATGTTTTCAATCCTTGATGCGCTTGTGATTTATCCTGTATTGGTATAAATACTTCAAACCCATTTCCATTTGTGAAGATCTGGGCGCATTTTTCCTGTCTCATAATACTGGTAGTCCTAGCATGCCATGTATCAGTGTACCAGGTTCCTTGTGCGATTCTCTTGTTCCTGAAGCGCTGTGTAGGCAGCCTCTTTATTAAATTTCTTTCATGTCCAGCATAACCGTATGTAACACTGGTACAGTGGCATCTCATTCTTTACCCACACGTGTCCAGCTTGCTTGTACGCGAATCATAATGTTTAACCTTATGGCCCAAATGGCTCAATCTGTGAGCCAAACTATCTCATTTTGGTGACCAAATGGCTCGATCTTGCGAGCCGGGTATCTCATTATTTACCATATGGCTCAGTCTTGCGAGCCAAGTATCTCATTATTGACCAAATGGCTCAATCTTGCGAGCCAAAATGATCGTCACTCGTACGATCGAAATTATCGATACTTAGAGATCAAAGAGAGAACACACGGCAGGAACTAGCATATGCTAGTCATCTCGTTAAGTGTTCTGTTTTCAAGAAAAGACAGCAGAGGTTCGATCTTTATGCTCACTAACTTGTTTTGTTTTGTCTGCTGCACAAAATACGTGTTGTATTAGCGGCAACACGATATTCACCATAACACGGTAATTTACCGTACAAAATACTCGTCGGTAATTTACCGTACAAAATACTCGTAATTTCACCGTGCTGTATTAGCGACAGCACGCTTTAAAGCGCTATCTTGCTCCCCAGCAAGCTAAAGTGCATACTTTTAGATTATTTGATTATTCAACCTTAAACCTTGCACCGGACGCCTCCTTGCGTCCCATTTGTAGAACTACAAGCCTAAGATCTAACTGATTGCGTCGATTGGTCGATAGTCAGAATAGATCTGATTGGATTCGCTTCCAGTCGTAGTGGATATCAGAGAAATATTAGAACACAACAGACCGGCACCTCAACCGGCCTGCGGCTAAAGCTCCTGTTGCTCTTCTTTGCCTTTGGATTGAATCAGCTCAACAGCCAGTTTCAGAAGGAAATTAACAGATTAACAGTCGCAAGCTTGTTGAAGCTTGCAAAAGAAGAGGGAGCACCCGTCGACGACAATCCGACAGCAGATCATCAATTGACTCGACTACGGACGACGATTGATCGTTCTCTGATCCGATTACAGCATAACAAAGAACAAACGGACAAGCCATTCGCCTTTGATAGAAGCCCATTGCATTGGACACGCCAATAGCAATCTATCGCCATCGACCTACGATTACACGACAACAATGCCTACCATTCCGATTGCTGGGAGAACAAGAAGCAGGTCGACAGGACAAAGCAGATCGACAGGACGATTCCAAACACTCCAACCTGGGAGCACGGCAACCACACCTCGGCTACCCACAGCAGACATGGCACCCAATCAACAGGATAATCCAAGCCAAGAGGAGGAAGAGGACACATCTATCGCTGACCTCTTCCCATCGTTTGACCGACCACTAGCCAACTTCTTGCATGAAATATTTGACATACCAAAGGAACGAAATGACGCCCTGTGCGAGGCTCTCATTGCTGGAAGGCTCAAGACATGGCTAGCCTTCTTGTACATCGAGAACATTGGCGATCTAGCTTTCCTCGAAGGGGGCGTAAGAACACCAATTTATCGACATGTACAGATGTCCATACAGCAAGTCATCGACTTCGGGCAACATCTCACAGCACAAGGACTAGACTCAGAGGATAGAACCCATTATACCAAAGACGCCTTTCAGAGCTATTGTTTTAGTGCTGTCAGAGCCAGAAGAGCATCTGGAACGGATATTGAAGTCATCAGCACGCGCAATAGCGCCGGCACACCTCGACGACAACAGGAAAGATCCTCCAAGCCCATTGAACAGCTTAGATATGAATCCTGGACCAAGAAATCAAGGGATGAAACCACCTTTCCAACTCTGCAAAATGATGCAAGGTTTGAGAGATGGCTTGTCAAATTCAAAGCAAAGCTGGAAACATCTGACATAGATACTCATACATTCCTCGATCCAAACTGGCCTGATATACCACTCGTCGGGTATGAAAAAGCTCTTCATGACAAGCAATGTGCTTTCTTCTGGACTCTCGTCCTACATGCCCTCCAGAGTGATCTTTCCTACTCCTGCGTGCTCAGCCATACCTCCTCAAGGGATGGCAGACAAGCCTTCTTTGACTTTGTGTCATTGCATGACAGATCCAAATCCAAAGTATATGACACCTCCATTGTGATGCAACAACTATTGGACATTGATTTAAGGACATGGAAAGATACCAAGGTCAAGTTCATCACCCAGTGGTTTGCCCAGTTGGAACATCTCAACACACTACGCGATCCACAGAGGCCACTTGATTTTGATACTGTCAAAACGCACCTTTGCAAGGCCTGTAGTAGCAGCTTCCAGCTCAGTGAACAGTTCTACAAAGTTGATGATCCCCCTGCAGCACAGGACTTGATTAAGTTTAGACAGCATGAAGCCGTTGCTATCAGTGAATTGAAAAATACCCTCCTCCTTGAAGCAACCAGGCTGGATTCCCAAGCATCACTGTCCCAGCCTCGCAGTCGGACGTCTGTTAAGGCCAACACCCATGATTTCTCTTCTGTGACGCAGTCCACATACTCTGGCATAACTGATGACGCGGCATCATATTTACCTCCTATTGATTTTGATGGTGACTATCAGGACTACGCTGTTTACAAGGCTGGCAGAACCCCAGATCCAACCACAAGGTTACCTTCTGCCGTTTGGAAAACTCTCTCCAAACAAGGTATGAAACATTGGCTTGGCTTCACAGCTGATGACAAGAAGCGCCTAGTTGCTTGCCTTCGATCTGAGCTCCTTGATGCTGCACTGCCACCGGACCCCAATTCTAGCAAGCCAATCACGCGCCGAGCTTATGAACACCTTACTGATGAACAGGTCCCTTCATCACCTGATGATGAGCAAGTCCTCTCACCTGATGAAGAAAGCTCCGCCAGATCCGCCTTTCATGCATCCCTTGGTGTATACAAGACATCTTCTCACGAAGATACCAGGCCCCTCAAGTCTTCTGTTTCTCCTGCACATCCAGCCCGATTCCTTGCAGACAATCCTAACATCCTTTACATGAAAGAAGGCAATGTTTATGTCCCTGTCGGTCAGTCTTCCATGTCTGTGAAATTCCACCATTGGGCATCGCCGGACTGTGAATCTCATGTTTCACCGTCACAACCCATTGCCACATATCACTCCAGCAAAACTAATGTCTCCACACCCGGTTATGCTATGGTTGACAGAGGCGCAAATGGATGTATCATAGGACATGATGCATGTCTCATCTCCAAGGATATTCCACCAAGGTATGTCAATGTGACTGGTATCAACAATCATCAAATCCAGAACATTCCTATTGCTACATGTGGCGCGTACTCTGTTTCCAACAGGGGTCCTGTCATCATCATCTTTCATGAGTGTGCCTACACTGGACAACACCCATCCATCCTGTCTTCTCCTCAGATGGAAGCATACTTCTCGATTGTAGATGACACCTCTTATAAGACAGGCGGCACCCAAGTCATCACCACCACCGATGGTTATGTCTTTCCACTCAGTATATGCCATGGATTGCCTTATCTTGCCATGCGCAAGTATACCAGTGAAGAATTTGCTCATCTTCCTCATGTTGTCATGACAAGTGATCAGCATTGGAACCCATCTACACTAGATCGCGCATATACCCCCCAGGATGATACCTTCATTCAGAAATACCGGCCTCTTGCCACATCACTCCCATATAAAGATTATGATGAATTTGGCTCCCTCAGAGATATCAACATGGGTTTGTCTCCTGAGATTGCATCGTTCCTGTCCAACAGCTCCACTCCCGCCCTCCAGGCATTGGATGCTTCTGATACCTCGTTTTGGCTCAGTCCCACTGATTACATCCATCAAGACATCCTTAGTCGGTGCTCTAATCAGTCTCCTTCCACCTCCATCACTGCCGCAGCCCATGTTCAATTGCCCACTGATATCGACTACAGGTCACTGAAACCCTTCTTTGGATGGATCTCCCTTGACCGTATCAAGGCCACCTTCAACAATTCCACACAGTATGGCTCACTGTCACTTAGTCCCGATGGTAACATCTTCAAACGATTCCAATCCCCACAGCCTGCCATGAATGTCAGGCCTTTCAATGACGATGTCCTCTCTGATGTTGTATATTCCGATACCCCTCCTGTCAATGGTGGCTCTAAGATTGCTCAAGTTTTCTTTGGCCGGAAATCTCATATCATTCATGTTGAAGAAATGCGAACTACTGCTGATTTTCTCCCTTGTCTCCAAAATTTTGTCCGGCAATGGGGTCGCCCACTCAGACTGCTCTGCGATCATGGGTCCTACCAGTCCAGCAAGTCTGTCCTTGACTACCTCAAGATGATGTGGATTGGTTTATGGCAAAGTGAACCATACCATCAACACCAAAATCTCTTCGAACGCCGGTACCAGACCTTCAAGCGCATTGTCAATAGAATCATGGATTGCACAGGAACTCCACCACACCTATGGCTTTTGTGTATGACATACGTTGGTCGTCTCATGAATCATTTGTCTGATCCTACTCTCTCTGACAAACAGCCTTTCTATATTGCCACCGGTATCATTGGTGACATCAGCCCATACCTCAGTTTCTTTTGGTTTGAGCCTGTATACTACAAGACTCCTGACACACAGTTTGGCTCTCAGACCACTGAATGCCTTGGACATTTTGTTGGCATTGCTGAGCATGTTGGCAATAGTTTATGTTTCACCATCTGGGATCCCATCACCAATAAACTCCTTGATCGCTCTGGTGTACGCACTGCTTTAACTCCCGAGCATCGCAACAAGCGCGCCGGCTTGTTCACTGATGATGGCTTTCTCGCATGGCGCAAGGCCAAAGATGCTTCCCTCACTCCTAAGTCTTCTGGTGATAGTCCCTCCTTTCGACATCCTTCACCACCCATTTCGGTACCAGCATCACCTCCTCTGCGCATCCCAAAGCCCTCCTTGCCTACATTCCTTTATTCCAAGGTTCCTAATACACGCAGCTATGTACCTTCTCCACTCCCTAACAACTATGGGGAGATTCTTGATGGTCCTCCAACCCCTCACATCTTCAGCAAAACCCCTGCCGGCGTACCTGTTACTGAAGATGATTTTGGTCCCCCTGAGCTAGCATATTTTGATGTCAGTGACGCCACACCTCCACCTATCAATCCTGCTACCCCATCTGTTGGCCCATCTAAAGTAGTTGTTACTGATGAAGAAGGCAACGCCCAATTTGACGATGATGGCACACCCATCACCATCCCTGCTATCCCTGTTGCCGACTTGCAAGGTCGCTCTTTTCTTATGGCCCTCCCTGATGGCACACAGAAAAGAATGACAGTTGTTGACATTGAAAACAGTCTTGAGCAAAACAAAGACTTCATCAAGTTCAAATGCAAGCATACCGATGATGAACTTGAAGATATCATAGCCTACAATGACGTCATGAATTACATCCACAGGGATGTAACTCAAGAAGATGGCAAACTTTGGTCTTTCCGACGCATACTTGGTCATCAAGGTCCCCTTGACAACAAGCACCCCCAATACAAAGGTTCCAAATACAACCTATGGATTGAGTGGGAAAACATGGAGCGCACCTATGAACCTCTCTCCAATGTAGCTGCAGACGACCCTGTTACTGTAGCCAAATATGCAAAGGACAACAACATGCTTGATCAACCTGGTTGGAAACATCTCAAACGCATTGTTTCCCTTGCCCGAAGAACCAAGAAGCTAGACAGGCTAATCCACCAAGCCAAACTTTGCTCCTTTCGAACTGCTCCACAGTACCAGTATGGATTCAAGGTACCTCGCAATCATGAAGAAGCCATCCAGTTTGACACAGCCAATGGCAATACCAAATGGCAGGATGCCATAGCGCTGGAAATGTCGCAGCTTCAAGAATATGACACCTTTATTGACAAAGGTATCTACAAGGCTAGCAATATACCCATTGGTTTCCAACAGATCAAGGTCCACATGATTTATGCGGTCAAGCATGATGGTCGACACAAAGCCCGGCTAGTTGCAAATGGCAATCTCACTGAAACTCCTGTCCACAGTGTATATGCAGGAGTTGTATCTCTTCGGGGCCTGCGCATGTGCCTATTCCTTGCTGAACTGAATAGTTTAGAAGCATGGGGAACCGACATTGGGAATGCATACCTAGAAGCTGTTACCTGTGAGAAAGTATGCATCAAGGCTGGCGCTGAATTTGGATCACTAGAAGGCCACCTCCTATTGATTTACAAGGCCCTATATGGCCTTCGATCATCTGGCAAGTGTTTTGGTGATCTACTTGCTGCCTGCCTCGTTGAACTGGGTTTTGAAAGATCCAAGGCAGAGCCCGAAATCTTTATCAAGCCTGGCAACAACAAACATGGGGAGTCAGTATACGAGCTCATATGCACATATGTTGATGACCTCTGCTTATGTATGGCCAATCCTGAAGCCTTTCTGGTAATCCTACAGTCTGAACCTTATAATTTCAAATTAAAGGGTTCTGGGCCAATGAACTTTCATTTGGGATGTGGATTCGAAAGAGATGAACATGGTGTGCTCTGCATGAACCCCATCAAGTTCATCGAGAAAATGGAGGCCTCGTATGTACAAATGTTTGGCTGCAAACCTACCACCAGATTCCATTCACCACTTGCTGAGAACGACCACCCAGAGCTAGACTCAACATCCTTCCTAAGCGATACTGATATCCAAAAGTATCAAAGCATGATTGGATCACTTCAATGGGTCATAGCTATTGGACGTTTTGACGTGCAGACTGCCGTTATGACATTGTCAAGCTTCCGAGTGCAACCCAGGGAAGGCCATCTCAACAGAGCCAAAAGAATCTATGGGTACATCTCCAAGTTTCGACACTTCAAAATCCGATTCAGAGTGGGCGTACCAGATTTTGTACTCACTGAAGGTACCAGTACAGACTGGTCCAATACAGTGTATGGGGAGCACTCTGAAGACCTACCAAGTGATGCTCCTAAACCCCTGGGTAAGGTAGTTGTGTTGTCTCACTTTTATGACGCAAACCTAATGCATGACATCCTAAGTGGCAAGGCTGTCACTGGCATCCTGCATTTTGCAAACAAGACCCCCATCATGTGGTTCTCCAAGAAGCAAGCAACATCTGAAACAGCCACCTTTGGCGCCGAATTTGTATCTGCTAGAACCTGCATCGAACAGATTGTTGATATTTGCCAGTCATTCAGATACCTTGGTACTAGAGTACATAACACGTCCTACACATGGGGAGACAATGAAAAGATGATCCAAACCTCTACATTCCCATATGCAAGGCTCCATAAGAGGCATCACATTCTTTCATATCACTATGTCAGAAGCATGATAGCTAGAGGCTTCATCCTCATGCAACATCTTGCGGGCAAAGATAATTGTGCTGATATCCTCACAAAGCATTGGGGACATTCAGTGGTGTATCCATTGCTCAAGCCCATCTTTCACTACTGTGGAAACACAGGTGATCTACTACAGGACGATTGCATCGGATCTTAGCGAAGGGTTTCTCATGGACACATGGGGAGTATTAAATTCCTTTCATGTCCAGCATAACCGTATGTAACACTGGTACAGTGGCATCTCATTCTTTACCCACACGCGTCCAGCTTGCTTGTACGCGAATCATAATGTTTAACCTTATGGCCCAAATGGCTCAATCTGTGAGCCAAACTATCTCATTTTGGTGACCAAATGGCTCGATCTTGCGAGCCGGGTATCTCATTATTTACCATATGGCTCAGTCTTGCGAGCCAAGTATCTCATTATTGACCAAATGGCTCAATCTTGCGAGCCAAAATGATCGTCACTCGTACGATCGAAATTATCGATACTTAGAGATCAAAGAGAGAACACACGGCAGGAACTAGCATATGCTAGTCATCTCGTTAAGTGTTCTGTTTTCAAGAAAAGACAGCAGAGGTTCGATCTTTATGCTCACTAACTTGTTTTGTTTTGTCTGCTGCACAAAATACGTGTTGTATTAGCGGCAACACGATATTCACCGTAACACGGTAATTTACCGTACAAAATACTCGTCGGTAATTTACCGTACAAAATACTCGTAATTTCACCGTGCTGTATTAGCGACAGCACGCTTTAAAGCGCTATCTTGCTCCCCAGCAAGCTAAAGTGCATACTTTTAGATTATTTGATTATTCAACCTTAAACCTTGCACCGGACGCCTCCTTGCGTTCCATTTGTAGAACTACAAGCCTAAGATCTAACTGATTGCGTCGATTGGTCGATAGTCAGAATAGATCTGATTGGATTCGCTTCCAGTCGTAGTGGATATCAGAGAAAT
This sequence comes from Pseudo-nitzschia multiseries, assembly GCA_037355745.1. Classification (NCBI taxonomy): domain Eukaryota; phylum Bacillariophyta; class Bacillariophyceae; order Bacillariales; family Bacillariaceae; genus Pseudo-nitzschia; species Pseudo-nitzschia multiseries. The sequence goes on along the minus strand of CM074787.1, from coordinate 9,374,052 downwards.
ATTAGAACACAACAGACCGGCACCTCAACCGGCCTGCGGCTAAAGCTCCTGTTGCTCTTCTTTGCCTTTGGATTGAATCAGCTCAACAGCCAGTTTCAGAAGGAAATTAACACTCTTCATCAATGGTAATTGCAAATTCCTGAGTGCCTTCTGGGTTGTGACCTTCAATGTCTGCTCAGCTTTCTTGAAACTAATATTCCAAGTTTTGGCTAGGCGTTCACAGTCAACTTTGTTTGGACCTTCAATTGTTATCACTGATGGCCCCCATTGATTTCGTCTATCAAGGGATCTCCTTTCAAGTGGGTTGTCAATTTCTTGCAAGCTAGGGGCTTGTTTTGATTCTTTTTCAGGAGCTTCCATGAATTTAAATTCTGTATCGTCAAACAAAAATTGGTCTACCCTTCGCGCTCTTGAAATATTCCTTACTGAAGAAATTCGATGAGCAATATTTCCATCTGTTGCAATTTGGCATTCAGTTAGCATTCTTCTTGTTGATACCTGATGTACTCTCATCAGTTTGCATTGCTGCATGACACTTGGATTCCTGTTCTCTAAGCTGGTCTTGGGGAGCATACCTGTAACATTACTTGTAGGTTCGGTTACAGTAGAGTTTGCATCTTCAGTCAACATTGCTTGAACACTCAAATGGTCCCCTGAAATGGGATCCCCATTGTCGATTGCTAACTCAGCCATCCTGAACTTCAATGAATGCGGGTCCCATGGGGTGTCATTCGTTGCAATCAAATGTTGACATTCATCAAGCTCCAATTGGTGGAGTTGTTAGTTGAACGTTTAACACTAACCCTAAGAGTTGACAACGTAACCTTGTAGACGGAGTTTATGTGGGGGGGTTTGGGGGGGGAAAATACGTAGAAATATTAAAAAAATCTGTTTTTAACAAGTAGACTTGGTACAAACGCTACGACTAAAAATCGTAAAAAACAGTACCCAAATAATTATTTACGGAAATGAGATGCTTCTTCTAAAAGCAATAGTAATTTCTAGTGGCGCGCGTTCATTTTTATGGTAGCAAACTCTCATTTTTTTGGTTGCAAGTAACCATAAAATTTAACCTGAATAAAGAAAAAATCATACGATCTATCTTAGATCAAGTTGACTTTGCCAGATGAGAGAGTTGGTGAGAAATACAATCGGACTTGTGAGAATTGGTAATAATGGAAATTAATGAACGGCATTGGTGATTTCGATGATCGGACTTCCCGTAAATTTTTTTTTGTCTTAGTGAGTTTTTCGGTGTGTTTTCAGGGTCTTTTGTCTTGTTCTTTTTTTGAAGGGACTTCAGTGTGCGGAGCACACATATGTTTATTTCCTGTAGACTTCTACATGGTTTTGGTACTGGGTATTAATTGTGGTATTTTTATCTTGTACACTCACCGTACGGTACGGTACGCTCGATCGAATTTTTTTGTCGTTGCCAGATGAGAGAGTTCGAATTTATTTTAAAATAGAACTCGCGGGAATGACGTCACTTGATTGGTAGTATATCGATTGGTAAGATCAGTATTGGAGTTGAATCATAGAATTGAATCATGGAATTGAATCACGGAATAGAATAATGGAGTTGAATCATAGAATTGAATCATGGAAATGAGTCAAAGAATTGAATAATAGAATGGAGTCGTAGAATGGAGTAACAGAATGGAATGATAAAAATTAATCATACAAATGAATTGTAGGTTTGAGTCAAAGAATGGAATCATAAACTTGAATCATAGACTTAAATCATTGAATTGAATCATTGACTGGAGTTAGAAAATTCAATCATAGACTTGAATTATAGAATTGAATCAAAAAATGGAATCATGGACTTGAATCAAGGAATTGAGTCACAGAAATGAATTGTAGATTTGAGTTATGGACTGGAATCATAGACTTGTATCATGGAACTGAATCATAGAAATGAATCACAGAATTGAATCTTAGAATTGAACCATGGAATTGAATCATAGACTTGAGTCAAAGAATTGAACCTTGAATTCTTGATGTGAATAATAGAAAGTAATCATTGAAATTAATCATTGAAATGTATTGTAGTTTTGAGTCAATCAAAGAATTGAATCATAAACTTGAATCATAGACTTAAATCATTGAATTGAATCATTGCCTGGAGTTAAAAAAATCAAATCATAGACTTGAACTATAGAATTGAATTATAGAATTGAATTATAGAATTGATTCAAAAAATGGAATCATGGACTTAAATCAAGGAATTGAGTCACAGAATTGAATTGTAGATTTGAGTAATGGACTGGAATCATAGACTTGTATCATGGAACTGAATCATAGAAATGAATCACAGAATTGAATCTTAGAATTGAACCATGGAATTGAATCATAGATTTGAGTCAAAGAATTGAACCTTGAATTCTTGATGTGAATAATAGAAAGTAATCATTGAAATTAATCATTGAAATGTATTGTAGTTTTGAGTCAATCAAAGAATTGAATCATAAACTTGAATCATAGACTTAAATCATTGAATTGAATCATTGCCTGGAGTTAAAAAATCAAATCATAGACTTGAACTATAGAATTGAATTATAGAATTGAATTATAGAATTGATTCAAAAAATGGAATCATGGACTTAAATCAAGGAATTGAGTCACAGAATTGAATTGTATATTTGAGTAATGGACTGGAATCATAGACTTGTATCATGGAAGTGGATCATAGAAATGGATCATAAAATTGAATCATAGAAGTGAATCATAGAAGTGAGTCATTGAATTGAATCATAGAATTGAATCATAGACTTGAATCATAGAATTTTATTTTGGTCAGTGCCTGGCAGGATTTGCACTGTCTTCAAATTTGGTAGGTTTTTTGGTTGATGACTGAGATATATTTTGGTGGGGGACTGGCAGGATTTGCACTGTCTTCAAATCTGGTGGGTTTTGGGGTTGATGACTGAGTTATAGTTTGGTCGGGGATTGGCATGGTTTGCACTGTCTTCAAATCTGGTGAATTTTTGGGTTGATCTGCGTTATAGTTTGGTCGGGGATTGGCAAGATTTGCACTGTCTTCAAACCTTGTGATTTTTTTGGTTGATGATTGAGTTCATTTTAGGTTGGGGATGGGAAGGATTTGTAGGTACTGTCTTTAAATCTGGTGGGTTTTTGGGTTGATGAATAAGTTATATTTTGGGCGGGGATTGGCAGGATTTGCACTGTGTTCAAATCTGGTTGGTTTTTGGGTTGATGACTGACTTAGATTTTGGTTGCGGATTGGCAAGATTTGCACTGTCTTCAAATCTGGTGAGTTTTTGGGTTGATGACTGAGTTATAGTTTGGTCGGGGATTGGCAGCATTATTTGCACCATCTTCAAATCTGGTGAATTTATGGATTGATGACTGAGTTATAGTTTGGTTGGGGATTGGCAAGATTTGCACTGTCTTCAAATCTGGTGAGTTTATGGGTTGATGACTGAGTTATAGTTTGGTCGAGGATTGGCAAGATTTGCACTGTCTTCTAATCTGGTGGGTTTTTGGATTGATGACTGAGTTATATTTTGGTCGGGGATGTAATAAGACCAAAGCTGTACGGCAACGTCGGTTAAGTTGGTTACTTTTAGTATTTACTTTATTTTGCTCTTTTTACGGTGTTGGAAAGAGTTATCGATAAGAATATGATCGGATTGTTTCTGGACCATATTGATCTCTCATTTACTAATTTGTCTTTCCTTCGTGTGGAGATACGAGAGTTCGTTCCTCATATCGCGTACCTCTGCTCAGTGCTTTAAGTATCTTTTTGAAAATCACCAGCGCTTATGTATGATTTACTTATTGCGCTCAGCTTGTGATAGAAGCTTGTGACTTTTACGTTTTCGTAAAAGTCACGTATTACGGATACGTAAAACGTAAAACGTAATACGTAAAACGTAATACGTAATACGTAATACGTAAAACGTAATACGTAAACCGTAATACGTAATACGCAATACGTAAAGGTTGTATATCACGCGTACGTAAATTCACGCCTGACTTAATATTCCAATAGGATGGGCAGGATTTGCACTGTCTTCAAATCTGGTGAGTTTATGGGTTGATGACTGAGTTATAGTTTGGTCGAGGATTATCAAGATTTGCACTGTCTTCAAATCTGGTGAGTTCATGGGTTGATGACTGAGTTATAGTTTGGTCGGGAATTGGCAAGATTTGCACTGCCGTCGAATCTGGTGGGTTTTTGTGTTGATAAATGAGTTATATTTTGGTCGGAGATGGGCAGGATTTGCACTGTCTTCAAATCTGGTAGGTTTTTGTAATTTTGGTCGGGGATGGGCAGGATTTGCACTGTGTTCAAATCTGGTATGTTTTTGGGTTGACAATTGAGTTATATTTTGGTCGGGGATTGACAAGATTTGCACTGTCTTCAAAACTGTTGGGTTTTTTGGTTGATGATTGAGTTAATTTTAGGTTGGGGATAGGCAGAATTTGCACTGTCTTCAAATCTGATGGGTTTTTGGGTTGATGATGACTGAGTTATAGTTTGGTCGGGAATTGGCAAGATTTGCACTGTCTTCAAATCTGGTGGGTTTTTGTGTTGATAAATGAGTTATATTTTGGTCGGAGATGGGCAGGATTTGCACTGTCTTCAAATCTGGTAGGTTTTTGTAATTTTGGTTGGGGATGGGCAGGATTTGCACTGTCTTCAAATCTTGTTAGTTTTTTGGGTGATGATTGAGTTATATTTTGGTCGGGGATTGGCAAGATTTGCACTGTCTTCAAATCTGGTGAGTTTATGGGTTGATGACTGAGTTATAGTTTGGTCGCAGATTGGCATGATTTGCACTGTCTTCAAATCTGGTGGTTTTTTTGGTTGATGATTGAGTTCATTTTAGGTTGGGGATGGTTCAAATCTGGTGGGTTTTTGGGTTAACGATTGAATTATATTTTGGTTAGGGACTGGAAAGATGTGCACTGTGTTCAAATCTGGTGGGTTTTTGGGTTGAGGATTGAGTTATATTTTGGTAAGGGATTGGCAGGATTTGCACTGTGCTCAAATCTGCTGGGTTTTTGGGTTGATGACTGAGTTAAATTTTGGTCTGGGACTGGCAGGATTTGCACTATGCTCAAATCTGGTTGGTTTTTGGGTTGACGATTGAATTATATTTTGGTTAGGGACTGGAAAGATTTGCACTGTGTTCAAATCTGGTGGGTTTTTGGGTTGATGACTGAGTTATATTTTGCTCGGGGATTGGCAGGATTTGCACTGTGTTCAAATCTGGTGGGTTTTAGGGTTGACGATTCAATTATATTTTGCTTGGGGACTGGCAGGATTTGAACTGTGCTCAAATCTGGTCGATTTTTGGGTTGATGACTGAATTATATTTTGGTTAGGGACTGAAAAGAGTTGCAATGTGTTCAAATCTGGTGGGTTCTTTTTGGTTGATGAATGAGTTATATTTTGGTAAGGGATTGGCAGGATTTGCACTGTGCTAAAATCTGGTGGGTTTTTGGGTTGATGACTGAGATATATTTTGGTCTGGGACTGGCAGGATTTGCACTGTGCTCAAATATGGTGAGTTTTTGGGTTCATGACTGAGTTATATTTTGGTTTGGGTTTGGCAGGATTTGCAATGTGTTCAAATCTGGTGGGTTTTGGGTTGATGACTGAGTTATATTTTTGTCGAGGACTGACAGGATTTGCACTGTGTTCAAATCTGGTAGGTTTTTGGGTTGACAATTGAATTATATTTTGGTTAGGGACTGGAAAGATTTGCACTGTGTTCAAATCTGGTGGCTTTTTGGGTTGACGATTGACTTATATTTTGGTTAGGGACTTGAAAGATGTGCACTGTTTTCAAAACTGTTGGATTTTTTGTTGATGATTGAGTTGCATTTTGGTTAGGGACTGGAAAGATTTGCACTGTGCTCAAATCTGGTTGGTTTTTGGGTTGATGACTGAGTTAAATTTTTTCAAGGACTGACAGGATTTGCACTGTGTTCAAATCTGGTGGGTTTTTTGGTTGACAATTGAATTATATTTTGGTTAGGGACTGGAAAGATTTGCAATGTGTTCAAATCTGGTGGGTTTTTGGGTTAACGATTGAATTATATTTTGGTTAGGGACTGGAAATATGTGCACTGTGTTCAAATCTGTTGGGTTTTTGGGTTGAGGATTGAGTTATAGTTTGGTAAGGGATTGGCAGGATTTGCACTGTGCTCAAATCTGCTGGGTTTTTGGGTTGATGACTGAGTTATATTTTGGTCTGGGACTGGCAGGATTTGCACTATGCTCAAATCTGGTTGGTTTTTGGGTTGACGATTGAATTATATTTTGGTTAGGGACTGGAAAGATTTGCACTGTGTTCAAATCTGGTGGGTTTTTGGGTTGACGATTGACTTATATTTTGGTTAGGGACTTGAAAGATGTGCACTGTTTTCAAAACTGTTGGATTTTTTGTTGATGATTGAGTTACATTTTGGTTAGGGACTGGAAAGATTTGCACTGTGCTCAAATCTGGTTGGTTTTTGGGTTGATGACTGAGTTAAATTTTTTCGAGGACTGACAGGATTTGCACTGTGTTCAAATCTGGTGGGTTTTTTGGTTGACGATTGAATTATATTTTGGTTAGGGACTGGAAAGATTTGCAATGTGTTCAAATCTGGTGGGTTTTTGGGTTGACGATTGAATTATATTTTGGTTAGGGACTGGAAATATGTGCACTGTGTTCAAATCTGTTGGGTTTTTGGGTTGAGGATTGAGTTATATTTTGGTAAGGGATTGGCAGGATTTGCACTGTGCTCAAATCTGCTGGGTTTTTGGGTTGATGACTGAGTTATATTTTGGTCTGGGACTGGCAGGATTTGCACTATGCTCAAATCTGGTTGGTTTTTGGGTTGACGATTGAATTATATTTTGGTTAGGGACTGGAAAGATTTGCACTGTGTTCAAATCTGGTGGGTTTTTGGGTTGATGACTGAGTTATATTTTGGTCGGGGATCGGCAGGATTTGCACTGACTTCAAATCAGGTGGGTTTTAGGGTTGACGATTCAATTATATTTTGGTCGGGGACTGGCAGGATTTGCACTGTGCTCAAATCTGGTGGGTTTTTGGGTTGATGACTGAATTATATTTTGGTTAGGGACTGGAAAGATTTGCACTGTGTTCAAATCTGGTGGGTTTTTTGGGTTGATGACTGAGTTATATTTTGGTCGGGGACTTTTAGGATTTGCACAGTGTTCAAATATGGTTGGTTTTTGGATTGATGATTGATTTATATTTTGGTTAGGGATTGGCAGGATTTGCACTGTGCTAAAATCTGGTGGGTTTTTTTGGGTTGATGACTGAGTTATTTTTTGGTCGGGGACTGGCAGGATTTGCACTGTGTTCAAATATGGTGAGTTTTTGGGTTCATGACTGAGTTATATTTTGGTTTGGGTTTGGCAGGATTTGCAATGTGTTCAAATCTGGTGGGTTTTGGGTTGATGACTGAGTTATATTTTTGTCGAGGACTGACAGGATTTGCACTGTGTTCAAATCTGGTAGGTTTTTGGGTTGACAATTGAATTATATTTTGGTTAGGGACTGGAAAGATTTGCTCTGTGTTCAAATCTGGTGGATTTTTGGGTTGACGATTGACTTATATTTTGGTTAGGGACTTGAAAGATGTGCACTGTTTTCAAAACTGTTGGATTTTTTGTTGATGATTGAGTTACATTTTGGTTAGGGACTGGAAAGATTTGCACTGTGCTCAAATCTGGTTGGTTTTTGGGTTGATGACTGAGTTAAATTTTTTCAAGGACTGACAGGGAATTTAATATTTTATAGTAGCAAACTCTCATTTTTATGGTTGCAAGTAACCATAAGATTTAACCTGAATACAGATAAAAATCATACCATTCTCCTCGTCGTCATACAAGTAGAATTTAATCATAGTAATAAGACCAAAGCTGTAAGACGGCGTTGGGTTAGATTAGTTACTTTTAGTATTTACGTTATTTTGCTCTTTTTACTGTGTTGGAAAGAGTTATCGATAAGATTATGATCGGATTGTTTCTGGACCATATTGTTCTCTCAATTACTAATTTGTCTTGTCAAGGGACTGGATGATTTGCACTGTGTTAAAATCTGGTGGGTTTTGGGGTTGATGACTGAGTTGTATTTTGGTCGGGGACTTGCAGGATTTGCACTGTGCTCAAATCTGGTTAGTTTTTTAGTTGATGAATTAAGATTATATTTTGGTCAGGGATTGGCAAGATTTGCACTTGTCTTCAAATCTGATTGGTTTTTCGGTTGATGATTGAATTATATTTTGGTTAGGGACTGGAAAGATTTCCACTGTGTTCAAATCTGGTGGGTTGTTGAGTTAACGATTGAATTATATTTTGGTTAGGGACTGGAAAGATTTGCACTGTGTTCAAATCAGGTTGGTTTTTGGGTTGATTACTGAGTTATATTTTGGTTGGGGACTTGCAGGATTAGCACTGTGCTCAAATCTGGTGGGTTTTTGGGTTGATGACTGAATTATATTTTGGTCGGGGACCGGCAGGATTTGCACAGTGTTCAAATCTGGTGGATTTTTGTGTTGATGACTGAGATATATTTTGGTTGGGGACTAGAAAGATTTGCACTGTGTTCAAATCTAGTGGGTTTTTGGGTTGATGACTGAGTTATATTTGGGTCGGGGACTGGCAGGATTTGCACTGTGCTCAAATCTGGTGGGTTTTTGGGTTGATGACTGAGTTATATTTTGGTCTGGGACTGGCAGGATTTGCACTGTGTTCAAATCTGGTGGGTTTTTGGGTTGACGATTGAATTATATTTTGGTTAGGGACTGGAAAGATTTGCACTGTGTTCAAATCTGGTGGGTTTCTTTGTTTGCTGACTGAGTTATATTTTGGTCGGGGACTGGCAGGATGTGCACAGTGTTCGAATATGGTGGGTTTTGGGGTTGATGACTGGAAAGATTTCCACTGTGTTCAAATCTGGTGGGTTGTTGAGTTAACGATTGAATTATATTTTGGTTAGGGACTGGAAAGATTTGCACTGTGTTCAAATCAGGTTGGTTTTTGGGTTGATTACTGAGTTATATTTTGGTTGGGGACTTGCAGGATTAGCACTGTGCTCAAATCTGGTGGGTTTTTGGGTTGATGACTGAGTTATATTTTGGTCTGGGACTGGCAGGATTTGCACTGTGTTCAAATCTGGTGGGTTTTTGGGTTGACGATTGAATTATATTTTGGTTAGGGACTGGAAAGATTTGCACTGTGTTCAAATCTGGTGGGTTTCTTTGTTTGCTGACTGAGTTATATTTTGGTCGGGGACTGGCAGGATGTGCACAGTGTTCAAATATGGTGGGTTTTGGGGTTGATGACTGAGTTATACTTTGGTTGGGGATTTGCAGGATTTGCACTGTGTTCAAATCTGGTGGGTGAATGACTAGAAAGATTTGCACTGTGTTCAAATCTGGTGGGTTTCTTTGTTTGATGACTGAGTTATATTTTGGTCGGGGACTGGCAGGATGTGCACAGTGTTCGAATATGGTGGGTTTTGGGGTTGATGACTGAGTTATACTTTGGTTGGGGATTTGCAGGATTTGCACTGTGCTCAAATCTGGTGGGTGATTGGGTTGATGACTGAATTATATCTCGGTCGGGGATCATCATTTGCACTGCTGGTGGGTTTTTGGGTTGACAATTGAATTATATTTTGGTTAGGGACTGGAAAGATTTGCACTGTGTTCAAATCAGGTGGGTTTTTGGGTTGATTACTGAGTTATATTTTGGTTGGGGACTTGCAGGATTAGCACTGTGCTCAAATCTGGTGGGTTTTTGGGTTGATGACTGAGTTATATTTTGGTCTGGGACTGGCAGGATTTGCACTGTGTTCAAATCTGGTGGGTTTTTGGGTTGACGATTGAATTATATTTTGGTTAGGGACTGGAAAGATTTGCACTGTGTTCAAATCTGGTGGGTTTCTTTGTTTGCTGACTGAGTTATATTTTGGTCGGGGACTGGCAGGATGTGCACAGTGTTCAAATATGGTGGGTTTTGGGGTTGATGACTGAGTTATACTTTGGTTGGGGATTTGCAGGATTTGCACTGTGTTCAAATCTGGTGGGTGAATGACTAGAAAGATTTGCACTGTGTTCAAATCTGGTGGGTTTCTTTGTTTGATGACTGAGTTATATTTTGGTCGGGGACTGGCAGGATGTGCACAGTGTTCGAATATGGTGGGTTTTGGGGTTGATGACTGAGTTATACTTTGGTTGGGGATTTGCAGGATTTGCACTGTGCTCAAATCTGGTGGGTGATTGGGTTGATGACTGAATTATATCTCGGTCGGGGATCATCATTTGCACTGCTGGTGGGTTTTTGGGTTGACAATTGAATGTGTTCAAATATGGTGGGTTTTGGGGTTGATGACTGAGTTATACTTTGGTTGGGGATTTGCAGGATTTGCACTGTGTTCAAATCTGGTGGGTGAATGACTAGAAAGATTTCCACTGTGTTCAAATCTGGTGGGTTTTTATGTTGACGATTGAATTATATGTTGGTTAGGGATTGGAGAGATTTGCACTGTGCAAATGACTCACTTGATTGGTAGTATAGATCAATTGGTATGATCAATATGAAGGTAGGTAGCTTGCTTGTAGATCTAGTACCTCGTTATTACCGGTAGCTCGTACAGCCTGCTTGTTTGAATTTAAGAAAGAGCTTGCGCGAATGACGTCACTTGAATAGTAATATAAATCGATTGGTATGATCGGTATGAAGGTAGGTAGCTTGCTTGTAGATCTGGCAGCTCGTAATTACCGGTAGCTCGTACAGCTTACTCGTTCATATCTAACTCCAACCCAATGAATGTAGATACCTTGCTGATAGCTTACACATGAATTTGGTTGGTTGGCTAATGGTAGAATTGGAACTGGTAAGAATTGGTACAGATCAGAACACCTTTGGTAATTCTGATCTGACTTGATGCACACTAGTACTAGTAGAAATTGTACGCGTTATTGTATGAGTACTTCTTACCATAACTTTACTGACACATACTTACAATACATACAATAACTACGTACTCAACAACTCCACAGGGCCCCTGCAAAGCACTAATCTTGTTGGCTTCCTTGTGGGGAAATATGAAATCACATTTCTCATACTCAATTTTATGAAAACTTTCCTCGGATCATCATCCTCCATTGGTGTTTGAATTGTGATTCCATGCTTGGATCTTGGGTCAAATTGGCGCGGTGTTTCTTCAACAGAATTGAAATTGCAGTCCCTCACTTGATTTGGGCATATCAAGCTGTTCTTCAATTTGTTCCCAAAGTACAGCGCTTGATGGAACACTATGATGTAGACTTGTCCTGATGTTGGACTTGTCCAAGCAGTTGCACAGCTTCCAATCGGGATCTTCTTGATGGGCTTGTACTCTTCAGAAAAAGGTGCAACATCAACATGCGTTGTGATCTGATCAGGATTTAGCAATATCATATTACTTCCTGCGGCGGTGGTATCAGCATGTGAATCTAGCTCACAGTACCCTTCCTCATTTTCTCCATCATCAAAATCTAAAGGAACATTCATCTTGTATAATGACCGGCTCACCATTGTTAACAATTTGTGTTCTAGTGATAGTGTCCGGTTATTATGTCATTTCTTAGATTTTGAGCCAAAGCTATCACCTGCGCCTTCATTCTCAGCTTCCTTTGCCTTTTTGGTCTCAGCAGCTTTGAGATTTCTTTTCTTCTTTGCCTGTCTCATCTGGTAAAGCTCCTGTTGCTGTTCTTTTGACATTGTTTTATAAAAACTTGTTGGGTAAGGCTTGCATTCAACTTTTCCTGTAAACGTTCCAGTTGTTTTCTGCTTCTTGTTGCTGGTTGTGCCCACAGAATACACACTTCTGGAACCTCGTTTATGCTTCCCATTTGCAAGCTTCTTCAATCCAAGTCGATTGGTGAATAGAATCAAACATTCATTGAAGTTGTCACGATAGTCTTTGCTCTCATCAATTGCATCTGCTTTTGCAGCATCAAGCCGCTCAACACTGATTGAATTGATAAAATCCCAAACAAATCTCCCTTCATTGTGATTCTTTTCAAATCTCAGAATTGTTCCATGAAAAGCAGTCCAGTTTCGCTTGTGCTTGTTCCAGTCATAATTCTTAGCATCGCCAGTGTAATGTGAATCTTTCATTTCCTGATAGGTTTTGTTCAGAACCATAGTGATATTGGTATCAGTGTAAGCATGTTGCATCAATGAAATGAAAGCATTTCTGGCATTACCAGAGTTCAGAGCAGTGTTTTGGAAATGTGCCACATATTCCCACCCAGGACCTTTTCTCGTTGCATCGCATAGCAACCTCCAGACGACATTGTTATCCTCATCATACTGGTGACCTGACAAGACGCCACACCTTTCATTGTAGTCACTCCAAGTTGGATAGGTATCTGTTGGACTTTGCCCGACTGTTCCAGCCCTGGCTTTGTCTGTAACATCTTCCTTCTCTTGGGGTCTTATGACATACAAGATTGGGAATCCCTCAGAGTTGAATCTGTATCTCAGGTTTTGTCGAAAGCCTTCCTCCCATTCTCTGAACTTCGTAAGGTCCTTTAGCTCAGGTGGGGTTGATTTTTCCTGTGATTTCACACTTGATTCCATCATCTTGATTCTGAATTGCTGTAGTTCCAGATTGTTTGGATTTGCTTTCCAGTCGATAGCCCTTGGCTTGACTCCAATCAATGGTTGATACCGGGCCCAATTTGCCCACGTGAGAAGCCTCAATGATAGTCTGTTACCATAGTGGATACTTTTTGGGTTAGGGCAGTCTGGACTGATAGATTTCAATCCATGCATGAACGATTTGATGCTTTCCTTGTTGAGGTCTGTAATTTCACGAATATTAGACATCCCTCCCCTCATAATTTCTTCAGCTGATTCATAGTTGATACCAAAATCCATCAAGCTGCTTCTGAAGGCAAGCTGTTCTGGATTCAGAAATCTTCCATTGTTGAATCCCCTGATTTTTATTTTTGGTTGGGATGACCTCCTTCTGTACCGTTCAGCCCTTAGGTCGACATCTAGTTGATTCTCATCTTCATCGCTGCTATCACTATCACTCTGATTAACGTCATCTGGATTTCTGTGTTGCTTCACCGCATCCTGTATGGCTCTGATCCTTTTCTTTACTTCCTTGTCGATGACTCTTTTCCAAGTTGAGTTCATTTCTGGATCAGTCATAGCCTTTTCCATTACACGCATGATTGTTTTCTCATTCAATCTGTCTTCATCCATACTTTCGTCATCACTCTTATCATCCATCGTGATTCCTGGTAGATCTTGATCCACTTCCATTTTTGTTTCCTCCTCGCTACTGCTGGAGTCATATTCGTCATCGTCCTTTGGCTTTGCTTTTGACCTTGTTTTTCTTGCTGTAGCCATGATAGGGATGGGATTAAAATGTTCAAGCGATATTCAATTTTTGGAGTTTCGATGGTCGTTTCGATCGAATATTCAATTGGATGTGGTATGTGAATCGGAAGTGGTATGTGAAGGGAGAATGTAATTGGATCGAAAGATTGGATGTGAGATGGTTTGTAGATGTTGACTGCTGTCGAGTGTGATTGGCTTATCTGTTTTGTATTTGTATATCCGGATCGAATTTTCGTTCTGGTTTTGTTTATACTTTTGTTCGGATCGAGTTTTCGTTCCGGTTATCTGTATGAGTGAGCTTTTGCTTTTGCCGCAATTTAAGATTGTGAGCTTTCCTATCCTTTCTTGGGATTTTGCTCATTCTGTATTTCTGTGGTGAAAGATTGTTTCCTGAGAATTTAGTGTTCTCTTTTCCTTTCCTTTTGGATCTTTACGATCTTCGAGATTTGGTGTTCTCATATCTTTGGATTTTCGTTTCATGCGGGCAGATGCTTTTTACAATCTGTTCCTTCCGGGCAGATGCTTTTTGCAATCTGTTCCTTCCAATCTGTTTCACCACAGGATACTTCAGGCTCAATCTTCTGGCTCACGTCGTTCTTGTTTTCAGTGAAAGATCAGTGTTCTTGAATATTGATTCCTTTCAACTGATGCCAACCTGGGCGATTCGTTCAGCTGAATCGTCCAGTCTCTTTTCCCTTGCTTGTTTTGCTGGATCTCGTATCCCGGTGGAGCCACCACCTTGGTTTGAGTCTTCGGCCTCTTCTTTCAAGGGAGGCCGCCCTGGTGTTGGTCTATTCCAGGGCTCCACAAGCAACTGCCCCTTTTACATCCTTGAGGGTTGATGCCGGTTGCTGATCAGGCTAATCCGGATTCTTTGTCTTTGAGCTCAACTGCGTTTCTCGGTGGAAACGCCGTTCGTCCTCCACAGCTCGTAGAGTGCTGTGGGTCTGATAAACTAGAAAAAGTGCGTCGTAACAGTAATAAAACAAACGCAATCGATCTTACGATTGATTGATTTAGTGAGTAGAACAACTGTTGTTACAGTTCAATCGTCCTCGTCGATTGAATCGACAGGTTAATTACTCGTCGTCATCGTGTAATTTTAGCATACAAAAAACACATGTAATCTTAAGACACAAAACACACGCAAAACCATCTTCGATCGGTCTTTTGTTTTATTGTATTGTCGTGTAATTCACCGTGATATTCTCATTGAAATATCACATGTGAATGTACCTTATCATGTAGAATTAGTACTAGGTTGTACATAGATTTTAGGGCATGATAGTGTTTTAGAGTTGTTAATTCTTCGAAGAGTGAGCTGAGAGGAAAATCCCGCTAAAAGGCAATCCACATAAAAGCGCCGACGATTATTCATTGATAAATAACCTTACGAATAAGGTTATTTGCCCTTATGACTTTTCGTGCAATACGCCCGCTTAGTACGTACGAATACGCGTTACACGGTGGATTCTTTTCAGCCGGACTGCAGCGAGGCATGTCACAACGCAGCTGCGGCATGCTTGAATATTGATGTGCATAGAGCAAGCGACGGGAACAGAAGCTGTTCGATCGTAGATAGGTGGATCATAGGAGTTGCCTAAGCACAACATCAATTCGTAGAAGATGCTTTGGTATCGCGGTTTGTAGATTCATAGCTTTGTACCAGATGTATGTCGTCAGGATCGTTGAAGCGATGACCAATGAGCGCGAGAACGGGTTCTCTCACATATGGCTTGATGTGGATGGTGTCAAGGGTAATACGTAACGGTGGAGCGTAGACATTATTTGATCTGTAGCTTGAGTCTCGACCGGATGGCCAACAAACTATTCGATGAGATGTTTACTGAATGAACGGCATTTCAGATATAAACGCAAGTGTTCCAGTATCGTAGTTCATCATTGTGGTCAAAGAATGAAATATGGGTGGGAGAGATGAATTGCATCGTAGATTCGATCGTAGAAAGCAATTGATTGTAGAATACAATTAATAGTATATCGTAGGAATCAAAGCAATGGTGTGATTGATCGACTGCGGGATGAATCGTAGAAATCGTTCGATACATAGCTTGAGTATGATCGAAATGAGTCCGAGAATCGTAGACATCATTTGATGGAGTGAATTTTGTGATCATTGATTGGACGAGAGATCGAATAGATTGGATGGAGAACGAAAACGCAAGTTATACAAGACAATTGATTATTGAATCAAAGAGCCGTAGACATCATGTAACAGTAGATCAGATCGTAAAAATCCATTGGTGATACAGACTGAGAGGACGTAGATCAAGTCGAACCAAGCAAACGTCTTGCAAATGTAGATCAGAATCGGAGTGGTCGTAGATCAACTCGTAGAAGTCGTTGGAGATCGAATCGAAGACGGCTGACTGATCAATCGTAGAATCATAAAAAATAAAAATGCAGTGTACACCCCTCGATCCGGAGATGGTGGTATCAGCCAGAATGGAGGAGACAAATCCACAGATGATGGGAGGAAACGGATTCGTCATTTGTACTCAACGAGGGAGGTAATTTGGTGGAGTAAAGCAACTGCCTTTGGATGGGGAAGTTGCAGGCAGTTGTAATGTTCAGTCAAAAGTATCATAGAACCAGTTCATCGACAAGATGTTAGTATACAAGTGATACATCTTGATCTTCAGGGCATCGTGATGCCGTTTGGAGAGTCGTAGGACAGGCTGGTAATACGGTTCTGAGTAAAGCTGGTTAGGACATGGGGATTGCAATGATCGTGTGTATGCAGGAGTGGCGTTTGGAAGGTCAGTGATCTCAGCAAGTGTCTCAGATGGTAGTCCCCGATTATACATTGGAGGCTGGGGTGAGGGTGAGGGAGCTGATTTTGGCAAGCGCCGGAATGTTGCAATTTCATTCTGAGGATTGAAGGTCCATCCGAAGTTAGTTGGTACGGAAGGTGGAACATGATGGTGACCAAATCTAGTCAATGCAGATGGCGATACAGATGGTGCCGTCACAATGGAGGACTTCTCCTGACGTTGAACAGGAGGACTTGAAGAAGTGGCACATATGAAGGAGTCAGAGCGGATGCGGCGGAAGGAGACCAATTCACTGTGGAGAAAAAAATTCCAGGTCCAAGTGTAATGGGGATCACTAAGTGCAGCGGAGTTCGAAGGGGTATTGATGGGATTGGAAACAGTCGTCTTGGTATGAACCAGGGCAGTGGTACCAGAAGGTCCAATCATAGGATGGGAAGGAACAGGAAGAGTCTCGCTAACTACAGGAGCAGTAGGCTTGGTGCGATGCTTCCGTTTGGGAGGAAGTGTATCGGTTGTTTTATCTTTGCCAAGTACTGGTTGTAGGTAGTGTGTAAGTAGAATCTGCTCACATTTTTGAGTGTTGACCAATCGTGATCGGGAAGGCGGTTTGACAGACAATCCTGTTGCGTCTGATGGAATTCCAGTTGCAGTGGTATAAACCTTGTTGAATTCATATGGGTACCAATCTTTGTGAAATTGCCAATGGATGATATGTAGTACCAATTGTATGATTGGGCGGCCCCTTTTTGCATGTTTAGCGGCTATATCTAACGCTTGTTCGATGGCTTTTGAATGCCAAAAAATTGTGGTTTTGGCAATTAAGGAGGAGATATGGCGTTTGTGCGCTTTAGATACTTCCGAGGGTGGAAGTGCATCCATGATGGCTGCTACAATGAGAGACTTGAGGACAGCGATTGGGTCTGGGCGGAGAGTCTCAACACCATCATCATCAACAATGAGGAGGCTTGAAATACTAAGCAGTATCTGGGAAAAGACTGCGTTGAGGTTGCCTTGTCTGTTGCCGGCTGTGAAGTTGGGGCCAAAAGAGAAGTGTATTCCCCGGACTTCATTCCAGCTGACTGCGGTTTGTGTCATGATGTTGGATTAAGTGTTGGCGTCAAAAGAAATTACAGAAGGAGATTCTTGGTAGATAGACGAAATGACCGAGCGAAGGTGCGGCCGCGTCGAAGGGATTACCGAAGGAATGTTCCAAAGAAAGGGCAGGTGATCGATTGTAGTTGTTGATATAATGAATCCGTTGGCTTATCGAAGGGGAGATTGATAGTGAGGCGCTCAACAGTGGGCTCACAACAATCTGGAGGAGATCGGAGGTTATCGAAATATCGGAATATCGAGTGATCGTTGGAGCGATCCGCGGAGGTGCGGGAGAGAGAGCGGAAGAACTGGACGGGAAGACATAACCGAGGAAAGGACCAAAGGGTCGGAGAGAACGTTCGTCGGAGGAACCAAAGAACGGTCGCGGCGAAAGAAATGACTGGAGGAACCGAAGGAAAGTTCCAAAGAAGGAATTAACCAAAGAAATATCGACCGTCGGAGACGACTGTCAAATATTCGGAGTATTGGAGATAATGAAAGATTAGATCGCAATTGCAGGGCGTTGCGCAGGGCAATTGGCTTAGGAGTTGTTTGGAAGGCCGTGTATTAAAGTGATCGTGATCGTGATCGTTCGATCGTCGTCCTTAGATGTGTATTACAGAATGAGATTCTTGTAGACACAGTGGGTCGGGGATCGAAATATTGAAGTATCGAGTGATCCTCGGAAAGATCCGCAGAGGTGCAGAAATAACCGAAAAGACCGTCGGAATGTTTGCCGGGGAAATAATCGTATTGTCCGGAGAAACCGAAAAGAAAGAACCGGTGTTGCCGGCAGAAACGATCGAGGGAGATTGAAATGGATGTGGCGTCGGCTTCGTCAAAAGAAATGGGAGAAGGAGAAAAGGAGTATTCGATATATCAAGATGTCGAAAAGGCGTGGTGGACGAAATGACCGAACGAAGGTGCGGCCGTGTCGAAGGGAAGACCGAAGGAATGTTTCGAAGGAGGAACAAACGGCGGTGTTGAATGTAGTGAATAAAGCAACTAACGTAGGATGAGTTGCAGTCTGTTGTGGTTTGAAGTGGTGCGTAGCACTATCAAATGGGCGTCAATGGTCCGGTATGTGGGCGATGGACGCAGAAGAAAAATGTGGTTGGGTGATTGCAATCGGCGTGTCCGGTGCAATGGGCTTTCATTAAAGACGGCGGTGGTCTTTAGTTTGTAATTGTAACTGTAATCCAGAGAGCTGGTTGTGGATTACAAGGCTTGTGATAGCGAGTACACCCCCTGAGCCACAAGCAGGGAACAGAAGGAAGATGTACATCCAAGGTGCGACCCTCGAGAGGGAGATTGGAGGGGAGGCCGAGAATGTGCCGCACAGGGAGCTAAGCACACAATTTCCTCTGGCTGTAACCGAACAGTGGAGGTGCTGAACGGCCGGAGATAGATATAGCTTAAGGTATACACAATCCTACAGATGGGCAGCGATTGTGTGAGTTATAAGGGCTCTATAACCTGTTGTAACTCTAAAAATTGACCAAAAGGTATAGGATAATTGAAATTTAAAGAGATGTGAGCTCAGAGAGAGGCTCTTATTTTTACTGGGTATTTTCACTGTATCGGGGCTCTCTGCTGTATTTTACATGGTAGAGATCTTCCCCGGGTTATTTGTTACCATTCTCGTACCGATACTGTTGTTGCTGTATTAGCATGTCGGTCTTACTGTATCGGTCATTCGATGGTATCGGTCACTTACGAGGTTAAGTGTTTTGTTCAATTGGGCGTATACTTGTTCGTAGAGTAGCTAGATAAATGAGGTAATAAGACCAAAGTCGCAAATCGTTGGTTAATTTAAGATATTTTAGTTACGTTAGTTCGTTTGTTCGATTTGACTGTGTTGGAAAGAGTTAAAGATAAGATTATGATCGGATTGTTTCTGGACCATATCTCCCAATTTCTAATCTGTTGCCACTTTTTGTGGGAACTCGTATCGACCGTGTTTTGTAGTAAGTTTGGTTCCCATATTGTGTACCTTTGATCAGTGCTTTAAGTATCGGTCGATATTCACCAGAGCTTATGTGTAATTTTACTTAAGGTCCTCATTCCGTAGGTCGCGTCTTGTTTTTACTTATTGTGCGCACCTTGGAATTGTACCATTGAATATCATTCTTCTCACCGGTACATTATTAATTGCATATAACATATCTTGCCCGGCTCATAGCCGCGGTAATATTCATGGCTGATTTAGTAATTCAATACACCCTTGGATGGTCCTTGGACTATCTGGCTCATATAGATATATCGGTCTTACCTTTTTATGGTGACTGCCCGGATGGTGTTTGGTGGGGTAATCAGCTAGATTACGTTTACCCCGGCTCCCAGAAAATGTTGAATTGCCCTTGTGCAGCCCTGTCTTTTAACCAATAGAACCGCATATCAATTGCCTTGCACCGTTTTTGCTTGATTGTGCCATTCAATATACCCTCGGCTGTATTGTTGTCTGTTTTCAGTGGAGTGGCCGGTTGTGGGTGCCCCAGTTTGATCAGGCATTGTCGGATTGGCAGTGCCTCCCTAGCATTTAAAAATAACGAGGCAACTTCGGCCTCCGCTGCCGACACCATGACATTCTTGATGATTTTGGCCAAGACAAGGATAGCGCCGTTGAAAGTACGGTCGTTCTCGCCCCCCAAGTAGTGGTAATCTCCTGCCCGGCTCTTTGCTTCTGGGCATACTAGGTACGCGGCGTCACTGTCTACTTGGAGTATCATGTCGCTGGCCCTGTAGATAATGGAGGCCTCGGGGTTACACGCCGCATAGTTGAGGAAATATCTTGTGGCAGCCAACGCTGTTTGGTTGTTCTCGGCCGACGCAATGTCGTTGAGTGCGTGTAACATCGTGATATCGACCGCCCTCGCATAGAAGAGGAATTTTCCCGTCACCTGTTGTATGAATTTTATCTCCTCGTCAGATAACTTGGTCGTATCCACAGGTTTTGCGTATTGTATTTTCTCGCCGTAGGCTGGCACGTCCGCGCGTGATGGTCCTGCGTACGTACGCGAGGGTCTCACGTGTTTGAATTCCTTTAATGCTTGTTCCACGTAACCATCCATGGACAATCGTACTTCACGTTTGTCATAGTCTCACCGTAGATGGACCCCGGCGTACTGTTTACCCGACCAGTCAACCTTGAAGGTCTATTTTGCTCCGACCGCCTCGACTAGGTGATCGACATCTTCCTGTCGGGTGTATTTGATCCCAAAGTCATCCATGACTAGGGTGAAATTGATGTCCCTTTCATCATGTAGGAATAATCCCTCAGTATGGGGTGCCGTTCGGTAACCGTATTTATGGAGGTGCTGTACTAGGTTGTGGTGGGCGATTTTCCCGCTCTGTTTTAACCCGTACCATGCCTTTTTAATGTGGGCATATACATAATCTCCCTGTTTGAGCCCCTCGAGGTTATATGCTGACCTGGTACGCGGGGGAATCACGTCCCACCTGAACTTCACGAATTCGGGTTCATCAAGTGTAGAGCATAAACACATGTTAGAAATATCACCAGTACAGTACTTAGCCCCTGGGGTGGACACGACGCTGTTCCAATGGGTTTTTATGGTTTCCATGCTTGCCGTTCGAGTGGACACATTTCCGTGGTACTCCAGTTGGTCTCCTCCTGCTGTTATTCTTGTCCTGTAGGGGTCGGCTTTCTCGGGGCGTATAGCAACTGTGTACCTGGGGTAAGTGACCTTCTTGTGTATGGGCACATCACGTTTATGGATTCAATCTAGCACATCCATTCCGTCAATGTCATTGGGCCAGAAGCCTTGGAAAAGCCGGCCGAACTCGTCTTCTCCTGATCTCAGCCACAAATTCTGTATGCTGGCTTTGGGGTGTCTGATGAGGTCCCGGTATGCCGCCCACTTGTTTAAGTCTTCATCCCATATGGAGCCGCCGCAGGCGAGGTGGGGCCTATATATTGGTTCAAATACCTGTTGGGCCTGTTTTGGTACTGGGAAGTGCATGGGATCCCGCGGATATACTCCCATTAGGGCCTTGGGCTGACTTTTAGCTTTGGAGTAATACTGGTCGGACTTGTAGTGCCGGGAGACTTCGCCGTGTGTGAAGTCAGCTGGGTCCCCATCTGTGAATCTCACTTGGTAGTACTGATTGGTTTGGTCATAGCTCACTACCTCCCCCTCATACCACCCAGAGTTGAACTTTTTGCAGATGATAGTGCCAATGGCCCATGGGTGTCCTCTGCGCGCGCTCCGTTGCTGTGGTATGGGCACCCTTGGAGGTTCACGCTCATTCCTGGGCTCAATGGTAGATATTGCAATGGGCATATTCACTGGTACTAGTGGGGGTTGACGCACGTGTTCCGGTCTCTCGGTCGAACTCGTATTGGTCTTCTTCTGGGTCCGGCGTGGTACCCCAGTAGTTATGGGCTCCTGTATCCCCATGCGTAGGAGGTCTTGGATATTTTGTAGGGCCTCATTAATCTGTGTCCCTTGTTCCGCATATGGGATTGGTGGATGGGGTTTACTGAGGACCTCTTTTAGATCTTGGAGTATCATATTTAGTCGGTCCGTTGATGAGGTGCGGGGCATATCTGTGCTGGGGAAGAACGCGACTGTGTTGCTCACTTGAGTTGATTGGCTGGTTTCCCTCACACAGGTATAATTCCTGTAGTGCTTCAGGGCCGGTCCGATGTAAAAACCTCTTGTGCCATGGTCCTGCCATGCACCCCGTTCTTGGGCCCTGTCGTGGATGATCACTCGACAGCCCATAGGGGCCAGTGGGTGTTTGTTATAATCATATATCCCGCGCCTTAACTCGTAAGCTGATAGCTTGGGCTGGATCCGCGAAGCTCGTAGTAGGTTAAGGGTAATTAGGGCCTGTGGAATCAGTAGGTCCCAATCGTCCACCGGGAACGCCGTATCCACTCCATTTAAGCCGGCTATGAAGTGATTCTTGAAGGTTTGTATGGCTCGTTCTGCATGGTTGAGCCGGTGGTCCCCAGGCGATGCTAGTTGATAGTCGAGGTTGTTCTTTGTGATGTACGTGATTAGTTTCTTGGAGGTCTTGTTGTCCATGCATACTATCTTGGCTGTCACGTTATCTTCTTTCATCCTTGCGTAGCACGCTGTGAAGCCACGCAGTATGTCTTCACTCTTGCGTGACTGAATAGGCTCTACGTCGATGTACTTGGAGTCGTAGTCGTACATGAGGAACACGTATTGGTGTCCACGTCGTGACGTGACTGGTTATCTGCCCGGCAGGTCCCACGCAATGAGTTCCTTGGGTTCGTCGTTGGTGCGCGGGGTCGCATGGCCACTCGGTTGCATTTCCGTCGTGGTGACTATGTTGACGCAGACGTTATGTGTTTTCTTCTGCCCTTTTCCGGTTGGTGCCGGGTCATTAGCCCCTGTGTCCTTCTTGGCTTTATTAGCCTTTCGCTTGCGCGTGCTCTTTATCCCCTGCCGTACCATCTGCAGGTGTCCCATAGTGGTCTCTTCTGCCAACAGGAGGTATCGGTTGACGCGTTGTGCCGTGAGTCCCGGCCAGGTGGCGAATGAACCACGATCAATAGCCCGCACCCATGTCTCTTTGGTTGGGTATCCCGCTGCTGCGTGGTAGAATTTGATCAGTTTGGGGATGGCCTGGATCTGATATGCCCCCGCCCCCGTGTGTATTGGGTACTCGTTTTTGCTTTGTTTGTACAAGATTTGCTGGTTGTACTTGTTTTCGGGCTTGTTATTTAAGTTGTTTTCGGTTTTTGGTTGCGCGCGCAGGGGGGGGGGGGGGGGTTCGGTCACCCTTGGAGATTCAGCCATTTCATGTGGTTGGTCGGTCTGGTGGAGGGGAACCATATATAGGTTCCTTAGAGGGTCACGCTGGCCCTCGAGTATGACGCGTTGGGAGGGGCCGATAACAGCCACCTTGTCCTTAGAGAACTCTACGTGGCACCCGTTATTGCATAACTTTGGCACCGAGACCAATGGTAATGCGACCTCATTGAATTTATGGCACCCGCGTGCCTTGAGGGGGAGCTGGGGTAGGTCCAACAGGTCCGTTGCGGTAGACTGCATCGTGCTCCCATTGGCGCAACCCACCGTGAGTCCCCGTGGTGTGTCTTGGTGTGACCCCCCCTGATACGAGGAAGGGACAAAATGGTCCGTTGCTGCGGAATCGAGGGCGCCGAATGTCGGTGGGGCCCCCGCGCACGCTATGTCACGGGCAAATATTACCTTGCGTGTTGGCCGGGGCTGGGTTTTGCTCAAGGGATCATGTAGGATACTGAGTAATGTTGAATCGTGATTACTAGATTTATGTTTACTACTACTGTGGTCCCTCCCACACCTTCAGGAGCGCTGGGGCAAATCGAAGACGCCACGGCCCTCGCCGTTGGGGTTGGGCCCCTTCCACTTCATCCATCTGTCCATGTTCCGGTTGGCCCCACCCATCTGATTATCGAAAGTAGCTCCCTCTTGGTGCGCAGCTCTGTTCCGTCGGTTGAAGCACTCGCATCCGTTGTGTGAGAGGTTGACACCACATGAGTGGCAGTAGTATTTGTACTGTTTCCACTCGCGATCGGTGGGTCGGGCTTCGTACGCCTTGGCCCGACCCGCGTTTGTCTTGAGTTGATTCATGTCTGCCTGTAGAGCCACCATGGCTGTTTCCCATTGGTGTGACATGGTCATTGTAGATGCTGCTGTTGCTGTCTCGGCGACCTGTGAGTAAATCTCCTGGCATACATTCGCTAGGTCGCGTTGCTTGTTCTCAAGGTCGGCAAATCGCTGGTCATTCTGGATGTCCACCATGTTGGCTGACACGGTCTTGTTGTTGTATACACTGTAGAGTTCCTTGAGGCGTTGTCCCCAGAATTTCTTATAGTGTACGAATTCCTTGTCCTTGGCGATTGTTGACTTGTGTTGTTTCCAGTCCTCGTTAGCGCGATGGAGTGTGATTGGGTCGTGTTTACTCCACATGAAGGCTTCCCGGGAGTAATCGATCATTTGTGCTGGCGTCACATTAGCTGTTTCTGGGAGTAGGTTGATCTGTGCTTGATATTTTGTCAGTTGTCGGAAGTACTCCTTGGGGCCGATGGGACTCGGCGTGTACGCCAGTGTATTCATCTTCTTGGTGAGCTCGCGCGTGAGTTGGTGTTGGGCGTCTGTTGAACATAAATCCTCCTCCATAGTTTGGAAAGCATTTAACGCCGTGGTGCCCCGAGGGAAGGCCTCCAATATTGGGTCGTTCAAATAATCCAACATGGTGGGGAATTTTCTGTCTACAATGAGGAGGGCTTCCCTGTCGTACTTATTCCATTCCACGTATAGGGCCCTCCTGCGTTTCCCTGTGTATGCGTCTGAGGTAAGTTCGGTGTCACCATCTAGCTCGTGGGGCTCATTTGGTGCAGTGGGATACTCCGTATTTGGGTTGCGCGTCTGGTATTGTGCCTCTGTTTCCAACAGGAACGCGTACCCGCCTCCCTGGATGTACTTGATGGACGTTACCTCTGCCAATGCATTCGCCAGGGTCTTTTTGAACTCGTAGATGTCAATGCTGGTTGGCTTGGTGATCGGTTTCAAGGGAGCCTCATCGAGGTGGTCCTTGAGGGATGTGTAGTCCTTCTTCTTGGTCATCTCGTCGTCGGAGTCGCTATCTTCGCTGTCCTCAGTATAGTTGTACAGCAACCGATTTTGTGCCTGTAACTGGGTGTTCTGTTCCCCTGCGTACTCAAGTATATCTCGATTGTACAGCTCAAGCTCTTCCAGTTGATCTCTTAGAGTTCGGATTGCGTTAGTGTCCGTGATTCTGGAAGTGTCGATACTGGTGTCTGGGGTAACTCCTCTGGTCGTGGGGCTGTGGTTTCCTTCGGTTTGTGTTCCCACTGGCATCGGGGTGTTGTATTCGTGTTAATCTTATCTTTAACTAATAAGACCAAAGTCGCAAATCGTTGGTTAATTTAAGATATTTTAGTTACGTGAGTTCGTTTGTTTGATTTGACTGTGTTGGAAAGAGTTAAAGATAAGATTATGATCGGATTGTTTCTGGACCATATCTCCCAATTGCTAATCTGTTGCCACTTTTTGTGGGAACTCGTATCGACCGTGTTTTGTAGTAAGTTTGGTTCCCATATTGTGTACCTTTGATCAGTGCTTTAAGTATCGGTCGATATTCACCAGAGCTTATGTGTAATTTTACTTCAGGTCCTCATTCTGTACGTCGCGTCTTGTTTTTACTTATTGTGCGCACCTTGGAATTGTACCATTGAATATCATTCTTCTCACCGGTACATTATTAATTGCATATAACATATCTTGCCCGGCTCATAGCCGCGGTAATATTCATGGCCGATTTAGTAATTCAATACGGTATTGGTTTTCATGATTGCAATAAGTAGTTTCCTCACGGGATATCAAGTACATTCTTTTGAATATACTTAAGGATTCCAAGTGTTCACTTATTGGTCAGGTCTTTGGATATGTCTTGTTTCTAACGGATTATCTTCTTTTGTTTGTAGCCTTAGATGGTATTGTTTTTACCCCTTAAGGATTTCCAAGTAGTGGAGGTGCGTTCGATTCTAATCCAGATTCGTTCACAAATATTCGTGTGTATGTACGTACCTCTGCTTCGTTTACCGTAGCGTTCCTACGGTGTTTCTGTCGTTGTATTTGTAACCGACAACAGCATCGACACGTCCTGTATAACCGGCACACGAGAACTGCGGGAACTCAGAGATCAACTGGAAGAGCGTGAACTATACAACCGCGATATACTCAAATATACCAGAGAACAGCAGAACCAATTACAAGCGCAAAACACGATTATACCAAAGACAGTGAAGACAGCGACGATACTGACGACGAAATGACCAAGAAGAAGGATTACACCGTACTCAAGGACCACCTCGACGAGATACAATTGAAACCAATCTCAGTACCAACAAGCGTTGATGTGTATGAGTTCAAGAAAACCCTCACGAATGCATTGGCGGGAGTGGCGTCCATCAAATACATACAAGGAGGAGGATATGCATTCCTGTTGGAAACAGAAGCACAATACCGAGCACGTGACCAAAACTCACTGTACCCCACGGCGCCAGGAGAGCCTCGAGAACTTGACAGCTGGATCAAACTCACCTCAGACACATACAAACTGTGGAAGCGCAGCCGAGCCCTATATGTGGAATGGAACAAATATGATAGGGAAGCGCTTCTCATTACAGATAAGAAATTCCCCACCATGCTAGACAATCTGAAAGACCCGGGCTCCAAGGCCTTACCCCGAGGTACCACCGCATTAGCCGCCTTTCAGGCCATGGAGGCAGACCTGTGTTCAACTGATGCCCAGCACCAACTCACACGCGAGCTCACCAAGAAAATGAACAAGCTGTCATATACCCCGGTCCCAATCAGTCCCAAGGAATACTTCAGACAACTGACAAAATATCAACATCAGATTAGCCTCCTCCCAGAGACGGCGAATGTGACCCCGGCTCAGATGATTGATTACTCACGCGAGGTGTTCACCTGTAGTAAACACGACCCAATCACCCTCCACCGCATAGATGAAGACTGGAAACAGTACAGGGAGACAATAGCCAAAGGAGCAGAATTTGTACACTACAAGAAGTTCTGGGGACAACACCTGAAATAATTATACAGCAGCTACCACAGCAAGTCCGCAACAGCCAACATGGTGGACATCCAGAATGATCAGCGATTCACTG
Source organism: Pseudo-nitzschia multiseries (assembly GCA_037355745.1). Classification (NCBI taxonomy): domain Eukaryota; phylum Bacillariophyta; class Bacillariophyceae; order Bacillariales; family Bacillariaceae; genus Pseudo-nitzschia; species Pseudo-nitzschia multiseries. The sequence continues at coordinate 9,347,069 of CM074787.1, read as the reverse complement.
AGCTCGAGAGCAAACAACGTGACCTCGCCAACATATGCCACGAAATCTACTCCCAGGTCGCTGTATCTACCGCCACGACGTCAACGGCCACAGCAGCGTCGTCAATGAGAATGTCACACCAATGGGATACTGCCATGGCCGCACTCCAGGCAGACGTCAACCAACTCAAAGCAGCAGACGCGAGCCGCCCCCAACAGAACGAGACGTGACGCCCGGCACTTGAGTGGAAACAATACAAATATTATTTTCACTCTTGCGGCGTAAGCCTCTCACATGCCGGACGCGATTGTTTCAAGAGAAGGAACAAGGCCAACCACCAGGAGGGAGCCACCTTGAAAAGAATCCACCGTGTAACGCGTATTCGCACGTACTAAGCGGGCGTATCGCACGAAAAGTCATAAGGGCAAATAACCTTATTCTTAAGGTTATTTCTCAATGAATAATCGTCAGCGCTTTTATGTGGATTGCCTCTTAGCGGAATTTCCTCATCAGCTCACTCTTTGAAGAATTAACAACTCTAAAACACTATCATGCCCTAAAATCTACGTACAACCTAGTACTAATCCTACACGATAAGGTAATACTGTGATATCCCAATAGGAATATCACGGTGAATTATACGGTAACAAAAGACCAAACGAAGATGGTTTTGCGTGTGTTTATTGTGTCTTAATTACATGTGTTTTGTATGCTTAGAAATCGGCACGAAGAGTAATTTGATGATGAGTAATTAACCTGTCGATCGACAAAGACGATCGAACTGTAACAATGATCTTACTCACTAAATCAATTGATCATAAGACTGATTGCGTTTGTTTGTTACGACACACTTTTTCTAGTTTATCAGACCCACAGCACTTTCTACGAGCTGTGGAGGACCGAATGGCGTTTCCCCACCAAGAAACGCAGTTGAGCTCGAAGACTAATCCGGATTAGCCTGATCAGCTACCGGCATCAACCCTCAAGGATGCAAAAGAGGCAGTTGCTTGTGGAGCCCTGGAATAGACCAACGCCAGGGATGTCTCCCTGAAAGAAGAGACCAAAGAACCGAACCAAGATGGTAGGCTCCATCGGGTTTCGAGATCCAGCAAACAAGCAAGGGAAAAGAGACTGGACGATTCAGCTGAACGAATCGCCCAGGTTGGCATCAGTTGAAAGGAATCAATATCCGAGAACACTGATCTTTCACTGAAAACAAGAATGACGTGAGCCAGAAGATTGAGCCTCAAGTATTCTGTGGTGAAACAGATTGGAAGGAACAGATTGCAAAGATCATCTGCCCGCAAGAAGGAACAGATTGCGAAGAGCATCTGCCCGCACGAAAACGAAAATCCAAAGATATGAGAACACCAAATCTTGAAGATCGGACGATCGCAAAGATCCAAAAGGGAAAAGAGAACACTAAAATTCTCAGGAAACAATATTTCACCACAGAAATACAGAATGAGCAAATTCCAAGAAAGGATAGGAAAGCTCACAATCTTAAATTGTGACAAAAGCAAAAGCTCACACAAATACAAAACTAACCGGAACGAAAACTCGATCCGAATTGTCAGAAAGTATACAAACCGGAACAAAAATTCGATCCGGATAAATACAAAACAGATAAGCGAATCACACACAACAGTCATACAACACCTACCAACCATCTCACATCCAATCCTCGATTCAATTCCACTCTCTTTACCCACATACCACCTTCGATCGAATATTCGACCCCAGCTTCCATCGAATACCATTAGAATATCCTCTCCACCATGGTCCAAACTAGAGCAAATGACACCAGTGAGGAAGAAAAAATGGAAGTGGATGATCCACAAAATTCTGATGAGAACAATGGAGGAGGTAGGGGAGATGACGATGAATTTGAAGATAGAATCATGCAAGTAATGGGAAGGGCCCTCGGTGACCCAGAAATGAACTCAACAATGAAGAGAATCATCGACCAAGAAGTAAAGAAAAGGATCAGAGCGATAAGAGATGCCGAAAGTAGGGGTGAGAACCCAGATGATGAGAATAGTGACAATGAAGAGGGAGATCAAAACGCGGATGCAAGGGCTGACCGACTCGAAAGGAGGTCGTCCCAACCCAGAATAAGAATCAGGGGATTCAACAATGGGAGATTTCTGAACCCAGAACAGCTTGCTTTCAGAAGCAACCTAATGGATTTTGGTATCAACTACGAATCAGCTGAAGAAATTATGAGGGGAGGAATGTCCAATATTCGTGAAATTACAGACCTCAACAAGGAAAGCATCAAATCGTTCATGCATGGATTGAAATCTATCCGTCCAGACTGTCCTAACCCAAAAAGTATCCACTATGGTAACAGGCTATCATCGAGGCTTCTCACATGGGCGAACTGGGCTAGGTATCAACCATTGATTGGCGTCAAACCAAGAGCTATTGACTGGAACGCAAACCCCAACAATCTGGAATTGCAGCAATTCAGAATCAAGATGATGGAGTCAAGTGTGAAATCACAGGAAAAGGCAACTCCACCCGAGTTAAAGGACCTTACAAAATTCAGAGAATGGGAAGAAGTTTCCCGCCAAAACTTGAGATACAGATTCAACTCTGAAGGTTTCCCAATCCTGTATGTCATAAGACCCCAAGAGAAGGAAGATGTTACTGATGAAGCCAGGTCTGGAACAGTCGGGCAAAGTCCAACAGATACCTATCCAACTTGGAGTGACTACAATGAAAGGTGTGGTGTTTTGTCAGGCCACCAGTATGATGAAGATAACAACGTCGTCTGGAGGTTGTTATGTGATGCAACGAGAAAAGGTCCTGGTTGGGAATACGTGGCACATTTCCAAAACACTGAACTGAACTCAGGAAATGCTAGAAATGCATTCATTTTGTTGATGCAGCATGCTTACACTGATACCAATATCACTATGGTTCTGAACAAAACCTATCAGGAAATGAAAGAATCACATTACACTGGTGATGCTAAGAATTATGACTGGAACAAGCACAAGAGGAACTGGACTGCTTTTCATGGAACAATCCTGAGATTTGAAAAGAATCACAATGAAAGAAGATTTGTTTGGGACTTTATCAATTCAATCAGTGATGAGCAACTGGATGCTGCCAAAGCGGATGCAATTGATGAGAGCAAAGACTATCGTGACAACTTCAATGAATGTTTGATTCTATTCACCAACCGGCTTGGATTGAAGAAGCTTACAAATGGGAAGCATAAACGAGGTTCCAGAAGTGTGTATTCTATGGGCACGACAAGCAATAAGAAGCAGAAAACAACTGAAACGTTTACAGGAAAAGTTGAGTGCAAGCCCTACCCAACAAGTGTTTATAAAACAATGTCAAAAGAACAGCGTCAGGAGCTTTACCAGATGAGACAGGCAAAGAAGAAACGAAATCTCAAGGCTGCTGAGACCAAAAAGGCAAAAGATGCTGAAAAGGAAGGAGCAGGTGATAGCTTTGGATCCAAATCTAAGAAATGACATCATAACCGGACACTAGAAAACAAATTGTTAAAGATGGTGAGCCGGTCATTATACAAGATGAATATTCCTCTAGATTTTGATGATGGAGAAAATGAAGAAGGATACTGCGAGCTAGACTCACATGCAGACACCACTGCCGCTGGAAGCAATATGGTATTGCTCAATCCTGATCAGATCACAATACACGTTGATGTTGCCCCTTTTTCTGAAGAGTACAAGCCAATCAAGAAAATCCCAATTGGAAGTTGTGCAACTGCTTGGACAAATCCAGCATCAGGTCAAGTCTACATCATAGTGTTCCATCAAGCGCTGACCTTCGGGAATAAATTGAAGAACAGCTTGATATGCCCAAATCAAGTGAGGGATTGCAATTTCAATTCTGTTGAAGAAACACCTCGTCAGTTTGACCCCAGATCCAAGCATGGAATTACAATCCAAACGCCAATGGAAGATGACGACCCCAGGAAAGTCTTCATAAAACTGAGTATGAGAAATGTGATTTTGTATTTCCCCACAAGGAAGCCAACAAGAATGGAGCTTGATGAATGCCAACATTTGATAGCAACAAATGACACCCCATGGGACCCTCATTCACTGAAGTTCAGAATGGCTGAGTTAGCAACCGACAATGGTGACCCAATTTCAGGGGACCATTTTAGCATTCAAGCCATGTCAACCGAAGATGATCAAGCCATGTCAACTGAGGATACAAGCTTGATTGTAACGGAATCTACAAGTAATGTTACAGATATGCTTTCCAAGACTAGCTTAGAGAACAGTCATCCAAATCTCATGCAGCAATGCAAACTGATGAGATTGCATCAGGTATCAACCAGAAGAATGCTAACCGAATGTCAAATTGCAACAGATGGCAATATTTCTCATCGGATTTCTTCAGTAACAAATATTTCAAGCGCGCAAAGGGTAGACCAATTTTTGTTTGATGACACAGAATTTGATTTCATGGAAGCTCCTGAAGATGAATCAAAACAAGCCCCTAGCTTGCAAGAAATTGACAATACACTTGAGAGGAGGTCTCTTGATAGAAGAAATCAATGGGGACCATCAGTGATAACTATTGAAGGTCCAAACAAAGTTGACTGTGAACGATTAGCCAAGACTTGGAATATTAGTTTTAAAAAGGCTGAGCAGACACTGAAAGTCACGACTCAGAAGGCACTGAGGAATTTGCAACTACCATTGATGAAGAGGCTGCCTACGCAGTGCTTTAGAAACAAGAGAATTGCACAAGGAACATGGTACACTGATACATGGCACGCTAGGACCACCAGTATTATGAGGCAAGAAAAATGCGCGCAGATCTTTACAAATGGGAATGGGTTTGAAGTATTTATACCAATATAGGACAAATCGCAAGCGCATCAAGGGTTGAAAATATTCATTCATGAAGTTGGAGTCCCTGAGCATCTGATTTCTGATGGTGCTCCAGAACAAGGATCTCCAAGAACCTACAAGACCCACTGGAATTCAATTGTAAAGCGCAACCATATTCATCAGACATTCATACAACCACATTGCCCATTTCAAAATCGAGCAGAGCAAGCAATTGGTCATCTTGGGGGTGCAATCACAACCAAGTCAGCGAAGAAGAAGTCACCGAGGAGATTATGGTCATTTTGTGGTGAACTATGTGCTAATATCAGGCAGAGAACAGCATCGAGCAACCCTTCTTCAATGGGGAGAACTCCATTTGAATTGGTCCATGGCTATAGGCCCAATATTACACTATACACGTCATCAGAATGGTATGATTTTGTGTTTTACTTTGATAAAGGTGATTCTTCCTTGCGTGGAGTTGAAAGATTGGGTTGATGGTTGGGCCCTTGTGGCAATAAGATAGGCGGAGGTGATTGTTTTTGGATCCTGACTAAATCAGCAATACCAATATCTACAAATTCAATAAGGCCTGTCAAGGAATATGAATGGAGGGATAGAGATATCCTCAGAAGAATGGAAGCAATCGACAAATCAATTGAATCCAAGATTGGTGATGAAGTGAAAGACAGCGCGTCTTTCTTCCAGGAAAACTACCCGGAGCCTCAAATGGAGCTATTTGAGGAACAACCAGTGAAATCACCTGATCTGAAACTTGAAATGGCTGAGCCAGAGGCGTCAGTAGAAGATATTGATGAACCAGATGAATATCTGGGAAATGAAGTAATCATTGAAAGAAATGATGAAAGGCTCAGGTGCATTGTCAAGGATAGGGTGAGAGATTTGCAAAACAGGCCAATTGGAGTAAGGAATGAGAATCCAATACTAGACACGAGGCTGTACAAATTGCAACTACCTGATGGCACCATTGAGGAATACACAGCAAATATTGTTGCAGAGAGTCTGTACAGTTCTGTTGATGATGATGGACAAATGCTCACAATGTTAGATGAGCTAATTGATCATGAATGCGAAAACACTGCTCTAACTGATGAGGAAGCCACAACTATAGGAAAAAATGGCCGTCAAAGCCATAAGCCGACAACTAGGGGTTGGAGGATTCTCGCCAGCTGGAAAGATGGGTCAGAATCATGGTGCAAGCTCAGTGTCGTTAAAGAATCATTCCCAGTGCAACTAGCTGAATATGCTGTCAACAATAATCTTGAAAAGACACCAGCATTCAGATGGTGGGTGCACAAAATTTTGAGAAGAAAGGATCGAATCCTTAAGGCAGCCAAAACAGCAAAGTATTGGTTGAAGACTCACAAATATGGTGTTGAATTGCCACATTCAATCACACAAGCGCTGGCAATTGATAAGAAAACAGGCACTGATCACTGGGAAAGAGCAATTCATAAAGAAATGACCAACAATATGGCTGCGTTTGAATTTTCTGATGATGACGTTATTCCAGTCGGTCACAAGGAAATAACCACCCATATGATTTTTGACATCAAGCTTGGATCCCTAACAAGGAAGGCTAGATTGGTAGGAGATGGCCACAAGGTCCCTGCCATAGCAAAAGAGAATACATATTCATCTGTCCCCAGTCGCGACTCAGTAAGAATATTTTTCTTGCTAGCAGCACTGAACGATTTGAAAGTCCTCTCAGCAGATATTCAAAATGCATATTTGACCGCCCCAATAAAAGAGAAACACTTTCTAAGAGCGAGAGCTGAAGATGGCTTTCCTCCACACCTTGCAGGACGGCCTTGCAAGATAGTTCGAGCACTATATGGGTTACCAGTTGCAGGCGCATCTTTCAGGTCATATCTCACAAAGCATTTGAGAGATCTTGGATATTCCCCTTGCAAAGCAGATCCGGATGTGCACTTACGAATTGAAACCAGGAAAGATGGATCCAGATACTGGGCAATTCTCATTGCCTATGTAGACGATATCTTATGTTCTGGTGAAGATCCAAAGTTCCAGCTAGAAAACATTGAACGAAAGTTCAAGTTGAAGGATGATACCATCGAAGAACCAACTCTGTATTTGGGAGCTGATATTGGAAAGTTTTACTTTGAAGGTGATTCAAAACCAAGGTGGTCATTATCAAGCACCAAATATATGGCAAAAGCTGTTGCAGCCGTCGAACAAGAGCTTGGAACTGAAAAATATGGCTACAAGTATCTACCAAAATCAGCATCCAGTCCACTGTCACATGATTATCGACCGGAAATTGATATATCAGAGGAATTGAATCCTGAATTGCAAAATTACTATCAAGGTTTGATTGGAGTCCTCAGATGGATTTGTGAACTAGGAAGGCTTGACATTGTAATGCCAGTCTCGCTGATGTCAAGGTATTTGGCTCAAGCGAGAAAGGGACATCTGAACCAGTTATTTCATATATTTGCGTACTTAAAAAAGTACAACAGGTCGAAATTGGTTTTCGATGATACAGTACCAAGCATTGATGAGAGTAAATTTCAAAAATGTGACTGGTCTGAATTTTATCCTGGTGCTGCTGAAGTCATACCAGCAGATATGCCTGAAGCCTTGGGAAAGCATGTAACAATGAGCTGTTTTGTTGACGCCGACCATGCCGGATGCAAGGCAACAAGAAGGTCTCATACCGGTGTTATTATCTTCATTAATAATGCACCGATCATTTGGTTTTCCAAAAGACAAACAATGGTTGAGACATTAACTTTTGGATCTGAAATCATTGCTTTGAAAATTGCAATCGAATTGGTTGAAGTTCTAAGGTACAAGTTGAGAATGATGGGTGTTCCAATTGATGGAAGCACCAATGTGTATTGTGATAATGATTCTGTTGTCACAAATGTTACACGACCTGAAAGCCCATGTAAGAAGAAGCACAACAGCATTGCGTACCACAAAGCGCGTGAATCTATTGCAGCAGGAATTATCAGAGTTGCAAAGGAACCAGGTTCAACAAATATTGCTGATTTGTTTACAAAGCTAATGAGTGGCGCTGTTTTCCGGGAACATTGTTCTCGTTGCATGTTATAAGAGATTTGATAAAAGAAAAATCAATCGTTCGATGGAATGTTCGATCGTTCGATCGAAGTAACAAGTTGATTTTGTTCGATCATGGAATAAATCGATCTGCAACGAGCATTTCGAAAAATGGATAATTTGATCCATGAATACAATATATCAAACCGGCAAGGATCAGGGCAAAATGCCATGATACAAGCCAGAATGAATGGCAAAATGCCTCCCCATTTTTTGATAGGGCCTCTGATGGTAGACTGGATACAGTTTGGTATTCAACATACAATGACTCACGATGAATAGGTTAAGTCATAGAATCCAGCCGCTTAACGGTTGGAGGATTTACGACTGAAGGGGACTGAAAAGAATCCACCGTGTAACGCGTATTCGTACATACTAAGCGGGCGTATTGCACGAAAAGTCATAAGAGCAAATAACCTTATTCTTAAGGTTATTTCTCAATGAATAATCGTCGGCGCTTTTATGTGGATTGCCTCTTAGCGGAATTTCCTCATCAGCTCACTCTTTGAAGAATTAACAACTCTAAAACACTATCATGCCCTAAAATCTACGTACAACCTAGTACTAATCCTACACGATAAGGTAATACTGTGATATCCCAATAGGAATATCACGGTGAATTATACGGTAACAAAAGACCAAACGAAGATGGTTTTGCGTGTGTTTCTTGTGTCTTAATTACATGTGTTTTGTATGCTTAGAAATCGACACGAAGAGTAATTTGATGATGAGTAATTAACCTGTCGATCGACAAAGACGATCGAACTGTAACAATGATCTTACTCACTAAATCAATTGATCATAAGACTGATTGCGTTTGTTTGTTACGACACACTTTTTCTAACCTACGACAACCAGATGGGAGGAGCCACCACAAACACCGACAAATGGATGAAGTGGAATGGGCCCAACCACAATGGCACCGGCCGCACTGTGTTTGACATGTCCCCAACCTGAAGGTGTGGGAGGGACCACAGGAGTAGTATACCTAAAAATAGTAATCACAAATCAAAGACATTACTCAGTATCTTACGTGAGCCCTTGAGCAAATCCCAACGGCCCCGGGCCACGCGAAGCGTAACATTTGCAAAGAGCGTCTCTTTTGCGGCCGGGGCCCCACCCGGATACGGGGCCCTCAATTCAGCCGCAACAGATCATTTTGTGCCGACTACATATCAAGGCGGGGCACACCAAGACACGCCGGGGGCGCTGACAGTAGGCTGTGCCAATGGTAGCACGATGCAATCCACTGTGACTGACCTATTAGACTTACCCCGTTTACCACTCGAAACACGGGGATGCCATAAGTTCAACGAGGTGGAATTGCCGTTGGTCTCAGTTCCCAAGTTGTGCAACAACGGGAGCCAAGTACAATTCACCCGCAACAACGTGACAGTTACTGGCCCCTCTCAACACGTAGTACCAGAGGGACTACGTGACCCCCTCCTGAACCTGTACATTGTTCCTCTCCACCAAGCTGACCCTCTCTGTTTTCTACTTCGTGCCATTAGATTGCAGTAGGTAGATTGCTGTAATATTGATTAGGTTCTAAAATTGTGAGCATTAGGATTAAGTTATATCCGGACCGCACTGCACCCCTGTCGGTCCCTCTTTATGGGTTGTATATGCGTTGAGATGAATCGTACAAACAGTTATTTGCTTTGGCGGCTATCACGAGTAACTGGTTTAGTCTGTCTGTATGTCCTTAACCGCGTGATCAAGAGGTCCATCATATGTACCGGAAGTCTTCTGTTTCTTGTTGCCAGATTTCTTGTTGGAGGAGGAGTTGCTGTCATTGTTGCGTTTGTTGCCCCTTTTTCCCTTGAAGGAAGAGACGTTTCTGTGACTGCCTTTTCGACTGTATGTACCGGAAGTCTTCTGTTTCTTGTTGCCGTATTTCTTGTTGGAGGAGGAGTTGCTATCATTGTTGCGTTTGTTGCCCCCTTTTCCCTTGAAGGAAGAGATGTTTCTACGACTACCTTTTCGACTGGCTTGCATTTTCTTGATACCAAGCGCTTGAGTGAAGTGGGCGGCAGCCTTGTCAAAGTTGTCGTACATGCCACCCGCTTCATTAAGGACCAATTGGACTGCCATTCCGAGTCTTGGATCCGAAATAGAGTGGCAGAAGTCGGTAACAAATTGATCTTCTGGTGGGAAAGCCTTATGCCGCAACAGGAACTCCTTTGCATCATACCAATGCCTTTTGTGCTTGTCAAAACTGTAGTTCTTGGTGTCCCCGGAGTAGGTAGAACTCTGTAGGAAGGCCCTCTTTTCTTCTATGAGAAGTCTTATATTCGTTGATTCGTATGCTTGGGAATAGAGAGTGAAATATGCCTTTCTCCCATCCCCTTCTGAGCCAAGACCTTGGATGTAGGACCAACCGGGGCCCGCTCCTACCAATTTGAAAAGGATTCCCCATAGTGTATTGTTGTCTTTTGTCCAGTGGGATCCTGAATGGACGGTGCATCGTATAGAGTATTCATTCCAGTTGGCATACATATCTGTTGGGGCAGATCCAACGCCCCCCCCCCCCCCCCCCTCTCAGCATCGCCGACCATCGAGTCCTTCCGAATTGTGTAGAGTAGAGATGTTTTGGTGACACCCCTTTTGTGCCTAAGATACTCCCTGAACCGTTCATCAAACTCCTTGAGTTTTGACATTGCAGTTAGTGGTTCTGGGAGAGTAAGGTCCCCGGCCGCTGTGTTGCTGTCATCCTCCTTGAGGGACTTGAGGCGATCTCGAGTCTTGGATTCTGCATCCGGATCAACCATCCAGTCAACGGGAGTGGCTGTAGCTCCAATGAGGGGCTGAAATTCGATCCAAGCCACAAACAACTTGAGCCGATCCCCGAACACCCTCCCCACATACACCTGTTTTGGGTCCGGGCAGTAGTTGTGTTTGGTCTTGTTGACACCATTCACCAGGGATTTGATTGCAGATTCATCCATGTCTCGGAGGGAGTCAGTACTGCTGTAGCCAGTCCGGAAAAGCTCATCTGCGGTGATCCGGTTCAACCCAAAGGATTCCAAGATTTCTCTGAAAACTACCTCTGTCGGGGTTAGAGTCCTTTCCCCCGCGTATCCAGGGATTCCCTCCAGTTGATTAGCGCGTTCGATTGCATCTTGAACCTCTTGTGTGAGCGACGGAGCCCGGTTAGTATCCATCATGGTCCTAATGAATTCCATTTGCGCCGCTGTAAAACCAAGATTGGCAGGAATGGCTGGTCCATTGTTGGCAGGTCCACCAGCTACTGGGTTAGCTGCGGCAGCCGCTGGATTAGCGGCTGCGTTGTTGTTATTGCGTTGGTTCTGACGAGCTGGTCTTCCTCTCGCCATGGTGGGTACTTTGCTTCTTGAGTGGTTGTTTGCTTGTTCTGTAAGTGATATATGAATGATTTTCTGAAGAGATTCTGGATTTCTCAAATAATCACTCTCTTCGCGATATCACTAGTAGTGGATATTTTCTAGTGGTTTCTCCTTGCAAAACTCTACAAACGTTTCTATTCGGAATGCAAATCCCTCAGTTGCCCCGTACTTAAGCAAACTGTTCGGGTTCCGATTTTGAATCGGGGCTGTTGATTTGGCTTATGAATGTCTCTGCCGGCCGTTGGGTTTACTCGTACGGGAATCTAGTGGCCGTTAGATCCGGCCCGCTCCTTGTTCCCGCAGGAATTTGGGACCGTTGAATTGTTTCCACAGGAATTGGGGCCGTTGGTTTGTTTTCCCGTTATTTTACGGTTACAAGCCCCCCGGATCCCCCTATTCGGCGGGAGTTGAAATTACTGTAGAATAATTCAACTGCCCTCTCCGTGTAGAGGCTTAGAACAGCTTAGTGCACACGTCTGTACGCTGTCCCACCTCGTCTTATTTTACTCGTATGAAGGACTTTCGTCCCCGATACTTGGCCAGTCCTTTGGCTGTCTTTCCAGCTAGTACGGTGTGGTCGTAAACCTTGTACTACTGGCCCGGGCCAGTAGCTTGTTGTTTTTTCTATGCACACCTAGGTGTGTTGCCAGTACTCATCGTGTTGTTTGAGGCGCCATGTGGACCTCTCCATGCTTGAATTGGAACACGTTTACGTTTGAATGTAAAGACTGCGACTGCTTCGGCCCGGGATTCGATACCTTGTATCGATGGCATTTGCTCCTCCCCCTAGGCCGTTATGTCGTTTGAGAGAAGCGAGAGGTTTTAGCTCACGCCCGGCTGCACTAGTGCCATTACCCATCTAAGTGCTCAAACATGGACATAGCCTTCTGGGGTCTTTGATTAACCGGTGATCAGTCGGTAATCGGTCTCGCTTCATCTATTGTCGTGTGAATCGCTAAATCACCCATCGTCCAATAGAAACGGTAGCCGATTGTTGACTGGACCCCAGCTCCGGTGAGTCTCAGGGTCTGATAAACTCTGTTTTCTACTTTGTGCCATTAGATTGCAGTAGGTAGATTGCTGTAATATTGATTAGGTTCTAAAATTGTGAGCATTAGGATTAAGTTATATCCGGACCGCACTGCACCCCTGTCGGTCCCTCTTTATGGGTTGTATATGCGTTGAGATGAATCGTACAAACAGTTATTTGCTTTGGCGGCTATCACGAGTAACTGGTTTAGTCTGTCTGTATGTCCTTAACCGCGTGATTTTCTAGACCTCCAAGGGTGATGGCAGAATCTCCAAGGGTAATAGACCCCCCCAAAACCGAAACCGAAACCAGAAACAAAAACGAAAACACGAAAAACGAAAACGAAAACAACACGAAATCTAGAAATCACGCGGTTAAGGACATACAGACAGACTAAACCAGTTACTCGTGATAGCCGCCAAAGCAAATAACTGTTTATACGATTCATCTCAGCGCATATACGACCCGTAAAGAGGGACCGACAGAGGTGCAGTTCGGTCCGGGTATAACTTAATTCTAATGCTCACAATTTTTAGAATCTAATCATTACTACTGCAATCTAACGACACGAAGTAGAAATCAGAGTTTATTAGACCCATTAGTTCTAACCAAATAAGGAGTGTTCAGTCGACAATAGATGAAGCGAAGCCAATTACCGACTGATCACCGGTTAATCAAAGACTCTCCTGAAGGCTATGTCCATGTTTGAGCACTTAGATGGGTAATGGCACTAGTGCAGCCGGGCTTGAGCTAGTATCTCTTGCTTCTCTCAAACGACATAATGGCCCTAGGGGAACAAGCAAACGCCATCGATACAATATATCAAATCCGGGGCCAGAACAGCCGAAGTCTCTACATTCAAAAGTAAACGTGTCCCAATTCAAGCATGGAAGAGACCCACACTGCGTCTCAAAATGACACGATAAGGACGAGCTGACGGCCCCACCACCAACAACAACAGTAACACCAACAGTTAGGAGCATAAAGCTCACGAATAGCAGTAGGTGTGAATACAGTTAGGAGGGACCGATTCCTCCATACAGGTAAAGTTAGGAGGGATCGATTCCTCCATACGGGTAAATATGATACTACCACGAGGTGGGACAGCGTACAGACGTGTGCACTAAGCTGTTCTGAGCCTCTACACGGGGAGGGCAGTTGAATTATTCTACAGTAATTTCAACTCCCGCCGAATAGGGGGATCCGGCCAATTTGTAACCGTAAAATAACGGGAAAACAAACCAACGGCCCCAATCCCTGTGAAAACAATTCAACGGCCTCAAATTCCTGCGGGAACGTGTAGCGGGCCGGATCTAACGGCCACTAGATTCCCGCACGAATAAATTCAACGTCCGGCAAAGGGATTCATAAGCCAAATCAACGGCCATGATTCAAAATCGGAACCCGAACAGTTTGCTTAAGTACGGGGCAACTGAGGGATTTCCATTCCGAATAGAAACGTTTGCGGAACTTTACAAGGTGAAACCACGGGAAAATACCCACTACTAGTGATATCGCGAAGAGAGTGGTTGTTTGAGAAATACAAAATTCTTTCAGAAAATCATTCATATATCACTTACAGAACAAGTAAACAACTATTCCGGACGAAAGTAACCAACCATGGTGAGAGGGAGAACAGCTCGACAGAACCAACGCAACGACAATGCGGCCGCTAATCCAGCCGCTGCCGCAGCTAACCTAGTAGCTGGTGGACCTGCCAACAATGGACCGGCCATTCCTGCCAATCTTGGTTTTACAGCAGCGCAAATGGAATTCATTAGGACCATGATGGATACTAACCGGGCCCCGTCGCTCACACAAGAGGTTCAAGATGCAATCGAACGCGCTAATCAACTGGAGGGAATCCCTGGATACGCGGGGGAAAGGACTCTAACCCCGACAGAGGTAGTTTTCAGAGAAATCTTGGAATCCTTTGGGCTGAACCGGATCACCGCAGATGAGCTTTTCCGGACTGGCTACAGCAGTACTGACTCCCTCCGAGACATGGACGAATCTGCAATCAAATCCCTGGTGAATGGTGTCAACAAGACCAAACACAACTACTGCCCGGACCCAAAGCAAGTGTATGTGGGGAGGGTGTTCGGGGATTGGCTCAAGTTGTTTGTGGCTTGGATCGAATTTCAGCCTCTCATCGGAGCTACAGCTACTCCCGTTGACTGCCCGCCTCAAGTCCCTCAAGGAGGATGACAGCAACACAGCGGCCGGGGACCTTACTCTCCCAGAACCACTCACTGCAATGTCGAAATTCAAGGAGTTTGACGAACGGTTCAGGGAGTATCTTAGACACAAAAGGGGCGTCACCAAAACATCCCTACTCTACACAATTCGGAAGGACTCGATGGTCGGCGATGCTGAGAGGGGGGGGGCTGTTGGATCTACCCCAACAGATATGTATGCCAACTGGAATGAATATTCTATACGATGCACCGTCCATTCAGGATCCCACTGGACAAAAGACAACAATACACTATGGGGAATCCTTTTCAAATTGGTAGGAGCGGGTCCCGGTTGGTCCTACATCCAAGGCCTTGGCTCAGAAGGGGATGGGAGGAAGGCATATTTCACCCTCTATTCCCAAGCATACGAGTCAACAAATATAAGACTTCTCATAGAAGAAAAGAGGGCCTTCCTACAGAGTTCCACCTACTCCGGGGACACCAAGAACTACAGTTTTGACAAGCACAAAAGGCGTTGGTATGATGCAAAGGAGTTCCTGTTGCGGCATAAGGCTTTCCCACCAGAAGATCAGTTTGTTACTGATTTCTGCCACTCTATCTCGGATCCAAGACTTGAGATGGCAGTGCAATTGGTCCTAAATGAAGCAGGTGGCATGTATGACAACTTTGACAAGGCTGCCGCCCACTTCACTCAAGCGCTTGGTATCAAGAAGATGCAAGCCAGTCGTAAAGGCAGTCGCAGAAATATCTCTTCCTTCAAGGGAAAAAGGGGCAACAAACGCAACAATGATAGCAACTCCTCCTCCAACAAGCGGCACGGCAACAAGAAACAGAAAACTTCTGGTACATACGACGGACCTCTGGAGGGTAAAATCTATCCAAAAGAAATCTGGGTCACTATGTCTGCGGCCCAAAAGAACCAAGTCCAGGCCCTCCGCCCCGCTCTCAACTCAAATTCAAAATCTGCACAGGTTTCTCTTGTTGAAGCCAAAGGAGACAACACTACAGCAAAAGGGCCGGCCGGCGATCAGTTTGGTAGCCACACCCACAAGAAGAAGAACCAAGACTGATTTATCGGCCGGGGCCTGTCGATTGTATCCCGGGTAGGCCGGCCAATAGTCCATATCAAGAGTTTTGGCTCACCGTCTCAAGGTAACGGTTGATGCGAGTTGGACAGCCACACTGATACAACAGCCGCAGGATCAAATATGGTATTACTGGATTCGTTGGATTCTATCTTGACATATGTGGATGTTGCACCATTTTCAGATACATACTCACCGCTTAAGAATGTCCCTATTGCCCGTTGCGCCACAGCTTGGACTGACCCAACCGATGGGATTACTTACATCTTGGTCTTTGGGCAGGCTTTGTTTTTTGGCACCAAGTTGCAACACAGCTTGGTATGTCCCAATCAAGTCCGGGACTGCAACTTCAACAAGGTTGAGGATACCCCAAGGCGATACGACTCCAATTCTACACACGGGATTACATTTCAATCAGAAGACACTGAACTCTTCATCCCTCTCCAAGTTGAAGGAGTCATATCCTATTTTGACTCCCGCAAGCCTACAAAGAAGGAACTGGCAAACTGTGAACATATACTGGCTACTGACACCCACACCTGGGACCCCTACTCTGCTCACTTTGCCGAAGAGGAAGAAGCCACCAATGCCTCTTTCCAGCGTGTTGTTGCCACTCTTTCAGGGTGCCTGCCGGCTTGTGGGACCCCAGTCAAATTTTCGTCCACGATTCATCCTGAACCACTCGGCACAGGATACGACACGAACCGGCTACTCTATTTGGCTTCTGTCTGTACAAATAGAGTTCCTTCCCAACGCACCGGATATACTCCAACGGACGTTTCCACACGACTGATTTCCGCCCTTGCTGGAACCACCGGGGAGGACCAAGAAAATCTTCGAAATTCAGCAAATTCTATGCTTTCTGATGTTTCCACCAAGCCTTCATCAGTCGGTCTCTCCTCATTATCTGAAGCTGAGCTTGCCATTCAACAGGAAGCCAAGGCTCGCACCAAGGAAAGGAAGCTGTTACGGCGCCAACAAGACGTTCTAGACCAAGAAATGTCTCTTGACAAGAAGTCTTTCATACGACGAGGACAATGGGGACCTCCAATACGGATCCCCGACAAGGTTGACATATATGATGCCAAGGCCATTGCTAAGATGTGGAACATCAGTGAGAAGCGGGCCAAGGCTACTATTGAAGTCACTACCCAGGATGGTATTCGTCAACTGTCCCAGCCTATTACAAAGAGACTGAAGACACAGAAGTGGAGGAATAGGAGGATGCTCAAGGGACGATGGTATGCCGACACTATGAAGTTCAAGGTTCCCAGCATCATTCGCAGTGATACAGCAGCCCAGATCTTTGCAAATGGGAAGGGCTATGTAGCCTTCTACCCTGTCAGGGGGGAAGTTCGGTGCCACGATGGCTTATCTTGCTTTATCAATGAAGTAGGAATTCCAGAACACCTTGTTACTGATGGGGCAAAGGCCCAGGGGAGTCACAAGACACACAACACCGGTTGGAACAAGCTCAGGTCGGAGTACCGCATTCGACAAACATACATACAGCCTCACTGCTCTTGGCAGAATACAGCAAAACACAGTGCCGGGGACTTAAGGAGGGCAATCCGTTGGATGACTTCCAAGAAAGGCAGTCCCAGGAGGTGTTGGGCCTTCTGTGGAATGTTAGCGGCCGGCCGGATGAATCTCATGGCATCAAGTGACCCTTCCTCAATGGGGAGGACTAGCTTTGAACTGGTGCATGGGTATACCCCAGATATCACCCTGTATATGATCCATGACTGGTATGACTTTATTTGGTGGTACGACTTAAATGGGAAGACGAATAGGCTTGGCCGGTGGCTAGGCCCATGTGGGGATACTTTCGGTGGTGGAGATTGTGTTGTTACTCTAAAAATCGACCGGATAGGTATAACGAATTGTTTAAATTTAAAGAGATGTGAGCTCAGAGAGACGCTCTTATTTTGTTACTGTATCGGGGCTCTCTGTTGTATTTTACATGGTAGAGATCTTCCCCGGTCTTTTACACTAGTATGGATTTCATCGTACCGATACTGCTTTTGCTGTATTAGCGCCTTGTCGGTCATTCGATGGTATTGGTCATTTTCGGGGTTAAGTATTCTGATTGATGGGGCGTATGCTTGTTCGTGGTATATATGCTAGATATGGGGCCCATCTGGAATCGGTATTGATTTTCTTGATTGCAATAAGTAATTGCCTCACGGGATATCAAGTATATTCTTTTGAACATACTTAAGGGTTCCAAGTGTTTACTTACTGTTCAGGTATTTGGATATTTCTTGTTTCTAACCGAATATCCCCTTTTGTTTGTAACCTTAGGTGATATTGTTTTTACCACTTAAGGATTTCCAAGTAGTGGAGGTGCGTTTGATTCTAAGCTTCGGTCTTTGGAATATTCATATCTCGTATCGTCTTCCCGCACCTCGGTCGTCGTTTCGTTTTGTCGGCTTTTTCGATCGAATTTGATGCCGACAACAGTCCGTATTTTTCGCCGACAACACACCCCTTGATCCAATACTTGTTTTGTATTGGATTACTGTCGGAGTATATCATGTGGAATCGTATTGATAGACAAATCGCATGTTTGGATCAAGTCAAATTGAAGAATCGACTCGAGCAATTTTGATTGAGTCAAGATCATCGAATAGCCTAATCTGGTTGTCAATCGAAGCAATCGAATGGAATGAATTAACCTGGGTAGTGTCCCATGATGTATCTTGCGTGTCGGGCGTGCAAGATCCATCCCAATGGTTTGGTTAGATCATCAGCTGGGTTGATAACGCCAGGAATATGAATCATCTTGATCTCACCGTTTTCCTTCCATGATTGGATGGCAAAAAACCTGATTTCAATATGCCTGGTTCTTTCAGTTGGCTTCTGAGCATTGATGATCTCAATTGCCGATGCATTGTCTTCATAGATAGGGGTTGGACCAGCTTGGGCAAATCCTAATTCTTTGAGTACGGATCTGAGGTATCTGGCTGTTTTGGCCGCTGTGACTGCAGCGATGAATTCTGCTTCGGTAGAACTCTGTGCGGTAAGAGACTGAGCTTTGGACCTGTAAACAATTGCTCCACCAGCGTAAGTGAAGACGTAGCCTGTGGTGGACCTTCGGTGTTTGGGATCATTTCCATATGCTGCGTCCACAAAACACATCAGTTTGGCTTGCTTGATGTCTTCTGGGAATTTAGGGAGTGATGGATCTTGGACTGCATCGTTGTATGGTTCTCCTGGTGGTAGAGATGGCTCAGCATTTGGCCTGTAGAATCTGATACCCCAAGATCTGGTGGTTCTGAGATATCGAGCGATGTTCTTCAGACTGGAATAGTGGAATGCAGTGGGATTGGAGCTGTATTTTGACATCAGGGTCACTGCATAGCCAATGTCTGGCCGGCAGCTCACATATGCAAACATCATTTCACCCAAGAGTGTTCTGTAGGAGAACCCTGATGTGGATTGTAATGCAGCGTGTTCTTTGGTGCCTTCCAATGGTCCATTCGTATGTGATTGCAGTTGGCTCAGTACTTCAGTTGATAACGGCGCTGATGGTTTGGAGTGGGGTTTCATCTTAGAATCAGTCTCCCAACTGTGGGATGTCATGATCCGGTCAATGTAATTGGCGCAGGACAGTTCAATGTAGTCAGCTGTCTGTTTGACATCAATTCCATTGAAGTCTTCAAGCAAACCCATTTTGGTGAAGGGGACAGCATCTTCTCTAGGGAGCTTCAGCTTTGCGCCAATTATGTCATAGATCTTGTCAGATATGGATTCTGATGTGCAAGCCAGTGCAAAATCGTCAACTTGTCTCAGCATGTAGACTGTTTCACCTTCAAAAACTGTTGTATAGATTGTTCTGTCATGCGTGGTGGTCTTGAAGTTGAGATCAGGACCTTTCAAGATCTTGTTGATGTGGGTTTCCCAGAGTCTTCCAGATTCCGGGTGGCCTTGAAGTGCTCGAAGGACTGGAAGCACTAATCGTCTGTCTATGTCTCTGCCATGCTTGTGTCTATACCATTCTGCATATGCATCGTCAATAGTCATGTATGTAGGGATGTTGGGCCCTGGAGAATGGGCATATGCATCAGCCGCGTCCCCCCCATAAACTTTGAGATTGAGACTTGCTGCAATGGCAAAGAACAGTCTTTGGATGGGGTGTTCAACACATGATGAGTATGACATTGCTATGGCATGCAGGGTTGGCGCTGCATATTTGCTGCCATTGCAACATTGCCTGGCTCTTCTGACACCATTTCGTTTCACACTGTATTGCCAGTGAGGCCTGAGAATGATAGCGTCGGGGTCCTTAGGGTATTGAATTGGTGGTCCAAACATTTCCAAATCTTCAAACTGATCAAGCTGTTTTCGCTCCCCAGCTTGCCATTCAGGCCATGTAGATAAAGGCTTGAGATTCCTTCGAGTGAAGTGCCCTAGCGCTTGTTCTTCAGGTGTAGTTGCCTTGGAATTGATGGCCTTGATGAAAAGTTCAATTTCGTCAGTGGACAGTGAATCTGCATCTAGTGGTAATGCTTGATTTCCTGGTTTATGAAGCTTGGTGATAGCTCTGAGAGATGCAATATCAATAGTAGGAATGACAACATCCATGTCGTCTTCAGTTGGCGCCAAGTGTTTTTGGATGGAGGCATGGAGTGCTTCAGTGCTATCGACCTGGTTGATTCTTGATTGTATCAGCTGCTTGTATTTTGTACCAATGCGCTGGATAGTTTTGATGGAGGAAATTCGGTCCAAGAATGGTGGATCTTCTTCAGCAGTGGGTTCTTTCCAGGAGGTATTGGGAGCAAATAAACCATATTCATTTGAGTGTTTCCTGACTTCCTTCATAGACAATTTCTCTTCAAGTGCAAAGGTAATTGGTGTATCTATTGAAGAATCCCTCACCCCTCGATCGTGGCAGGCCTGTAAAGCTGTAGTGACATCAGCAGCAGTAAAGACACGATTGTGATTGATAGAGACAATATAAGCACCTCGTAGCTTGGAGAGAGATTTCTTGTGTGAGGAGAAAAGCTTGGAGGCAGGACTTTTGGGAAGGATGTCAGTGATGTAAGCTCTGCCAAGCAGTGAATCATTGGCATACCGGAGGCCAAATTTTTGATCAGTACAAGATGGGGAGACAGTGAGCCTGAGATTTGTGAGATTGGCAAAGGGGGAGATGGAGAATTGGAATTCACTAGATGACACCTCACGGTGTTCTGCAGGAAGGGGAGTGTTGTCATCAGTCCGGAGGAGGTGCTTGACATTAGTTGGAAGATCTGCAAGTGGGAGATCATTCATGCCTTCATCAAACCTGACATGTGTGGCTATCTTGACTCTGTGTGTCTCAGTATCATACCACAGAATGTTTCTGGTAGTGTAGGGTACAAAGCCTAGAAATATGCCTTTTCGTGCATTGGGTTTGAGCTTGATTGATCTTTTGCCTGGAGGTCTAACCCAAACTCTGCAACCAAAGGTTCGGAAATCAGCAAGGTTTTCCTTACGGCCAGTTGCCAATTCCAATGGTGAATGTAGTTGGGTGCCTTCAGGGAATGCATTGGACAACCGGAGTGCATGGTAGAAAGCAAAGGGCCAGAACTTGATGGGCAAATTAGCACCAGACAGCATTGTCCTCATGGAGTTAGCAAGAGTTCTGTGTGCTCTTTCAACTGTGCCATTCTGGTGTGAAGCGTCTGCGCCAGTGGGGAAAATGGAATATCCAAACGCAGAGAATAGGTTTCGGATGTCAGGATTGTGATAGAGTTCTCCACCTTGATCAACTGAAACATACTTGTCGGCACAAGTTGGGTTGTGCTGGGCGAAGAAATGCTCTAACCAGTGTAGTGGCGCTGCTTTAGAGATTCGCGTGTCTCCATATTTCATACCAGTATAGTGATCTGTGATGAGAATCCAAGCAGTTTCTCCATGAATGCCTTCATAATCGCGCTTGCGTTTGCTGTTGGAGGATTTGGTACCTGAGAATGCAAAATCAATAGATAAACCCTGAAAGGGTTGTGTGGCCTTGCGTGTGGAATGTGAGCCAGCAGGTGTTTTGGTGTGCTTACATTGTATGCAAGTTGGACATTGGTCAAGAATACTGGTTTGCCGTTTGAACTTTGGGACTCCAATGATGTGCTTATGAGCTTGATACAGAAAATCATCGCATGGGTGTCCCAACCTTTGGTGCCACAGGAGTTTCGATGTCTTGGTTTTGATGGCTTGGATAGGGATATTTTTGTCAACAAATTTGGTGAAAAACAGTTTGGCATCAAACCTTGGTATGACACTGGTATCAGACTGAGCTTGCGCTGCTTCAGTGCATGTCTGCAGATTGACAAGGTTTGTGTATATATCATACCTGTAGTTGCTAATGGCTGCTTTGGAGGCCAGTTCACAAGCTTCCTTGAACTGCATGTCAGTCGCTAAGGCATAGGCGGACGATGTTGCACAATTTGCATATGGAGAGGCAATATCAACATCTGGGATCAGAACTGGGTGTGTATAGCATTGACCATCAATGATGCTCCCATGTAGGACAATGCTTTTGGCGGTGCTTTGCTTGTGATGGCAAATAATGGTGAGGTTGCCATTTTGTGGAGTAGATGAGTCAAGATTCTCAGTGAATGATTTGTGGATGGACTGTCCACTGAACTGACATCGCGTACGGGATGTCATTCCACAGATATCGTTCTCACTCAGTAATGTTGTTGACAGGGAGGGAGAATAGTAGAAGAAAACTTTGATATATCCAATGTGATTCGGTGCTGGGATATGCAAATATCCTGAGCCTTCAGGGATGCAGGTGGCTGCTGTGCCTCCTATTGCTGCAGTAAGCCTGACGGGACATTTTCTTATCTTGGTGTAAGGTTTGTAACCGTGCAGGATGTGTTTGAGGTTTGTGCAGGAAACCTTCGCACCGGTGTCAATCTGAGCCCGGACACCCTGTTGGAAGTAGGCTGTAGCTGCAATAGGGTCCGGGGGGACGAGGGATTGCACATTGTATGTATCAACTGGCGTGGGGTTGTCCCTATCGAAATTGGGATCCTCATTGGTCTTCAGGTGTGATTCCAATGTAGGGGATGTAGCCCTGAGTGATTCCATGTCACAGTAGACATCAATTGGTATAGATGACTGTAGGCTGTCTTTTGGAAGGAGGTCGACGGCACCAATTATGACAGATTCATAGGAGCTGACACTGCTGGAGTCCAAGGAGGGGCATAAGCTGTTCACTTGGGACGCTGTGATGTTGTCAAATCCTTGAGGATCATCTTGAGGTGATGTCATAGTATGGCTCCAAGAAAGACTTTCTATTCTTGGCCATTGCAAAAATTTTGGTTTTCTACTGTAGCATCAGGTGAAACCTCATCTTGGTCTTCATTGCCAATGTTGATCTGAGAGATTTGTTGGTTGGAATCTAAGAGTTGTTGGGTCTGTTTATTGGATTTGTTCAGAAAAACAGCCGCAGCAATCCTATGTTTCTTCAGGGACTCAATATCTTGTAATGCAGGACAATTATCAAAATTGTGACCAGACATGTGGCAAACAATACATTTTCTGGATGTGTCAAAAAGACTAGGTTGCTTATCGAATGCCGTGATAGCATTGCAATATGCTTGGTGGAGGAAGGGATCGTCAGATTCTTCATCCATCTCCGGGTAGCCAAGTGATTCAATCAGGCTGATTGAGTGAGATGTCAAAGTAGAAGGTGTTCTAACAGTACTGTTGCTAGCGCGTTTTTGAAACAACCTATCATTGCGACGGGGACCTGGTCTGGTTCCTGAGACGTTCAATTGCTTGGGCTGGATTGGTTTGGAGTTGTTCCTCTTGTACTTTTGCTCAGCCTTGATCTCTTGTTCATATGTTTGGAGGGTTTGTAGGAGTCTACCTGCCTTGTATTTGTCTCGCTTGAATTGGTCATCAGAGTCGCGTTCATCTTCTGTTTTTTTGAAGAGCTCTTCTGAGAGGGCGGTTCCTGCGATAAGGTTGCTAACTTCTTCTGTTGAACCGATAGTGCCAGGTTGGTTTTGGAGGAACACTCTGAGTCTCAAGTAATCCTTGTACCGGAAGTAGTATTCTTCAAGGGATTCACTTGGGTTTTGGTTTGGAGGATTTCGGACCATTCTGCTGGCATTGGATGGTCTCTTTGAGTTGGGATGTGTCTGAGAAATAACTGTGTATAGCGCTTCATAACCTTGTCCTCCTTCAAAGCTCTGGATGGTTGCCTTCATGCTTGCACATGAATCAGGGATGATTTTGTCGCTTCTGAGTGCGGTGTAAATCAGATTTCCCCATTCATTGATGGCCAATTCATATCTTAAAGGTAAATCATGTGGAAAGTTATCGCCAATGGTGAATCCTCTTAGGTGATCAGCTTCGCGCCTGAAGAGATAGTATGGGTGGACATAGATATGGTGTTGCTGTGAGTGAGCTGTGATTTCTCTGTACCATTTCCTAACCTGAGGGTCCGTCGCATCCTGTAGTTGTGGAAACCCTGAGAGGAATAGTTTGTCTCTAGCGGCTTCCTTGGACTTGTCATAGGCTCTGGTGAGATCAAAACAGTCACCACTTCTGGTGATCAGGCGCTGGTCATTTCTGCCACTGCCTAGATTGTGTAGGTAGTAGTTTTGCCTGACAATTGTTTCATTTCCCGATGAGTCGGTGTAGGTAATTGGGAAATCCTTCATATCATCTTTGGTGAGGAATTCATCTCGCCTGTAATATCGCTCTTTCACAGGTGGTGGTAAGGTGGCCGGATTCCATGGGAGGTCAAGTGTCGCTTGATGGTTGGCACCAGCATTGTTGTCGTTGTTGGTGTTATTGGTGTTGCTGTTGTCGACCAGTTGCTGGAGTAGAGTGGTCAATTGCTGCATGTCCGCGCCTGTTGTCGCTGGTGCTGGTGCAGTAGGCGTTTCATCATTCAGTTCAGGGAAATTGTAGATATTGGCGTCATAAACCTCATCAAAGTGCAATGGATTCCAATCTGGTTTGAAGCCCCAGTGAGTTACTCTGATTTCTATGAGGAACGTGTCCTGTCCATTTGAGATAGCTTGTTCTCCTGCCCTATCCATTGCATTCTTGTTCCTGAGTCGTCTTGCTGATTGAGTCGTATCTACATGCCAGAAGGTGGCATCAGCAAAGAGAGTGGATATGTGTCCCTTGTTAATTTCTGTTTGTTCTCGGGCGGGGATGATATCCATGATTGCATTGACAATGATTTCCTTCAACATGGTTGCCGGGTCTGGAGCCAATGTCTTGGGTCCTTCGGCATCCTCGTCTGTGATGAATAGGCCATCGGTGTCCTCTAGATAGTGAGAGAATGATTTGTTGAGTTCGACGTGTTTGGCTGCATTCCCCTTGGTATGGAAGGATCCAAATTGGATTCTAATGTCCCGGATCTGATTCCAGTCAAATGGAGCTGGCGGCATGATGAATTATCGTATCGGTGTTTCGTCGTGATTAATAGAGGTGTCGGCGTTTTCGACCGATCGTTGATGTAAACGTCGGCGGTTAATCGACGAGTTAATCGTAATCGTAATCGATCGTCGTCCTTGCCTTGGATTGGTAGTTCGTTCGATCGTACTTGTCAATGAAAACGAATTAACGAGTTACCGATCGAAACGGCGATGTGTATGTGTATTACAGAAGGAGATTCTTGGTAGAACGTTCTGTGTATACACCCCTTGATACATACGCTGCTTGGTCGTGTATTACAGAAGAAGATTCTTGGTAGAAGGATCTGTATACACCCCTTGATACGCGAGTAAGGAGGAGAAGAAAGAAGGAAAGAGAGGAAGAGAGGCGGGGGGGAGGTCTATTGATACAGCCCGTCGCCGAGTCCCGTACCAAGTATACTCTGGCTGTAACCGACAGTGGAGGTGCTGTACGGGGCGGAGATAGGTAGCTTAAGGTATCCACTTGGTAGTGGAAGGTATAAGGGCTCTATAACCTGTTGTTACTCTAAAAATCGACCGGATAGGTATAACGAATTGTTTAAATTTAAAGAGATGTGAGCTCAGAGAGACGCTCTTATTTTGTTACTGTATCGGGGCTCTCTGTTGTATTTTACATGGTAGAGATCTTCCCCGGTCTTTTACACTAGTATGGATTTCATCGTACCGATACTGCTTTTGCTGTATTAGCGCCTTGTCGGTCATTCGATGGTATTGGTCATTTTCGGGGTTAAGTATTCTGATTGATGGGGCGTATGCTTGTTCGTGGTATATATGCTAGATATGGGGCCCATCTGGAATCGGTATTGATTTTCTTGATTGCAATAAGTAATTGCCTCACGGGATATCAAGTATATTCTTTTGAACATACTTAAGGGTTCCAAGTGTTTACTTACTGTTCAGGTATTTGGATATTTCTTGTTTCTAACTGAATATCCCCTTTTGTTTGTAACCTTAGGTGATATTGTTTTTACCACTTAAGGATTTCCAAGTAGTGGAGGTGCGTTTGATTCTAAGCTTCGGTCTTTGGAATATTCATATCTCGTATCGTCTTCCCGCACCTCGGTCGTCGTTTCGTTTTGTCGGCTTTTTCGATCGAATTTGATGCCGACAACAGTCCGTATTTTTCGCCGACAACAGATTGTCACTATGTCTTATTTAAGACCGGAAAAGTTCACATAACAAACAGCACCCGGGCTATATCCGAAGAAGAATGGAGGCACCCAGATATCTTATCACAGTTGGAAGCACACAACAAAGCAATCAACACAAAGATAGGCGATGAGGTTAAACCTTCTGATACTTATCTTGAAAATGAACTTGGAGAACCACCTCTGGGCCTATTTGACGGCAAATATGAGGGGGAGGATGAAGTACTTATGGCAGAAGCCGAGGCTTCTTCCCCGGATGTTGATGACTTATCTGGTAAGGATTTAGACGAGTATCTTGGAACTGAAGTATTACTCCAGATAGGGGATCAACATATCTGGGGGCTAGTCAAGAGTCGTTGCAGGGATAAGGATGGCGTGCTGATTGGTGAAAAGAACAACAATCCCCTCTTAGACACGAGGTCTTACGAGGTCACTATGCCAGATGGGTCTATTGAAATCTATACAGCCAATACACTTTCAGAGAGTAAATATACTTCCGTTGACGATGAAGGGCGCATGTATTGCCAGATGGATGAAATTATTGATTTCGAAAGGGATTCGGAGGCCTTAACTATCGAACAGGCTACTTATACAACAAATTCCGGACAAACTAGAACAAAGCCAACAACTAAAGGATGGAGGTTCCTTGTTAGATGGAAGGATGGCACTACATCCTGGGCAAAGTTAAGCGATATGAAGGAAAGCTTCCCGGTTGAAACAGCAATATACGCCCATGAAGAAGGCATCATAAATGAGCCAGCGTTTAAATGGTGGGCCTATAAAGTACTTTGGAGAAACGACCGGATCCTATCTGGCGCTAAAACCAAATACTGGACCAAGTCCCATAAATACGGGGTCCGGCTCCCTAAATCTATTGCAGAGGCAAAGGCAATTGATAAAGAAACGGGGACCAATCATTGGGCTCAGGCTATTGCAAAGGAAATGAGGAACAGCTCTATTGCTTTCGAATTCAATGAGGAAGACAAGATACAAGTGGGGCATACCAAAATAACCATGCACATGGTCTTTGATGTCAAGATTGAGTTAACACGAAAGGCCCGGTTGTTCGGAGATGGCCACAAAGTCCCAGAAATCTCCAAGGAATATACTTATTCCAGTGTACCCAGTAGGGATTCGGTTCGATTGTTCTTCCTAGTGGCAGCACTCAACAACCTCGATGTACTCAGCGCGGATATACAGAACGCTTACTTAACAGCACCCATCAAAGAGAAGTACTTCACAATAGCTACAGAGGCCCAAGGGTTCGCGTCAGAACAATGTGGAAGGCCCTGCAAGATTGTAAGGGCTTTATATGGCCTCCCAGTTGCTGGGGCATCTTTCCGATCACACTTGGCCAGTCACTTAAGGGAGCTTGGTTACGTATCTTGCAAGGCGGATCCTGATGTACATCTCCGATCTGCGTTCAAACCAGATGGCTCGGCTCACTACAAGTACTGTGTGGCCTATGTTGATGATATCCTTGTATGTGGAATGGATCCAAAGTTCCAAATGGATGCGATAGAGAGGCAGTTCAAGTTGAAGAATGGAACAGTTGAAGAACCTTCTTTCTACTTGGGAGCCGATATAGGAAAGACCTACATAGATGGTAACCCGTACTGGTCCATGGCTTCATCTAAGTATACTGCAAAAGCCATCAAATCGGTTGAAGAAGAACTACTGACCGGAAAATATGCGTTTAAGGTACTACCCAAGACAGCGAGATCACCTTTGAGCGCTGAGTATAGGCCTGAGATAGATGCGTCACCAGAACTCGATCCGGAGAAACAAAACTACTATCAAGGTTTAGTTGGGATACTCCGGTGGATATGTGAACTTGGTCGATTGGATATCATTATGCCCGTGTCACTTATGTCTCGATATCTCGCGCAAGCCAGGGAAGCCTCCAGATATGCCTGAACCAAAAGGAAAGGCTGTTATTACCACATGTTTTGTAGATGCGGATCATGCGGGATGCAAGGCTACCAGAAGATCTCATACAGGAGTCATCATCTTTGTTAACAGAGCACCTATTTTGTGGTTCTCCAAGAGGCAAACAACTGTTGAGACATCTACATTTGGCTCGGAAATAGTCACACTTAGGATAGCAATCGAGATGGTAGAAGGGCTAAGATACAAGCTACGGATGATGGGCATACCTATAGAAGGACCTACCAATATCTATTGTGACAATGAGTCAGTCGTGAAGAACACTACACGACCAGAAAGCCCTTGTAAGAAGAAGCATAATAGTGTTGCTTATCATAAGGCAAGGGAGTGCATAGCAGCAGGAACTATCCGGATTGCAAAGGAGCCAGGCGAGTCGAATATCGCGGACTTACTCACTAATTTAATGAGTGGTACCAGGCTAATTGAACTAGCAATGAGGTGTATGTGGCGAGACGGGGTTGATGAAAAAGAAAAAATGAGGTCCGCGGGATAGGTCACGAAGACACGGGGACTCTAGAAATCACGCGGTTAAGGACATACAGACAGACTAAACCAGTTACTCGTGATAGCTGCCAAAGCAAATAACTGTTTATACGATTCATCTCAACGCATAAACGACCCGTAAAGAGGGACCGACAGAGGTGCAGTTCGGTCCGGGTATAACTTAATTCTAATGCTCACAATTTTTAGAATCTAATCATTACTACTGCAATCTAACGACACGAAGTAGAAATCAGAGAAACACGAAAACGAAAACGTCAAATATCCAATACACACGGGGGCAGGAGCATACCAGATTCAAGCCATCCCCAAAGTGATCACCTTCTACCATGCAGCAGCAGGGCACCCCACCAAAGGCACATGGGTACGAGCCATCGAACAAGGGTCATTTGCCACATGGCCAGGACGGTGCGTGCTCCACAGCAACACAGCGCCCGCCGAGGACACCCATGGGCCATAGGCACTATCATTAGAAAGAAGTTCAACTCTGGGTGGTATGAGGGAGAAGTCACCAGCTATGACCAAACCAACCAATATTACCCGGTCGGATTCACAGACGGTGATAAAGCAGATTACACACATGGTGAAATATCCCGATACTACAAATCCGACCAATACTACTCGGAGCCCAAGGATAGGCCCAAGGCACTTATGGGAGTATTTCCCCGTGACCCACTGCGTTTCCCAGTACCTAAACAGACGCGGGTGCTACCCGATCTGGTTTATAGGCCCCAGCTGGCATGTGGGGGCTCCATATGGGACGGAGACTTGAACAAGTGGGCGGCCTAGTACCGGGGCCTCATCAAACACCTGAAGGCACATATACAGGAACTATGGCTTAGATCAGGCGAAGACGAGTTCGGCCGGCTGTTCCAAGGCTTCCAGCCCAATAAAATAGAAGGAATGGATGTTTTGGACTGGATCAATAGACATGATGTGCCCATACACAAGAAAGTCATGTACCCCCGATACACAGTCACAATACGCCCCAAGAAGGCCGACCCCTACAGAACAAGAATAACAGCGGGGGGTGACCAGCTGGAGTACCACGGTGATGTATTGACACGAACAGCAAGCATGGAAACCATAAAAACCAATTGGAACAGTGTGGTATCCACCCCTGGCGCTAAGTACTGTACTGGCAACATATCGAACATGTATTTATACTCCACACTCGATGAACCAAAATTTGTAAAATTCAGGTGGGACATGATTCCTCCTCGTATCCGATTGACATACAACCTAGAGGGGCTCAAACAAGGAGACTACGTATACTCCCGCATCAAAAAAGCATGGTATGGCCTAAAACAGAGTGGTAAAATAGTACATGACGGTCTCGTCGAGCACCTCCAAAAATACGGTTACCGGAAGGCACTCCACACCGAGGGGCTATTCCTCCATGATGAGAGGGACATCAGCTTCACCCTAGTCGTGGACGACTTTGGGATCAAGTACGCTCAACAGGAGGACGTAGACCACCTACTAGTCGAAGCCGTCGGCACCAAGTACACCTTCAAGGTCAACTAGACAGGAAAACAATACATGGGAGTCCACCTACGTTGGGACTACGAGAAACGTGAAGTACAATTGTCCATGGATGGCTACGTGGAACAAGCGTTGAAGGAATTTGAATACGCGAGACCCACGCGCACATACGCAGGGCCATCACGCGCGGACGTGCCTGACTACGGTGAGAGAATACATCACGCGCGGACGTGCCGGACTACGGTGTTTGAAGGGGTCTGAAACTTGCAGGAGAAGATTGGCGTTTTGGCTAACTTGAATTGGTTATTACATTGTCTTAACACTAAAATTGTGAGCGGACGAATCCACTCTTTCCTAAGATCACTAGAATTGGTGCATCGGTCTGTTGATACTCCAACACACACACTAAATCACTAATATTTGCACCGGCCCGCTAATACTCCGGTGTGTTGCACGTGCCCTTGTACCAATGGGCTGTAGGGGTCTACCTTGCGCCCCGTAGAATTGGTACATAAGGGCCTATTTTTAGTAAGAAGGAGAACCGGAATCGGTAAGTGGTAAAATCTCATTCCCACTTCCATTCCCATCTCCATTCATGTTGGTCCATTCCTGTAGAAACAGGATGACTTGTACGATCGATCACGCGTCTCATTCACTCGTGTCTCATTCATTCATTCGTGTCTCATTCATTCAATTCATTCGTGTCTCATTCATTCATTCGTGTCTCATTCATTCATTCGTGCGAGAAGATTCCTGTAGAAGCAAGATGACTAGTATGATCGAAACCCTTGTTCGATCGACTTCAAACATACGGTGAGAGAATACAATACACAAAACTTGAGGATACAACCACATTGACAGATGAGGAAATAAAATTCATACAACAAGTCACAGGAAAATTCCTATTCTATGCACGAGCAGTCGACAACACGATGCTACATGCACTCAATGACATTGCATCGGCCAAGGACAACCAAACTACACTAGCAGCAACAAAATACTTCCTCAACTACGCGGCATGCAACCCCGACGCTAGGATCGTATACTGAACCAGCGACATGATACTCTGGGTAGATAGCAATGCGGCGTATCTCATATGTCCAGGGGCCAAAAGCAGAGCAGGGGGATATCGCTACCTCGGGGACGCGATAGAAGGCACGCTCAACACCCCGATCATAGTGTTAGCCAAGATCATAAAGAACGTAATGGCGTCGGCTGCAGAAGCCAAAGTTGCATCATTATTCTTGAATGCAAGAGAGGCCTTGCCAATCCGGCAGTGTCTGATCGAACTGGGCCATCCACAACCGGCGACTCCGATGAAAACAGACAACAACACGGCAGAGGGCATAATGAATGGCACTATCAAGCAGAAACGATCCAAGGCCATAGATATGCAATTCTATTGGTTAAAGGACAGGGCCGAGCAAGGATCATTCAACATATACTGGGAACCGGGAAAGCATAACCTGGCAGACTACCCTACCAAACATCATCCACGCAGTCACCATAAGAGAGTAAGGCCAATATACTTATGAAACGGATAGTCCGAGGACCATCCAAGGGTGTTATTAAATTCCTTTCGTGTCCAGAAGTACCAAAGCTACACGACGGTAGCTATTCTAATCGTACGAATCAATGAGTCCCGTATCAACCAAAGTAATCGATTCCCACGGCATATCGATTCCCATGGCGCATCGATTCCCATTGCACATTAACGGTGAGCAATCTCTGTTTTCTAATATTGCCCTTGTTCTTCGGTGAGCAAACTTTGATTTCGGAAAGTATCACACGAGCTACGGGAGCAATTCCTGATCATAATGATAAACATATCATAGGATCTTCCTAAAGGAACGAGAGAAGAAAACTGTTGTTTTGTGCTTGTCACACACAATATATATATATATACATACGGATATATACGGTCAATGACCAATGCATGTACAAAAATAATCAGCAAGTAATCTCATCACTATGCAACAGCAGTTGCAATGTATTTCATCTCAATAAAAGAGATATCTTGCATCTCGGCAAGATTTCACTTTATCTCATACTTTTAACATTCAACTGATTTATATCCCAAAATTCACACTAGTTTAGTTGCTACCAACTACCTGCAATCTACATTACTAAGGTCTGTCTCGCTGTATCTGAACAAGCTCACAGTAAGAAGAGATCTGGCGTTTCCATAGTCTTGCCTGTAGTCCGATCTTCCGTTGTCGAAAGTATCCAATCACAATTGCTACGCGGAGAGTACAATCGTTTGTCTACTACCACACTAACGCAGCGTTGCTGTTCTTCAGAAGCCTTTGAATCAGACTCTCAGCAGACCGGATTCAGAAGGAAGATAATAGATTAACAGTCGTAAGCTCTAAGGTGGCTTGCATGAGAAGAACAGGAAAGAAGGTGAACACAATACCTCCGCTGGCATATGCCAATCGCAGATCGTCTACGAAGTCGTTCCCTTTCACTATTTGATTCCTCTGACAAATTGGAATCATCTCGATCAAACATGCCTGCCAATCCCTCCAGTGGTGGGAACAATGCTGGAGATGGCGGCACAACAAACAAAATCAGTCTTCCTAGTCTTGATGACCATACAAAGTTGATACTTGTATCCATATTCCGCGTCACAAAGGAAGCAAATAGCTATCTGTGTGAAGCTCTCCAAGAAGGAGGATTACACAAATGAAAGACTTTCCTCGATGCACTCGTCAAATATGGTTTTGCCCGCGAATTTACTTACATGGATACCAGTAGCGGACTGCCAACCCAACTTCACCAATCCATTCAACATACCATTGAAGCACTCGCGGACTTTGCAAAGGAATTACGCAAGAGTGAAAAGGATTGGAGGGATGTAGAATCATATTCATACAAAACCTTCTGTGCTTTCCGTATGACACGTGCACTGCGTCTTCAAAACGAATCCATCCTGAATCCTCCAGCTCCTCCTCCAGGAATAAATAAGAACAAGTCCCCTCAACAAGTGAAGTATGAATCTTGGTGCCAAAAATCACGCGATGAAAAGTTGTTCACGCCCCTCAGAAATGACTCAAGATTCGAACATTGGCTCGTCGGTTGCAAGGCAAAATGCGAAGCATACGACATTGACACCAAAACATTTCTCGATGAAACTTGGCCCCCTGCTGCACTGCAAGGCTACACACGTGACCTTTTCGTCAAACAATGTGCTTTCTTCTGGGTTCTTATGTTGGAAGTCTTCAAAAGCGACCTATCTGCGTCATGCGTTCACAGCCATTCCCTCACACGTAATGGACGGCAAGCATATTTTGATTTTGTGAACTTACATAGTGAATCAAAGGCCAAGGTATATGACAACTCGACTCAATTGCAAGCGCTACTTAAGTTGAACCTCGACAATTGGAAGGAATCCAAGGTGAAGTTTATCACGAACTGGTTCAAAGAGTTGAACCACCTCAATAAGCTTCGTCCTCCCAACAAACCCCTTGAGTACCATACCGCAAAATCAGCATTACATACGAATTTGAACCAACCGGATCCGACAAAGTCTACAGAAAATCTACACAAAATACCCTACTGGTAATAATTAATTATCCGAACGCGAAAATTATTCGCGATCGACTGACTATCGAAAATAATCCGACCTGAGAGATCATCCCACTGAAACAAAATCTAACACCACAGCCCGAACCTACTGAAATTCTGGCTTATCTCGTACACCATAAACCAGATACCATTGAAAATAGCACCATTGATCTGCTAAGCCAAGAATAGAAAACACTTCGAAAGAAAAATTCCAACACGAAATAAAAATACTCCGAAAACAAAACAAAAACAACCACGTAATCATCATCATGTTCGCTTCATCGGAAATGCTCTCATTATCGGAAATCCTCATAGTCACCTGCGGTTGCATTATTGCGCCAGCAACCATGTACATCATGAACAACCAAACGGTCCAGGCCATCAAAAACCAAGCAAGATGGGACGAGCAAGAACGAAGGATTGAAAGAATGACCAACCAAGCAAAGAGCAATGACCGAGTGAAGGCTAACCAAGTAAAGTGTGAGGAACGAGACAGGGCCATTGAGAGATTGACTCATGAATTATCTAAACTCAAGGAAAAAGAGAAGGAGTACAAAAAGGATGCCCGTCACCGCCTCAAGCCAAGACAAATCCAGGATTTTGATGGTAGCCAAGATAACTGGATCAAATGGAGATGCGATACCAAAGCAACACTCCATGCCACTGGACACCAAGACATTATGGAAAGTCGTGAAGCAGCTGACAACGACCACCCATTGAACAGCGCATTATGGGGTACACTACTGAACGCATGCAGTGGAGGTAGCGCATCTTCCAAAGTCACTAGACACGAGGATGCCAGCGATGGTCATGCAGCATGGAAAGAATTGTTGGAATGGTACAATTCAGAGTCCCAACAAGAGGCCTATGCAGCAACAATGAAATTAAAATTGGAAGGGGTTAGACTACACCCTGGCGGCAATATTTCCGACTATATCAACAATTTTGAGAGTATCTACCAAAAAGGGAGTAAAATCCCACGGTTCAACATACAAGAATGTGACGCCAAGAATACTTTTGCGCGTAATCTATTGGACCCTGACCTGGCTCAACTCAAAATGGAGCTCCAAGAAAGCCGAGCCAAGATGAACCTGGTGGAAATGGTGCAGAAGCTTAGAATTCGTGACAAGGAACTCCAATTGAATTTACTGGCAGATAAAAACGACAATAAAAGATCTATTCGCAGAGTTACAGAAGCTCAAGAATCACCAACAAAACGCCAACAATATACACCTCCACCGGCCGCTGACGGTGTCCTCACTACGGTATATCCCAACCTTAAAGGTATTTTACAAATCCCACCTGCAACATGGGCCACCTTGTGCAAACCACACAGAGAATGGGTTCTCCTTTACAATCGGTCTGCGCGTCACCAAGAATCACCACCGCCGACTCCAGCTGACATTACTCTTGGCGCTCCACAGGATGACGGCCTCAACAATACTGATATTTACCGCTCCAGCAACAACAAGCCTAGACGCGTCAGGCGAATCTCTACACCAGAACCCCTCGCGCACCCAATTCCATTAGCACCTTTGCCACCTACTGACGAGGATCCAGAAGAAAGCATTGGATCCATCGATGAATCCGCCCTTTTCCCCCCAGGGAGCACCGAACTTCGTACCGTCCGATTCCACCTGCATTCTGAGGGGGGAGATGATGACAATGGCACGCCACAAACAGCAAACCAACAGAATACAGGCCCCAGACCTAGAAGAAATCCAACCAGAAGGGCAAGAGCCGCATCCTTCTTTTCCACGGCTAGACGCTTGAAAATGATGCAACCAATCACATATGAAACAAGTGATAGTGAGAGTATCGACGATGACAGTGAGGAGGAAGGAATCTCTGATCTAGTGGAACAAACTGCGGTCTACAGTGTACCCAGGAGACAACAACAATTGCAAACACTCCGACGATACCGGGAAGTAAAACCGGACGATAACATTGCAGTAATCGATAGCGGAGGGGGAAGACGACCAACTGTTACAGCCAGGGCATGGACTAAAATAAGAGGAGATACAGGAATGACATCAGTAATGAAACCATACATGTCGCAAGACAATGATGATCTAGTGGAATACCCTGTATGCAGCACAGCAACAAAAGCATTCATTCCAGGTCGCCAGGAACCAGTGATACTACTAGTACACTACGCAACCTTTATCTCACGAGACAAGGATTTTACAGATGGGGAATCACTACTTACAACAATGGACATGGGCTCTCACAACATATTGGTGAATGGATTGCAACCCCAAATAAGTGACAAATGTGGAATCACGGTTGAAAATACATTCTTACCATTCAGTTACGACGATGAAAAAGTCTATTATCACATCACAAAACCAACAGAGGAAGAAATGAATGAATTGGAAGTCTTTGAATTAAACTCGCCGGCACCACCGAATATGAGACAGTACCCAATGTTGAGAAGGAAAAGATCGAGGGAAAAATTTGCTTTTGGAAATCTACCAATATTGGAATTGAGGAAGAGATTTGGAATGCTACCAGAAGAAACCGTGAGAAAAACACTAGAAAATACCACACAATTTTACGAGGAAATTGAAGAAGAGAATCGGGCCGTTCCAAGAAAACACTACAGGAAAAGATTTAAAGCATTCCACTACAAGCGGCAAAATGAGGACGTCAGTACTGATTACACATTTTTCAGCCAAAAGACGTCACAAGGACGTAATGGTGGTCAATTCTTTGCAGGAACAAAATCCAAGATGTGGTTGTTCCATCCATTAAAAACAGAATCACAATGCACCAATGCCCTACTGGACTACCTTCGAGAAAGAGGAGCCCCCAATACAATTATCAGTGACAATGCCAAATCAGAAAAGGGAGTAAAATGGACTGAAATTAAGCGACAAAATATGATCAAAACAAGAACTTCCGAGCCACATTATCATCACCAGAACCCAGCAGAGTCAGAATGGGCTCGATTGTCGAAAATGATTCAAAATTCTTTGAGAATGTTCAAAGCCCCTATAGGATTGGCAAATTGGTGTTCCCTGTGGTGCGTTCAAATCAACAACCTAGCCGCAAGAAAATCGTTGGGATGGAAAGTCCCACAAGAAATATCACAAGGCTGGACACCAGATGTATCACATTTACGATTCCACTTCTACGAGCCTATATGGTGGTACAACCCAAGCTTCAAATCACCTAAAAGCAACATGCGAAAAGGAAGATTCCTAGCATTTGCTGACTCAACAGGAGATGTGATGACGTATTATATATTGACTGAACCAGAATCATCTAAGGAGAAACGGCAAGTCCTAATGCAATCAGTTGTGAGAACAAGAAGAAAAAATATTGGAACAAAAGATGAATATGTGAATGGTGATCCAGAAGCAGCGGAATTCCGACTATCAACCTCAGAGCACCAGCAGAATCTCACCGATATTCAAAGCACAGATGAAGTCCCATTATTGGTGACAGGCGAGAAATTGGATGCAACTACTACTGGAATGGAATATTCAACCAGCAACAATCTACTTGATAAATCTGTTGTCGGAAAAAAATACGGACTGTTGTCGGCATCAAATTCGATCGGAAAAGCCGACAAAACGAAACGACCGAGGTGCCGGAAGACGATACGAGATACGAATATTCCAAAGACCGAAGCTTAGAATCAAACGCACCTCCATTACATGAAATCCCTAAGTGGTAAAACGATATCAATTAGGACTACAAACAAAAGGGGTTAATTGGTTAGAAACAAGACACATCCAAAGACCCGATCGATAAGTAAACACTTGGAACGCTTAAGTAAATTCAGAAGAATCTACTTGATATCCTGTGAGGAAATTACTTATTGCAATCAAGTAAATCAATACTGATTCTGAATGGGCCTCATCTACCTCAAATACCACGAACAAGCATACGCCCCATCAGATGAAACACTTAACCCGTAAATGACCAATACCATCAAATGACCGATACAGTAAGACCGACACGACACTAATACAGGAACAGCAGCAACGGTATCGTTATGAGAATGGTAACAACTAACCGGGGAAGATCTCTACCATGTAAAATACAGAGAGCCCCAATACAGTACGAAATACACAGTAAAAATAAGAGCGTCTCTCTGAGCTCACTTCTCTTTAAATTTCAGTTATCCTATACCTTTCGGTCGATTTTTTGAGTTACAACAGGTTATAGAGCCCTTATAACTTACACTTGTGTCCCGCAAGAGCACCAGTGTTTACCTTAAGCTACCTATCTCCGGCCGTTCAGCACCTCCACTGTCGGTTAAATCCAGAGGAAATTCTGTGCTTAGCTCCCTGTGCGGCACATTCTCGGCCTCCCCACGTCTCATTCTTTCTCTCTCTTTTCCTTTTCCCCTGCTCGTGCATCAAGGGGTGTGATACAGATCCTACCAGAATCTTCTTTTGTAATCCACGACCAAGCACCGGTTAATACAAGAACGCCGACGATTGTTTCTCCGACGATCGTCCCCATTTGTGACCGGCCCGCAACGGTATCATCCACGCCTATCAATCTTCCAGTTAATTACCATCAACGCCGATTGTTTTCAACGACGATCGTATCCTTTCGTTATTAATTGCGAGAACACCGTAACGATCGATTGTTCCTCCGACGAACGCTCCGGACGACACATCGCAACAACAGACGCCACCGCCACACTGTAACGGGTTTCTACGACGACGACGACGCCGACATCAACAACGATTCGCCGGTTAACAACAAACAAATTGAACCATGCCAACAGCTCCATTTGACTGGACTCCAATTTTTGGAATCGAATTCCGATTTGCAAGTGCTAGCAACCCAACTGCGGCCACATCCCTAAACAAAGCCTACTCTGAAATCATTGGCAAAGATGAACTCTCAGAATTCTTTGTGACCCGCGAGGATGAAGAAGAAGAAGGACCACTAGAAATAGCTCCGGATCCACAACTCCACATCCTCAATTGCATTGCAAAGGCCATAGCCATCAACCTAGTGGAACCACCACGGGATGAAATAACAAAGGGCCATATCGCCAATCTCCTCGACAAATGTGTTATCAAGCATGTCAGAAATGGTGGATCTACAAAGCGCATGAGATACAAAACAGAATTTGACGCTGCTGCGAAGCACGCTATTCGGACCAACACGGATGATGAGCCAATTGTTCTAATCGAGATCACAATCACCCACTGGCGTTTCAAGAAAAATTGGCGCCCAGACCTATTCATGGAAGCCTACACTGGAGACCCACCATCAGATGATGAGGTAGACGTTCCAGATACACCTGCCGCAACGGCACCACCTGCCGCAACGGCCGCAACTGTCTCCCCTACTGAGATGGGACAAATTACGACCCTACTACAACAACTGGTCAACAATGGCAACAACAACAGCAATAACAATGCCGGCGCCAACCACCAAGCAACACTGGACTTACCATGGAATCCTGCAACCTTACCACCACCAGTCAAAGAGCGCTACTACAAGAGAGATGAATTCCTCACCAGAGACGATATAAAAAACTTTCCAATCACCTACACCGACTCATCTGGAAATGAAACGGTCATCAGGCAAAACTACTACCTACACAACCTAGGCAGTGGTAGAAATGATCAACGTCTGATCACTAGAAGTGGAGATTGCTTTGATCTAACCAGAGCCTCTGACAAATCAAAGGAAGCAGCTAGAGACAAATTGTTCCTCTCAGGCTTCCCACAACTAAAGGATGATAGTCACCCTCAAGTTAGGAAATGGTACAGGGAAATCACTGCACATGCACAGCAGCATCATATTTATATCCACCCTTACTACCTCTACAGGCGAGAAGCTGACAGCCTCAGAGGATTCACCATAGGTGATAGTCTCCCTCATGACCTACCTGCTAGGTATGAATTGGCGATTCAAGAATGGGGTAATCTCATCTACACTGCACTCAGAACTGACAAGATAATCCCTGACTCATGTGGAAGAATGAAGTCCACCATTCAGAGCTTTGAAGGAGGACAAGGTTATGAAGCGCTGTACACAGTTATTGCACAGACACATCCCAACTCCAAAAGACCATCCAATGCGGGACGATTGGTCAGGAATCCTTCCAACCAAGACGCAAATGAATCCCTTGAGGAATACTACTTCAGATACAAGGATTACTTGCGACTCAGAGTTTTCCTCCAAAACCAACCTGGCACCATTAGCTCGACAGAAGAAGTCAGCAATTTGATTCCAGGGACCACCCTCAGTCACGAACTATTTGAGAAAACAGAAGATGAACGCGACTCAGATGACCAATTCAAACAGGACAAGTACAAAGCAGGTAGGCTACTACAAACCCTGCAAACGTATGAGCAAGAGATCAAGGCTGAACAGAAGTACAAGAGGAACACCTCCAAACCAAGCCTGTCCAAGCAATTGCCTGTCTCAGGCACCAGACCAGGTCCCCGTCACAATGACAGGTTTCAAAAGCGCGCTAGTAACAGTACTGTTAGAACACCTTCTACTTTGACTTCTCACTCAATCAGCCTGATTGATTCACTTGGCTACCCAGAAGTGGATGAAGAATCTGACAACCCCTTCCTCCATCAAGCATATTGTAATGCTATCACTGTCTTCAACAAGCAACCTAGTCTCTTTGACACATCCAGAAAATGCATTGTTTGCCACATGTCCGGTCATACTTTTGATAATTGTCCTGCATTGCAAGATGTTGAGTCCCTCAAGAAACATAGGATTGCTGCAGCTGTTTTTCTGAACAAATCCAATAGACAAACCCAACAGCTCTTAGATTCCACCCAACAAATCTCTCAGATCAACATTGGCAATGAAGATCAAGATGAGGTTTCACCCAATGATGCAGCAGAAGACCAAAATTTTTGCACCGGCCAGGAATAGAAAGTCTTTCTTGCAGCCAATATACGGCATCACCTCAAGATGATCCTCAAGGATTTGACAACGCCACAGCCCATCAAGTGAAAAGCTTTTGCCCTTCCTTGGACTCCAGCAGTGTCAGCTCCTATGAATCTGTCCACATTGGTGCTGTCAATCTCCTTCCTAGGGACAGCCTCCAATCTTCCATCCCAATTGATGTCTACTGTGATATGGAATCACTCGAGGCTACGACCCCTACGTTGGAATCACACCTGGAAATCAATGAGGATCCCAACTTTGATAGGGACAACCCTACACCAGTTGATACATACAATGTGCAATCCCTAGTCCCACCAGATCCGATTGCAGCTACAGCCTACTTCCAACATGGTGTCAGAGCTCAGATTGACACAGGTACCAAAGTTTCCTGCACCAATCTCAAACACATACTGCATGGTTACAAACCCTACACCAAGCTAAGGAAATGTCCTGTCAGGCTCACTGCAGCAATTGGAGGAAAGGCAGCAACCTGTATTCCTGAAGGGTCAGGCTATGTGCACATCCCAGCACCCAATCACATAGGGTATCTCAAAGTCTTATTCTATTATTCTCCCTCCCTGTCGACGACATTGCTGAGTGAGAATGATCTCTGTGGAATGACATCTCGCATGCGACGTCAGCTCAGTGGGCAGTCAATCTATAAATCATTCATTGACAACTATGACTCATCTGCTCCACAAAACGGCAACCTCACAATCATTTGTCATCACAAACAGAACACTGCCAAAAGCATTGTCCTCCATGGAAGCATCATTGATGGTCAATGCTATACACACCCAGTACTGATCCCAGACATTGATATTGCATCTCCATATGCTAATTGTGCATCATCGTCAGCCTATGCCCTAGCTACTGACATACAGTTCAAGGAAGCTTGTGAGCTGGCCTCCAAAGAAGCCATTAGCAACTACAGGTATGATATACACACGAATCTTGTAAATCTGCAAAAATGCACTGAAGCAGCGAGAGCTCAGTCTGATACCAGTGACATGCCAAGGTTTGATGCCAAACTGTTTTTCACCAAGATTGTGGACAAAAGTATCCCAATCCAAGCCATCAAAACCACGACATCGAAACTTCTGTGGCACCAAAGGTTGGGACACCCATGCGGTGACTTCCTGTATCAAGCTCATAAGCACATCATTGGAGTCCCAAAGTTCAAGCGCCAAACAAGTATTCTTGATCAATGCCCTACTTGCATACAATGTAAGCAAACTAAAACACCTGCTGGCCCACATTCCACAAGAAAGGATACACAACCTTTTCAAGGATTATCAGTTGACTTTGCATTCTCTGGTGCCAGATCCTCCAACAGCAAACGCAAGCGCAATTATGAAGGCATTCATGGAGAAACAGCTTGGATTCTGATCACAGACCATTATACTGGTATGAAATATGGTGATACCAGAATCTCCAAAGCAGCACCCCTTCATTGGTTGGAACATTTCTTTTCCCAGTACAACCCAACTTGTGCCAACAAGTATGTTTCAGTTGACCAAGGTGGAGAACTCTATCACAATCCTGATATCAGAAACCTCTTCTCTGCTTTTGGATACTCCATTTTCCCCACTGGTGCAGATGCCTCACACCAGAATGGTACAGTTGAAAGAGCACATCGAACTTTGGCTAATTCCATGCGAACCATGCTATCTGGTGCAAATTTGCCCATCAAGTTTTGGCCTTTTGCTTTTTACCATGCCCTTCGGTTGTCCAATGCATTCCCTGAAGGCAACCGACCACAATCACCATTGGAATTGGCAACTGGCCATAAGGAAAATCTTGCTGATTTCCGAACCTTTGGTTGCAGAGTTTGGGTTAGACCTCCAGGCAAGAGATCCATCAAGCTCAAACCCAATGCTCGCAAGGGCATATTCCTGGGTTTTGTCCCATATACTACCAGAAACATCCTTTGGTATGATACTGAGATGCATAGAGTCAAGATAGCCACCCATGTCCGGTTTGACGAACGTCCGAGAACTGTTTCTCGACCCCCCGCGGGCTATCGCGCGCTATTTTTACAATTCTCGACCCTATTTTTTAAATTTCCTACCTTTTTAGGTCGCGTGTCTACTAAAATACCTCGCGCGTCGCACACCTTTACTTTTGAGACAAATATCTCGTCACTCCTCAAATAAAATAACTATTTTAGGGTTAAGGATATCATATTCGTTTCGTGACAAGCACTATTTTGTGTACAACTTGTGCACGAATGACTTATTTCATTTTCTCAACATGTTTCCACCATACCGGTATAATGGGCTCCGACCCAAATCCTCCAACTCCAACTCAAATCCCAGCTCCAACTCCATGTCAACTCCAAGTCGAATCCACCCCAGGCGGGCTATTGCACTCAAGGGTTTTGTTCGTGTTTAACGCCAGGAAGATCCGCTGTATTTTCAGAAGCTACACCGTCGGAATCGCCACTCCAATGTTGTTTCGCTCCTCTCAAATAACCCGCTTTGTGGATAGATGCTGCTGGTTACATTCGGATCGACTTGATCATTGCTAGTAGGATCGACGCTTTCAATTTTAACGTTTGGATCATTTCTTTTTTCTTCACGAATCTTACGAATCATTTTTTGGTGTCGATTAATCTCTTTCTTGTGATAAACAACCATTTTCCAGTGTTCTTGTTCAAGATTGGCTGGGTGTTCCTGAATCACCTTTTGTAGTTTGTAAATTCCCTCCATGGTTGGTTCGACTGTCGATTGGATGATTAGTATTAGTAGTATCAGTAGAGTAGATTATCTATTCGAAGATTAGGTAGTAGTTACACCTAACACGTTGGTATTTGTTTTCCTCGTCGGAAAGATAATGAAATAATCAATTATAATGATGAAGTACTAGCGAAAATAATGTATTACTAGTATCTACTAGTAATAACTCATGCAAAATAGCATACTAGTTGGTTTTACCGGTACATGAAAGTCGGAATCAACTCGATCGTAATCAACAAAACAATTGTCCACGATTTCCATTTCGATAATCAACAACGCAATTGTCCACGATTTCGTACTAGTATCTACTAGTAATGACTCATGCAACAATAGCGTACTAGTTGGTTTTACGGGTACATGAAAGTCGGAATCAACTTGATCGCAATCAACAAAACAATTCTCCACGATTTCCATTTCGATAATCAACAACGCTATTGTCCACGATTTCCATTTCGATTCACATTTCCGTGCACCTTATGGAAGAACTGACGCGCCTGCCAACAAATGTTTGGAATAACTGATGGGATTGACCCGTCCGGCGCTGTGTATTAACCCTCTTAAGGAGTTGACTGTACGTACTGTTCACTACTAAACATATTGTACGAGGAATGTTGCAATCATCACTAAGTAGTAATTACTTTACGGACCATTTTTGCAATCGAAGTATGGTAGTAAGGAAATCTACCGTACAAGAAAACACATCACACACAAAGTAACACATGTAATTTTTCCCTTTCAACGATTCATCTTTGTGATCTCCTTCGTTTCGACCCCATCTACTGATATTTTCCTTCAAACAACTCCGCAACATCATGCCTCCTGTTATGCAAAACCCCTCTTCTATTCTACTGCCGTTGTTGCGCGCTGAATGGCAAAAACTCCAAGTTTTTAGGATATAAATCCACGGCAAACAAGCAGGGTACTTTGAAATACGTCTCCGTTGGCCTAAGAAGACATCTTTATTGTCTTGATGAGTGCCGGGATTTCTACCATAGTCA
The DNA here is from genome assembly GCA_037355745.1 of Pseudo-nitzschia multiseries. Classification (NCBI taxonomy): domain Eukaryota; phylum Bacillariophyta; class Bacillariophyceae; order Bacillariales; family Bacillariaceae; genus Pseudo-nitzschia; species Pseudo-nitzschia multiseries. Next base: position 9,302,778 of record CM074787.1, on the reverse strand, counting down.
GGGTCTAATTAAACGAAAGATCTATAACCTCTCCACCTCTATCAAAGTGCAGCCTACCTTGCCGTCTGTTCAACATTCTCCGTCTGATTTTGGGATGACTATGACACAAAACGGTCCATCTGTTCCCCCTTCCCATCTCTCCCAGCAACACACTGTCACAAGTCAGTCAGCGACGGGTCTTCATTCTGTTCTAAACCAACAGATTGTACATGATGTCTTTTTACCGCCAATGGATCGGAACGCCATTGAATCTTACATGGCTGTTTCTGCCGTTCAAGATGAAGATGCATTCCCGCTGAATAATGATATCGACAATTCCGATGACGAGGATGACAATGACGATGACGTAAATGAAAATAACGACAACAATTCTACCAACAACATTGATTGTGGAGACAACGAAGAAGATAACACTAATGGTTCTGCTGTTAACGTCGTTACTGCTCAGCCCGCCCCTCCACCACCATCTTTTCATGAAAGCATTAATTTGAACGAAAGAGAGGATGCATTTCAAAGCCACACAAAACTACCGCCGCCCCCTCATCTTCTTGCTGAATTGGAACTCATGAATTTAATGGCCAGACATAAATTGCCACTGAACACATTCAAATCCATTTTCCAGTGGGCAAAGAAAAGTCAAATGAGACCGGGTTTTGATTTTTGCGATGCCAAAATTAGATCTCGGCAAGCAATTTTTGACAATCTCCAATCCAATCTTGGTCTCTCCGATATGAAATTTTATCCTCATATACTGAATTGGTTACCTGATAATAAGCCCACTCAGGTGTATGTCCGTTCTTTTAAGGATGCCATTTATTCTCTTCTTTCTGACCAGCAGCTAATGATAGAAGAAAACCTCTCCTTTCCCGACTATTCCACCCCTCTGTCTCCCGACAATAATCCTGAGTTGAATCCTAATTCTGTAATCTCAGAATTGCATCACGGCTCGTGGTGGAAATCTTCTTGGAAAGAAATTTGCAATCCCAATTCGCAAGAAATTCTTGTTCCTATTATATTTTACATGGACGGCATATCTTTGGATGCGCACGGACGACTTACGTTAACACCATTGAACATGACACTTGGTATTTTTAATGTGGAGACTCGTTCTCGACCTGAAGCATGGACAACTATTTACTTCCATCCCGACCCCGAATGGGAGTCAACCAGACACTCTCGTCCTGCCACTTCAAAGGAAAAAATTCAGAATCTTCACAATGGTTTGGAAGTAGCGTTTCGTTCCTTCAAAGCCGCGTGTAACGAAGACGGTGGTATCGAATGGAATTATCTTCCGTACGCAAATCAACAGTGGAAGGGTAAAAATGAAATTTGCCATTGCCTATGTTATTGGCGACACAGAACTTCACGATAAATTGTGTGGAAAATACGGCTCCTTCAATAAGGGTGTCATGCGGATGTGCCGTCACTGCAACTGTTATTCTCCGAACATAAACATTCCTTCTGTTCAACCTGCAACAAAGAAGTGGTCACCTGTTGATTTTCATTGTTTTCCCGGCACAGATCTAAACGATATCAATAAGAACTTCAAAAACAACTCTCATCACAACATAAGGAATGTATTTCATGATTTATGCTTTGGTACTAATCAGAACAACATTCATTTTGCAACTCCCGGTGAATGTTTGCACATGCACCAGCTTGGTACTGCCAAACGGGCCATCGAGTCAATTGAATTGTTGCTCCGCGGAAGTGTTCCATGTGTTTATGCCCCCAATTTGAAGCACGGTGTGGCTGTTGCTAACAGTATTGGCCATTTAGCACAACGGTACGGTGGTTTGTTATCACGCCAGTCTGATAGAGATTTTCCTCGCACCAAATTTGGGACTCAGCTATTATCAACTACGAAGAAAGAAGGGCATGATTTCTCTGGAATGCTTATTTCTCTTCTGATCGCTATGGTTTCCAAACATGGATCTGACATTATTGGTGACCATCGTTTTGTAAAGAAACAGATAGAGGTAATTCAGCTCATTCTATCAATGGAAGAATTTCTTAAACACGGTCGAATGAAATATGGTTCCTTAAAGAATCTCCCAAAAACAATTGTTCACTTTATTAATTGTATAAACTCAACATGTCACAGGAAAGGGATGGGAACAAAACTAATCAAGAATCACCTGTACTTTCACCTACCAGATTATATCTCTTTATGGGGGAGCCCCGCAGGCTGGGATAGTGCTCCGAATGAGTCTCACCATAAAACTGAGATTAAAGCTCCTTCCAAGAACACGCAAGGTAATGCTGCATCACTAATTGGTCAAACGGCGAAGCGAAAGTCCGAGAAAATGATGCTAAGCCAGGCAACATATCACTTCAACTTTCATCCGCCTGATCCTCCTCCAATTGAACGCCCTGATGGTGGCGGTTCTCATTTTCATATAATGAGAACCGAAAATGGGGAATCAACAATGAAGTGGCTTCGTTCTACGAACAAAAGCAAACCATTTTTTCCTTCTGACATACTCGACTTTGTTTGTGATTCTGTGCTACCTTTATTGGAGAATCCTTCACACATTTGTGGAGTTACAGAGCACAATCGTTTTGATGTTGCTTGTGGGTCTAATTTTATATTTCGCTCGCATCCTTCATATAGATCGGATAGTTCTATGCTGAACTCCGTATGGATGGATTGGTGTTTGATGAAATTGGACTTTGATTTAAATAACAATCCCAAGCTCATACCGTGCCATCTGGTATGCTTCTTAACTGTACAGAGTTTGAAGCAGCCATACAGTAGTATTGGTGGCTATCCAATTGATACAAACGGAATGTATGCTGTGGCTCGTCGGTTTCAAGATGTGCCTAAGAAAACAGCTTCTGAATGTGTCCAACGTGGTCGCCTGATGAATTCACTGTACCTATTTCATGTCGACACTATCCATTCCGAGCTGGCAGTTGTTCCAGAGCAAGGCCTTGATGGGTCCATAACCAATTGCGATTGGCTAGTGATATCGAATCGGATCTCATGGCTAAATTATTTTGAAAGCAAAAATGCTGCTACACCACCAGTCTTACGAATCTTTGTACAACGCATGCACACTACAGGACGACATCCAGTTGGAACCGTTTGAGATGGCATTGAATGATAACGAATCCAGTGATTCTCTATCCAGTTCAGAGAGCGAAAGCTCGGACAGCAGTTCCGATTGAGTACAAAGGGTGAATGTACCGGCTAACTTTAAACTATTTTTTAATATTACTATAGAGGGTTAGCTCTAAGCACAGTTTTGCGAGATACATAGGCGCTCATAATATAACACCCTTCGAATTTGGGATTCGAACAGCTATGTAATACTAATGGATTGAACAATAGAGTATCTCCTGACCTCAATGGAACTTTCACTCCATACGTGGGGAAGACAAAATAATAAATCACCTCGTCAGCAGACACTTCAGCCGGAGCAATTACTGTCAAACGAGTGTAGTACATGTCATCGTCCACATGGCATCTAGAATGGTAGTTGCGACCGATCGAAAATGCTAAGGCCTGCTGCCCAATTGCATTTAGCTTTGTACGAGACAGAATCTGAGACAACACATCCATTTCCTCCGCAACAAATGGTTCGACGTCAATTAAACTATGATGCATATGCTTCACAATTTCAACTGTTGTCTCTTCTAGCTCTAGTTTGATGCTGGGATCGACATGACTTTTGAAAACATACTCACCAATATTTGAATCCAATCTTTCTGGTCAAATTCCAATGATAGCATAATCATCATTGATACTGCCGCGCTTAACCCCTCTTCCAACGGTTGGTTTTGCTCCAACAATGGCAGGAGCAAACTGTCTCAACAATTCGATATTATTCTTCGAAGCGAGGTGTCGTTCCGCAAAATGGCGTGAAACTTTGGCAAAAATACGCAATGATTGTTTAGAATGATCAAACGCTAGAATATGCTCATCCTTCGTACTATCCAATGTATTGTAGTTTTCAATTGACAAAGCCTGTTCCGGTTGATACTTCTTCTTTCCTCCTATCTTGCCACCCCAATCTGTCTCCATGTATTTACCTTCCACCACAGTTGCTCGGCAATATTTTTTCAGGGCTATTGTATAGACGCCATCTTTGCATGTTGAACGCCTATTCCTTTCCTTCTTCCTCGGTTTTATCCGAGACAAATTTGTATAAGTTTTGTGGCTTGTTGACACCGGTGCAGCAACCTTAAGAAAATTTGAAGACATTTTCCATTGACTTCTGTATTCCTGTTGTCTCTTTGCTCTTTGTTTTTTGGCTCTTGCTGCAATGTTCTCTGGTGATCTTTTGAATCCCATTGTTGTTGTAGGAGATGAATTGTCGTTGTAAGATGACGACGAATCGATCTGCTGGTGGACGAGTGGAAGACCAATTGCCGTTGCTGTTGCCGACGATGCCGATGGATTGATGTTGGATCGATTGGTGTTGCCGACGATTGGTGTTGCAGATCGATTGGTATTGCGGATCGATTGGTGTTGCAGATCAATTGGTTTTGCAGATCAATTTGAGCGCCGGTGCCGGTGGAGGAGGAGCGTTGCTGCTTGCTGGTGGAGGATGAGCGTTTCGGTGATTCGTTGTCGCTTGCCGGTGGAGGAATAGCGTTTCGATGATTCGTTGCCGAGCACCGGTGGAGGAGGAGCGATTTGATGCCAATGATTCGTTGCCGCTTGCCGGTGGAGGAGGAGCGCTTGGTGTTCGAGCGATACCTGTTGCAGATCGATTCGTGTTGCAGATCGATTGGTGTTGGGTCGATTGGTGTTGGATCGATTCGGATCGATTCGGTGCCAACGATTCGTTGCCGCTTGCCGGTGGAGGAGGAGGAGGAGCGTTTCGATGATTCGTTGCCGCTTGCTGGTGGAGGAGGAGCGATTCGATGCCAATGATTCGTTGCTGCTTGGAGGAGCGTTTCGCTTATTCGTTGCCGCTTGATTGGATCGATTGGTATTGGATCGATTCGTTTTGCAGATCGATTCGTTTTGCAGATCGATTGATTGGTGTTGGATCAAATGGATCGATTGGTGTTGGATCGATTCGTTTTGCCGATTGATTGGTGTTGGATCGATTCGTTTTGCAGATCGATTCGTTTTGCAGATCGATTGGTGTTGGATCGATTGGATCGATTGGTGTTGGATCGATTGGTGTTGGATCGATTGGTGTTGCAGATCGATTGGTTTTGGATTGATTGGATAGATTCCTCGTGCCGCTTGCTGCTGTTGCTCTCGCTGCTCCCGCTTTCCGCTGTTGCTCTCGCTGCTGCTTTCCGCTGTTGCTCTCGCTGCCGCTTTCCGCTGTTTCTCTCGCTGCCGCGTTGCGGATCGATTTGCCGTTGCGGATCGATTTGCCGTTGCAGATCGGTTGGTGTTGGATCGATTGGACGTTGCGGATCAATTTGCCGTTGCGGATCAATTTGCCGTTGCAGATTGATTGGTGTTGGATCGATTGGACGTTTCGGATCAATTTGCCGTTGCGGATCGATTGGTATGGTTCCCGCTTGCTCGGTTCCCGGTAGAGGTTCCTGGTGGCTTTGCCAACAATCCTATTCAAATATATGATATGATAATTGAACAAAATGGGTGAGTATCTATTGATGTACTACATAGAGTAAATAATAACAACAGAATAATATAGTGTACATGCCGATCGTAATTATCACCAACCAGGAAATTCCCCGCACCTACCGGGAAGATGGAAATTTCCTCGCACCTACACGGAAGACAACAATTCACCTCAAGGATTCCGATCCGTTGATTCCGATCCGTTGATTCCGATCCGTTGATTCCGATCCGTTGATTCCGATCCGAGCCGTTTGTTTTGATTCGTTGCTTCCGATCCGGTCCTATGAAAATAAGAAGAAAAGCCAAAGTTAGAAAATACATCATCTGTAATTTGGTTCCAATTTCATTCATTCTTGTTGCCGTTTGTATGTTTACCGTTTATTCGTACCGTCGTTCCGACAATCGTCCGGATTCGTCAACACCTACAGGGAAGATTTGTTGCTTCTGATTCGCACGGGGAAGATTTGTTGATTCCGATTCGATGGTTGCTTCCAATTCCGACAATCGACCCGATGAAATTGTTGTTGCTGCTGCTGCCGTAGAATACTTCTTACTCCATGTCACAAAAAACAGTATCTTGTTCCAGTTGATATAGAGGCAAGGGATGCAGGTTCATTGATTTCAAGACGTATATGTAAGGCTGCAGTCCAAACAATATCTATCCATCAATTTCCCTCTCGTCCAATGCTTTCTATTGTCATGCAGTACAAGGCTGTTATTTCGGACTAAAATAAATGAGAACGGATCGTTGTGCTCAAAGAGGGTCGGATCCCACGTTCTCGGACGGAGTGTTGATTGCAAGAACCAACACTCTACTCAAATAAGTCGGATGTAAGAAGGCAGATTATGAAGTGTATTTATTTTTTGTTGCGAGGTAGATTGTTTTTTTTTTGTTGCGAGGTAGAAAAAGTGATTTTTTTGTCGCGAGGTAGAAAATAAAATTACTGTGTGTTTGTGTGAGAGAGTTTTTTTTTTTTTTTTTTCGCATACGATTTTCTTTTTCCTTGTAGATTATGTAGAATTCTACATGATTTGGTACAAGTGTAGAATCCTACACGTTTTTAGTAGTACTGTGATCCGTTTGAATTTTTTGAACGGTCGAACGTTGGAATTTTTTTAACGTTCGAACGTTAGAATTAATTTGGAATTAGTACTGAATCTACATGCTAGCTAGTACTGTGCTGTATGTGATCCGTTTGAATTTTTTGAACGTTACGTTCCAACGTTCGAACGTTCGAATTCCAAATGTGATCCGTTTGAATTTTTTGAACGGTCGGACGTTGGAATTTTCTTATTAGTACTGAATCTACATGCTAGTACTGAATGTACGTACATGGTACAGGGGGGTAAATAACTTGCAAGAAGTCCACATATACGAACAAATAATTACTGAATTTGCGAACAGGATGTAACCCTAACCATATTGGGAACAACTTTGCCACACAGAATGCCAAAACTGATGTGGTTTGACTCTCCAAAGGGCAAGCATGAGGGTATTTTTGGTGCAATTGCAGGGCACAAACTAACTTATTCGATAGTAATGACTCAAAAAGTATCCAGTCCAAGCAATGAATACATTCATCATGACTCATCAAATGCATATTGGGAATAACTTTGTCACACAAAATGCCCAAAATGTTGTTGTTTGAATATACAAATGGCAAACATGTGGGTATTTTTGGTGCAATTCCAGGGCACAAACTAACTTATTGGGTAATGACTCAAAAAGTATCGGGTCCAAGCAATGAATACATTCATCATGACTCATCAAATGCATATTGGAAACAACTTTGTCACATAGAATGCCCAAAATGTTGTGGTTTGACTCTACAAATGGCAATCATGGGGGTATTTTTGGTGCAATTCCAGGGCACAAACTAACTTATTGGGTAATGATTCAAAAATTATCTGGTCCAAGCCATGAATACATTCATCATGACTCATCCAATGCATATTGAGAACAACTTTGTCACACAGAATGCCCAAAATGTTGTGGTTTGACTCTCCAAATGGCAATCATGGGGGTATTTTTGGTGCAATTCCAGGGCACAAACTAACTTATTGGGTAATGACTCAAAAAGTATCTGGTCCAAGCAATGAATACATTCATCATGACTCATCCAATGCATATTGGAAACAACTTTGTTACATAGAATGCCCAAAATGTTGTGGTTCGACTCTACAAATGGCAAATCATGTGGGTATTTTTGGTGCAATTCCAGGGCACAAACTAACTTATTGGGTAATGACTCAAAAAGTATTGGGTCCAAGCAATGAATGCATTCATCATGACTCATCCAATGCATATTGGAAACAACTTTGTTACATAGAATGCCCAAAATGTTGTGGTTTGACTCTACAAATGGCAAACATGGGTGTATTTTTGGTGCAATTCCAGGGCACAAACTAACTTATTCGGTAATGACTCAAAAAGTATCTGGTCCAAGCCATGAATACATTCATCATGACTCATCCAATGCATATTGGAAACAACTTTGTCACATAGAATGCCCAAAATCTTAAGGTTTGAGTCTCCAAATGGCAAACATGTGGGTATTTTTGGTGCAATTCCAGGGCACCACAAACTAACTTATTGGGTAATGACTCAAAAAGTATCGGGTCCAAGCCATGAATACATTCATCATGACTCATCCAATGCATATTGGAAACAACTTTGTTACATAGAATGCCCAAAATGTTGTGGTTCGACTCTACAAATGGCAATCATGGGGGTATTTTTGGTGCAATTCCAGGGCACAAACTAACTTATTGGGTAATGACTCAAAAAGTATCGGGTCCAAGCCATGAATACATTCATCATGACTCATCCAATGCATATTGGAAACAACTTTGTCACATAGAATGCCCAAAATGTTGTGGTTTGACTCTACAAATGGCAAACATGGGTGTATTTTTGGTGCAATTCCAGGGCACAAACTAACTTATTCGGTAATGACTCAAAAATTATCTGGTCCAAACCATGAATACATTCATCATGACTCATCCAATGCATATTGGAAACAACTTTGTCACATAGAATGCCCAAAATCTTAAGGTTTGAGTCTCCAAATGGCAAACATGTGGGTATTTTTGGTGCAATTCCAGGGCACCACAAACTAACTTATTGGGTAATGACTCAAAAAGTATCTGGTCCAAGCCATGAATATATTCATCATGACTCATCAAATGCATAGTGCGAACAACTTTGTCACATAGAATGCCCAAAATCTTAAGGTTTGACTCTCCAACTGACAAACATGAGGGTATTTTTGGTGCAATTCCAGCGCACAAACTAACTTATTGGGTAATGACTCAAAAAGTATCGGGTCCAAGCAATGAATACATTCCTCATGACTCATCAAATACATATTGGGAACAACTTTGTCACACAGAATGCTGTAAATGTTGTGGTTTGACTCTCCAAATGGCAAACATGGGTGTATTTTTGGTGCAATTCCAGGGCACAAACTAACTTATTGGGTAATGACTCAAAAAGTATCTGGTCCAAGCCATGAATACATTCATCATGACTCATCCAATGCATATTGGGAACAACTGTGACACATAGAATGCCCAAAATCTTAAGGTTTGACTCTACAAATGGCAAACATGGGTGTATTTTTGGTGCAATTCCAGGGCACAAACTAACTTATTGGGTAATGACTCAAAAAGTATCTGGTCCAACCCATGAATGCATTCATCATGACTCATCCAATGCATATTGGAAACAACTTTGTCACATAGAATGCCCAAAATCTTAAGGTTTGAGTCTCCAAATGGCAAACATGTGGGTATTTTTGGTGCAATTCTAGGGCAAAAACTAACTGATTGGGTAATGACTCAAATAGTATCGGGTCGAAGCCATGAATGCATTCATCATGACTCATCCAATGCATATTGGAAACAACTGTGACACATAGAATGCCCAAAATCTTAAGGTTTCACTCTCCAACTGACAAACATGAGGGTATTTTTGGTGCAATTCCAGGGCACAAACTAACTTATTGGGTAATGACTCAAAAAGTATCTGGTCCAAGCAATGAATACATTCCTCATGACTCATCAAATGCATATTGGGAACAACTTTGTCACACAGAATGCTGTAAATGTTGTGGTTTGACTCTCGAAATGGCAAACATGAGGGTATTTTTGGTGCAATTCTAGGGCACAAACTAACTGATTGGGTAATGACTCCAAAAGTATCCGGTCAAAACTATGAATACATTTATCATGACTCATCAAATGCATATTGGGAACAACTTTGCCACTCAGAATGCCCAAAATGTTGTGGTTTGACTCTCAAAATGGCAAACATGATGAGGGTATTTTTGGTGCAATTCCAGGGCACAAACAGTCTCATTTGGTAATGACTACCAAAGTTTTTGTACCAGGCCATGAATGCATATCACATGACTTACGAAATGCATGTTGGGAACAACTTTTAAATGCATATTGGGAACAACTTTGACACACACAGTACAGACAATGATGTGGTTTGTAGATACAAATGGCACACAAGACAGTACGGTATGTTAGGTGCAGCAGTCTACGAGATTCTACATGTGACTAGAGGATTGAAATACATAACCTTAGTGTGATCAAATGTTTCCCTTCTGAAAAAATTATGGCGCGGGAGGGGTGGCTGGCACAGGTACGTGATCTACTGCTACAAATATAACAGCGCGCCCAAAACCAGACAACACACAGAAGATGTTCGGGCAAACAACATAGTACAGAACCCACGGAAAAATTCTACACACAAAACATCGTACACATACTACACGAAACACCGTACACACACACACACACACACACGACACACACAACACACACAACACAAAACACCGTACACAACCCGACAAATTATTAGTACACACACAAAACCACACAAAAAGAAACACATGATTCTTGATCGACACCGTATTCAGAAAATAAAATAAAAAAATATGAATGCTATCGGAAAGACACGACGAAGCAAAAAATCCGAGGGGAAGACCCTTCGAAACAACAAAACCATCCGGCCCGGTGATCATCAAAATACAGGGGACAACAACGGTAAGAAAAGAAGAGTTAAAACAAACACCGCAATTACTAACAAAGTGTGTAACAGTAATACCACAACTATGAACGCATCAAAGGGCAACAGTAAAAAAAAATGGTTCCGACAACACAATTTCTACTACTACAAACACGGAAGAACAAAACACCATCAACCAGAGTAACGAACCAGTGCTGACCATTACCAACACAACCACCACTACAGTAACGAACCAACAGAAAGAAGGAACAAAAACCAATGTGGTAGAGAAAACATCTAACGGAGAATGCTACAATTTAGAGGATGTTGCCGAACATGTCATGAAAAATATCCAATATGACAAATTGGCAGAGGAAGTGGCAAAACGCTTACGGCAACAAGAGAGGGAACCACATATAGGGGTGGGAAAGGTAGTAATGGTACCTAAACAAACGGAGGCAACCATGCAGGGAGAGGGGAGTTACAATGCCGGCGACACAAGAGAACGAGCAGTAAGTACAATTACAGACGAATATGGACTTATAATAGACAACGATATGCTTAAGGCTTTGAGTGATATGACTGAAACAGTGGAGAAGCAGCTAAGGGATTACATCAAAAAACATTGGTACCACAACATGAAGTTCCCTATCAATGACAAGGTAACGGCGCATGTAATAAATAAAGCTGTTGGAGAAAGTGCGGTTATGAAGCCACCAAATATTCCACTTGCGGCATTCTGTTCCTTTTACAGGAAACGAGTAGGGACAGTACTGACTGCATTGAGGCACAACTCACAAACATTAGCGAGAAAAAACTGGATAGGTAAATACAGGTGGGAGAATTGGTTGTTGAAATTAGGATTTTGAGAATCTATTTTTGGTCCGACAACACTAACATGCTGCCCGTTGATACTTATGATACTTCCGTACAGACAATTACAGAAAAGGTCGAGTCCCTATCACATTCCCTGGTACTGTTGCAGTTATTCAAGACACAGAATATGAAAACACAGGTATTTTAAACCCTCAATACAGAACATACAAAGACGCGGAAGATGAAGATTTTTATTATTTTGTTACAAGAATCATGTCGGCAATCAATCCGACAAATTCCAATTTCAAACAACGGAAGGAGAGGCACTTGCTGAGTGATATATTTACTATAGCAGATGAAGCATTTGCATTGGTACTAATCTACAATGAGCATCATGTATGGGTGAACCAGCAGCGGCGAAAGGGTGATGCCACGATTCCGCGACAAAAAAAAAATTCTGCGATTCAGACAGTGGAAGTAGAAATGGATGGATGGAGGAAGGTCGCGAGTTGTTCAGTGACTTGTGCGACAAAATTGGCGAGATGCGAAAACACCCAGAAACAGGAAGGAAATTGGAAGAAATGATGAGGGACAGATTTAGGAACGAAAGTTCGACAAATTACACCAACAATAAGCAGGGCGATGCAAATATTACTAGTAGCAGCTCCACTAATTGTAGTGGACCAAAAAAGAAAAAGAAAAGAAACGTCTATATTGATCCGGCAATAACAGCATTGATGAATGAAAGTTTATCTATGGGTGAACTAATGTAGAAAATAACAGTACATACATAATACAAAACTACTACTAATCTTGAACTTAATTTTGAGAATATTAGAAATAATGGAGGATTCGTAATACGTCGCAATAGGAATAAATCAAGCATAATATAATCTACATTTTAAAAAGGGAATATTGTAGTCAAGAAATATAATTCACAACTAGGGGAGCAGAATTGAATTGTTGTTTGGTAGATTAATATTTTGGAATTAATACTGACTCAAGATTTCTTTTTTATTCGTGAATAGAAGTAAGTGTTGTTCGTACAGAATAATAATTCGGTTCTGCTAGAGACTGAAATAAATTATTTTTATTTGAGAGTAGAGTAATGTGCATCACGCGCACAGAAATAGTGCTGAGTTTACATATACCCTTATACGATCGTCGCGAATTTCAGGGTGTCCAGAAATATTGCCGTGTTAAAATCACGCACAAAATTTGTGCGCGAGAAGTAAATTCGAACCCCGCGAAACAGTTCTCGGACGAAGGCATGCATGATCTCCCACTTGCAGACCTCCCCACTAATGTCAAACACCTGCTCCGGACTGATGACAACATTCAACTGCCACCAGAGCCTACTGAAGTCTCATCCAGTGATTTCCAGTTTTCCATCACGCCGTTTGCCGACCTCACCAATCTCAGGCTCCCTGTTTCCAGTTCCTGTACTGATCTAGCATTTGCTCTCAGGTATGCCAATGATTCACTGCTTGGCAGAGCTTACATCACCGATATCCTTCCCAAAAGTCCTGCCTCCAAGCTTTTCTCCTCCCATAAGAAGACTCTCTCCAAGCTCCGCGGCGCTTATATTGTATCTATCAATCACAATTGTGTGTTTTCTGCTACAGATGTTACCACAGCCTTGCATGCATCCCACGATCGAGAGGTGAGGGATTTGACAGATACCCCCATTACCTTTGCCCTTGAAGCAAAATTATCTATGAAGGAGGTCAGGAAACACTCAAATGAATATGGTTTATTTGCTCCTAATACCTCCTGGAAGGAACCCGTTGATGAAGAAGACCCACCATTCTTGGACCGACTTTCCTCCATTCAAACCATCAAGCGCCTTGGTACCAAATACAACCGGCTGATACAATCAAGAATCAACCAGGTCGATAGCACTGAAACACTCCATCCATCCATCCAAAAACACTTGGCCCCAATCAAAGATGACATGGAGGTTGTCATTCCCACCATTGACATTGCATCGCTCAGAGCCATCACTAAGCTTCACAAACCAGGCAACCATGAACTACCCCTAGATGCAGATTCACTGCCAACTGAAGAAATTGAACTTTTAATCAAGGCCATCAATTCAAAGGCTACTACATCTGAAGAACAAGCACTCGGACACTTTACTCAAAGGAATCTCAAGCCTTTATCTACATGGCCTGAATGGGAAGCTGGGGAGCGAAAACAACTTGATCAGTTTGAAGACTTAGAAATGTTTGGATCCCCCATCCCATATCCTAAGGACCCAGATGTGATTATTCTCAGACCCCACTGGCAGTACAGTGTCAAGAGGAATGGTGTCCGCCGCGCAAGACAATGTTGCAATGGAAGCAAATATACAGCGCCAACCCTGCATGCCATATCAATGTCATACTCATCATGTGTTGAACACCCCATCCAAAGGTTATTCTTTGCCATTGCAGCCAGCCTCAACCTCAAAGTGTATGGCGCAGATGCCCAAGATGCCTTTGGCCACAGTCCTGGACCTGAAATTCCAACCTTCATGACTGTAGATGATGCATATGCAGACTGGTACAGACACAAACACGGCAAAGACATCGACAGAAGGATGGTGCTCCCGGTTCTTCGAGCACTTCAAGGCCACCCAGAATCAGGTAGACTATGGGAGACCCACATCAACAAGATCTTAAAAGGTCCTGATCTCAACTTCAGGACCACCACTCATGACAGAACAATCTATACGACAGTCTTTGAAGGTGAAACGGTCTACATGTTGAGACAAGTTAATGATTTTGCACTAGCTTGTACATCAGAATCCATATCCAACAAGATCTATGACATAATAGGTGCAAAGCTCAAGCTACCGAAGGAAGACGTGATCCCCTTTACAAAATTGGGATTGCTTGAGGACTTCAATGGAATTGATGTCAAACAGACAGCTGACTACATTGAACTGTCCTGTGCAAATTACATTGACAGGATTATGACATCCCATGGTTGGGAAACTGATTCTAAGATGAAACCTCAGTCTAAGCCATCAGCGCCTCTATCAACTGAGGTACTGAGCCAACTACAATCACATACTGATGGACCATTAGAAGGCACCAAGGAACATGCTGAATTGCAATCCACATCTGGTTTCTCCTACAGGACACTCTTAGGTGAAATGATGTTTGCATATGTGAGTTGCCGGCCAGACATAGGCTATGCAGTGACTCTAATGTCAAAATATAGTTCCAATCCCACTGCTTTCCACTATTCCAGTCTGAAGAACATAGCCCGCTATCTCAGAACAACCCGATCTTGGGGTATTAGGTTCTACAGACCAAATGCTGAGCCATCTCTGCCTCATGGGGAACCATAGGACGATGCAGTCCAAGATGCATTGCTTCCCAAATACCCTGAAGATATCAAGCAAAGCAAGTTGATGTGTTTTGTTGATGCAGCATATGGAAATGATCCAAAACATCGCAGATCCACCACCGGATATGTTTTCACTTATGCTGGTGAAGCAGTTGTCTACCGATCCAAAGCTCAGTCACTCACTGCTCAGAGTTCTACAGAAGCAGAATTCATTGCTGCAGTCACGGCAGCCAAAACAGCCAGATACCTCAGATCCGTACTCAAAGAATTAGGATTTGCTCAAGCTGGTCCAACTCCTATCTATGAAGACAATGCGTCAGCCATTGAAATCATCAATGCCCAGAAGCCAACTGAAAGAACCAGACATATTGAAATCAGGTTCTTTGCCATTCAAGCATGGAAAGAAAATGGTGAAATCAAGATGATTCACATTCCTGGAGTTATCAACCCTGCTGATGATCTAACCAAACCATTGGGATGGATCTTGCACGCCCGTCATGCAATATACATCATGGGACACTACCCAGGTTAAATCATTCCACTCGATTACTTCGATTGACAACCGGATTAGGCCATTCAATGACCACCTCCAATTGATCTTGACTCAATCAAAATTGCTCAAGTCGATTCTTCGATTTGACTTGATCCGAACATTCGATTTGTCTATCAATACGGTTCAACATGATATACTCCGACAGTAATCCAATACAACACAAGTAGAGTATTGGATCAAGGGGTGTGTTGTCGGAAAAAATACGGACTGTTGTCGGCATCAAATTCGATCGGAAAAGCCGACAAAACGAAACGACCGAGGTGCCGGGAAGACGATACGAGATACGAATATTCCAAAGACCGAAGCTTAGAATCAAACGCACCTCCATTACATGAAATCCCTAAGTGGTAAAACGATATCAATTAGGACTACAAACAAAAGGGGTTAATTGGTTAGAAACAAGACACATCCAAAGACCCGATCGATAAGTAAACACTTGGAACGCTTAAGTAAATTCAGAAGAATCTACTTGATATCCCGTGAGGAAATTACTTATTGCAATCAAGTAAATCAATACTGATTCTGAATGGGCCTCATCTATCTCAAATACCACGAACAAGCATACGCCCCATCAGATGAAACACTTAACCCGTAAATGACCAATACCATCAAATGACCAATACAGTAAGACCGACACGACACTAATACAGGAACAGCAGCAACGGTATCGTTATGAGAATGGTAACAACTAACCGGGGAAGATCTCTACCATGTAAAATACAGAGAGCCCCAATACAGTACGAAATACACAGTAAAAATAAGAGCGTCTCTCTGAGCACACTTCTCTTTAAATTTCAGTTATCCTATACCTTTCGGTCGATTTTTAGAGTTACAACAAAATCAGAATCTGAACAAACAGATCCAGGGGAGCAAGAAGAAGAAAATGAAGAAACCGAGCATGAAATTGAAAATTCAGATCAGGAAGCCCTTCCCAGTACAGTCGATGGAACCAATGACGCAGAAACACACAATAATATACTTGAAAGTAATGATACAAATCTGGACCTTACCTTTCAAAAAATACTGGGCCATTTCTGGAAAGAAGGCATACTGATCCTTAAATCACAAGATTTGGATGACCTGGAAGAAAACACTGTATTGAATACTCCATTTCCCCAACTACGAAAAGACGAGCCTGTTGCCTTTGCAAAATACATAACACGCTACATAATCGAAGCAGGTGGACGAAGGGGAAGCCACCCCCTACTGGATTGGTCAAGCTCAGTTCTCAAGCAAGGTACAGCAATTACACGCCGTATTCGATTACTACAAGCTTGAAAACCGCGTCAAAACACCAATCCGAAGAAAATGTCTAGAAACCAAAGACAAGCTAAGAAGAAAAACAAAGAAAAATTTGGCCTACAAATTCCTAATACCTACAATGACTGTGTTTGTATTGATCAAGCTGCTGGAGATACTAAATGGCAAGAATTGATTCAAAAAGAGATGGACAATTTGGATCGGCTCAAGTGTTTCAAATATCATCCAGCTGAGAAAGAATTCCCCAAGTCCGAAGGATGGCAACAAGCAAGGCTCAATATGATTTGGGATATCAAAAGTGAAGACAAACGATACAAGAGCCGGCTGGTTGCAGGGGGGCATTTGGTGGATTCTACTGAATATAATACATATTCCAGCCAAGTCAACAGCCTATCTGTTTACCTACTATTTCTCATTGCACAACACCAAAACCTTGACTTAATGACTGCAGATGTGGGAAACGCTTTTCCCACAGCACCGGTTCAAGAAAAAGTATGGTGCTGGGCCACGGATGATTTTGGAGACAAGAAAGGCTGCAAGGTGGAAATACAACGAGCTCTTTACGGACTAGCAGGTTCAGGACGCGCATACGCTGATTTCTTTGCAGACACTCTGATGAACCTAGGATTCAGACCCTCCAGGGCTGATCCAGATCTTTGGATGAAACTGAGTGAAGACAACAAAAGCTACGACTACATTGGAACACACGTTGATGATCTTATGGTAGTGTCAAGGAAGCCTCAGGATTGGATTGCACTGATTGAACAAGAATTTGCACTCAGAAATATCGAATCTGAACCTGGATATTATTTGGGTACAAGCTTGACAAGGATAAAGGATGGGAGATTACTATTGAATTCTACAAAATACATCTCAGAAGTCCTAAGGAAATATCAAGACAAATACAATATTACTCTACAAAATGAGAACCTACCAATGAAAACAGACTGTCACCCAGAATTAGATGACTCAGAACTACTCAACGAGTCAGGCCACAAGGAATTCCAACATATCATCGGTCTAGGACAATGGATAGTATTGTCTGGAAGAATAGATATTGCATATGCCATTTCATCACTGTCCAGATTTGCATCCGGACCAAGAGAAGGGCATTTACAAATGGCAAGACATGTGTTAGGATACTTGAAAAAATACAAAAAGAAAGGAATCTTAGTGGACCCACAATCACCCAAAATTCAGTCAATCGGGGAAGCGACAGTGAACTATGAAGAATTCACTCATCAATACAAGTACTACAAGGAAGAATTAGATCCGATGTTCCCAGCACCACTAATTACGGAATTAGATTTAAATATCTTCTGTGACAGTGACCATGCACACGATCTTGTTACAGGAAGGAGCATTACCGGCCTGATTGCATTTGTTGGATCAATGTCAGTATACTGGAAATCAAAACAACAAACATCATTTCATACGAGCACATTTGGAGCAGAATTCACAGTGCTCAAAGATGCAGTGGCATTAGCCATCATGTTGAGGTACCATCTTCGATCCATGGGAATCCAAGTTACCAAGCCAACTGAAATACATGTGGATAACAAAAGCGTGGTAATCAACTCAACCAATCCAGCAACTACACTCAACAAGAAATCGATTGCACTAGCATATCACTTTGTCAGACAACACCAAGCAGGCAAAGTTATCTCTATCAGCCATATCAAGTCTCATGAGAACTATGCGGACATACTAACAAAACCTCTTAACAGTACCGCACTAAGAAGCCTGCTTAATGAGTTCATGAGGATGTAAAGTTAAGTACAAAATACAAAGAGTAAAAACAATAATAAACGTCAACTTAATTCCTCGAAACACAAATCCATGCCTAAAAATATCTTTGCTTGTAAACAATTCGAAATGTTATACTAGACATAAAATCTGCCAAGGCAATACAAAAGAATGGCATGGATTTCGGGGAGAACAACCGGAATTAGAGTTGTTAAGTGAAGAACAGTATAAATGAGAGAATACGACGTGATCAGAAACTGCACGTAAATTATTGGAATACGGAATCAAGCGTGAATTTACGTACGCGCAAAATACGTGATACGTAATAAGAAACGTAAATTACATAATACGTATTACGTATTACGTTTTACGTATACGTAATACGTATTACATACGTAATACGTATACATCGTACCACGACCAATCGGGATACACGAGTCACGACACGCGTATCAAGATCTAGATACTTAACCTTAGTTGGTTATGTGGCTAACCCGTTCGATGTGGCAAATTGAGTATGATAAGAAACAGATCGAATAATCAGCGACAAGTACCAATAAATAATGTAATCGCAGGACAGCCGGCTAAGGCTAAAGACTGTACCGATCTACTAAGTGACACGGGATTACCATGACTAAGTGCCAAGGCACTATCATGATTAATCCATCACAAACGAATGAGACTTGATATGCCTGGTTGGTCACACATGCTTCACTATTGATCCGGAGAATATCCGAATCGCTTAATTAAGCGATCAATCGCTTAATAAGCAAACAACAAGGGATTGCATGTGTTAACAAAAGGGCTAACACAAGAATACGCGGAATACTCCAATAGAGGTCCGGATTCTTAGATTAACCTAATAAGATCATAATTCAAATTACCAGTTATTATTAAATTGCGACAAAAGCAAAAGCTCACACAAATAAAGACAAACCGGAACGAAAATTTGATCCGAATAGTCAGAAAGTACAAACAAACCGGAACAAAAATTCGATCCGGATAAATACAAAACAGATAAGCGAATCACACACAACAGTCATACAACATCTACCAATCATCTCACATCCAATCCTTCGATTAAATTACACTCTCTCCCCACACATACCACCTTCAATTGAATATTCGATCACAACATCCATCAAATATCGTCCACCAAATAATTCGAAACTTCATTTGACATATCCTCTCCACCATGGTCCGAACTAGAGCAAACGACACCAGTGAAGAAGAAAAAATGGAAGTGGATGATCCACAAGATTCTGATGAGAACAATAGAGGAGGTAGGGGAGATGACGATGAGTTTGAAGATAGAATCATGCAAGTAAAGGAAAGGGCCCTCGGTGACCCAGAAATGAACTCAACAATGAAGAGAATCATCGACCAAGAAGTAAAGAAAAGGATCAGAGCGATAAGAGATGCCGAAAGTAGGGGTGAGAACCCAGATGATGAGAACAGTGACAATGAAGAGGGAAACCCAAACGCTGACCAAAACGAGGATGCAAGAGCTGATCCACTGGCAAGGAGGTTGTCCCAGCCCAGAATATAAATCAGGGGATTCAACAACGGGAGATTTCTGAACCCAGAACAGCTCGCTTTCAGAAGCAGCTTAATGGACTTTGGTATCAACTATGAATCATCTGAAGAAATTATGAGGGGAGGGATGTCCAATATTTGTGAAATTACAGACCTCAACAAGGAAAGCATAAAGTCATTCATGCATGGATTGAAATCAATCAGTCCAGACTGTCCTAATCCAAAAAGTATCCACTATGGTAACAGGCTATCATCGAGGCTTCTCACATGGGCAAGTTGGGCTCGGTATCAACCATTGATTGGAGTCAAACCAAGAGCTATTGACTGGAACGCAAACCCCAACAATCTGGAATTGCAGCAATTCAGAATCAAGATGATGGAGTCGAGCGTGAAATCACAGGAAAAGTCAACCCCACCTGAATTAAAGGATCTTACAAAATTCAGAGAATGGGAGGAAGGCTTCCGACAAAATTTGAGATACAGATTCAACTCTGAAGGTTTCCCAATCTTGTATGTCATAAGACCCCAAGAAAAGAAAGATGTTACCGATGAAGCCAGGTCTGGAACAGTCGGGCAAAGTCCAACAGATACCTATCCGACATGGAGTGACTACAATGAAAGGTGTGGTGTTTTGTCAGGCCACCAGTATGATGAAGATAACAACGTCGTCTGGAGGTTGTTATGTGATGCAACGAGAAAAGGTCCTGGTTGGGAATACGTGGCACATTTCCAAAACACTGAACTGAACTCAGGTCATGCAAGAAATGCATTCATTTCGTTGATGCAGCATGCTTACACTGATACCAATATCACTATGGTTCTGAACAAAACCTATCAGGAAATGAAAGAATCACATTACACTGGTGATGCTAAGAATTATGATTGGAACAAACACAAGAGGAACTGGACTGCTTTTCATGGAACAATTCTGAGATTTGAAAAGAATCACAATGAAGGGAGATTTGTTTGGGATTTTATCAATTCAATCAGTGATGAGCGGCTTGATGCTGCAAAAGCAGATGCAATTGATGAGAGCAAAGACTATCGTGACAACTTCAATGAATGTTTGATTCTATTCACCAACCGGCTTGGATTGAAGAAGCTTGCAAATGGAAAGCATAAAAGAGGTTCCAGAAGTGTGTATTCTATGGGCACAACAAGCAATAAGAAGCAGAAAACAACTGAAACGTTCACAGGAAAAGTTGAATGCAAGCCCTATCCAACAAGTGTTTATAAAACAATGTCAAAAGAACAGCATCAGGAACTGTACCAGATGAGACAGGCAAAGAAGAAACGAAATCTCAAGGCTGCTGAGACCAAAAAGGCAAAAGAAGCTCAAAATGAAGGCGCAGGTGATAGCTTTGGATCAAAATCTAAGAAATGACATCATAACTGGACACTAGAAAACAAATTGTTAAAAATGGTGAGCCGGTCATTATACAAGATGAATATCCCTCTAGATTTTGATGATGGAGAAAATGAAGAAGGATACTGCGAGCTAGACTCACATGCAGATACCACTGCCGCCGGAAGCAACATGATATTGCTAAATCCTGATCAGATCACAACACATGTTGATGTTGCGCCCTTTTCTGAAGAATACAAGCCAATCAAGAAGATCCCAATTGGAAGTTGTGCTACTGCTTGGACAAATCCAGCATCAGGTCAAGTATACATCATAGTGTTCCATCAAGCGCTGTACTTTGGGAACAAATTGAAGAACAGCTTGATATGCCCAAATCAAGTGAGGGATTGCAATTTCAATTCTGTTGAAGAAACACCTCGTCAGTTTGACCCAAGATCCAAGCATGGAATCACAATCCAAACACCAATGGAAGATGATGATCCAAAGAAAGTTTTTATAAAACTGAGTATGAGAAATGTGATTTCATATTTTCCCACAAGGAAGCCAACAAGAATGGAGCTTGATGAATGTCAACATTTGATTGCAACAAATGACACCCCATGGGACCCACATTCACTGAAGTTCAGGATGGCAGAGTTAGCAATTGACAATGGTGATCCAATTTCAGGGGACCAGTTTAGCGTTCAAGCAATGTCAACTGGAGACGCAAGCTCAGTTGTAACAGAACCAACAAGTAACGTTACAGACATGCTCCCCAAGACTAGCTTAGAGAACAGGCATCCAAATCTCATGCAGCAATGCAAACTGATGAGATTGCACCAGGTATCAACCAGAAGAATGCTGACTGAATGTCAAATTGCAACAGATGGCAATATTTCTCATCGAATTTCTTCAGTAACAAATATTTCAAGCGCGCGAAGGGTAGACCAATTTTTGTTTGATGACACTGAATTTGACTTCATGGAAGTTCCTGAAGATGAATCAAAACAAGCCCCTAGCTTGCAAGAAGTTAACAATACACTTGAGAGGAGGTCTCTTGATAGAAGAAATCAATGGGGGTCATCAGTGATAACTATTGAAGGTCCAAACAAAGTTGATTGTGAACGATTAGCCAAGACTTGGAATATTAGTTTCAAAAAGGCTGAACAGACACTGAAAGTCACAACGCAGAAGGCACTCAGGAATTTGCAACTACCATTGATGAAGAGGCTGCCTACGCAGCGCTTTAGAAACAAGAGAATTGCACAAGGAACCTGGTACACTGATACATGGCATGCTAGGAGCACCAGTATTATGAGACAAGAAAAATGTGCGCAGATCTTTACAAATGGGAATGGGTTTGAAGTATTTATACCAATACAGGACAAATCTCAGGCGCATCAAGGGTTGAAAATATTCATTCATGAAGTTGGAATCCCTGAGCATTTGATCTCTGATGGCGCGCCAGAACAAGGATCTCCAAGAACCTACAAGACCCACTGGAATTCAATTGTAAAGCGCAACCATATTCATCAGACATTCATACAACCACATTGTCCATTTCAAAATCGAGCAGAACAAGCGATTGGTCACCTTGGTAGTGCAATCACAACCAAGTCAGCGAAGAAGAAGTCACCGAGGAGATTATGGTCATTTTGTGGTGAACTATGTGCTAATATCAGGCAGAGAACAGCATCAAGCAACCCTTCTTCAATGGGGAGAACTCCATTTGAATTGGTCCATGGCTATAGGCCCAATATTACACTATACATTTCATCAGAATGGTATGATTTTGTGTTTTACTTTGATAAAGGTGATTCTTCCTCGCGTGGAGTTGAAAGATTGGGTCGATGGTTGGGCCCTTGTGGCAATAAGATAGGTGGAGGTGATTGTTTTTGGATCCTGACTAAATCAGCAATACCAATATCTACAAATTCAATAAGGCCTGTCAAGGAATATGAATGGAGGGATAGAGATATCCTCAGAAGAATGGAAGCAGTCGACAAATCAATTGAATCCAAGATTGGTGATGAAGTGAAAGACAGCGCGTCTTTCTTCCAGGAAAACTACCCGGAGCCTCAAATGGAGCTATTTGAGGAACAATAAGTGAAATCACCTGATCTGAAACTTGAAATAGCTGAGCCAGAGGCGTCAGTAGAATATATTGATGAACCAGATGAATATCCGGGGAATGAAGTGATCATTAAAAGAAATGATGAAAGGCTCAGGTGCATTGTCAAGGATAGGGTGAGAGATTTGCAAAACAGGCCAATTGGAGTAAGGAATGAGAATCCAATACTAGACACGAGGCTGTACAAATTGCAACTACCTGATGGCACCATTGAGGAATACACAGCAAATATTGTTGCAGAGAGTTTGTACAGTTCTGTTGATGATGATGGACAAATGTTCACAATGTTAGATGAGCTAATTGATCATGAATGCGACAACACTGCTCTAACTGATGAGGAAGCCACAACTATAGGAAAAAATGGCCGTCAAAGCCATAAGCCAACAACTAGGGGTTGGCGAATTTTGGCCTGAAATGATGAAAGGCTCACGTGCATTGTCAAGGATAGGGTGCGCAATCTGCAAAACAGACCAATTGGAGTAAGGAATGAGAATCCAATACTGGACACGAGGCTGTACAAATTTCAACTACCTGATGGTACCATTGAAGAATACACGGCAAACATTGTTGCAGAAAGTCTTTACAGCTCTGTAAATGACGATGGAAGGATGTTCACGCTGTTAGATGAGCTAATTGATCATGAATGCGAAAACACCGCTTTAAGTGATGAGGAAGCAACAACTATAGGAAAAAATGGCCGTCAAAGCCATAAGCCAACAACTAGGGGTTGGCGAATTTTGGCCAGTTGGAAAGATGGATCAGAATCTTGGTGTAAGCTAAGCGATGTCAATGAATCATTCCCAGTGCAACTTGCCGAGTATGCTGTCAACAATAATCTTGAAAAGACACCAGCATTCAGATGGTGGGTGCACATAATTTTGCGAAGAAAGGATCGAATCCTTAAGGCAGCCAAAACAGCCAAGTATTGGTTGAAGACTCACAAATATGGTGTTGAATTGCCACATTCAATCACACAAGCGCTGGCAATTGATAAGAAAACAGGCACTGATCACTGGGAAAGAGCAATTCATAAAGAAATGACCAACAATATGGCTGCGTTTGAATTTTCTGATGATGATGTTATCCCAGTCGGTCACAAGGAAATAACCACCCATATGATTTTTGACATCAAGCTTGGATCCCTAACAAGAAAGGCTAGGTTGGTAGGGGACGGTCACAAGGTCCTTGCCATAGCAAAAGAGAGTACATATTCATCTGTCCCCAGTCGTGATTCAGTAAGAATATTTTTCTTGCTAGCAGCACTGAACGATTTGAAAGTTCTCTCAGCAGATATTCAAAATGCATATTTGACAGCCCCAATTAAAGAGAAATACTTTCTAAAAGCGAGAGCTGAAGATGGCTTCCCCCCAGATCTTGCAGGAAGACCTTGCAAGATAGTTTGCGCATTGTATGGATTGCCGGTGGCAGGTGCGTCTTTCAGATCATACCTCACACAGCATTTGAGGGATCTTGGATATTCACCATGCAAAGCAGATCCGGATGTGCACTTACGAATCGAAACCAGGAAAGATGGATCCAGATACTGGGCAATGCTCATTGCCTATGTAGATGATATCTTATGTTATGGTGAAGATCCAAAGTTCCAGCTTGAAAACATTGAACATAAGTTCAAATTGAAGGATGATACGATTGAAGAGCCAACTCTGTATTTGGGAGCTGATATTGGAAAGTTTTACTTTGAAGGTGATTCAAAACCAAGATGGTCGCTATCAAGCACCAAGTATACGGTGAAAGCTGTTGCAGCAGTCGAACAAGAGCTAGGAACTGAGAAATATGGCTACAAGTATCTACCAAAGTCAGCATCCAGTCCACTGTCACATGATTACAGACCGGAAATTGATATATCAGAAGAATTGAATCCTGAATTGCAAAATTACTATCAAGGTTTGATTGGAGTCCTCAGGTGGATTTGTGAATTAGGAAGGCTTGACATTGTAATGCCAGTCTCGCTGATGTCAAGGTATTTGACTCAAGCGAGAAAGGGACATCTGAACCAGTTATTTCATATATTTGCATATTTGAAAAAATACAACAGGTCGAAATTGGTTTTTGATGATACAGTACCAAGCATTGATGAGAGTAAATTTCAAAAATGTGACTGGTCTGAATTTAACCCTGGTGCTGCTGAAGTCATACCAGCAGACATGCCTGAAGCTTTGGGAAAGCATGTGACAATGAGTTGTTTTGTTGATGCCAATCATGCCGGATGCAAGGCAACAAGGAGGTCTCATACCGGTGTTATTATCTTCATTAATAATGCACCGATCATTTGGTTTTCCAAAAAACAAACAACGGTTGAGACATCAACTTTTGGATCTGAAATCATTGCTTTGAAAATTGCAATCGAATTGGTTGAAGGTCTAAGGTACAAGTTGAGAATGATGGGTGTTCCAATTGATGGGAGCACCAATGTGTATAGTGATAATGATTATGTTGTCACAAATGTTACACGACCTGAAAGCCCATGCAAGAAGAAGCACAACAGCATTGCATACCACAAAGCGCGTGAATCTATTGCAGCAGGAATTATCAGAGTTGCAAAGGAACCAGGTTCAACAAATATTGCTGATTTGTTTACAAAGCTAATGAGTGGCGCTGTTTTCCGGGAACATTGTTCTCGTTGCATGTGGTAAGAAATCGATCTGCAATGAGCACTTCAAAAATGGATGATTTGATCCATGGAATACAATATATCAATCGGGCAAGAATCAGGGCAAAATGCCATGATACTAGCCAGAATGAAAGGCAAAACGCCGCCCCAATTGATAGGGCCTCTGATAGTAGACTGGATACAGTTTGGTATTCAACAAACAACAACGACTCACGATGAATCATAGATTAAGTCATAGAATCCAGCCGCTTAACGGTTGGAGGATTTACGACTGAAGGGGACTGAAAAGAATTCACCGTGTAAGTACGTACTTACGTACTGAGCGGGCGTATCGTACGAAGAAGTCATAAAGAAGGCAATAACCTTCTCTGTAAGGTTATTAACCTGATGAGTGAATAATCGTCGGCGCTTCTATGTGGATTGCCTCTTAGCGGGAGTTTCCCCATCAGCTCACTCTTTGAAGAATTAACAACTCTAAAACACTATCATGCCCTAAACTCTACGTACAACCTAGTACTAATTCTACATGATAAGGTACAATACATGTGATATTCCAATGAGAATATCACGGTGAATTATACGGTAAAACAAAAGACCGATCGAAGATGGTCTTGCGTGTGCTTTGCTTCTTAATTACGCGTGTTTTGTATGCTGCGATACGACGAGTAATTAACCTGTTGATTGGCAAAGACGATCGAACCGTAACAATGATCTTGCTCGCTAAATCAACCAATCGTAAGACCGATTGCATTTGTTTGTTTGTTACGACACACTTTTTCTACATTGTCACATGTTTTCCCAAAGCTTCAGGCATATCTGCTGGTATGACTTCAGCGGCACCAGGATAAAATTCAGACCAGTCACATTTTTGAAATTTACTCTGATCAACGCTTGGTACTGAATCATCAAAAACCAATTTCGACCTGTTGTATTTTTTCAAATATGCAAATATGTGAAATAACTGGTTCAGATGTCCCTTTCTTGCTTGAGCCAAATACCTTGACATCAGCGAGACTGGCATTACAATGTCAAGCCTTCCTAATTCACAAATCCACCTGAGGACTCCAATCAAACCTTGATAGTAATTTTGCAATTCAGGATTCAATTCTTCTGATATATCAATTTCCGGTCTGTAATCATGTGACAGTGGACTGGATGCTGACTTTGGTAGATACTTGTAGCCATATTTCTCAGTTCCTAGCTCTTGTTCGACTGCTGCAACAGCTTTCACCGTATACTTGGTGCTTGATAGCGACCATCTTGGTTTTGAATCACCTTCAAAGTAAAACTTTCCAATATCAGCTCCCAAATACAGAGTTGGCTCTTCAATCGTATCATCCTTCAATTTGAACTTATGTTCAATGTTTTCAAGCTGGAACTTTGGATCTTCACCATAACATAAGATATCATCTACATAGGCAATGAGCATTGCCCAGTATCTGGATCCATCTTTCCTGGTTTCGATTCGTAAGTGCACATCCGGATCTGCTTTGCATGGTGAATATCCAAGATCCCTCAAATGCTTTGTGAGATATGATCTGAAAGATGCTCCTGCAACTGGTAACCCATATAGTGCTCGAACTATCTTGCAAGGAGGACCTGCAAGGTGTGGAGGAAAGCCATCTTCAGCTCTCGCTCTTAGAAAGTATTTCTCTTTAATTGGGGCTGTCAAATATGCATTTTGAATATCTGCTGAGAGGACCTTCAAATCATTCAGTGCTGCTAGCAAGAAAAATATTCTTACTGAATCACGACTGGGAACCAATGAATATGTATTCTCTTTTGCTATGGCCGGAACCTTGTGACCGTCCCCTACCAACCTAGCCTTTCTTGTTAGGGATCCAAGTTTGATATCAAATATCATGTGGGTTGTTATTTCCTTGTGACCGACTGGAATAACATCATCATCAGAAAACTCAAACGCTTCCATATTGTTTGTCATTTCTTTATGAATTGCTCTTTCCCAGTGATCAGTGCCTGTTTTCTTATCAATTGCCAGCGCTTGTGTGATTGAATGTGGTAATTCAACACTATATTTGTGACACTTCAACCAATACTTGGCTGTTTTGGCCGCCTTAAGGATTTGTTCCTTTCTTCGCAAAATCTTATGCACCCACCACCTGAATGCTGGTAGTTTTTCAAGTTTGTTGTTGACTGCATACTCTGCTAGTTGCACTGGGAATGATTCATTGACGTCACTTAGCTTGCACCAAGATTCAGTTCCATCTTTCCAACTGGCCAAAATCCTCCAACCCCTAGTCGTCGGCTTATGGCTTTGTTGGCCATTTTTGGCTACAGTTGTGGCCTCCTCATCACTTAAAGCAGTGTTGTCGCATTCATGATCAATTAGCTCATCTAACAGCGTGAACATCCTTCCATCGTCATTTACAGAGCTGTAAAGACTTTCTGCAACAATGTTTGCCGTGTATTCTTCAATGGTACCATCAGGTAGTTGAAATTTGTACAGCCTTGTGTCCAGTATTGGATTCTCATTCCTTACTCCAATTGGTCTGTTTTGCAGATTGCGCACCCTATCCTTGACAATGCACGTGAGCCTTTCATCATTTCTTTCAA
Organism: Pseudo-nitzschia multiseries; assembly: GCA_037355745.1. Taxonomy (NCBI): domain Eukaryota; phylum Bacillariophyta; class Bacillariophyceae; order Bacillariales; family Bacillariaceae; genus Pseudo-nitzschia; species Pseudo-nitzschia multiseries. The sequence goes on along the minus strand of CM074787.1, from coordinate 9,274,278 downwards.
TGATTACTTCATTTCCCAGATACTCATCTGGCTCATCAATATCTTCAACTGACGCCGCTGGCTCTGCCATTTCAAGTTTCAGATCAGATGGTTTCATTGGTTGTTCTTGCTCCTCAAATAGCTCTAGTTGAGGTTCTGGGTAATTTTCCTGGAAGAAGGATGCGCTGTCTTTCACTTCATCACCAATCTTGGATTCAATTGATTTGTCGATCGCTTCCATTCTTCTTAGGACATCTCTATCCCTCCATTTGTGTTCTTTGACAGGACTTACTGAATTTGTGGATATTGGTATTGCTGATTCAGTCAGGATCCAAAAACAATCACCTCCACCCACCTTGTTGCCGCAAGGGCCCAGCCACCGACCCAATCTTTCAACTCCCCAAGAGGAAGAATCACCTTTGTCAAAGTAGAATATAAAATCATACCATTCTGATAATGTGTATAATGCAATATCAGGCCTATAGCCATGAACCAATTCAAATGGAGTTCTCCCCATTGAAGAAGGGTTGCTCGATGCAGTCCTCTGCCTAATATTAGCACATAGCTCACCACAAAATGACCATAACCTCCTTGGTGATTTCTTCTTTGCTGTCTTGGTTATGATTGCACTACCAAGATGCCCAATTGCTTGCTCTGCTCGATTTTGAAAAGGGCAATGTGGTTGTATGAATGTTTGGTGAATATGGTTGCGCTTCACAATTGAGTTCCAGTGCGTCTTGTAAGTTCTTGGGGAGCCTTGTTCTGGAGCACCATCAGAGATCAAATGCTCAGGGATTCCAACTTCATGAATGAATATTTTTTAATCCTTGATGCGCTTGCGATTTGCCCTGTATTGGTATGAATACTTCAAACCCATTTCCATTTGTAAAGATCTGCGCGCATTTTTCTTGTCTCATAATACTCTTGGTTCTAGCATGCCAGGTATCAGTATACCAGGTTCCTTGAGCAATTCTCTTGTTTCTAAAGCGCTGTGTAGGCAGACGCTTCATCAAAGGTAATTGCAAATTCCTCAGAGCTTTCTGGGTAGTGACTTTCAGTGTCTGTTTGGCCTTCTTGAAACTGATATTCCAAGTCTTGGCTAGGCGTTCACAGTCCAACTTGTTTGGACCTTCAATAGTTGTCACTGATGGTCCCCATTGATTTCTTCTATCAAGTGATCTCCTTTCAAGTGTATTGTTAACTTCTTGCAAGCTAGGGGCTGGTTTTGATTCATCTTCAGGGGCTTCTGAGAAGTCAAATTCTGTGTCATCAAACAAAAACTGGTCTACCCTCCGCGTGCTTGAAATAATTGCATCTTGAAACTTTGTGGCCACTGCCGAAATCCTGTGAGAAATATTACCATCTGTTGCTATTTGGCATTCAGTCAGCATTCTTCTGGTTGATATCTGATGCAATCTCATCAGCTTGCATTGCTGCGTGAGATTTGGATGCTTGGGCTCTATGCTAGTCTTGGAGAACATGTCTGTGACATTACTTGTAGGTTCTGTTACCACTGAGCTTGCCTCTTCAGTTGACATGGCTTGAACGCTGAATTGGTCCCCTGAAACTCGATCACCATTGTCAATTTCTGACTCAGCCATCCTGAACTTCAGTGAATGAGGGTCCCATGGGGTGTCATTTGTTGCAATCAAATGTTGACATTCATCAAACTCCAATCTTGTCGGCTTTCTGCGACCGCCGTTCAAGTGTATTGTCAATTTCTTGCAAGCTAGGGGCCGGTTTTGATACATCTTCAGGAACTTCCATGAAGTCAAATTCAGTGTCATCAAACAAAAATTGGTCTACCCTTCGCGCGCTTGAAATATTTGTTACTGAAGAAATTCGATGAGAAATATTGCCATCTGTTGCAATTTGACATTCAGTCAGCATTCTTCTGGTTGATACCTGGTGCAATCTCATCAGCTTGCATTGCTGCATGAGATTTGGATGCCTGTTCTCTAAGCTAGTCATGGAGAGCATGTCTGTAACGTTACTTGTTGGTTCTGTTACAACTGAGCTTGCGTCTCCAGTTGACATTGCTTGAACGCTAAACTGGTCCCCTGAAATTGGATCACCATTGTCAATTGCTAACTCTGCCATCCTGAACTTCAGTGAATGTGGGTCCCATGGGGTGTCATTTGTTGCAATCAAATGTTGACATTCATCAAGCTCCATTCTTGTTGGCTTCCTTGTGGGAAAATATGAAATCACATTTCTCATACTCAGTTTTATGAAAACTTTCTTGGGGTCATCATCTTCCATTGGGGTTTGGATTGTAATTCCATGCTTGGATCTGGGGTCAAACTGACGAGGTGTTTCTTCAACAGAATTGAAATTGCAATCCCTCACTTGATTTGGACATACCAAGCTGTTCTTCAATTTGTTCCCAAAGTACAGCGCTTGGTGGAACACTATGATGTAGACTTGACCTGATGCTGGACTTGTCCAAGCAGTAGCACAACTTCCAATTGGGATCTTCTTGATTGGCTTGTACCCTTCGGAAAAGGGCGCAACATCAACATGTGTTGTTACCTCATCAGGATTGAGCAGTATCATGTTGCTTCCAGCGGCAGTGGTGTCAGCATGTGAGTCTAGCTCACAGTATCCTTCTTCATTTTCACCATCATCAAAATCTAGTGGAATATTCATCTTATATAATGACCGGCTCACCATTTTTAACAATTTGTTTTCTAGTGTCCGGTTATGATGTCATTTCTTAGATTTTGAGCCAAAGCTGTCACCTGCACCTTCCTTTTCAGCTTCCTTTGCCTTTTTGGTCTCAGCAGCCTTGACAGCCCTCTTTTTCTTACTTGCCTGTCTCATCTGGTACAGTATACACACTTGTTGGATAAGGCTTGTTCTCAAGTTTCCCTGTGAATGTTCCAGTTGTTTTCTGCTTCTTGTTGCTTGATGTGCCGACTGAATACACACTTCTGGAACCTCTTTTATGCTTTCCATTTGCAAGCTTCTTCAATCCAAGCCGATTGGTGAATAAAATCAAACATTCATTGAAATTGTCCCGGTAATCTTTGCTCTCATCAATTGCATTGGCTTTAGCAGCATCAAGTCTTTCATCACTGATTGAACTGATAAAGTCCCAAACAAATCTCCTTTCATTGTGGTTCTTTTCAAATCTCAGAATCGTTCCATGGAAAGTAGTGCAATTCCTCTTGTGCTTGTTCCAATCATAACTCTTATGATCTCCCGTGTAGTGTGATTCTTTCATTTCCTGGTAGGTTTTGTTCAGAACCATAGTGATATTGGTGTCAGTGTAAGCGTGTTGCATCGATTCTTTTCAAATCTCAGAATTGTTCCATGAAAAGCAGTCCAGTTCCTCTTGTGTTTGTTCCAGTCATAATTCTTAGCATCACCAGTGTAATGTGATTCTTTCATTCCCTGATAGGTTTTGTTCAGAACCATAGTGATATTGGTATCAGTGTAAGCATGTTGCATCAATGAAATGAAAGCATTTCTGGCATGGCCTGAGTTCAATTCAGTATTTTGGAAATGTGCCACGTATTCCCAACCTGGCCCTTTTCTTGTTGCATCACATAACAACCTCCAGACGCCGTTGTTATCTTCATCATACTGATGACCTGACAAAACACCACATCTTTTGTTGTAGTCACTCCAAGTTGGATAGGTATCTGATGGACTTCGCCCGGCTGTTCCAGACCTGGCTTCATCAGTAACATCTTCCTTCTCTTGGGGTCTTATGACATACAAGATTGGGAAACCTTCAGAGTTGAATCTGTATCTCAAGTTTTGACGAAAGCCTTCCTCCCATTCTCTGAATTTTGTAAGATCCTTTAATTCAGGTGGGGTTGACTTTTCCTGTGATTTCACGCTCGACTCCATCATCTTGATTCTGAATTGCTGCAATTCCAGATTGTTGGGGTTTGCGTTCCAGTCAATAGCTCTTGGTTTGACTCCAATCAATGGTTGATACCGAGCCCAACTTGCCCATGTGAGAAGCCTCGATGATAGCCTGTTACCATAGTGGATACTTTTTGGATTAGGACAGTCTGAGCGGATAGATTTCAATCCATGCATGAATGACTTTATGCTTTCCTTGTTGAGGTCTGTAATTTCTCGAATATTAGACATTCCTCCCCTCATAATTTCTTCAGCTGATTCGTAGTTGATACCAAAATCCATCAAGCTGCTTCTGAAAGCAAGCTGTTCTGGGTTCAGAATTTTTCCATTGTTGAATCCTTTGATTGAGTTGAGAGGACCTCCTGTCGTATCGTTTAGACCTTGAACTGTCATCGTGTTGATATTCATTATCATCACTGCTGTAATCGCTGCTATCACTTCTATTAACATCATCTGGATTTCTGCGTTGTTTCACTGCATCTTGTATTGCTCTGATCCTTTTCTTTACTTCTTTGTCAATGACTCTTTTCCAAGTTGAGTTCATTTCTGGATCAGTCATAGCCTTTTCCATTACACACATGATTGTTTTCTCATTCAATCTGTCTTCTTCTTTCTCTAATTCCATACCTTCTTCATCACTCGCACCATCCATATTGATTCCTAGTAGATCCTGATCCACTTCCATTTTTGTTTCCTCAATGGAGCCATAGTCATCATCGTCTTTTGGCTTTGCTTCCGATCTTGTTTTTCTTTTTGCTGGAGCCATGATGGTAATCAAATGATTGTTTCGGAGTATTCGTTTCAAAATATTTGGAGGATGGTGTAATCGGATGGTCGTTTCGTTGGACAATTCGATCGAATATGTGGAAAGAGAGTGTAATCGGATCAAGGGATTGGATGTGAGATGGATGTACGATGTTGGGTGACCGTTGTATGTGATTTGCTTATCTGTTTGCGTGTGTTTATATCCGGATCGAATTTTCGTTCCGGTTAGTTATACTTTCTGACTATTCGAATCGAGTTTTCGTTCCGGTTTGTGTGAGCTTTTGCTTTTGTTGCAATTCAAGATTGTGAGCTTTCCTATCCCTTCTCGGGATTTGCTCATTCTGTATCCTGTGGTGAAAGATCAATGAATCTTCATCGTCTTGTTCCTGAGAATTTAGTGTTCTCTTTTTCTTGGATCTTTGAGATTTGGCGTTCTCATTTCCATATCTTTGGATTTTCTTGCGGGCAGATGTTCTTTGCAATCTGTTCCTTCCAATCTGTTTCACCACAGAATACTTGAGGCTCAATCTTCTGGCTCACGTCATTCTTTGTCACACAAACGAGATTCGGGGTTCTTTTGGAATCACGCGCATATTTGGGTCGAACTCCACTGGTCCCCCTTTGTAATTTCACCCTATTTATTGAAATTAATGTCGAACTCATAATATTTTGATGCACATTGCATTTTCCTACCCCACTGGCATCTGTTTCCGAATTAGTGCCATGTTACTGAATTCTATGCCTGAAACAAACAGTGCATGGTTGCAATTTTTCAATCTCAATTTTTTCCTCATTTCTATTGTTATTACTGGCTATCGTACTAACGATGGTGACGACACCTAAATATCAGGTTTATTGTGTACGTTGCTACCGGGACTCTCCTCTGATCACTATAGGTAGGGGAAAGAAGAAGGTTACCAAGAAGCAGAAACCCCCCTTGTTCACAGCGCGACTAAGAAAGAAAACGGGAGTAGTTGTTTCTCCCGGTCTTCGGGACCATATTTTGAATGACGCATCATGCTATTCTTATTTCAAGCAATCTTTGGGGCTAGAAGATTTTGCATCTTGCATATTCATTAGAAAATCGAAGAAGCTCGAGGATGCTACTCAACAATTAGGTCTAACGAACACCCGTAATGGTCCACAGAGTAGTGACGGCGCATTGCCAGAGGTGCTTGACAATCAAGTTATGTACGACCCTTCTGTCAAACCGATCGGGCGTGCCTTGATTGGTCGGGAATTAACAAACATAGAGGATGACGATGATTCTGTTTCCGATGACAATTTTTTCTTTCCTAATGATGACGATGAGGAAGAAGGAAGTGAGAGCATAGAGGCCCCCCACTCTTTGAGTGTCAATGATGAAGAAGAAGACAACAACATTGATGTTGAGGATTCCCATTGTGATTCAAACACGACAATTACAACACCCAATGTAGGAAGAAACATATCTGACGAACTGAAGGTCAAGATCAAGTTAATGAAAATCATGCGGAATCATAGCATACCATTAGTTGCAGAGAAGGAATTGTATGAATGGGCTATAGAATTGGAGCGGCTTAATTTATTTTCATGGACTAAAGGCAATCTCATAAAGACCAGGGCAAGTGTCATGAAGGAGATTTCTGCAACTGTGCCTGAAATAAAAGGTGATGGGTTTAAACCTCATCTTATTGACTGGTGTTCTAAGAAATCACAGAGTGCTGACGTTTCCAGTCACAAACAAATCTATGTCCGGTCGTTCCAAAAAGCACTTCATTCCCTATTAACGAATGTGACTTTGGTGAAGAAAGCCAATCTGTCATTCCCCCATGCTGAAACCCAACCTTACCAGTCCATTATCCAGAACTTCAAGGCAATATTGATATTGACGATCTCCATCATGGTGAATGGTGGATCAACACTTGGGAGAAGAGATGCAAATCTGGATCGAATGAAATTCTGGTTCCTATCATTCTCTACATGGATGGAATTGCAATGACAATAGCGATCAAACCACTCTTACCCCACTGAACATGACACTTGGCATATTCAACACCCTAACTCGAAACTCCCGGCCGGATGCCTGGGAGGCTATATATTTTCATCCAACAGGTTCACGTGATAAAGGTGCTGAATCAATTGACAATGTGAATAATCTTCACTCTGGCCTTCGTTGCACTCTTTCTTCTTTGAAAGATGCCTGCAACCAAACGGATGATATTGAACGGTCTAATTTGCCGTGGAACAAGAAGAAATGGTCTGTTCGAATGAAATTTGCGGTTGCTTATTTCATAGGTGATACTCCCCAGCACGACCAACTTTGTGGACATTATCAAACATCGAATTCAAAGATGATCTGTAGGCACTGCAATTGTCCCAGAGCACTTGGTATTAATGATCGTGTGAATGTTTTGAAGGTTCCCGTTTCACTTAAAAGTGGTAACATGCAAGTGTCTAAGCACCAAAATGGGGATGAGTACAAATCCATTCGTCTCTGGAATATATCTGATTTTACTGCTCCAACGGTTGACGAAGGAGTGAATGTTGAACAGTATTTCAAAAACATCTCTCACCACAGTGTACATAATGGCAACACTTTTTATGATCTTGATTTTGGGGAAAACCCACATAATATTCATCTAGCGTCGCCGGGAGAGAGACTCGTTGTACCGTGAGGCCCGGCCACGTGGCAAATGATCCGCGTTCGATGGCACGGATCCATGTCTCTTTGGTGGGATACCCCGCAGCTGCGTGGTAGAATCGGATCAGCTTGGGGATGGCTTGAATCTGGTATGCCCCTGCCCCCGTGTGTATTGGGAATTCGGTTTCGTTGTTGTTTTGGTCGGCGCTGGTTGCGTCGGTTGTGGGTTTGTTTTTGTTTGGCTTTTGCGGTGGGGGTTCTGTCACCCTTGGAGATTTAGCCGTCCCTTGAGGTGGGTCGGGCTGATGGAGGGGAACCATGTATAGATTCCTTAGGGGGTCTCGGTGACCGGTAAGGATGACGTGTTGGGTTGGGCCTAGAACAGTCACGTTGTCCTTAGAGAATTCAACTTGGCATCCGGAACCGCATAGTTTAGGTACTGATACCAATGGAAGGTCGACTTCAGCAAACTTGTGGCATCCGCGGGCCGATGGGGGAAGTCGGGGTAGGTCTAGTTGGTCTGTTGCGGTTGAGATCATCTTGCTCCCATTTGCACAACTTACAGTCAGTGCCCCCGGTGTGTCTTGGTGTGCCCCACCCTGGTATGTTGTAGGGACGAAATGGTCCGTCGCCGCCGAATCTAGTGCTCCATATCCTGGTGAGGACCGGGTGTGGAACGCGACATCATGTGTGAAGGTAACGGTGCGTGTTGGCCGCGGGAGTGTTTCGCTCGAGGGATCACGTAGGATACTGAGTAACTGTGAATCATGATTACTAGATTGTTTATGTATGCTACTTTTGAGGTCCCTCCCACACCGTCAAGAGTGCAAGGGCGAATCAACTATTGTGGTCCGGCCGTTATTGTTGGGGTCGGGCCCATTCCACTGTAGCCATCGATCGGTGTTCCTGGTGGCTCCACCCATCTGGTTGTCGAAAGTGGCGCCCTCCTGGTGTCCAGCCTTGTTGCGTCGCCGGTAACAACTCCGGCCGTCGTGGGTGAGATTCACCCCACACGAGTGACAATAATACTTGTATTGTTTCCATCCCTGGGTCGAAGGTTGGCGTGTGTCGGGCTTGCTGGTGGTACGGCTAGCGTCTGCTGCCTTGAGCCTATTCACGTCGGCTTGGAGGACGGCCATTGCCGTTTCCCATTGGTTGGTCATTGTCATCGTCGATGCTGCTGTGGCTGTCTCGGTGACTTGTGAATAGATTTCGTGACATACATTGGCCAGATCACGTTGCTTGTTTTCGAGATCGGTGAAACGTTGATCGGCCTCTATATCGGCTAGGTTTGCCGTAGATGTATTGCTGTGGTAACTACTGTATAGCTCCTTCAGGCGTTGTCCCCAGAATTTTTTGTATTGGGTGAATCCGCTCTTAACTAGCGTGGCTTGGTATTTCTTCCAGTCCTCGTCTACTCGGTGTAGTGTCATGGGGTCGTGTTTGCTGCGGGCAAAGGCCTCACGTGAGTAATCGATCATCTGTGCCTCCGTGACGTTCGCTGTCTCTGGGAGCAGGTTGATCTGATATTGATATTTTGTGAGCTGGCGAAAGTACTCCTTGGGCCCGATCGGGCTCGGTGTGTAAGTCAATGCATGCATTTTCTTAGTGAGTTCGCGTGTGAGCTGGTGCTGTGCGTCGGTTGTACATAGGTCCTCCTCCATGGCTTGGAAGGCCTCGCGTACAGTAGTACCTCGGGGGAAGGCGTCTGAACCTGGGTTCTTCAGGTCTCCAAGCATGTTGGGGAATTTCCTGTCCGTAACCAGTAGGGCCTCCCTGTCGTACTTGTTCCATTCTACATATAGGGCTCGACTCCGCTTCCATAGTTTGTATGCGTCAGAGGTGAGCTCGATGGAACTATCGAGCTCTTGTGGCTCCTGTGGAGCCTCGGGGAACGGCGCCTGGGGGTCCCTCGCGCGGTATTGCGTTGCGTTTTCCAGTAGGAAGGCATAGCCCCCTCCCTGGATGTATTTGATGGAGGGTACTTCGGCTAACGCGTTAGCAAGTGCCTTTTTGAACTCATATACCTCTTTGCTGGATGGTACTGCTATCGGCTTTGTCTGTGCCTCGTCCAAGTGGTCCTTTAGCGACGCATGATGGTCTTTCTTCTTGGACATCTCGTCGTCAGTATCACTATCCTCACTGTCCTCAGTATAGTCGTACAGTAGCCTGTTCTGTGTTTGCAGTTGTATGTTTTGTTCTTCGGTGTACTCGAGGATATCCCTGTGGTAATGTTTGAGCTCTACCAGTTGGTCTCTCAGATCTCTGATCGCAGTGGAGCCTACGTTTCTGGAATTGTTGATGCTGGTGTCAGGGGTAACTCCTCTCGTAGTGGGGCTGGGGATTCCTTCGGTTTGTGTTCCCTCTGGCATTGGGGTGTGTTAATCTTAATGATAACTAATAAGACCAAAGTTGTACGGCAAGCTTGGTTAATTTGTTACTTTTAGTTATTTTACTTTACGTTGCTCTTTTACGGTGTTGGAAAGAGTTATCATTAAGATTATGATCGAATTGTTTCTGGACCATATTGCTCTCCTTTTTACTAATTTGTTTTCCTTTCAAAAGGAGTACGTGAGTTCGGTCCTCCCATCACGTACCTCTGTTCATCGCTTTAAGTATCTTTTTGATACTCACCAGCGCTTATGTATTATTTACTTATTGCGCCCATCTTATGATAGAAGCTGAAAGTGTTTTACGTGATACGTAAAACCGAATACGTAAAACTGAATGCGTATTACGTTAAAAGTATACGTTTTACGTCTTACGTAAATCCTATTTACGTAATACGCAAAACTGTTTTATTACGTAAAACCGTTGAACGTAATACGCAAACCGGTCGCGGATTTACGTATTACGTATACGTATAACGTACCGTATTCACGTTTGGTTTAGTAATCCAATACATATGCACCAACTTGGTTGTGCAAAGCGTGCAGCAGAGACGTTCCGTGAGGACTTTTTAGGCAATAACCAGCGGCTTCTTGGTGAGGTGGAAAGGTTAACCAGTTACTACGGTGGTGCTGTTCAGAGGCAATCCGATCGTGACTTCCCACGAACCAATTTTTCAGAATCAATACATACAGCAAAGAAGGAGGGTAACCAGTACATTGGAATGCTTTATATTCAGATGCTGTCACTTCTGTCTGCTGGAGGTCGTCAATTGTTGTTGTCTCGAAAGACGCCATCCAATCTTGAGAACAAGAGCAGAAAGTGTGAAGATGAAATTGACCGACGTATTTACGCCATTGAGTTGTTGTTGGGTATGGAAGAGTTCCTAAAATACGCTGGAACGTTTGACGAGGTTTTCTATTAAATTCCTTTCGTGACCAGAAGTACCAAAGCTACCAAATGGTAGATACCTTATTCGTACGAATCCATGAGTCCCGTATCAATCAAAGTAATCGATTCCCACGGCATATGGATTCCCACGGCGCATCGATTCCCATCGCGCATCAACGGTGAGCAATCCCTGTTTTACAGTATTGCCATCGTTCTTCGGTGAGCAAACTCTGACTTCATAAAATATCACACGAACTACGGGAGCAATTCCTGACCTTAATGATAAACATTTCATGGAGTCTTCCTAACGGAACAAGGGAAGAAAACCGTTGGCATGTGATTCTCACACAATACATATACATGCATACAGATATATATGGTCAACGACCAATACATGTACCGAAATAATCAGCGAGTAATTTCATCACTACGCAACAGCAGTTGCAACGTATTCATCTCAATAAAAGAGATATCTTGCATTTCGGCAAGATTTCACTTTGTCTCATACTTTTAACATTCAACTGATTTATATCCCAAAATTCACACTAGTTGCTACCAACTACTTGTAATCTACATACTAAGGTCTGTCTCGCTGCAATCTGAATAAGTCACAGCAAGAAGAGATCTGGCGTTTCTCTAGCTTCGCCTGTAGTCCGATTATCCATTGCCGAAAGTATCCAAACACAATTGTCACGCGTAGAGTACAATTGTTCGTCTACTAACACACTAACGCAGCATTGCTGTTCTTCAGAAGCCTTTGAATCAGACTCTCAACGAATCGGATTCAGAAGGAAAATAATAGATAAACAGTCGCAAGCTCTAAGACGGCTTGCACACAAAAAGGAACAGGAACGGAATTGAATACAATCTCTACGCTGGCATATGCCAGTCGCACACCGTACACGAAGCAGTTCTCATTCCCAGTCACCGCGCAATTCTTTCGAAGGATCGGAATCATCACAGATGCCGAACATACCGACGATGCCCGGCAATGCATTTGGGGGCGAAGAGAAGAATGACGCCGAAGCTACTACTACCAACCACTTTCCCAGTTTTGATACTGATATGAAGAAGATACTCGTATCCTTACTCAACGTAACAAGTGAGGCTAATAGTAAGTTGTGTTTAGCTCTCAAGGAAGGCGGATTATGCGAGTGGAAGGCGTTCCTTGACGCACTTATCGAACCGGACTTTGCAAGCGAGCTTACCTATACTGAGGGAGGACTACCAACGCATATCCCTCGATCCATTCAAAGGAGCATAGAAGCACTTGCGGATTTTGCTATCAATCTACAAGAAGACGATGTCATTCTAGAAGAAGACAAGAAAAATTGGAAGGATGTCAAATCATATACATATAAGGAATTCCAGTCATTCCGCGAAGAGCGTGCCCAACGCTTGCGGAACGAATCTGCTCTGAACCCACCACCTCCTCCGGCGGGAAGTAACAAAAAGTCACCTCAGCAGGTAAAGTACAAATCTTGGTGCCAAAAAGCACGGGATGAAAAGTCCTTTACGCCCCTCACGAATGACTCAAGATTCGATCACTGGCTCGTTGGTTTCAAAGCTAAACTCGAGGCATATGACATCGACACAGAGACATTCCTTGATGAAACTTGGCCTCCAGCTACGCTTCTGGGTTATACCCGTGATCTCTTCGTCAAACATTGTGCCTTCTTCTGGGTACTAATGTTGGAAGTCTTCAAAAGTGACCTTTCTGCATCGTGTGTACACAGTCATTCTACCACTCGTGATGGACGCAAGGCATACTTCGATTTCGTAAACCTTCACAGCAAATCAAAAGCCAAGGTATATGACAATTCGACTCAGCTACAAGCGTTGCTAAAGTTGAATCTCAACAATTGGAAGGAATCCCAAGTGAAGTTCATTACACATTGGTTTGATGAATTAAATCACCTCAATAAGCTTCCTCCTCCCAACAAACCCCTTGAGTACCATACTGTAAAATCAGCATTATGTCAGGCATGCTATTCCAGCTTTCAGCTAAGTGAACAGTTTGCCAAAGTCAAGGATCCAGGTGGGACGAATAGCACCGTGATGGATGCGGTCGCCGAAGCCGCTGCTATCCACGAACTTAAAATCACGCTTTTACTCGAAGCAACTTGACTCAATTCCCAGTCCGCGATGTCCGCTCCTCGGTCGACTGTACGTGCACACGTTCATGATTTCTCCTCTGAACAAAGCCAAAACCATGATGACTATGCTCTCCCTATCGAATTTGAAGGAGACTATCAAGATTATGCTGTATTTAAGGCTGGACGTACCCCTGACCCTACCACACGGTTGCCTACAAACATATGGAAGGCCTTGTCACGTCAGGACATGAAGAGTTGGCTTCGTTTTTCTCCGGAAGGCAAGAAAATTGTGGTCGCATCGTTACGACACGACCTACTTAACAAGGACCAACCTGACCCCAACAGTGTCAAACCCATTACCCGGAAGGCATATCAACATGGACATTCGGTATCATTCCGAGAAGACGATACTTCGACCAAAGATGAGCATGCCAATTCCGCAGCAGAACTACATCCTGCTGTAGAGAATGATCGTAGAGGTGTTTTCCATGCATCTTTAGGTGTATACAAATCAACAACCTCTTCATCCAAGGACCAGCGACCTCTCAAGTCTTCCGTGTCACCCGCGCATCCCGCTCGATTCCTTTCCAAAAACCCTGACATTCAGTACAAAAAGGACAGTGACACCCAAATACCTGTAGGGACATCATCATATTCCGCCAATTTTCACCAGTGGTATAATCCTGAAGAAGATCTCACCTTTCCTAACGATAGTCCAGTAACATCGTACACATACCGCATACACAAAACTACGGTTACTAGTCCTGGTTTTGCCATGGTCGATCGCGGCGCAAATGGTTGCATCATCGGCAATGATGCATGCCTCATCTCCAAGGATATCCCACCACGATATGTCAATGTCACCGGCATTAACAATCACCAGGTACAGAATATCCCCATTGCTACATGCGGAGCTTATTCCATATCAAACAGAGGCCCCGTCATCCTCATTTTCAATGAATGTGCCTATACAGGGCGACACCCTTCTATATTGTCCTCCGGCCAGATGGAAGCATATTTTTCCACTGTTGACGACAAATCCATCAAAGCGGGCGGTGGACAGGTCATCACCACCTCCGATGGATATGCACTGCCCCTTAGCATTTGACACGGTTTACCATACCTTGCGATGCGAAAGTACACGACTATTGAGTTTGACACACTCCCACATGTTATCATGACATCCGATAAGCATTGGGACCCATCTATTCTCGATACCACCATCAGTGCAAAAGATGAACAATTTCTCCAGAAATATCCTCCTCAGCCACAGCAACTCCCTTATGCCGATTACGACCAATATGGAAACCCACGTTGTCTTGAAGGATTGGATATCTCTGTATCCCCCGACTCCTCCACGGTCACGTCTCTCAGTTCATATTCCAGCCAATCCACTTGATCTCTCTTCCTTCCTATTGATGATCATAGAACCAACGATCGCTCCTTTTGGCTTACTTCCACCGACTACATTCATCAAGAACGCCTCGCATGCTGCACTTTACCTGAAGCCTCTGGGACCGTCACTGCGTTTCTGACGGATTGCATTGCCAGTGATACTACACGTATTGCAGCTACGCCCCGCGAGAGATACCCCAACGAACATGACTACCTATCCCTGAAACCTTTCTTTTGTTGGGTTTCCACCGATCGCATCAAAGCCACGTTTGAAAACTCAACCCAATATGGTTCATTAGCGGTTAGCCCTGATGGAAACATTTTCAAACGTTTTCATTCCCCACAACCGGCCATGAAAGTTCGACCCTTCAATGACAATGTCATGTCCGATGCTGTCTATTTGGATGTCCCAGCAATTGGTGGAGTTGTTAGTTGAACGTTTAACACTAACCCTAGGAGTTGACAACGTAACCTTGTAGACGGAGTTTATGTGGGGGGGGGGGGGGGGGGGTTGGGGGGGGGGGGGGGAAATACGTAGAAATATTAAAAAAATCTGTTTTTAACAAGTAGACTTGGTACAAACGCTACGACTAAAAATCGTAAAAAACAGTACCCAAACATTTATTTATGGAAATGAGATGCTTCTTCTAAAAGCAATAGTAATATGTAGTGCCGCGCGTTCATTTTTATGGTAGCGAGCTCTCATTTTTATGATTGCAAGTAACCATAAGATTTAACCTGAATATAGATAAAAATCATACGATTAAAATCTGTCTTAGATCAAGTTGGTCGTCACGTCCGTCGTCGTCAACCTTGCCAGATGAGAGAGTTCTTGGTGAGTAATAATATCGGACTTGTGAGAATTGGTACAATTTGTACATGAATGAGTCGGACTTGATGTACTTACAGCCATCTACTCTCATACCGGCACAACGGAGGTGCGAAATATTGTACGGTACTCTCATACCGATCGATTGGTAATAGATCACTTGGTAGCATCGGTACGTACAGTATGTACCTTGTTCGAATTTAAAATAGAATTTTTGAAACGAATACGGACCTTGTCGGCGGCAAATTTGATCAAAAAAGCCGACAAACCGAGGTGCGAGAAATATTGTACTCTTAATTCAATCGTCAACCCTGCCAATCCCCAACCTTAAACGAACTTGAGTATTTTTTTTTCCGTACGTACGAGATTGATTTTTTTTTTCGTACGAGATTGATTTTTTTTTTGGTACGTACGAGATTGATTTTTTTTTGGTACGAGATTGATTTTTTTTTTGGTACGTACAAGATTGATTTTTTTTGTACATACGAGATTGATTTTATTTTTGGTACGTACAAGATTTTTTTTTCCAACGTATGTAAAACATGTAGAATTCTACAGAAGATTGAAGTATCCTCTACCGTACTTCGATCGATTATTTTTTTTCTACCTCACAACGAAAAAAAAACTCTCTCCCACACAAACAGTAATAATCTTTTCTTACCTTGCGCCAGACAAAAAAATCACTTTTTTTATCTCTTGACAAAAATAACAATCCTTTCACAATCAGCCTTCTGACATCCAACTTATTTGAGTAGAGTTGCTATTTGGCACTCCGTCGGTGAACGTGGGATTCCACCTTATACTTCTTTATCAGTATTCGGCAGGTTATCCGTGCTCTTATATTTTAGTCTGAAATAACAGCCTTGTACTGAAAAAAGAATTAGCTCGCATTGGACAAGAGGTGGTTTGCTGGATAGATAGTAGTGTTCTTGGACTTGATCACCCAAACATATACGTCTTGAGAGCAATAAATCTGCATCCATTGCTTCTATATCAACAGGCACGAGGTACTGTTTTTCGTGACAGAGGAGTAAGAATTCTGCAAATCTACGGCAGCAGCAACAACAACAATTTCATTGGGACGATTTTCGGAACGTCGGAACAAGCAAAGGTAAGAATGAGAGAGATAGGCAACGGCTACGGCTACGGCAATTGATTGGTCTTCCACTCCACCGGCATTACTGATAATGTATTTCCTCTCTGTTTTTCTTCTTATTTTCATAGGACCGAATCAGAAGCAACGACTCGAAACCAACGGATTGGGATCAACGGATCGGAAGTAGCAACCATCGAATTGTCAGCAACGGATCGGAAGCAGCGGATCAGAATCAACGGATCAAGGTGCGGTGGTCGTCTTCCCTGTAGGTGGGGGGAATTTTCCCGGTTGGTGATAATTACGATCGGCATATACATTATATTATTCTGTTGTTATTATTAACTCTATGTAGTACATCAATAGATACTCACCCATTTTGTTCAATTGGCAACAACGGCAACAAATCATCGGCACCAAATAGCTCCTCCTCCTCCACCGGCGATCCACCCGAATAGCTCCTCCACCAGCGCAAAGCAACAACAGCAACCGGGCCGGGGCTTGGAAGGCTATTTTTTAGCCAAATTTTGCCCATCCATGTTGAGTCGTTTTTTTCTGATCCGCCGGATCAATCAATTCGAAACTTGGTCGGCGTGTTCTTATATATGTAATGAAGAGGACCCTGCAATATCGTTGCTGTTGGTGCCGTTGGTGCAGAGATATCTGCTGTGACTGTTGTTTGGGTTGCTTCCTTGAAATGTAGCCAAATTTTGCCCCTCTGCTTCACCGGTTCGATTCTTCTGATCCGCTGGATCAATCAATTCGAAACTTGGTCGGCGTGTTCTTATATATGTAATGAAGAGGACCCTGCAAATGGTGGAGTTGTTAGTTGAACGTTTAACACTAACCCTAAGAGTTGACAACGTAACCTTCTAGACGGAGTTTATGTGGGGGGGGTTTGGGGGGGGGGAAAATACGTAGAAATATTAAAAAATCTGTTTTTAACAAGTAGACTTGGTACAA
Source organism: Pseudo-nitzschia multiseries (assembly GCA_037355745.1). NCBI lineage: Eukaryota > Bacillariophyta > Bacillariophyceae > Bacillariales > Bacillariaceae > Pseudo-nitzschia > Pseudo-nitzschia multiseries. The sequence goes on along the minus strand of CM074787.1, from coordinate 9,257,380 downwards.
ACGCTACGACTAAAAATCGTAAAAAACAGGACCCAAATAATTATTTACGGAAATGAGATGCTTCTTCTAAAAGCAATAGTAATAGCTAGTGGCGCGCGCTCATTTTTATGGTAGCAAACTCTCATTTTTATGGTTGCAAGTAACCATAAGATTAACCTGAATAAAGAAAAAAATCATACGATTAAAATCTGTCTTAGATCAAGTTGGTCGTCCTCGTTGTCAACCTTGCCAGATGAGAGAGTTGGTGAGAAAAAATAGTATCGGACTTGTTAGAATTCTCAAATAGGTACGAGTACGAGTACGAAGCTGTCGGAATTCGATCGAAAAAGCCAACAAACCGAGGTGCGAAATATTGTACGGTACCAGATTTGAACACAGTGCAAATCTTTCCAGTCCCCAACCAAAATATAAATCAGTCATCAACCCAAAAACCCACCATATTTGAAGACAGTGCAAATTTTGCCAGTCCCCGACCAAAACATAACTCAGTCATCAACCCAAAAACCCACCAGATTTGAACCCTACACCCTAACCCTAACCCTAAACCCTAACCAAACCCTAACGAATCCTGCCAATCCCCAACCTTAAACGAACTTGAGTATTTTTTTTTTCGTACGTACCGTACGTTACGAGATTGTTTTTTTTTTCGTACGTAGGAGATTGATTTTTTTTCCGTACGTATGAGTCGTACATACGAGATTGTTTTTTTTTCCGTACGTACGAATTATCTAGTACTACAAAATCATGTAGAATTCTACATGATGTACTAGATACTTCAACGAAAATGTAGCGAAAAGAGAAAAAAATCTCTCTCACACAAACACACAGTAATTTTATTTTCTACCCCCAGACAAAAAAATCACTTTTTCTATCTCGCAACAAAAAAAACATCACTTCATAATCAGCCTTCTGACATCCAACTTATTTGAGTAGAGTTGCTATTTGGCACTCCGTCGGTGAACGTGGGATTCCACCTAATACTTCTTTATCAGTAGTAGGCAGGTTATCCGTGCTCTTATATTTTAGTCTGAAATAACAGCCTTGTACTGGAAAAAGAATTAGCTCGCATTGGACAAGAGGTGGTTTGCTGATAGATATTGTTTGAATTGGCCCCCAAACATATATGTCTTGAAAGCAATAAATCTCTATCCATTGCTTCTATATCAACAGGCACGAGGTACTGTTTTTCGTGACAGAGGAAAAAGAACGCTGCAAATCAACGGCAGCAGCAACAACAACCATTTCATCGGGACGATTGTCGGAACGCCGTAACAAGCAAAGGTAAGAATGAGATAGATAGACAATGACTATAAGAGATACTGCCTCCGGCATTACTGATAATGTATTTCCTCCCTTCTGGTTTCTTCTTATTTTCATAGGAACGATTGAATCGGAATCGGAAGCAACAACCATCGAAGCAACCGGGAACGATCAAATAGAAGAAACCGGGAACGAAAGATCGAAGCAACCGGGAACCATTGAAGCCGGGAACGATCAAATAGAAGCAACCGGGAACGGAACAACGTTGGAACAACAAGCAAAGGTAAGAATTAGAGAGTTAGGCATCGGCAACGGCATCAACAACAGCAATTGATTCGTCTTCCACTCCACTGGCATTACTGATAATGTATTTCCTCTCTATTTTTCTTCTTATTTTCATAGGAACGGATCGGAACCAACAGATCAGCGGATCGGAAGGAACAAATTGTGGGGCAAATCTTCCCTTGAAATCGTAAGCATCGAATTGATCGGACGAATCAAAGGTAACAACAAAAGGAGGCGTCGGCGTCAGCATCGAATCGATTGGACGCCAACAGTCTTGGTTTGTGGCATATAGATTATATTATTCTTTTGTTATATTTACTCTACTACATCAATAGATACTCACCCATTTTGTTCAATTTCACCGGCGCAACCCCTAGTAGGAGTAAACAACGGCAACCAATCTTTGGCATCGAATTGCTCTTTCACCGGCACTCCACCAACGTCGCTCTGCCAACGTCTCTTCTCCTCCTCATCCACCTGCGCTCCACCCAAATCGCAACGCTCCTCCTCCACCAGCAAGCGGCAACGAATCGTCGGCATCGAATCGCACTTCCTCACGGAAACGCTCCTCCAACGAATAACGGAAACGCTCCTCCTCCACCAGCAAGCGGCAACGAATCGTCGGCATCGAATCGCTCCACCTCCTCACGGAAACGCAACTCCTCCCCCGGCGCTCGGCAACGAATCAGCGAAACGCTCCTCCTCCACCGGCGCTCGGCAACAAATCCGCGAAACGCTCCTCCTCCACTGGCAATTCGACAGCAAGCGGCAGCGAGAGCAACAGCAGCAAGCGGCAGCAGCGAGAGCAACAGCAGCAACCCAAAACGATCGAACCCACCGCAACCGGAAACGATAACACCAATCGATCAAACACCAATCGATCTGCTACACGAATCGCTCCAACACCAATCGGTCTGCAACACGAATCGCTCCAACACCAATCGATCTGCAACACCAATCGTCAGCAAAGGCAACAGAACAATCAAACCAACCGGGAACAATCGAAGCAATTGGGAACAATCGAAGCAATTGGGAGAACGAATCGATCCAACACAGCAGCAGCAGCAGCAATACCCCTAGGCAACAACGGCAACGAATCGTCGGCATCGAATCGCTCCTCCACCGGCGCTGGGTTGCTCGTTCCGATTGCTTGCTTGACCGAAGTTCGATAGTATTTCCAATCCAACTTCTTGTTAATGGTAGGATTTGTACACAGCGACGTCGGAAAAGAAAAACTTGCGACAGTCGGTCAGATCGATCGATCCTATTGCGATGGCTCGTTTCCCTCGACCGAAGTTCGATAGTATTTCCAATCCAACTTCTTGTTAATGGTAGGATTTGTACACAGTGACGTCGGAAAAGAAAAACTTGCGATAGTCGGTCAATGGACTCGCGCTGCAAGAAGTCTCTGTTACTATTGCAATCACTTGCGTCACTTGCTGCGCGCCGGTACTGCACTGCTGTGGCTGTGGCTGTGACTCCTGTGGATTGCGCTGTTGTTGCTACCACCATGGTCGATGGTGGAGGACGAGATAATGAATACCCGTAGTAGGTGTGGTGTTGATTTTGGTATTTCCTGTACCAATAGCAGTAGGGATTTGGGAGTAAAATTGTCAGTACTTAATTCTACAGCTATTGGTACAGAATATACATATTAAAGGAGTATCACGTGAAAATCCAAATGAAAATGGGGTGTACCTCGTAGTGTGTGTGTGTGCATTTGGCTGTGTGCATTTGGCTGTAACAAGTGTGTGCATTGTCATTTTGTGTGCCGTACTTGTACGTAAAGGTAGTACTGAATTTTAAAAAAGAACAATGGTTCATTTTTTTGGTAGCGAAGAATCTGGAGAACAGAAGACTATGATCATACCTTTTGTAGATATTGTTGTAGTTGAAAAGTGTATGGTAAAAGTGTATGTATGTACCAAAAAAAGTGTGAGATTGACCCGGTACCTTTGCACTGTGCGAAAATCAGGTGGGTTTTTGTGGGTTGATGACTGAATTATATTTTGGTTAGGGACTGAAAAGATTTACACTGTGTTCATATCTGGTGGGTTTTAGGGTTGACGATTGAATTATATTTTGGTTAGGGACTGGAAAGATTTGCACTGCGTTCAAATCTTGTGAATTTTTGGGTTGATGACTGAATTATATTTTGGTAAGGGACTGGAAAGATTTACACTGTGTTCAAATCTGGTGGGTTTTTGGGTTGATGACTGAGTTATATTGTGGTTTGGGACTGGCAGGATTTGCACTGTTGTCAAATCTGGTGGGTTTTTGGATTGATGATTGAATTATATTTTGGTTAGGGACTCGAAAGATTTGCATTGTGTTCAAATCTGGTGGGTTTTGGGGTTCACGATTGAATTATATTTTGGTCGGGGACTGGCAGGATTTGCGCTGTGTTCAAATCTGGTGGGTTTTTGGGTTGATGACTGAATTATATTTTGGTAAGGGACTGGAAAGATTTGCACTGTGTTCAAATCTGGTGGGTTTTTGGGTTGATGATTGAATTATATTTTGGTTAGGGAATGGAAAGATTTTTATGGTGTTCAAATCTGGTGGGTTTTGGGGTTGACGATTGAATTATATTTTGGTCGGGGATCAGCAGGATTTGCGCTGTGTTCAAATCTGGTGGGTTTTTGGGTTGATGATTGAATTATATTTTGGTTAGGGACTGGAAAGATTTGGATGGTGTTCAAATGTGGTGGGTTTTGGGGTTGACGATTGAATTATATTTTGGTTGGGGACTGGCAGGATTTGCACTGTGTTCAAATCTGGTGGGTTTTTCGGTTGATGTTTGAAATATATTTTGGTTAGAGACTGGAAAGATTTGCACTGTGTTCAAATCTAGTGGGTTTTTGGGTTCACGATTGAATTATATTTTGGTTAGGGACTCGAAAGATTTGCACTGTGTTCAAATCCTGTGGGTTTTTGGGTTGATGACTGAATTATATTTTGGTAAGGGACTGGAAAGATTTGCACTGTGTTCAAATCTGGTGGGTTTTTGGGTTGATGATTGAATTATATTTTGGTTAGGGAATGGAAAGATTTTTATGGTGTTCAAATCTGGTGGGTTTTGGGGTTGACGATTGAATTATATTTTGGTCGGGGATCAGCAGGATTTGCGCTGTGTTCAAATCTGGTGGGTTTTTGGGTTGATGATTGAATTATATTTTGGTTAGGGACTGGAAAGATTTGGATGGTGTTCAAATGTGGTGGGTTTTGGGGTTGACGATTGAATTATATTTTGGTTGGGGACTGGCAGGATTTGCACTGTGTTCAAATCTGGTGGGTTTTTCGGTTGATGTTTGAATTATATTTTGGTTAGAGACTGGAAAGATTTGCACTGTGTTCAAATCTAGTGGGTTTTTGGGTTCACGATTGAATTATATTTTGGTTAGGGACTCGAAAGATTTGCACTGTGTTCAAATCCTGTGGGTTTTTGGGTTGATGACTGAATTATATTTTGGTTAGGGACTGGAAAGATTTGCACTGTGTTCAAATCTGGTGGGTTTTTGGGTTGATGATTGAATTATATTTTGGTTAGGGAATGGAAAGATTTTCATGGTGTTCAAATCCTGTGGGTTTTGGGGTTGACGATTGAATTATATTTTGGTCGGGGATCAGCAGGATTTGCGCTGTGTTCAAATCTGGTGGGTTTTTGGGTTGATGATTGAATTATATTTTGGTTAGGGACTGGAAAGATTTGGATGGTGTTCAAATGTGGTGGGTTTTGGGGTTGACGATTGAATTATATTTTGGTCGGGGACTGGCAGGATTTGCACTGTGTTCAAATCTGGTGGGTTTTTCGGTTGATGTTTGAAATATATTTTGGTTAGAGACTGGAAAGATTTGCACTGTGTTCAAATCTAGTGGGTTTTTGGGTTCACGATTGAATTATATTTTGGTTAGGGACTCGAAAGATTTGCACTGTGTTCAAATCCTGTGGGTTTTTGGGTTGATGACTGAATTATATTTTGGTAAGGGACTGGAAAGATTTGCACTGTGTTCAAATCTGGTGGGTTTTTGGGTTGATGATTGAATCGATTTTGGTTAGGGAATGGAAAGATTTTCATGGTGTTCAAATCTGGTGGGTTTTGGGGTTGACGATTGAATTATATTTTGGTCGGGGATCAGCAGGATTTGCGCTGTGTTCAAATCTGGTGGGTTTTTGGGTTGATGATTGAATTATATTTTGGTTAGGGAATGGAAAGATTTTCATGGTGTTCAAATGTGGTGGGTTTTGGGGTTGACGATTGAATTATATTTTGGTCGCGGACTGGCAGGATTTGCACTGTGTTCAAATCTGGTGGGTTTTTGGGTTGATGTTTGAATTATATTTTGGTTAGGGACTGGAAAGATTTGGATGGTGTTCAAATCTGGTGGGTTTTTGGGTTCACGATTGAATTATATTTTGGTTAGGGACTCGAAAGATTTGCACTGTGTTCAAATCCTGTGGGTTTTTGGGTTGATGACTGAGTTATATTTCGGTCGGGGAATGGCAGGATTTGCACTGTGTACAAATCTGGTGGGTTTTTGGGTTGATGACTGAGTTATATTTTGGTCGAGGACTGGCTGGATTTGCATTGTGTTCAAATCTGGTGGGTTTTCGAGTTGATGACTGAGTTATATTTTAGTTGGGGACTGGAAAGATTTGCACTGTGTTCAAATCTGGTGGGTTTTTGGGTTGATGATTGAATTATATTTTGGTTAGGGGCTGGAAAGAATTGGATGGTGTTCAAATCTGGTGGGTTTTGGGGTTGACGATTGAATTATATTTTGGTCGGGGACTGGCAGGATTTGCATTGTGCTCAAATCTGGTGGGTTTTTGGGTGGATGATTGAATTATATTTTGGTTAGGGACTGGAAAGATTTGCATGGTGTTCAAATCTGGTGGGTTTTTGGGTTGATGATTGAATTATATTTTGGTCAGGGACTGGCAGGATTTGCACTGTGTTCAAATCTGGTGGGTTTTTGGGTTGACAATTGAATTATATTTTGGTTAGGGACTGGAAAGATTTGCACTGTGTTCAAATCTGGTGGGTTTTTGGGTTGATGATTGAATTATATTTTGGTTAGGGACTGGAAAGATTTGCATGGTGTTCAAATCTTTTGGGTTTTTTGGTTGATGACTGAGTTATATTTTGGTCGAGGACTGGCAGGATTTGCATTGTGCTCAAATCTGGTGGGTTTTCGAGTTGATGACTGAGTTATATTTTGGTCGGGGACCGGGAGGATTTGCACTGTGTTCAAATCTGGTGGGTTTTTGGGTTGATGACTGAATTATATTTTGGTTAGGGACTGGAAAGATTTGCATGGTGTTCAAATCTAGTGGGTTTTTGGGTTGATGACTGAGTTATATTTTGGTCGAGGACTGGCAGGATTTGCATTGTGCTCAAATCTGGTGGGTTTTCGAGTTGATGACTGAGTTATATTTTAGTTGGGGACTGGAAAGATTTGCACTGTGTTCAAATCTGGTGGGTTTTTGGGTTGATGATTGAATTATATTTTGGTTAGGGACTGGAAAGATTTGGATGGTGTTCAAATCTGGTGGGTTTTGGGGTTGACGATTGAATTATACTTTGGTCGGGGACTGGCAGGATTTGCATTTTGCTCAAATCTGGTGGGTTTTTGGGTGGATGATTGAATTATATTTTGGTTAGGGACTGGAAAGGTTTGCATGGTGTTCAAATCTGGTGGGTTTTGGGGTTGACGATTGAATTATATTTTAGTCAGGGACTGGCAGGATTTGCACTGTGTTCAAATCTGGTGGGTTTTTGGGTTGACAATTGAATTATATTTTGGTTAGGGACTCGAAAGATTTGCACTGTGTTCAAATCTGGTGGGTTTTTGGGTTGATGATTGAATTATATTTTGGTTAGGGACTGGAAAGATTTGCATGGTGTTCAAATCTAGTGGGTTTTTGGGTTGATGAGTGAGTTATATTTTGGTCGAGGACTGGCAGGATTTGCATTGTGCTCAAATCTGGTGGGTTTTCGAGTTGATGACTGAGTTATATTTTGGTCGGGGACCGGGAGGATTTGCACTGTGTTCAAATCTGGTGGGTTTTTGGGTTGATGACTGAATTAGATTTTTGGTAAGGGACTGGAAAGATTTGCACTGTGTTCAAATCTGGTGGGTTTTTGGGTTGATGATTGAATTATATTTTGGTTAGGGAATGGAAAGATTTTCATGGTGTTCAAATCTGGTGGGTTTTGGGGTTGATGACTGAATTATATTTTGGTCGGGGATCAGCAGGATTTGCGCTGTGTTCAAATCTGGTGGGTTTTTGGGTTGATGATTGAATTATATTTTGGTTAGGGAATGGAAAGATTTGGATGGTGTTCAAATGTGGTGGGTTTTGGGGTTGACGATTGAATTATATTTTGGTCGGGGATTGGCAGGATTTGCACTGTGTTCAAATCTGGTGGGTTTTTGTGTTGATGTTTGAATTATATTTTGGTTAGAGACTGGAAAGATTTGGATGGTGTTCAAATCTGGTGGGTTTTTGGGTTGATGATTGAATTATATTTTGGTTAGGGACTGAAAATATTTGCACTGTGTTCAAGTCTGGTTGGTTTTAGGGACTCGAAAGATTTGCACTGTGTTCAAATCCTGTGGGTTTTTGGGTTGATGACTGAATTATATTTTGGTTAGGGACTGGAAAGATTTGCACTGTGTTCAAATCTGGTGGGTTTTTGGGTTTATGATTGAATTATATTTTGGTTAGGGAATGGAAAGATTTTCATGGTGTTCAAATCCTGTGGGTTTTGGGGTTGACGATTGAATTATATTTTGGTCGGGGATTGGCAGGATTTGCACTGTGTTCAAATCTGGTGGGTTTTTGTGTTGATGTTTGAATTATATTTTGGTTAGAGACTGGAAAGATTTGGATGGTGTTCAAATGTGGTGGGTTTTGGGGTTGACGATTGAATTATATTTTGGTCGGGGACTGGCAGGATTTGCACTGTTTTCAAATCTGGTGGGTTTTTGGGTTGATGACTGAGTTATATTTCGGTCGGGGAATGGCAGGATTTGCACTGTGTACAAATCTGGTGGGTTTTTGGATTGATGACTGAGTTATATTTTGGTCGAGGACTGGCAGGATTTGCATTGTGCTCAAATCTGGTGGGTTTTCGAGTTGATGACTGAGTTATATTTTAGTTGGGGACCGGCAGGATTTGCACTGTGTTCAAATCTGATGGGTTTTTGGGTTGATGACTGAATTATATTTTGGTAAGGGACTGGAAAGATTTGCACTGTGTTCAAATCTGGTGGGTTTTTGGGTTGATGATTGAATTATATTTTGGTTAGGGAATGGAAAGATTTTCATGGTGTTCAAATCTGGTGGGTTTTGGGGTTGACGATTGAATTATATTTTGGTCGGGGATCAGCAGGATTTGCACTGTGTTCAAATCTGGTGGGTTTTTGGGTTGATGATTGAATTATATTTTGGTTAGGGACTGGAAAGATTTGGATGGTGTTCAAATCTGGTGGGTTTTTGGGTTGATGACTGAATCATATTTTGGTTAGGGAATGGAAAGATTTTCATGGTGTTCAAATCTGGTGGGTTTTGGGGTTGACGATTGAATTATATTTTGGTAAGGGACTGGAAAGATTTGCACTGTGTTCAAATCTGGTGGGTTTTTGGGTTGATGATTGAATTATATTTTGGTTAGGGACTGGAAAGATTTGGATGGTGTTCAAATCTGGTGGGTTTTGGGGTTGAGGATTGAATTATATTTTGGTCGGGGATCGGCAGGATTTGCACTGTGTTCAAATCTGGTGGGTTTTTCGGTTGATGACTGAGTTATATTTTAATCAGTAATTGGCAGGATTTGCACTGTGCTAAACTCTGGTGGGTTTTTGGGTTGATGACTGAGTTATATTTTGCTTAGGGACTGAAAAGATGTGCATTGTGTTCAAATCTGGTGGGTTTTAGGGTTGACGATTTCATTATATTTTTTGATTAGGGACTGAAAAGATTTGCACTGTGTTCAAATCTGGTTGCTTTTTGGGTTGATGACTGAGTTATATTTTAGTCGGGGATTGGCAGGATTTGCACTGTGCTCAAATCTGGTTGGTTTTTGGGTTGACGACTGAGTTATATTTTGGTCGGGAATTGGCAGGATTCGCACTGTGCTAAAATCTAGTGGGTTTTTGGGTTGATGACTGAGTTATATTTTGGTCGGGAATTGGCAGGATTTGCACTGTGCGAAAATCTGGTGTTTTTTTTGGGTTGATGACTGAGTTTTATTTTGGTCGGGGACTTTCAGGATTTGCACAGTGCTCAAACCTAGCGGGTTTTTGGGTTCATGACTGAGTTATATTTTGGTCGTAGAACTTGTTACCATAACTTTACTGACACATACTTACAATACATACAATAACTACGTACGCAACAACTCCACAGGGCCCCTGCAAAGCACTAATATCGTTGCTGTTAGTGCCGTTGGTGCAGAGATATCTGCTGTGACTGTTGTTTGGGTTGCTTCCTTGAAATGTAGCCAAATTTTGCCCCTCTGCTTCACCGGTTCGATTCTTCTGATCCGCTGGATCAATCAATTCGAAACTTGGTCGGCGTGTTCTTATATATGTAATGAAGAGGACCCTGAAATATCGTTGCTGTTGGTGCCGTTGGTGCAGAGATATCTGCTGTGACTGTTGTTTGGGTTGCTTCCTTGAAATGTAGCCAAATTTTGCCCCTCTGCTTCACCGGTTCGATTCTTCTGATCCGCTGGATCAATCAATTCGAAACTTGGTCGGCGTGTTCTTATATATGTAATGAAGAGGACCCTGCAATATCGTTGCTGTTGGTGTCGTTGATATGGAGATATCTTCTGTGACTGTTATTTGGGTTGCTTCCTTGAAATACAACCAAATTTTCCCAATCTGCTTCACCGGTTCGATTCTTCTGATCCGCTCAATCAATCGATCCGAAACTTGGAGGACGTCTCCTTCTAGACGTAATAAAGAGGTCTGTGCAATATCGTTGGAAGCGGCGACCTCGGTATGGAGATATCTGGTGTGACTGTTATTTGGGTTGCTTCCTTGAAATACAACCAAATTTTCCCAATCTTCTTCACCGGTTCGATTCTTCCAATCCACTCAATCAATCGATTCGAAACTTGCAGGCCTTGTCCTTCTCGATATAATGAAGGGATCCCTGCAATATCGTTGCCCGCGGTGACTTCAGTATGGAGATATTAATATTCACCGTTGTTTTCCTTTGTTTACCTTCAAAATGGACTTTGTGTGTCCAATGCTTTGCCGGTTAGATACTTCCAATCCACTCAATCAATCGATTCGAAACTTGCAGGCCTTGTCCTTCTTCATATAATGAAGAGATCCCTGCAATATCGTTGCCCGCGGCGCCTTCAGTATGGAGATATCTGCTGTCCCATGGGTTTGGAGGGGGTGTTTTCTGTGGAGGTGAAAATTCGGATTTGGAGTCCTCTGCTACTAGGCCTTCCTATTGCTTCTAACGCGTACAGCAGATCCGGGTTGATGACTGAGATAGAAAGATTTGCACTGTGTTCAAATCGTGTGGGTTTTTGGGTTGATGATTGAATTAGATTTTGGTTAGGGACTGGAAAGATTTGCACTGTGTTCAAATCTGGTGGGTTTTTGAGTTGACGATTGAATTATATTTTGGTTAGGGACTTGAAAGATTTGCACTGTGTTTAAATCTGGTGGGTTTTTGGGTTGATGATTGAATTATATTTTGGTTAGGGACTGGAAAAATTTTCACTGTGTTCAAATCTGGTGGGTTATTGGGTTGACGATATAATTATATTTTGGTGGGGGATGTGCAAGATTTGCACTGTGTTCAAATCTGGTGGGTTTTTGGGTTGATGAATGAGTTATATTTTGGTTGGGGATAGACAGAATTTGCACTGTGCTAAAATCTGGTTGGTTTTTGGGTTGAGTATTGAGTTATATTTTAGTCGGGGACTGGCAGGATTTGCACTGTGTTCAAATCTGGTGGGTTTCTGGGTTGATGACTGAATTATATTTTGGTTAGGGACTGGAAAGATTTACACTGTGTTCAAATATGTTGGTGGGTTTTTGAGTTGATGACTGAATTATATTTTGGTTAGGGACTGGAAAGATTTGCTCTGTGCTAAAATCTGGTGGGTTTTTGGGTTGATGACTGAGTGATATTTTGGTCGCGCACTGGCAGGATTTGCACTGTGCTCAAATCTGGTGGGTTTTTGGGTTGATGAATGAGTTATATTTTGGTCGGGGATAGACAGAATTTGCACTGTGCTAAAATCTGGTTGGTTTTTGGGTTGAGTATTGAGTTATATTTTAGTCGGGGACTGGCAGGATTTGCACTGTGTTCAAATCTGGTGGGTTTCTGGGTTGATGACTGAATTATATTTTGGTTAGGGACTGGAAAGATTTACACTGTGTTCAAATATGTTGGTGGGTTTTTGAGTTGATGACTGAATTATATTTTGGTTAGGGACTGGAAAGATTTGCTCTGTGCTCAAATCTGGTGGGTTTTTGAGTTGATGACTGAGTGATATTTTGGTCGCGCACTGGCAGGATTTGCACTGTGCTCAAATCTGGTGGGTTTTTGGGTTGATGAATGAGTTATATTTTGGTCGGGGATAGACAGAATTTGCACTGTGCTAAAATCTGGTTGGTTTTTGGGTTGAGTATTGAGTTATATTTTAGTCGGGGACTGGCAGGATTTGCACTGTGTTCAAATCTGGTGGGTTTCTGGGTTGATGACTGAATTATATTTTGGTTAGGGACTGGAAAAATTTACACTGTGTTCAAATCTGGTGAGTTTTTGTGTTGATGACTGAGTTATATTATAGTTGGGAATTGGCAGGATTTGCACTGTGCTAAAATCTGGTGTGTTTTTGGGTTGATGTCTGAATAATATTTTGGTCGGGGACTGGCAGGATTTGCACAGTGATAGAATCTGGTGGGTTTTTTGGTTCATGACTGAGTTATATTTTAGTCAGGAATTGGCAGGATTTGCAGTGTGCTCAAATCTAGTGGGTTTTTGGGTTGATGACAGAATTATATTTTGGTTAGGGACTGGAAAGATTTGCACTGTGTTCAAATATGTTGGTGGGTTTTTGAGTTGATGACTGAATTTTTAGAGGGAAGCATACAACATAGTTTTTTAGACATGGATTTTTAGTGTGGTTGTTTTATTACTGAATTGTGGTACTTAACTTTGTTTTTACATTGTCATGAATTCATTTAGAAGATTCCTGAATGCATTACTGTTTAGCGGCTTGGTCAGAATGTCTGCATAGTTGTACTGTGATTTAATATGACTGATAGATACAACGTTTCCAGCTTGGTGTTGTCTGACAAATTTGGCAGGCCAGTGCGATTGACTTCTTGTTGAGTGAACTTGCAGGATTGGTTGAATTAATTACTACACTTTTGTTATCCACATAGATCTCTGCTGGTTTGGTGATTACAACTCCCATCGATCTAAGCTGATATCTGAGCATAGTAGCCAATGCAACCGCATCTCTCAGGGCAGTAAATTCAGCTCCAAATGTACTGGTATGAACCGATGTTTGTCTCTTTGACTTCCAGTAAACTGGCATACACCCGAGAAATGCGATCAACCCAGTGATGCTCCTTCCAGTGACTAAATCATGTGCATGGTCGCTGTCACAAAATATATTCAAGTCCATTTCAGGGATTAATGGCACCGGGAACATTGGATCCAGTTCTTCTTTGTAATACTTGTATTGATGTGTAAATTCCTCATATTTGAGTTTAACATCACCATTTGAACTGATCCTTGGGGGTCTTGAATCCACTAGAATTCCTTTCTTCTTGTACTTCTTCAAATATCCCAAGATATGTCTAGCCATCTGCAAATGACCTTCCCGCGGTCCAGCTGCAAATCTTGAGAGAGATGATACTGCAAATGCGGTGTCAATTCTTCCAGATAGCACCAGCCACTGCCCTAGACCAATAATATGTTGGAATTCCTTGTGTTCAGATACTGACAGTAATGGTGAATCATCCAGTTCTGGGTGACAATCAGTTTTCATTGGCAGATTTTTTTTCTTGAGTGTCACTGAATATTTCTCTTGATATTTCCGAATCACTTCACTGATATATTTGGTAGAGTTCATCAGCAACCGTCCGTCTTTGATTCTTGTCAGACTTGTACCAAGGTAATACTGAGGTTCTGATTCTACATTTCTCAATGCAAATTCTTGTTCAATTCTGGCTATCCAATCTTGAGGTTTCTTTCCTATTACCATAAGATCATCAACATGAGTACCAATGTATGTGTAACCTTCTCCTTCCTTTTGCAGCCATAAATCTGGGTCTGCTCTTGACGGTCGAAAACCCAAGTTCATGAGTGTATCAGCGAGAAAATCCATAAAAGCTCTACCACTACCTGCCAGTCCGTACAGTGCTCTTTGTATTTCTACCTTGCATCCTTTCTTTTCACCAAACTCGTCTCCAGCCCACACCCATACTTTTTCTTGAACCGGTGCAGTTGGAAATGCATTTCCCACGTCTGCTGTCATCAAATCCAGTTGTTGGTGTTGTGCAATTAAGAATAGTAAGTACACAGATAAACTGTTGATTTGACTGGAGTATGTGTTGTATTCACTCGAGTCGACTCTGTGACCACCTGCCACCAAACGACTCTTGTATCTGCCATCTTCACTTTTGATATCCCAAATCATCTGTAATCTTGCTTGTTGCCAACCTTCCTCTTTTGGAAATTCTTTTTCTGCTGAGTGATATTTGAAACATTTTAGACGTTCCAAATTATCCATCTCCTTCTGGATTGAATCTTTCCATTTTGTATTGCCAGCTTCAGCATCAAATTGTATACATTCTTCATAGGTATTTGGAATCTTCTGTCCAAATTTTTCACGATTCTTCTTCTTTGCCATTCTTTGATTCCTGGATGGTTTCTTCTTGACTGCGCGTTGAATACTCTTGTGTATTAGGGACTTCATAAACCGTATTCTTCTGACGATGCCAGATTGTTGTTTTATGACTTGCTCTGCCCATACATTCAACGGTCTGTTATTTCCTCTCCTGCTTTCAACAATGTACTCCTTAATATACTTTGCGCATGCCAGTGGTTGATCTTTCTTCAATTGTGGGAATGGAGTATTTAAAACTGTATTTCCTTGCAGCTCATCAATGTATTGCGCCTTGAATACCAAAATTCCATTTTCCCAAAAATGATCCAAAATCTTCCTGAAATCCATATTCAAGTTTCACTTCTGTGCTTTCCAAGATATCCTGATGTGTTTCAGCATTGTTGCATCCATCTATATCACTTGGTAACATCTCTTCTTCCATGTCCAACGTGTTTTCCTCTTCATCGGCATCAAGCTCCCCTGAAGTTGTATTGTCGGTCTCATCACTGACTTCCATTGGATTGATACTGGTTGAGTTTTCCATTCCTTCAGAGCTCGCGACAAATTTCTCCCCTGAAGATAACAATGGGACTTCCTCAGTGCTCTTGATATCTTCCATGTTCTGTTGGTGCTCTGACAAAGAAAGAGTAAACTTCTCTGCCTCCGGGTTGTCATTCACATATTCATCTTTGGTGCCAATTTCCTTGCGTCTTGTTCTGACCACGGATCTCATCAACACTTGTCGCTTTTGTTTTGGTGTATCTGGTTCAGTCAGAATATAATAGGTCATTGCATCACCCGTTGATTCAGCAAAACCCAGAAATCTCCCTTTCAACATGTTGTTTTTGGGACTCTTGAATCTTGGCTCAAAATACCACACTGGTTCGTAGAAATGAAATCTCAGGTGGGAGATATCAGGTGTCCAACCTTGGTGCAATTCGAGGGGTACTTTCCAATTCAGCGATTTTCTCGCTGCCAAGTTGTTAACTGACACGCACCATTTTGCACACCAGTGTGCTAAACTGATTGGCGCCTGAAACATCCGTAGGCTGTTTTGTACCATCTTGGACAATCTTCCCCATTCAGCTTCACACAGGTTCTGATGGCTGTGGTGTGGTTCACTTGTCCTTGTTTTTATCATATTTTCTCGAAGAATTTGAGGCCACTTTACCCCTGTTTCAGATCTTGCATTATCACTGAGAATAGTATCCGGTGCTCCATGTTCGCGAAGATAATCCTGTAGGGCATTTGTACATTGTGATTCTGTTTTCAGAGGGTGAAAAGACCAAAGCTTTGTCTTGGTGCCACTAAAAAATTGTCCCCCGTTGTGTCCTTGAGATGTCTTCTTCCAAAAGTATGTGTAATCGGTGCTCACTGTTTCATTTTGTCTTCTGTAATGGAATGCCTTGAATCTTTTCCTGTAATGTTTCCTGGGGACTTCTTGATTTTCTTCTTCTATTTCTTCGTAGTGTTGTGTAGTATTTTCCAATGTTTTCAAAACAGTCAATTCTGGTAACATAGCAAACCGCTTTCGTAGTTCCAGCATTGGAAGTTTCGCAAATTTGAACGTCTCTCTTGCTCTCTTCCTTCTCAACATGGGATATTTTCGCATATCTGGAGGTGCAGGACTGTTCAGTTCAAATTTTTCCAATGTATCCACTTCCCCTTCTGTTGGTTTGGTAATATGAAAATATACTTTTTCATCGTCATATGAAAATGGTAAGAATGTCGTTCCGATTGTAATCCCACATTTGCTCAACTGTGGTTGCACTCCATTCACCAGGACTCCATGATCACCCATGTTGATTGTTGTCAATAGCGATTCACCATCCGTTTGATCTTTATCCCTGGTGACAAAAGTTGCATAGTGGACCATTAGAATTACTGGGTCTTCTCTTCCTGGAATAAAAGCCTTCGTTACAGCACTGCAAACCGGATGCTCCACATAGGCATTGGTATCATTACTCATGTACGGCCTCATTGCAGATGTCATTCCAGTTTCTCCTCCAATTCGAAGCCATGCTTGTTCTGTAACCGTTGGTCTTCTTCCTCCACCACTATCAATAACTGCAATATTGTCATTTTGTTGAACCTCTCTGTATCGATGTATATTGGTGGTGTTTGCTGAATGAGTTCGTGTCGTTCTTCTAGGTCTTCTTTCTTGATAGATTTTTCTGGTTGCTTTTCGGTGATCCCGTTCTTTTTCAGTATCATTATTGTTGATTTCCTGTTCATCGTCCGAATCAGGATCCATTCTTGCAACAAGATCTGGTACGTCCTCTCCATCACTATCCTCGTCCTCATTTTCATCGGGTTTGAGTTCCAGCTTGTTTCTTCTTGTTGTGTAAAAATAAGATGATGCATTACTTCTTGGTGTAGAATTCGCTGCATTCTGCATTGCCTGATCCGCACCATCATCCCCCCAGAATTTAGATGAAATCGAACCGTTTTGAGAGCCGTGGAACCTGGAGGGAATAATTCAGTTTCATCAATGGTTCCAATGCTATCCTGATCACTATCGACATCCGGAGTTTGTGACGCAGTGGTTTCTGCTGATGTGGGGGACCCGGCGGGCGGCGGCGGTTCCGGTGAGTTCGTTCCAGTGGTGAGCGGCGGCGATTGCAATACCGGTGAGGTCGTTCCGGTGGTGGGTGCCATTACACGCCGAACCCGACGTTGGCGGCTGGATTTGGGAATAAAATGATTCAGTCCATCATCTTGTGGAGACCCAACAATAACCCCCTCTGGAGTGGGAGGTGGAGTATCACTGTGGCGGATAGCTTGGTTGTATTTGAGTACCCAATCGCGATACGGTTGAAAAAGCTCTTGCCATGTGTCTGGAGGGATTCTGATGATACCTTTGAGGTTAGGGTGAATAGTCCCTGTAAGAGTGCCAGTGCCGTAGGAACCAGTACGTTGTCTTTTGTTAGGACCATCAGGGGTGCGGCGGACTCGTTTGTGGCCTCCTCTGTTGCTATCAAATGCAGTGCGAGCAAGTTCTTCATCATTGATGCGAAGCTTAATAATCATTTCTTCTAGGGTCCTGTCGGTTTTGTGTTCCAGCAACTCTTCTTTGAATCTTTCCAGGTTGGGGTCACGAATATTTTGAGCAAATATGCTTTTTGCATCCCATTCAGTCATGTGGTATGGTGGAATTTTTCGGAGTTTATGATAGGTCAATTCAAACGTGTTAATGTACTCAGAAATATTGCCATTGGGATGCAACAGGTTGTATCGTAGACGAAGCTTCAGTGTCTCAGCATAAGATTCGCGCCGGTTATCAGAATCATACCAGCCCAATAGTTCTTGCCATGCCGCATAACCATCAAATGTATCTTCATGCTTGATTATTTTGGAATGGGCACTACCTCCACTGCACGCCGACAGCAATGTTCCCCAAAGTGCCTTGTTTTTGCTCGGTGCATTCCGGGCCGCATCTGCGTCATTCATAATCTCCTCATGTCCTGTGGCCGCAAAGGTAGCTATTGCATCGGATTTCCACTTGGTCCAGTTTTCTTGTTGGCCGTCAAAATCATGGATTGGTTTTGCCTTGAGTAGCTGCTGACCCGTTGCCTTTTCTTTGGCCGACCTCACTTCTTGTCTAAGCGCTTCCATCTCGTCATCCTTGTTGCGTGATTCTTGAATTGTTTGTCTCAGAGTGTTCATTTCTGCTTCATATCTTCTTTCTTTTTCTCGTCCTCGTGCTCTTGCGGCTCTCATTTCTTCCTTTAGTGCATTGATTTCTTCCATTTGACGTTTGGCTTCTGCTGCTTGTCTTCTGAGATTAACCAGTTCTGCATCTCTGCGTCTGCCAGGTCTTGAACCACTAATATCGTCGTCACTTTCTGATGATGAAGAAGATGATGAAGACGAAGACGACGATTATGATAGTTCTTGATCGTAGTTGGCCCGTCTTGAGCGCCGTTTGCGTCGGGTCGGGGAACTGGTGTTTGTTGTCGATGGAATCTGGTTATCCTCATTTTCAGTTGTATCCTGTGATACATCGGTTACTTCATTCTGTCTCCACCAATCGTTGTTTCTCATAATGTAGAAGGCCGGGTAAGTGACTGCACCCAGAGTTTGAAAGAATCTGTTAGTAAAGGTTGGCATGTTGTCGTGTATTTTCTTTTCGGTTGTTACGTATTTTTATTTTGTTTTTGTTTCTCGTTATGTATTTTTTATTTCTATTTTTATGTTGATATTCTTCTTTGTTGTTCTAGCCAAGTCTCGGTAGTATCCGGTGTCTTCTGTTCAAGATAATGGCTTATTCCACTGATTTCGTGTGAGGGTATTAGATTTGAGTCAGTGGTACAAATAGATAGAGTTCTCTGAAGTTCGCGATCTAATAAGACCAAAGCTGTACGGCAACGTTGGTTAGTTTGACTTCTTTTAGTATTTACGTTATTTTGCTTTTTTACGGTGTTGGAAAGAGTTATTGATAAGATTATGATCGGATTGTTTCTGGACCATATTGTTCTCTCATTTACTGAATTGTCTTTCTTTTGTGTGGGAATACGTGTATCGGGATTTCGCTACTCAGCGTTCGATACTCAGTGCTTTAAGTATCTCTTGATACTCACGTGAGCTTATGTATATTTTACTTAATGCGCTCTCCTCGTGATAAAGGATCGAGAACACTTTGGAATCGTGCGTATTCTTGGAATTGCGTTTACTTGCGGGAATTCCTTTGCATACGTAAATCGTACTTTTACGTATTACGTTTTACGTATTACGTTTACGTATTACGTTTCACGTATACGTAAATTGTACGTTTTACGTATTACGTATTTTCAGTAATTCAACACACCCTTGGATGGTCCTTGGACTATCGGGGTCATAGAGATATATCGGGCGTACCTTCTTATGGTGGCTCCCCGGATGGTGTTTGGTGGGGTAGTCAGCCAGATTATGTTTTCCCGGCTCCCAGAAAATATTGAATTGCCCTTGTTGCGCCCTGTCTTTTAACCAATAGAATCGCATATCAATGGCCTTGGACCGTTTTTGTTTGATCGTGCCGTTGAGTATGCCCTCCGCTGTATTATTGCCAGTTTTCAGTGGAGTGGCCGGTTGAGGGTGGCCGAGTTCAATCAGACATTGTCGGATGGGTAATGCTTCCCGTGCATTCAAGAATAACGATGCAACTTCGGCCTCAGCCGCTGACGCCATAACATTCTTGATTATCTTTGCCAACACCAGGATCGCGCCGTTGAATGTGTGATTGGATGTGTCCCCCAGGTAATGATACCCCCCGGCTCGGCTCTTGGCCTCGGGGCATACTAGGTAGGCTGCATCGCTATCTACCCGGAGTATCATGTCACTTGCCCTGTCGATTATGGTCGCGTCAGGATTACACGCAGCATAGTTGAGAAAGTATTTCGTAGCCGCTAAGGTCGTTTTGTTATTCTTGGCAGAGGCTATATCGTTGAGTGCATGTAACATCGTGTTATCGACGGCTCGGGCATAAAACAGGAATTTTCCTGTTACTTGTTGGATGAACTTTATTTCTGCGTCCGACAGGGTGGTCGTGTCCTCGAGTTTTGCGTATTGTATTTTTTCGCCGTAGGTAGGGACATCCGCACGTGAAGGGCCCGCGAACGTGCGTGTCGGCCTCACGTGTTCGAATTCTTTCAATGCTTGTTCCACGTACCCGTCCATAGACAATTGTACTTCACATTTGTCGTAGTCCCACCGCAGATGTACTCCAACGTACTGTTTCCCCGACCAGTCCACTTTGAATGTATATTTGGCACTTACGGCCGAAACTAGGTGATCCACGTCTTCCTGTTGGGTGTACTTGATCCCGAAGTCATCCACCACGAGGGTAAAGGTAATGTCCCTTTCATCATGTAGGAACAGTCCCTCTGTGTGAGGTGCCTTCCTGTATCCGTACTTTTGTAGGTGGTCAACAAGGTCGTCGTGGGCTATCTTGCCGCTCTGTTTTAACCCATACCATGCCTTCTTGATTCGGGCATATACATATTCTCCCTGCTTGAGCCCTATCAACTTGTACGCTATTCGGATTCGGGGGGGAATCATGTCCCACCGGAATTTTACATATTCGGGTTCATCCAGTGTGGAGCATAAGTACATGTTAGAAATGTCACCAGTACAGTATTTGGCCCCTGGGGAGGACACCACGCTGTTCCAGTGGGTTTTGATGGTTTCCATGCTTGCTGTCCGGGTGGACACGTTACCATGGTACTCCAGTCGGTCTCCACCGGCGGTGATTCTCGTCCGGTAGGGGTCGGCCTTCTCGGGGCGTATGGCTACTGTATATCGTGGGTACGTGACCCTCTTGTGTATGGGTACGTCCGTTCTCCTGATCCAGTCCAATACGTCCATCCCTTCTATGTTATTCTGTTGAAAGCCCTGGAATAACCGGCCGAACTTGTCCTCGCCTGATTTGAGCCATAATTCTTGTACTTGTGCTTTGGGGTGCCTTGATGAGATCACGGTACGCTGCCCATTTGTTCAAGTCCTCATCCCATATGGACCCCCCACAAGCTAGTTGGGGCACATACGATAAAACGTTCGTTCGTGGAGCCTGTTTTGGTACGGGAAACTGGGCCGGTTCGCGAGGGTAAACTCCCATTAGGGCCTTGGGCTTATGCTTGGGTTTTGAGTAATATTGGTCGGACTTGTAGTACCTGGAGACTTCACCGTGTGTGTAGTCCGCAACGTCCCCATCCGTGAAACGTACTTTGTAGTATTGATTGGTTTGGTCATAACTTATGACTTCACCTTCATACCACCCTGAGTTGAACTTCTTTCTAATGATTGTGCCCACTGCCCAGGGGTGTCCCCGGCGGGCGCTGCGTTGTTGTGTCGGTACCACCCTTGGAGGTTCGCGCGCGTTTGATTTCGTATTGGGCCCGTTTGCTACCGTGAGCGGTTCAGGCGCGTTTTTGGTCATATCACGCAGCTGGGTACCTTTGGGCGTATTTTGTCTCTGTCGCGTATTTATGTGCAATAGTTCTTGCAAACTCCTCAGGGCCTCGTTTAGTTGAGTTCCCTGTTCCATATACGGGATTGGTGGATGTGGTTTACTAGCAATTTCTTTTAGGTCCTGGAGTGTCATGAGCAGCCGGTCGGTAGATGAGGTACGTGGCATCTCAGTTTTGGGGAAGAATGCAACGGTGTTGCTGATTCTGGTAGCGCGGCTGGCCTCCCCGACACATGTGTGATTCCTGTAGTGTTTCAAGGCCGGTCCGATGTAGTAGCCCCTCGTTCCATGGTCCTGCCATGCGCCGCGTTCCTGGGCCCTGTCATGGATAATCACACGGCACCCCATAGGGGCGAGGGGGTGTTTGTTGTAGTCGTAGATCCCGCGTCTGAGCTCATATGCCGATAGTTTGGGTTGGGAACGGGATGCGCGTAACAAGTTGAGGGTAATGAGGGCCTGTGGGATCAGTAGGTCCCAATCGTCTATTGGGAATTTGTCATCCACGCCATTCAATCCCGCTATAAAGTGGTTCTTGAAGGTCTGAATTGCCCTTTCGGCGTGATTGAGCCTGTGGTCCCCAGGCGACGCTAGTTGGTAATCGAGGTTGTTCCTTGTGATGTATGCAATCAGTTGCTTGGAGGTCTCGTTGTCCATTCGCACTATTTTTGCTCTTACGTTGTCCTCTTTCATGCGCCCGTAGCATGCTGTAAATCCATGCAGGAGGTCTTCGCTCTTGCGTGACTGGATGGGCTCCACGTCAATATAATTGGAATCGTAGTCGTACATGAGGAATACGTACTGGTGTCCACGACGTGACTGGGTATCTCCCCGGTAGGTCCCACGCGATGAGCTCCTTCAGTTCGTCTCTGGTTCGTGGCCCTGCGTGGTTGGTTGGTTGCATGTTGTTCACGGAAACTATGTCCACGCAGACCTTATGTATCTTCTTCCGGCCAACTTGGGGTCGTTCTGTATCGGCTGTCGGTCCGTTCTTTCGCCTTCTTCGGTTTGTGTGTGCTTTGAATGCCTTGTCGTACCATTTGTAGGTGTCCCATAGTAGTTTCTTCTGAGAGTGGGAGGTGTCCATTGACACGTTGTGCTGTGAGGCCCGGCCACGTGGCATAGGATCCGCGCTCGATGGCGTGGACCCAAGTTTCTTTCGTGGGATACCCCGCTGCGGCGTGGTAGAATTGTATTAGTTTTGGGATGGCTTGAATCTGGTATGCCCCTGCTCCCGTGTGTATCGGATATTCGGTGTTTCGTTCGTTTTCGGTTTTTGGGGGGCCGGATCCGTTTAGTTCGTTTTCGTTTTGTGGGGGGGCCGTCACCCTTGGAGATTCAGCTGTCCCCTTTGGTAGGTCGGGCTGATGGAGGGGAATCATGTATAGATTCCTTAGGGGGTCGCGTTGACCTGTGAGTATGACTTGTTGGGTAGGACCGATAACCGTCACGTCATCCTTAGAGAACTCTACGTGGCATCCGGTACGGCACAGTTTGGGCACTGAGACCAACGGGAGTTCCACTTCGTCAAACTTGTGGCATCCTCGGGCCTCGAGGGGGAGCCGGGGTAGGTCTAATAGGTCCGTTGCCGTTGATAGCATCTTGCTCCCATTTGCACATCCTACGGTCAGCGCCCCCGGTGTGTCTTGGTGTGCTCCCCCTTGGTATGTTGTAGGGACGAAGTGGTCAGTCGCCGCTGAATCTAGAGCTCCATACCCCGGACAGGTCCTGGCATTGAATGCGACGTCTGGCGTGAATGTAACTGTTCTCGGTGGTCGAGGAAGGGTCTCACTCGAGGGATCACGTAGGATACTGAGTAACTGTGAATCATGATTACTAGGTTGGTTAAGTATGCTACTTTTGTGTTCCCCCCCACGCCGTCAAGAGCGTAGGGGAGTGTCGACTATCACAGTCCGGCCGCCCTTGTTGGGGCCGGGTCCATTCCACTGCAGCCAGCGATCATTGTTCCTGGTGGCTCCACCCATTTGGTTGTCGTATGTGGCCCCTTCCTGGTGTCCGGCCCTGTTGCTCCTACGGTAGCAACTCTGACCGTCGTGGGTGAGATTCACCCCACATGAGTGGCAATAATACTTGTATTGTTTCCACTCTTGTCGGTTTGGTTGGCGTGTGTCTTCCCTGGTGGTGCGGCTTGCGTCAGCCGACTTGAGACGGTTCACGTCGGCTTGGAGGACCGCCATTGCTGTTTCCCATTGATTGGACATTGTCATCGTTGAGGCCGCAGTGGCGGTTTCAGTGACTTGGGAGTATATTTCGTGACATACATTGGCCAGATCGCGTTGCTTGTTTTCGATTACGGTGAAGCGTTGGTCAGTCTGCATATCGGCTAGGTTTGCTGTAGACGACTTGTTGTGGTAGCTGCTGTATAGCTCCTTCAGACGTTGTCCCCAGAACTTCTTGTATTGGGTGAACCCACACTTAACTATCGTTTCTCTGTGTTTCTTCCAGTCCTCGTCCACTCGGTGTAGGGTGATGGGGTCGTGTTTGCTGCGTGCAAAAGCCTCACGTGAGTAATCAATCATTTGTGCCTCCGTGACGTCCGCCGTCTCTGGGAGTAAGTTGATTTGATGTTGATACTTAGTGAGTTGCCGGGAGTACTCCTTGGGCCCGATTGGGCTCGGTGTGTACGACAAAGCGTTCATTTTCTTAGTGAGTTCCTGAGTGAGCTGATGCTGGGCGTCGGTAGTACATAGGTCCTCCTCCATGGCCTGGAAGGCTTCTTTTACCGTAGTCCCCCTGGGAAAGGCGTCCGAGTCCGGGTTCTTCAGGTCTCCAAGCATGTTGGGGAATTTCTTGTTTGTTAGTAGTAGGGCTTCCCTGTCGTACTTGTTCCACTCCACGTAAAGGGCCCGGCTTCGCTTCCATAGTTTGTACGTGTCGGAGGTGAGTTGGATAGTACTATCGAGTTCTTGTGGTTCCTGTGGAGCCTCTGGGAATGTCGCATGGGGGTCCCTCGAGTGGTACTGTGCTTCGGTTTCCAGTAGAAATGCGTAACCCCCTCCCTGGATGTATTTGATGGAGGGTACCTCTGCTAATGCGTTCGCTAGCGCCTTCTTGAACTCGTATACCTCTATGCTTGTCGGTACCGCTACCGGTTTTATCTGTGTCTCATCTAAGTGGTCCTTGAGCGACGCGTGATGGTCTTTCCTTCACAATCTGTTCCCTCACCACCATCTGAGACACTTGCTGAGGATACTGACCGTCCACACGCCGCTCCTGCATACATCTGATCATTGCAATCCCAATGCCATAATCAAATTCCCTCCAGACCAAATCACCTGCCTGTCCTTCGACTCTCCAAATGATATCGGGATGCCCTCAAGGTCAAGCTGTATCATCTATATGCCAACATCTTGTCGATGAATTGGTTTTACGATACCTTTGACTGAACATTGCAACCGGCTGCAACTTCCCCATCCAAAGGCAGTTGCTTTATCCCATCAAATTACCTCCCTCATCGAATACACATTCCGGATCAGGGGGTGCATACCACCATCAAGTCTACGATCGATTTATCCCCCGGAGGTAATAAGACCAAAGCTGTACGGCAACGTCGGTTAATTTGGTTACTTTTAGTATTTACTTTATTTTGCTCTTTTTACGGTGTTGGAAAGAGTTATCGATAAGAATATGATCGGATTGTTTCTGGACCATATTGATCTCTCATTTACTAATTTGTCTTTCCTTCTTGTGGAGATACGAGAGTTCGTTCCTTATATCGCGTACCTCTGCTCAGTGCTTTAAGTATCGTTTTGATACTCACCAGCGCTTATGTATGATTTACTTATTGCGCTCAGCTTGTGATAGAAGCTTGTGTCTTTTACGTTTTCGTAAAAGTCACGTATTACGGATACGTAAAACGTAAAACGTAAAACGTAAAACGTAATACGTAATACGCAATACGTAAAGGTTGTATATCACGCGTACGTAAATTCACGCTTGACTTAATATTCAAATACACCCTTGGATGGTCCTTGGACTATCTGGCTCATATAGATATATCGGTCTTACCTGTTTATGGTGGCTTCCCGGATGGTGCTTGGTGGGGTAATCAGCCAGATTATGTTTTCCCGGTTCCCAGAAAATATTGAATTGCCCTTGCTGAGCCCTGTCTTTTAACCAATAGAATCGCATATCAATGGCTTTGGACCTCTTTTGTTTGATTGTACCATTGAGTATGCCCTCTGCTGTGTTATTGTCGATTTTCATTGGAGTGGCCGGTTGTGGGTGGCCGAGTTCAATCAGACATTGTCGTATGGGTAACGCTTCCCTTGCGTTCAGGAATAAGGACGCGACTTTGGCCTCGGCCGCGGATGCCATAACATTCTTGATTATCTTTGCCAACACTAGTATAGCGCCGTTGAATGTGTGATCGGAGGTATCCCCCAGGTAATGGTAACCCCCCGCTCGGCTCTTGGCCTCTGGGCATACTAGGTAGGCAGCATTGCTATCTACCCGGAGTATCATATCACTTGCCCTGTAGATTATGGTTGCATCGGGATTACACGCAGCATAGTTGAGAAAGTATTTTGTAGCCGCTAAGGTCGTTTTGTTATTCTTGGCAGAGGCAATATCGTTGAGTGCATGTAACATCGTGTTATCGACTGCTCGGGCATAAAACAGGAATTTTCCTGTGACTTGTTGGACGAATTTTATTTCTTCGTCCGATAGCGTAGTCGTGTCCTCGAGCTTTGCGTACTGTATTTTTTCGCCGTAGGCAGGGACGTCCGCGCGTGAAGGGCCCGCGTACGTGCGTGTCGGTTTCACGTGTTCAAATTCTTTCAACGCTTGCTCCATGTAGCCGTCCATAGACAGTTGCACTTCGCGTTTGTCGTAGTCCCATCGCAGGTGGACCCCAACGTACTGTTTTCCTGACCAATCCACCTTGAAGGTATATTTGGCGCCGACTGCTGCTACTAAGTGATCTACATCTTCCTGTCGGGTGTACTTGATACCAAAGTCATCCACCACGAGGGTAAAGTTAATGTCCCGTTCATCGTGCAGGAACAGTCCCTCTGTGTGGGGTGCCTTACTGTATCCGTACTTCTGGAGGTGGTCGACTAGTTGATCCGGGCATACAGATATTCCCCTTGTTTGAGCCCTTCCAACCCGTACGCTATTCTGACCCGGGGGGGAATCATGTCCCACCTGAATTTTACGAATTCGGGTTCATCCAGCGTGGAGCATAAGTACATGTTAGAAATGTCGCCGGTACAGTATTTAGCCCCAGGGGAGGATACTACACTGTTCCAGTGGGTCTTTATGGTTTCCATGCTTGCTGTCCGGGTGGATACGTTGCCATGGTACTCGAGTTGGTCTCCCCCTGCTGTGATTCTTGTCCTATAGGGGTCGGCCTTCTCAGGGCGGATGACGACTGTATAACGGGGATATGTGACTCTCTTGTGTATGGGCACGTCAGTTCTCCTGATCCAGTCCAATACGTCCATCCCTTCAATGTTATTCTGATGAAAGCCTTGGAACAACCGGCCGAACTTGTCTTCGCCTGACTTGAGCCATAATTGTTGTATTTGTGCCTTGGGGTGTTTGATTAGATCACGGTATGCTGCCCACTTGTTCAGGTCGTCATCCCATATGGAACCCCCACATGCTAACTGGGGCCTATACGTTAAATCTTTCATATGTAGGGCCTGTTTTGGGACGGGAAGATGAACCGTGTCGCGTGGGTAAATTCCCATTAGTGCCTTGGGCTTAACTTTGGGTTTGGAGTAGTATTGATCAGATTTGTAGTATCTGGACACTTCACCATGCGTATAGTCGGCCATGTCTCCATCAGTGAACCTTACCCTGTAGTATTGGTTGGTGTGATCATAGTTTACGACTTCACCTTCATACCACCCTGAGTTGAACTTCTTCCTTATGATGGTGCCCACGGCCCAGGGGTGTCCCCGGCGGGCGCTGCGTTGTTGCGTAGGCGGCACCCTTGGAGGTTCGCGCGCATTCACTGGCACCCTTGGAGGTTCGCGCACATGCGCTGGCTTATCGGTCGATTTCGTATTGGGCCTGTTGGGCACCCTTGGAGGTTTGCGCGGATCTATGGTGGTATCTCTAAGCGCGGCGTTGGGCCCATTTTGTTTTCGTTGTGTACCCATATGCAAGAGATCCCGTATACTCCGTAGGGCCTCATTCACTTGGGTCCCCTGTTCCAAATAAGGTATTGGTGGATGGGGCTTATTGGTAACTTCCTTTAGGTCTTGGAGGATCATGAGCAGTCGGTCCGTAGATGAGGTATGGGGCATATTGGTTTTGGGAAAGAACGCAACTGTGTTGCTAGTTCGGTTAGCGCGGCTGGCCTCACCGACGCACGTGTAATTCCTGTAGTGTTTTAAGGCCGGTCCGATGTAGAAACCCCTTGTCCCATGATCCTGCCATGCTCCGCGTTCTTGTGCTCTGTCGTGGATGATCACCCGACAGCCCATAGGGGCGAGGGGGTGTTTGTTGTAGTCATATATCCCGCGTCTGAGCTCATTAATAAGACCAAAGCTGTACGGCAATCTTGGGTAAGTTGGTTACTTTTAGTTATTTTACTTTACGTTGCTCTTTTTATGGTGTTGGAAAGAGTTATCAATAAGATTATGATCGAATTGTTTCTGGACCATATCGCTCTCCCTTTTACTAATTTGTTTTCCTTTCAAGTAGAGGTACGTGAACTCGGTCCTCTTATCCCGTACCTCTGTTCATCGCTTTAAGTATCTTTTTTTATACTCACCGGCGCTTATGTATTATTTACTTATTGCGCCCATCTTGTGATAGAAGCTGAAAGTGTTTTACGTAATACGTAAAACTGAATACGTAAAATGTTTTTACATAAAACCATTTTACGTAATACGTAAAACCGATTTACGTAATACGTAAGTTTTACACAATACGTAAAACCGTTTTACGTAATACGCAAATCGGCCGTGGATTTACATATTACGTACACGTAGAACGTATTACGTATTCACGCTTGGTTTAGTAATCCAATACACCCTTGGATGGTCTTTGGACTATTTGGTTCATATAGATATATCGGCCGCACTTTCTTATGGTGGCTACCAGGGTAGTGTTTAGTGGGGTAATCAGCCAAGTTATGTTTTCCTGGTTCCCAGAAAATATTGAATTGCCCTTGTTGTGCCCTGTCTTTTAACCAATAGAAATGCATATCAATGGCTTTGGACCTCTTTTGTTTGATCGTGCCATTTAATATGCCTTTGGCCATATTATTGTCTGTTTTCAGTGGGGTGGTCGGTTGTGGATGGCCGAGCTCCATCAGGCATTGTCTGATGGGTAATGCTTCCCGGGCGTTGAGGAATAATGACGCGACTTCGGCTTCCGCTGCTGAAGCCATCACGTTTTTTATGATTTTAGCTAACACTAGGACCGGCCCATTGAATGTAATGTCCTTTGTGTCCCCAAGGTAGTGGTACCCCCCGACACGACTCTTTGCTCCTGGACACACCAGATATGCTGCGTCGCTGTCAACTCGTAGAATCATGTTCGCTGGCTCGGTATACGATGACGGCTTCCGGATTGCACGCTGCGTAGTTGAGGAAATACCTAGTGGCGGCTAATGCGGTTTGGTTGTTTGAGGCTGACGCGATATCGTTGAGGGCATGCAGCATGGTGTTGTCGACCGCCCGCGCATAGAATAGAAATTTACCCGTAACTTGTTGTGTGAATTTGATCTCTTCGTCGGTTAGCGAGGTAGTATCTTCACGTGTCACATATTGTATCTTTGCGCCGTACGCGGGCACGTCTGCCCGCGATGGATCGGCATATGTACGTGTGGGGTACACGTGTTCAAACTCTTTTAGAGCTTGTTCCACCTAACCATCCATGGACAACTGGACCTCGCGTTTCTCATAGTCCCAACGTAGGTGGACCCCCACGTACTGTTTGCCGGTCCAGTCAACCTTGAAGGTGTATTTGGTCCCGACTGCTGCCAATAGGTGATCCACGTCGGCCTGCCTGACGTATTTTATCCCAAAGTCGTCCACGACTAGGGTGAAACTTATGTCCCGCTCATCATGGAGGAATAGTCCCTCAGTATGGGGAGCCTTTTGGTAACCATACTTTTGTAGGTGCGCAACTAGGTCATCATGTGCGATTTTCCCGCTCTGTTTGAGGCCGTACCACGCCTTTTTGATCCTGGCATATACATAGTCACCCTGCTTGAGCCTCTCTAGGCTGTAAGCGGCCCGTATTCGTGGGGGAATCATGTCCCACCAAAATTTTACGAATTCGGGCTCGTCGAGTGATGAGCATAAGTACATGTTAGAGATGTCACCGGTACAGTATTTGGCCCCTGAAGTGGACACTACACTGTTCCAATGTGTTTTTATGGTTTCCATACTCGCTGTACGGGTGGAGACATCACCGTGGTACTCCAACTGATCGCCTCCTGCTGTAATCCGCGTCCTATAGGGATCAGCTTTTTTGGGGCGTATGGCTACTGTGTATCGGGGATAAGTGACCTTCTTATGTATTGGCACAGCACGTCTGTCGATCCAATCCAGTACATCCATCCCCTCCACCTCGTTGGGCCTGAACCCTTGAAACAGTCGGCCGAATTCGTCTTCACCGGACTTGAGCCATAATTCTTGTACCTGTGCTTTGGGGTGTTTGATTAGGTCACGGTAGGCTGCCCACTTATTCAAGTCATCGTCCCATATGGAACCCCCACATGCCAACTGGGGCATATGAGTTACATGGGTGGTTTGTAGGGCCTGTGTTGGTACGGGGAGCCGAACTGGGTCACGCGGATAAATACCCATTAGCGCCTTGGGTTTAACCTTGGGTTTGGAGTAGTATTGATCGGATTTATAGTATCGGGATACCTCACCATGCGTGTAGTCGGCCGTGTCCCCGTCAGTGAATCTTACCCTGTAGTATTGGTTGGTTTGATCATAGCTTACGACCTCTCCCTCGTACCACCCGGAGTTGAACTTCTTCCTAATGATGGTACCCACAGCCCAGGGGTGTCCCCGGCGGGCGCTGCGCTGTTGTGTGGGTAGCGCCCTTGGAGGCTCGCACACATTCGCTGGCGTATTGATTGATTTTGTGTTGGGCCTGTTAGACACCCTTGGGTGTTCGCGTGTTTCCACCCTTGGAGGTTCGCGTGTCTCTACGGTGGTTTCTCTAAGTGCTGCTTCGGGCCCATTATGCTTCTGTCGTGTACCCAGCTGTAGTAGTTTTTGTATACTCCGTAGGGCCTCATTTACTTGGGTCCCTTGTTCTATATACGGGATTGGTGGATGGGGCTTATCTGCGACTTCCTTTAGGTCTTGGAGAATCATGAGAAGCCGGTCGGTAGATGAGGTATGTGGCATATCGGTCTTGGGGAAAAAGGCCACTGTGTTGCTGATTCGGTTAGCGCGAATGGCCTCCCCGACACAGGTGTAATTTCTGTAGTGCTTACTAAGGGCCGGTCCGATGTAGTAACCCCTTGTGCCATGGTCTTGCCATGCGCCTCGTTCTTGAGTCCTGTCGTGAATAATCACTCGACAGCCCATAGGGGCGAGTGGGTGTTTGTTGTAGTCGTAGACTCCGCGCATGAGCTCATATGCTGATAGTTTCGGCTGTGTGCGCGATGCGCGTAGTAGATTGAGTGTAATGAGGGCCTGTGGGATCAGTAGGTCCCAATCATCTACTGGAACTGGTCATCCACCCCGTTCAATCCCGCTATAAAGTGGTTCTTGAAGGTCTGAATTGCCCTTTCCGCATTGTTGAGATGATGGTCCCCAGGTGACGCTAGCTGGTAATCCAGGTTGTTCTTCGTGATGTACGCTATGAGTTTCTTGGAGGTCTCGTTGTCCATACGTACTATTTTTGCGTTCATGTTGTCCTCTTTCATTTGTGCGTAACATGCCGTGAACCCTTGTAGGAGGTCTTCGCTCTTGCGTGACTGGATGGGCTCCACGTCGATGTAGTTGGAATCGTAGTCGTACATGAGGAATACGTACTGGTGTCCACGACGAGACGTGACTGGGTATCTCCCCAGCAGGTCCCACGCGATGAGTTCCTTTGGTTCTTCTTTGGCGCGCGGCCCTGCGTGGTTGGTTGGTTGCATCTCATTTGCTGATACTACATCTACGCTGACGTTGTGTATCTTCTTTCGGTCGCATCGGGCCGGCTCTGTATCTGTGGTTGTTTTGTTCTTTGGTTTCTTGCGCGTGCTTTGGATGCCTTGGCGGACCATTTGTAGGTGTCCCATAGTCGTTTCTTTGGTGAGTGGGAGGTATCGGTTGACTCGTTGTGCCGTGAGTCCTGGCCACGTGGCAAATGATCTGCGCTCGATAGCTCGGATCCATGTCTCTTTGGTGGGATACCCTGCAGCTGCATGGTAGAATCGGATCAGCTTGGGGATGGCTTGAATCTGGTATGCCCCTGCCCCCGTATGCATTGGGGATTCGGTTTCGTTATTGTTTTGGTCGGCGCTGGTTACGCCGGTTGTAGTTTGGTTTTTGTTTTGCGGGGGGGGGGGGGGGGGGGGGGGGCTGTCACCCTTGGAGATTTAGCTGTCCCGGGGTCGGTCACCCTTGGAGATTTAGCCGTCCCTGTTGGTGGGTCGGGCTGATGGAGGGGAACCATGTATAGGTTCCTTAGGGGGTCCCGGTGACCGGTAAGAATGATGTGCCGGTTGGGGCCGAGAACAGTCACATTGTTCTTAGAGAATTCTACTTGGCATCCGGAACCGCAGAGTTTGGGCACTGATACCAATGGAAGTTTGACTTCGGCAAACTTGTGGCAGCCGCGGGCCTGACGGGGGAAGTCGGGGTAGGTCTAATTAGTCTGTTGCCATTGATAACATCTTGCTCCCATTTGCACATCCGAGGGTCAGTGCCCCCGGTGTGTCTTGGTGCGCCCCACCCTGGTATGTTGTAGGGACGAAATGGTCCGTTGCCGCTGAATCTAGTGCTCCATATCCTGGTGAGGACCTGGTGTGGAACGCGACATCACGCGTGAAGGTCACAGTGCGTGGTGGCCGCGGCCGTGTTTCGCTCAAGGGATCACGTAGGATACTGAGTAATTGTGAATCATGATTACTAGGTTGTTTATGTATGCTACTTTTGTGTTCCCTCCCACACCGTCAAGAGTGTAAGGGCGAATCAACTATTGTGGTCAGGCCGTTGTTGTTGGGGTCGGGGCCATTCCACTGTAGCCATCGTTCGGTGTTCCTGGTGGCCCCACCCATCTGATTGTCGAAGGTGGCTCCATCCTGGTGTCCAGCCTTGGTGCGTCGCCTGTAACAACTCCGGCCGTCGTGGGTGAGATTCACCCCACACGAGTGACAATAATATTTGTATTGTTTCCACCCTTGGAGCGATGGTTGGCGTGTGTCGGCCCTGCTAGTGGTACGACTTGCGTCCGCTGCCTTGAGCCTATTCACGTCGGCTTGGAGGACGGCCATTGCTGTTTCCCATTGGTTGGTCATTGTCATTGTCGATGTTGCTGTGGCCGTCTCAGTGACCTGTGAATAGATTTCGAGGCATACGTTGGCCAGATCACGTTGCTTGTTTTCGAGATCGGTGAACCGTTGATCGGCCTCTATATCGGCTAGGTTTGCAGTCGATGTATTGTTGTGGTAACTACTGTATAGCTCCTTCAGGCGTTGTCCCCAGAATTTTTTGTATTGGGTGAATCCGCTCTTAACTAGCGTGGCTCGGTATTTCTTCCAGTCCTCGTCTACGCGGTGTAGTGTGATGGGGTCGTGTTTGCTGCGGGCAAAGGCCTCGCGTGAGTAATCTATCATCTGTGCCTCAGTGACGTTTGCGGTCTCTGGGAGCAGGTTGATTGGGTATTGATATTTTGTGAGTTGGCGAAAGTATTCCTTGGGCCCGATCGGGCTCAGCGTGTAAGTCAACGCATTCATTTTCTTAGTGAGTTCGCGTGTGAGCTAGTGCTGTGCGTCGGTCGTACATAGGTCTTCCTCCATGGTTTGGAAGGCTTCGTGCACAGTGGTCCCTCTGGGGAAGGCGTCCGAACCTGGGTTCTACAGGTCTCCAAGCATGTTGGGGAATTTTCTGTCTGTAATCAGTAGGGCCTCCCTGTCGTACTTGTTCCATTCTACATATAGGGCTCGGCTTCGCTTCCATAGTTTGTACGCGTCGGAGGTGAGCTGGGTGGAACTATCGAGTTCTTGTGGTTCCTGTAGAGCCTCGGGGAAAGGTGCTTGGGGGTCTCTCGCGCGGTATTGTGCTTCTGTCTCCAGTAGGAAGGCGTAACCCCCTCCCTGGATATATTTGATGTAGGGTTCTTTGGCTAACGCGTTAGCTAGCGCCTTTTTGAACTCATATACCTCTATGCTGGATGGTACTGCTATCGGCTTTGTCTGTGCCTCGTCCAAGTGGTCCTTGAGCGACGCATGATGGTCTTTCTTCTTGGACATCTCGTCGTCAGTATCACTATCCTCACTGTCCTCAGTATAGTCATACAGCAACCTGTTCTGAGTTTGCAATTGTGTGTTTTGTTCTTCGGTGTACTCGAGGATATCCCTGTGGTAATGTTCGAGCTCTACCAGTTGGTCTCTCAGGTCCCTGATCGCGGTGGAGCCTATGTTTCTGGAATTGTCGATGCTGGTGTCAGGGGTAGCTCCTCTCGTTGTGGGGCTGGGGATTCCTTTGGGTTGTGTTCCCTCTGGCATTGGGTGTGCTAATCTTATTGATAACTAATAAGACCAAAGCTGTACGGCAACTTCGGTTAATTTGGTTACTTTTAGTTATTTTACTTTTCGTTGCTCTTTTTACGGTGTTGGAAAGAGTTATCAATAAGATTATGATCGAATTGTTTCTGGACCATATCGCTCTCCCTTTTACTAATTTGTTTTCCTTTCAAGTAGAGGTACGTGAACTCGGTCCTCTTATCCCGTACCTCTGTTCATCGCTTTAAGTATCTTTTTTATACTCACCGGCGCTTATGTATTATTTACTTATTGCGCCCATCTTGTGATAGAAGCTGAAAGTGTTTTACGTAATACGTAAAACTGAATACGTAAAATGTTTTTACATAAAACCATTTTACGTAATACGTAAAACCGATTTACGTAATACGTAAGTTTTACACAATACATAAAACCGTTTTACGTAATACGTAAAACGGTCGCGGCTTTACGTATTACGTACACGTAGAACGTATTACGTATTCACGCTTGGTTTAGTAATCCAATACTCATACGCGGATAGTCTTGGTTGGGTACGCGAAGCTCGTAGCAAGTTGAGGGTAATGAGGGCCTGTGGTATCAGCAGATCCCAGTCGTCCACTGGGAACTAGTCATCCACCCCATTCAGTCCCGCTATGAAGTGGTTCTTGAAAGTCTGTATTGCCCTCTCTGCATGGTTGAGCCGGTGGTCCCCGGGTGAAGCCAGTTGGTAATCGAGGTTGTTCTTTGTGATGTACGCAATTAGTTTCTTGGAGGTCTCGTTGTCCATACGTACTATTTTTGCGCTCACGTTGTCCTCTTTCATTCGCATGTAGCATGCTGTGAATCCCTGTAGGAGGTCTTCGCTCTTGCGTGACTGGATGGGCTCCACGTCAATGTAGTTGGAATTGTAGTTGTACATGAGGAATACGTATTGGTGCCCACGGCGTGACGTGACGGGGTATCTCCCCGGGAGGTCCCACGCGATGAGTTCCTTCGGTTCGTCGTGGGTGCGTGGCCCTGTTTGGTGAGTTGGTTGCATCTCATTCGTGGACACTATGTCTACACAGACGTCATGTATCTTCTTTCGGTCGACGCGGGGCGGCTCTGTATCTGTTGGCGGCTTGTTCTTCGGTTTCTTCTTTGGCTTCTTGTGTGTGCTTTGGATGCATTGCCGTACCATCTGTAGGTGACCCATAGTTGTTTCTTCGGTGAGTGTGAGGTATCGGTTGACGCGTTGTGCAGTGAGACCCGGCCATGTGGCAAACGAGCCGCGCTTGATTGCGCGGACCCACGTTTCCTTAGTGGGGTACCCCGCCGCTGCGTGGTAGAATCAGATCAGTTTGGGGATGGCTTGAATCTGGTATGCCCCTGCCCCCGTGTGTATTGAATATTCGTTTTCTTTATTGTTATTGTTTGGGTTGGCGTTTGTTTTGGTTGGCGCTGGTTGCGGTGGCTTCGGTATCGTGGTGAGCGGCGCTGGTTGCGGTTGTGTTTTGCGGGGGGGGGGGGGGGGGGGTCTGTCACCCTTGGAGATTCAGCTGTCCCCTTGGGTAGGTCGGGCTGATGGAGGGGAACCATGTATAGATTCCTTAGGGGGTCGCGTTGACCGGTGAGTATGACTTGTTGGGTAGGGCCGAGAACTGTCACGTCGTCCTTAGAGAACTCTACGTGGCATCCTGTACTGCATAGTTTGGGCACTGAGACCAAAGGGAGTTCCACTTCGCCAAACTTGTGGCACCCTCGGGCCTCGAGGGGGAGCCGGGGTAGGTCTAATAGGTCCGTTGCCGTCGATAGCATCTTGCTGCCATTCGCACATCCTATGGTTAGTGCCCCCGGTGTGTCTTGGTGTGCCCCCCCTTGGTATGTTGTTGGGACGAAATGGTCCGTTGCCGCCGAATCTAGGGCTCCATACCCTGGAGAGATCCTGGTATGGAACGCGACGTCAGGCGTGAACGTAACTGTTCTCGGTGGTCGAGGAAGGGTTTCACTCGAGGGATCACGTAGGATACTGAGTAACTGTGAATCATGATTACTAGGTTGTTTATGTATGCTACTTTTGTGTTCCCTCCCACACCGTCAAGAGCGTAAGGGCGTATCGACTATCATGGTCCTGCCGTTCCTGTTGGGGTGGGGTCCATTCCACAGCAGCCAGCGTTCAGTGTTCCTGGTGGCCCCACCCATCTGGTTGTCGAATGTGGCTCCTTCCTGGTGCCCGGCCTTGTTGCTTCGTCGGTAGCAACTCCAGCCGTCGTGGGTGAGATTCACCCCACACGAGTGGCAATAATATTTGTATTGTTTCCACTCCTGCCGCGTTGGCTGGCGTGTATCTGGCCTGGTGGTGCGGCTCGCGTCGGCCGACTTGAGTCGGTTCACATCGGCTTGGAGGACCGCCATAGCCGCTTCCCATTGATTGGACATTGTCATTGTTGATGCTGCGGTGGCTGTTTCAGTGACTTGGGAGTAGATTTCGTGACATACATTGGCCAGATCTCGTTGCTTGTTTTCAATTTCGGTGAAGCGTTGATCAGCCTGAATATTGGCTAGATTCGCCGTAGAAGAATTGTTGTGGTAGCTGCTGTAGAGCTCCTTCAGGCGTTGTCCCCAGAACTTCTTGTATTGGGTGAACCCACACTTAACCATCCTGCCTCTGTGTTTCTTCCAGTCCTCGTCTACTTGGTGTAGGGTGATGGGGTCGTGTTTGCTGCGTGCAAAAGCCTCACGTGAGTAATCAATCATTTGCGCCTCCGTGACGTTCGCTGTCTCTGGGAGTAAGTTGATTTGATGTTGATACTTGGTGAGTTGCCGGAAGTACTCCTTGGGTCCGATTGGGCTCGGTGTGTACGACAATGCATTCATTTTCTTGGTGAGTTCCCGAGTAAGCTGATGCTGGGCGTCGGTAGTACATAGGTCCTCCTCCATGGCTTGGAAGGCTTCGTGCACTGTAGTCCCCCGGGGAAAGGCGTCCGAGCCCTGGTCCTTCAGATCTCCTAGCATGTTGGGGAATTTCTTGTCTGTCAGTAGTAGGGCTTCCCTGTCGTATTTGTTCCATTCTACATAAAGGGCCCGGCTTCGTTTCCATAGTTTGTATGTGTCGGAGGTGAGCTCGATAGTACTATCGAGTTCTTGTGGCTCCTGTGGGGCCTCGGGGAACGGCGTATGGGGGTCCCTCATGTGGTACTGCGCTTCTGTTTCCAGTAGAAACGCGTAACCCCCTCCCTGGATGTATTTGATGGAGGGTACCTCTGCTAACGCGTTAGTTAGTGCCTTCTTGAACTCGTATACCTCTATGCTCGTCGGTACCGCTACCGGTTTTATCTGTGCCTCATCCAAGTGGTCCTTGAGCGACGCATGATGGTCTTTCTTCTTGGACATCTCGTCGTCAGTATCACTATCCTCACTGTCCTCGGTATAGTCGTATAGCAACCTGTTCTGTGTTTGCAATTGTGTGTTTTGTTCTTTGGTGTACTCAAGGATATCCCTGTTGTAATGTTTGAGCTCTACCAGTTGGTCTCTCAGATCCCGGATTGCGGTGGAGCCTACGTTTCTGGAATTGTTGATGCTGGTGTCAGGGGTAACTCCTCTTGTTGTGGGGCTGGGGATTCCTTTGGGTTGTGTTCCCTCTGGCATTGGGGTGTGTTATTCTTATCGATAACTAATAAGACCAAAGCTGTACGGCAACGTCGGTTAATTTGGTTACTTTTAGTATTTACTTTATTTTGCTCTTTTTACGGTGTTGGAAAGAGTTATCGATAAGAATATGATCGGATTGTTTCTGGACCATATTGATCTCTCATTGACTCATTTGTCTTTCCTTCGTGTGGAGATACGAGAGTTCGTTCCTTATATCGCGTACCTCTGCTCAGTGCTTTAAGTATCGTTTTGATACTCACTAGCGCTTATGTATGATTTACTTATTGCGCTCAGCTTGTGATAGAAGCTTGTTGTTTGAAGTCGATCGAACGAGCGCGCGCTGTGAATGAATGAGACACGAATGAGCGGAACGAAACACGAATGAGACGCGAGTGAATGAATGAGACACGAATGAGTGGAACGAAACACGAATGAGACGCGAGTGAATGAATGAGACGCGAATGAGTCTCGTGATCGATCGTACGAGTCATCTTGCTTCTGCAGGAATGGACTAACATGATTGGAGATGGGAATGGAAGTGGGAATGAGAATTTACCACTTACCGGTTCCGGTTCTCCTTCTTACTAAAAATAGGGCCTTATGTACCAAATCTACCGGGCGCAAGGTAAATATCTACAGCCCATTGGTACAAAGGACACGTGCGCATCGAAGTATTAGCGGGTCGATGCCGATTATTAGTGATTTAGTGTGTGCATTGGAGTATTAGCAGGCCGATGCACCAACATGGTGATTTTAGTAAAAGAGCAAATTTCTGCTCACAATTTCAAGTAACAATTTCATGTAATAACCAACAAAGTTAAACTACCAAATACCGACTGTTCACCTCCATTTTTCAGAGCCCTCCAAACACTTGTGTCTTTTACGTTTTCGTAAAAGTCACGTATTACGGATACGTAAAACGTAAAACGTAATACGTAAAACGTAAAACGTAATACGTAATACGCAATACGTAAAGGTTGTATATCACGCGTACGTAAATTCACGCTTGACTTAATATTCCAATAGGAGGGGTGTATACCAAAATGACACACAGAATCCCTTCACAACCTCGATCCGGACATCTGATTTATCCATCGGTTTGATCCCCGATCTCACGACTTTCATGTCACTCTCAATTATCTCGTTATATTGATCTCTATTTTTTGGATCTACAACCATTCCATTGCCTTTGTGTTGATGATCACTCTAGGTGATAACGTCTTGATACTGCGATTTGACCAGTCACTCACTCATCTTCAACTGCATCATCAATCGCCTTCTATGCATTGATGTTTTGTTATACGCTCCATCCAAAGTATCAAACAATCAATCTACAATCAAGTGATTTCACGATCCGTCCTACAATCTTCTCCACAATTGTAGGTTGTCCCAACTCCCCAATGCTAACCTTTCAACTTCTACAAGTTGGTGTACGACCAATCCACACTGATCCAATCACTTCTACTATCCATTGCCTGATAACGAGCTTTACAATCCAATCCGTGCTCAAACGATGGGTAACTCTTCTACAATCAATCAATTGCCTTTGATGTCTATGATTCTGTGATTTGATCTACGACCCGACGGCTTCTATGACTTGATGTTTTGTCGGCCGGCCAATCGATACTCAAGCTATGTATCGAACGATTTCTACGATTCGTCCCGCAGTCGATCAAGATTGCTAGGATTCCTTCTCTCTTTCCTCCATTGCTGGTACTGGATCACGGGTGTCTCCCCACGTGGCGCTCAGGATCTGGTGTTTTACAACCCGTGTGCCGACTCCATTTGTACAACAATTCTTCCCGTCGCCTTCTTCGTTCCGGTTATTCCTTCCAATAGCGATAATCTTTCCCCCCTTCAGACGATACCGTCATCTCTCCGGTTATAGGGGTGTTCACCACTCCATTTCCACTCTGTACTACAGTTGCACCGTCTTGTCTTCAGTCCTCACATTTGGTCTTGATTCTAAGCGTCGTTGTTTGAGAATCTACGATCACTCGATTTCTACGATTTGACACATGATCAATCTATTTCGATTCACGTTTCGATTACGATTGATACCTCTTCTATGTTTACATCCGATCTCCGTTCCTATGATCAATCAAATTCTACGATTAATTGATGATGACCTGCCAAACACAAACCATTGGGATGGATCTTGCACGCACTCCTTACACGATACATCAAGGGACGCTACCCCGGCTACATGGATAATATGAATCTACGTTCCTACGCATCGTTCTACGGCCAAACAAGCCTCCAACGTCTCCTACGTTGGAGCCGATACCATCAGCTCCGGACCAGGGGGTGCACACAACAAACCCAAAACACGCGGACTCCCTTCCCCACATCGATCAGGAACTCAGATTTGCATGTTTCTTTGAGGCCTTCGATCTCTTCTTTGTTCGGCCTCTTCTAGCGTTCCTCCGGCGATTCTTCGATCGTCCGCTAATTCCTCGCACCTACAGTACATTTTCCGCCAGTCGCTATACGCCCTACAACTGGCACCATGCTCAGGC
This sequence comes from Pseudo-nitzschia multiseries, assembly GCA_037355745.1. Classification (NCBI taxonomy): domain Eukaryota; phylum Bacillariophyta; class Bacillariophyceae; order Bacillariales; family Bacillariaceae; genus Pseudo-nitzschia; species Pseudo-nitzschia multiseries. The sequence continues at coordinate 9,217,207 of CM074787.1, read as the reverse complement.
TTCTTTGTATCATCCACACCCATGGGATTCCATTTCCGATCTAATCTACGATTGGACTGTGCTTGATTGAGTCCATCCTTGGCATCTACGACTTCCTTTGTTTCTCCAACCATGGAATTCGATAGGACCATGGAATTCGCCCTACATTTTTATTTTATTTTATTTATTTACAACCATGGAATTCTATTGAACCATGGAATTCCATTCAATCCGTGTTGATCAAGGGGTGTGCATCTGACTCACGATGTGTGCATTGGATACCCGCGTGACGCTTAATTTGGACGCGTCTACCTTCCAGCGGTTTTTTCCTCCTAAGCCTCAACCAATTTACTTATCATCTGCGCACGCTCAATACAGTTTGGAGACACAGATCCCACTGAAAGCACATCCATGAACCGACTGATAATTCGGCACTCCTCCACAAAGTGTCAAATCAAGGGGTGTGTTGCCGGTTCAGACGAATTCACGGAACTTACTTAACAACTACTAAGTATCAAGACGAAGATATGAGTCAAAGCTTAAATAATATACGAGCTAGATCAGATCTCACACACAAGGAGTCTACCGATGGACCCTTGGTATGATCCTGTGGTATTCCAACGCTCACGATTGAAAATTACCCACGATTCAAGAAAATCTGAAATACAATGCCACGCAAGCCGGTCTTCAATATTGAAGACTGGATGAAGAACATATCCAAATTCTCTATGTGCAATGTACGTTGAATTTTGATTCAACGGCTGTTTACTGTTACAAGCCTTTCAACCGCTCCTCGGAGTAGTTGACAGGGCTAGCTCACAATCTCAATCTTAGTTTTTAACCAATACATAAACCTTATTTTAGTACCTTATTTTAGAGGCGTACGACACTGTTTAAACAGTCGAATAACCGCTTCGACCCCTTTCTACCGGTAAAGACTACTTCAACTACACGAACAAAAATTACCACTACTACCCAACTAACAACCGATCCGAAGATTGTCCAGTAACAATAAGAAATCGACCAGTATGTCTTACTCAGTCATTTCCCTTCAAGTATGACTTTGATCAAGAGACTATTGAAAAGATTGAGTACAAGATTACACAAGAAATCAATGGCTCCCAAGAAGTTACCAAGATCAAAATCCCTTTGATTACTGCAGGATCAACCAAATTACAAATTCTTTTCACCATCAACACCTTCATTAGATCTAAGAAGACCCTCAACCTAACCACAGGACCAAGAATCTATGACAAGTTTCTAGACCTCCTCAGAGACTACACCGACTGTAGCTGGTGGAACAGCTATGTAACAGCCAATGTTCCACAGAGAACTGTGGACAACTTCCAGACGACAGTGGAAGCATTCATCAGCTTCAAGTTCAACAGCAACCTCGATGCCTACCAGAATCATAAAAGATTCCTCTCCAATATTAAGAAGACAACCTCCATGACTGTACACCAATTTGTAGCACAAGTCAACTTCCACAACCATGTTATTCTCCCATTACTACCGGGACACCCTCCACAAAATGCAGAGATCAATGCAAGTGACTTCAAGAATCTAGTCTTTGAATCGATGCCAGAGGACTGGAAAGACCTCTATCAACAACACCATTCTCCCCATAGAGATTCTCTCTCTGAAATGATGATAAGATTCGAAAGATTCCAATCTGTACAGAATAAAAACAAGAACAAGAAATCAGACAACCAGTCTCAAAACAACAACAACAGCAACAACAATGCCAACAACAACCGTAACAATCGTAATGGCAACAATCGCAACAACCGAAACAATCGCAATAATCGAAATCGAAACAACAACAACAATAACCAACGCAACAACAACAACAACAATCAACGCAGCAACAACCAAGGCAACAACAACAACAAAGGCTCGACTAGGATCTCAAATGACTCACCGTGTCCTATCCACCCTGGTACCAATCACACTTGGGGTCAATGTTACACCAACAAGTATGGCACCAATTCCAATCAGTCCAATAACAACAACAGGGACAACACCGACTCGCATGTGAACGATCGCAGTAATTCCAATAACAGCAATCGATCCACTACCTCTTCCCACGGCAGTAACTATCAGGAACCCGAACAACACATGTGTGTCTTCATCAATGAACCAGAAGAAACCATACCTGCAACCCCTTGGCCAGATCTCTTCCATGTCGATATGGATATCGATGAAGAATACTATAACTCGGATCTTCAAAGATTTCCCTCTGAAAAGACCAATTCCGACAACAACAAGCAAGATGTTGCTCCTAGCAAGGACAACGTCGACATCGACCTTGCTCCAACCACAGTAAGCGTCTGCAATTCCATCAATGGATCCCTTGGAAAATACTACTTGAAAACCCTCTTCGATTCTGGATCAACTGACAACCTTATAGTGGAATCGGCAATTCCCTCCGGAATCAAGAAGAACCTCCTAGACCAACCAATTCAAATGCAAACAACAAATGGCAAAACCACTTGCAACCACTACGTAACCTTGGAGAACACCATATTCCCAGAACTATCCTATTCCATGAAAGTCCTACAAATCAAATGCTTTGTCGTCTCTCAGAATATCAACAACCATCTCCTCATTGGAAGAAAGACAATGAGAGATCTTGGAATGAAGATGGACTTCGAAAACTGCACCATTGAATGGTATGAGAAGACCATGGACTTTCACCCTCGAAGCTACTTTGACAACAAGTCCTTGCTTCACAAAGTCATGTCCGCAGAACCACATGCAATTGCAGAAAGTTACTCCAACCAATCAATCCAACAATCTTATGTAGATGGAACCACCAAGTATGAGAAAACTGACCTCCACAAGCTTGTCACCGACCAAACTCATCTCTCCTACCAAGAGAAACAAGCCTTGTTACCAATACTCCTCCAAAATGAAGAACTTTTCGAAGGCTTGAATGACAAAGAATTAGGTATTTTCCCTAATCAAACGTTCCACATTGAACTGCAGCAAGGCGCAACTCCATATCATGTAAAACAACCATATTCCATTCCACTGCACCAACAAGAAGCAGTGAAGAAAGAAATCGATCGACAAGTAAAACTTGGCATCCTCAAACGATGCTATGCAACTGAATGGGGAATGCCAACCTTTGTAGTGCCCAAACCAGATGGCTCCTGTCGACTCATCAGCGACTTTAGAGAACTCAACAAAGTCACCAAGAAACTTCACTATCCACTCCCAAAACTCCAAGATATCTTCCACAGAAGAAGAGGCTTCAAATATGTCACCCTTATCGATGTCAGTATGCAATTCCACACCTTCAAACTTGACGAGGCCTCCACCTGGCTTTGTGTCCTTGTTACTCCATTCGGAAAGTTCAGACTCCTCCGATTGCCAATGGGCTTCCTTAACTCTCCAAGTTGGGCCCAAGGCTGCATGGAACAAATGCTCTCGCATCCGAAGGACATCGAAGTATACATCGATGATATTGGTATCTTCTCAGATACCCTTGAATCCCATTGCAAATCAGTCTCTTCTGTCCTGTCCTTACTGAAGTGTCACAACTTCTATGTCAAACCCTCCAAGTGCCACTGGTTTCAATCCCAAGCTCCTTGGCTTGGTCATATTATCTCGCGCGACGGTATCCGTCCCAATCCAAACAAGATTGCTCCCATCCTGAAACTTGCTTTTCCCTCAACAACAACCCAACTTCGATCCTTTGTTGGGATGATCAACTTCTACCGAAATTTCTACCCCAAACGCGCAGAGGTCCTTGCACCTCTTACAGACCTCTCTGGAAGAGCCAAAGGAAAAATCACTCCGACTCCAGAGCTAATTGAAGCTTTCAACAAAGCCAAATCGCTTATTGCCAATGATATCCTCCTTGCCTTCCCTGATCCAAACAAGCCCTTCCATGTCTATACTGATGCTTCTGATTACCAGCTTGGCGCCGTCATCCTCCAAGATGGCAAAATTATCCTTTGTTTCTCCAGAAAACTCAACGCCGCTCAACGGAAATACCCAACGGTCGATAAAGAGATGCTCTGTATTGTCGAAGTCTTCAAGGAATTTCGCACCATTCTATGGGGTGCTGAAATCATTGTATGGACAGACCACATCAACTTAACCCGACAAACGCTTACCAGCCACAGAATTATGACTTGGCGCATGCTCCTTGAAGAATTTTCCCCAGTATTCAAGTATATCAAAGGCAAAGACAACGTCCTTGCTGATGCCCTCTCAAGGCTCCCACTTCAGCACGATACTCCGGAGAAGAAGAAGGAGTTCTTCGGTCCCGATCCAACGGATGATTCGGACCTTGCAACTGCTGACTCAACGGACTCCGACCTTCTCGCTCTTTCTGATTTGTTTCTTAACTACCCAGAAGACATTCCCATATACCCCTTAGCCTTCGACCAACTCGCCCAAGATCAAGCAGCCAATGACGATATTGCTACCAATCCCCGGTACACAACTGAAAACTTCAACGGCACCGACTTGAAAGTTGTAGACTCCAACGGTCGACAGAAAATTGTACTCCCTCCAAACAGAGTGCAAGCCACCATCAAATACTACCACCACGTGCTTGGCCATGCCGGCGCAGAACGACTGTATCGAACCATCAACCAATTTGTATATGCCCCAAACCTGAAGGACCAAATCAATGCCTTCTGCAAAACGTGTGACACGTGCCAACGGTACAAGAATAGCCACCAAAGCCACGGACAGCTCCCCACCAAAGAACACCAGTATGTTCCTTGGGACACCATTGCAATCGATGGAGTAGGCCCTTGGAAAATCAAGATCCCTGGCCATGGAACAGTCTCCTTCAATGGCTTTACCATCATGGACATGTGCACCAACCTCCTCGAGATCATCCGAGCTCCACAAGTAAATCCAACCGGCCTCATGGCAGTCCATGCCCTCGACAATGGCTGGCTCTCCAGATATCCCAAACCAGTAAATTGTATTATTGACCAAGGAACCAACTTCATGAGTAATGACTTCCAACTCCACCTTGCGAACCTAGGAATCAAGGCAAAGGTCTGCTCGGTTCGAAACCCACAATCCAACGCAGTACTCGAACGCGTCCATGACACCATGAAGTCTGCAATGAGAACCGAACTCAATACCAACCCTCCACAGACTCTCCAGGAAGCGACTGATATCATTGACAGCATCTTTGCGTCGGCTCAGTTTGCGGTTAGATCAACCATCAACAAGACCTTCGCAATGACGCCTGGAGCCCTTGTATTCCACAGAGACATGTTTCTACCGATTCCAGTAATTACTGACTTGGCCATGGTCAGAAACAAAAGACAAGCTCAAATTGACAAGAATGCTATGAAAGAAAACAGCCACAGGAAGATTCATGATTACAGTGTAGGAGATCAAGTTATGGTGAAAAATGAAAAGCAAATCCCCGGAGCTTTTGAAGCAAGAAGCAAAGGCCCCTACACCATACAGCAAATTCACACAAACGGTACAGTTTCCTTTCTCTTAAGAAATCACGTGATCCAACGCATGAACATTTGAAATCTGAAACCATATCACACCAACTAAAAATTTCTTATCTAAGCGATACTGGTCGCACACGACTAACAAAAATTCCGTGCCACCAATCGAACTTTTACGAGAAGGAGAAGAGTGTGGTATTCCAACGCTCACGATTGAAAATTACCCACGATTCAAGAAAATCTGAAATACAATGCCACGCAAGCCGGTCTTCAATATTGAAGACTGGATGAAGAACATATCCAAATTCTCTATGTGCAATGTACGTTGAATTTTGATTCAACGGCTGTTTACTGTTACAAGCCTTTCAACCGCTCCTCGGAGTAGTTGACAGGGCTAGCTCACAATCTCAATCTTAGTTTTTAACCAATACATAAACCTTATTTTAGTACCTTATTTTAGAGGCGTACGACAGATCCCCGATCCGTGACTTGATATCCAGCATTGTCGCCCTCTATCAATACACACACACTCACTCATGGCTCTCCCCTCCGTTGAGATCCTCAATAGAGCCTCCCGCTCCAGTGCAATTGATCTCTTTTCCACGTCTTCAATTGATGTAGCGAACCGAATGTAAGGAATGGTAGTGCCACGTGGAACGTACGACGTACGAACCAAAGAACTCCCTTGAGTATGCAAGATCTCACTGTATCACCAACGTAGGTACGAACTCTACGATCACTCGCGGCTTGCAGCGATCGGACTGTAAGCAGCGAAATTACAGGCAAAAGCACTAACACGCCTGCAAAGGATTCCTCCAGCAAGAACCAAGCCTACAGCTCACTCTTTTTGCTCCTAAAACGATTAGTAGTAGAATAAGTAAAGGCTTATACGTCCAGGTCCAATAGTCCTCCCTATTGTACCCGTACAAGCCTACCTTGGTCTGTTCCTCCCCACGTGAGGATCACCACCAACGAGGCCCAACGCGTCTCCGCCCGCTTTCTTCCCTTGCAACACCGGCTCTCCCGGAACTGATACATTCCCAAAAAGAGCCGACGCCCCTAGGAGCTCACGACACGACGACAATGAACTACAGGGAGTATTTCCAAGGGGGGGGGGGGGGGGGGGAGGGGGGGCTTTGGGGAAGCCCCTGCCAGGCACGATGTTTACCAGGCCATCTACACCCTCTTCGAAGCTGACGGGGACCGTCTCCTCCCCCTCCTGCTGGACATCTTCAATGCACAAGCCATTGGGGGCTTGGGCATCTTCCAAGAAGATGCAGCTGGTGTGGACCGGCTCCGAGTCATCCATGGCCTTCGCCGCTATCCCGGCACCATCACCCAGCCCTCCGCCAACCGGGGCCGAGCCTTTGGCTACATCGATGATGTAGAAGGAGAAGAGGGCGAGCTTGTGCAGGTGGACGCCACCCTTCTTTCCAGGGCTTCAGCCAGTCGGGTGTATCTTATGGCCCCTCATGAGGCTGTCCTATCCCAACACCCCGATAGAGATTACATCCCTGCCATCCCGGAAGGGACCGCCCACACTGAGATGCTCCGGGCGCACAAGGTGTGTTTCCTCCCCTTTGAACTCGTCCCTCTGGTGTTATGCAGAGGCCTCACCCCAAAGCAGGCATTCCACGTCCTCCAACCTCACATCTACCAGCAAGGGCTGGAGGATATCTGCAAACCTCTACTGGACACCCTTCGGGCGGTGGGAACACAACACACCACCATTCTGGAGGCCATCCGGCTCCTAGAACCAGGGCCACCCTTCTGAGCGGAGGCCCACCTTTGAGCCTACATGAAAAAGAACGTTCTCCTCCGCGACCTCCCAAACCTCTCAGGCTCAGCAGCGCCTACAAACCCCACCCTCACTGCAGCCTTCTCAGCGCTCACTGACCAGCAACTACGACTTAGTGAGTCACTGGACCAAAGGCGCCAAGAATCCTCCAAGTTGCACTCTGTCCGGGAAGTGTGGGGCAACCTGTACACCGAAAGGCTCCTACTACTCTGTGGACAAACGTCGGAAGCAGATCTCCCCCCCATCTACACAGCCTGGGCCAAAAAGAGCAAACATGAAAAAACCCACATGATTCTCCAAAGCCAAGTGGCCACAGATGCCTACAACCTCGGCATCCAGGCGCCACTCATCACCACAGCTGTCCTCAAGAGATTCCAAGACTGTAATTTCTATGGAACCGACCCTTTCGATGTCGCGGATAGAATCCTCCCCCTAGCATTCACACCGCCCGGGGGCTCAGCAGCCACCCTGAAAAGGGAACATGAGGAGGCTGCCAATGTGGCGGCATATGATACCATGATATTCACCCAAGGCAATTCCCTCTCACTCAAGGATTCCCTGGAATTGCAAAAGACCAAGGCCTACATTCCCCTTGATTGGACCGAAGCCACCACCCAGCTGAAAAGCTATCTGGCGGTCCTAGCCACCCTCCTCGGTGCAACACATGCTGTGGTGAAGGGGTACCAACGCGACCTCTCCCGGTTAGAGTGGCAACAGATGCCCCTCAGAAGGGCCATCGCAGACGAGGTTGGAGAAAGAATCACCCCAGCCATCGTAGTGTACTACTTCCAGGTACACGTGCGGGGCTGGCTAGAAGAGCAATGGGAATCTGACACCACGCTGCCTTCCCCAGACTTTGGGGAAGACATCCACCGGTTCCGAATGACGCAGAACCTCAACTGGCTCCCAAATGTGTCCAACGTCGATGCCTTACGCGCCCTCAAGCTGCCAACCTCCCCTCCGGCGGGAGCCCCTCCAACCCAACCCACAGGAGGAGGGGGGGGGGGGGGGGGACCCCTCGCCCTCGAGATTATCAGCTTTACAATCCCAGCAGAGATTCCCGCCTCTCTGATCCATCCAATCCCATTAGCACCAGAATCAAGAACAGAACCATGCGATCTGTCATCGCCTCCATGAAAGCCAAAGGCAAACCCCCCATCCCACTCCTGGCACATCCGGGGCAACTGCTTCACTGGCTGCAGACACCTGTCTGACCACTTGCCCATCACGTCCGGGGAGCAAGACCGGCTCTGGGAGTGGTGCCAAGAGGCCTACTCAGCCTGATCCCCTGGCAAGCGCCCCCACCGCAGCGGCGCTGAGCCCCCCCCCTTCACTGGATTTGCCACGGGGGCCACCCGCACCCCGTCTCCAACGGCTGGGAGCCTTCCCATCCGCGCGCAGCCCCATCCGCGCCTTCCCCTCCACGCTGCGCCCCTTTTCGGGGCCACCCGCACCCCGTCTCCACCTGCTGGGCGCCTCCCCATCCGCGCGCAGCCCCTTCCACGCCTTCCCCTCCACGCTGCGCCCCGTCTCCTAAAGTGCGCTGAGTCGGCAGCCTCCGCAGTCGCCTCCTCCCCATTCCTGCCCCACGATCTAGGTAAGCCCCCCGCACTCGTTGTACCTCACCTAGCCCCTCCTCTCCCCTCCCCATCTCCCCCCACCAATGCGCGGCGGGCCTCTCCTCCACCCAGCGCCGAGCTGGGCTCTCCTCCACCCAGCGCCGCGCTGGGCCCTCCTCCACCCAGCGCCGCGCTGGGCTCTCCACCACCTCCTCCAACATCCAGCGACACGCTGTCCTTTCCACCCAGCACCATCCAGGGCTCTCCCGCTCCCAGCACCGCCCTGGGCTCCCCCTCCCAGCACCAACCTGGGCTCTCCTCAACCCAGCACCGTCCTGGGCTCTCCCCCTCCCAGCACCGCGCCAGGCTTGCCCAGCGCCGTGCTAGGGCCTCCCAGCACCGCGCCAGGCTTGCCCAGCGCCGGGCTAGGGCCTCCCCCACCAACCCCCAAGGCCTACCCCATCGACCGGCTCGACGTGCACGTCAACCATGCTATCACGGTCTACACCAACAGCGCTAGCTGGGGCGACTTCATCCGCACCATTAGAGGACAAGGCGACGTACACCCTGAGGTGAGCACTATCACCCATCCAGCCGGCCGCCTCTTACACCGCCTTGGGGTAGAGGGCACCCCAGCTGCCATGACCGGCCCCTCTTGGACCCCTGACAAGATTGCCCAAGCCCTCTCCCAGGGGCCCCACCAATCTTCCCACCAGGGCATTGCCTTCCTCCGGGACGAATATGCCGACATGATGGACAAGCAGCAATGGACTGTACTCCCAGCCAGCCTCATTCAAGACCTACCAAACCTCCGGCTGAGTCCACTGGGGCTAGTCCCCCAACGAGGCAGGCGCCCACGAATGATCTCAGATTACACCTACTCTGAGGTCAACCAACACACCATCCCCCTAGCCCCAGCAGAAGCCATGCAATTTGGCCACACCCTTCCCAGACTCCTCACAAAGCTGCACCGCGCCAATGAACGGTTCGGTCCAGTGTACATGTCCAAGATCGACTTGGCTGATAGATTCTACCGGGTCCGGTTGAAACCCGACGACACCATGAAGCTAGGAGTTCTGTTCCCTTCCAGGAAGGGCGAGCCACCCCTCAGTGGAATCCCCCTCACCAACCCCATGGGGTGGAAATCCAGCCCACCAAACTTCTGTGCCTTTACAGAAACCATTGCAGACATGGCCAATGCCACTCTCTCCACAGGGCTAGCAGACGCCAGGCAAACACCCCATCGCATGGATCATCCCTCTGAAGCCGCACCCGGCGCGCTTCCAGCCCCACCGGATACGCCTACAGCGCCTCCTCTACCCTCTCCTCATAGTACCACTCCCAGCAAGAAGCCGGTCCGATACTGGGATGTCTATGTGGATGACTTCTGTGGCCTTGTGCAAGGCAACCAATGGACCAGACGCGCCATCAAGAGGGTGCTCTTCCAATCTCTGGACAAAGTCTTCAGGCCCCTGGATGCCTCTGACACACCCTTCAGACAGGAACCAGCTTCCCTCAAGAAAATGAGCCAAGGGGACGCCACTTGGACCACCAAGAAAGTTATCCTTGGCTGGCTCATTGATTCCATCCACAAAACCATCAGCCTTCCTCCCCATCGCGTCAATCGCCTACAGGAGATCCTTCATTCAATCTCCCCCACCCAGCGCCATGTCTCCATCCAACAATGGCACAAGCTTCTAGGGGAACTACGCTTGATGGCGCTGGCTATCCCTGGCGCCATTGGCCTCTTCTCCATACTCCAAGAAGCCTTCCGACACCAGGATCCAAGCAGGCAGCGCTTACGGCTCACCAAGCGGGTCCATAGCTTCCTTCGCGACTTCCAATGGCTCGCCACGAATCTATCCAACCGGCCTACTTCCATTGCGGAACTAGTGCCTGACACCTTCCCTGCCACCTTGGGCGCTTGTGATGCCTCTGGGGCTGGCATGGGGGGCATTCACTTTGTCCCCCTTCCAAATGGCGCGGTACAGCCCATCATGTGGAGACATGCCTTCCCCAAGTGGGTCTCCTCCCAACTAGTCACCTTTGACAACCCCAATGGCACCATCAACAACAGTGACCTGGAGCTCGCTGGTTCCATTGCCCACAATGACATCCTGGCCCAAGCTGCCTGTGTCCAATCCAGAACCACCCACAACTGCTACGACAACACAGCGGCCGTACACTGGCAAAGGAAAGGCGCCACCACTACCACCGGCCCTGCGGCCTACCTCCTCAGAATTCAGTCCCTGCACCAACGCCTCCACCAATATGTGCCCCTCAGGGATTACATCCCGGGACCTGTGAATCACCTAGCTGATGTGCTCTCTCGCTCTGCCCTCTCTGACACTGCCCTTCTCAATCATTTTAACACCACCTACCCCCAGGCCTTGCCCTGGATCTTATGTCACCTAAGGCCTCCCATGCATTCTGCTCTGACCTTGGCTCTATCCAGAAGACCATGCGCGCTTCAGTCACTGAACTCTATGCCAAGCGAAAGGATGCCCATTGGCATCAATGGGTTCAATTCTGTTTGTCTCAAGGCTTTGAACCAACCCTCCACGCTGTCACAGACCCAATCCCCATCCTCCAAGTCTTTGCCAAGCGCCTCCATGACGGCCGACTCTCCTGTAGCCGCAAGCCCCTCAGATCTCGCACAGTATCGGACACCCTCAGGTCCGTGGGCCAGACGCTGGCCCGCTTGGGGGCCAAAGACCCCAGAACCAACTCAACAGGCAGTCTTGACTTCAGGCTAACTGCCCAGTTCAGGGCCTATGCCAAACTTGACCCAGCCCCTTGCCGGGTCAAACCAGTCCCTATCACCCTTGTCCTGCATGCACTCCGCTTTGCATACCATGACTACCCTTCCCCTTCCAGGCAGGCTATTGCAAATATGATCTGCATAGCCTTCTTTTTCTGTCTACGCCCTGGTGAGTACACCGGCACTGCCAGGGATGATCAAGCCTTCCACCTCAAGGAGGTCTCCTTCTACCTGGGCTCCAAAATCACCATGATGGCCCACAGCATGAGCTCCTTGCTGCTACCTCGGTTACCCTCACCTTCACCACCCAGAAGAATGGGGACAAGGGTGAAGTAGTGGCTCATGCACAAAGTGGTGACCCCCTCTGCTGCCCGGTGGCAGCGTGCGCCCGCCAAGTACTCCATCTCAGACGCTGTTGCTCCCCCAGCTCTCCCTTCAGCCCATCCCTCAAGCTAGCCAGCTACTTTGAAAATGGGGTCCTCACCCTGGTTCGAGCAGCAATGGTCGCTTCCTCCATGCGAGTCTATGCCCAGACCCTCTACCACACCACTGGCATCTCCCCTGCAGCAATCTCTGCCCGTTCCCTTCGTGCGGGAGGGGCTATGGCCCTGCTCCAGGGCAAATGTGATTCTAATGTCATCAAGCTTCTCACCCGATGGCACAGTGACTGCATGATGAGGTACCTCCATCAACAATCCCTCCCCATTTTCAAGAACCTTGCCTCTGTAATGTTCAACAATGGAACATACTCCTTCCTGCCAGAGGGATGGGTGCCTGCTGCGGCCCCCACTTCCCACGGCAGCTCTCTCTGATCCCCCTCCAGGGACTCCTCCATCTATGAATCCTCATTGATTATTCACCCACCCTCGCTGTCCTCCGAGCCCCATACAGGTTCGTCTCCAGCCACCTCCCACCCTGTGGCCATCTGGCCCATTGGCAGAAAAGGCTTAACAGCCAAAGCTGTGCCCCGGTGTGTGGGCAAAGCAACTCGGGACCGGACCAGCCTGCAAAAACTAGCAACAGGCTGGCACTTCCCGGATCCCCCTCTAGCATTGCTTAACCCACCAACACACCTATGAACTATAAACACTGCACATCCAGTACTACAAGTAGGTAGGCTACTGAGGCTATCACAAACGTATGTGAGTGATAGTTGATGTAGCGAAGCGAATGTAAGGAATGGTAGTGCCACGTGGAACGTACGACGTACGAACCAAAGAACTCCCTTGAGTATGCAAGATCTCACTGTATCACCAACGTAGGTACAAACTCTACAATCACTCGCGGCCTGCAGCGATTGGACTGTAAGCAGCGAAATTACAGGCAAAAGCACTAACAAGCCTGCAAAGGATTCCTCCAGCAAGAACCAAACCTACAACTCACTCTTTTTGCTCCTAAAACGATTAGTAGTAGAATAAGTAAAGGCCCACCACGCCCGCCCGCAGAAAAGGCTTAACAGCCAAAGCTGTGCCCCGGTGTGTGGGCAAAGCAACTCGGGACCGGACCAGCCTGCAAAAACTAGCAACAGGCTGGCACTTCCCGGATCCCCCTCTAGCATTGCTTAACCCACCAACACACCTATGAACTTCAAAAGAATCTACTTGATATCCCGTGAGGAAATTACTTATTAGAATCAAGCACATCAATATCGATTCTCTTCTCTGATCAACAAACCCGCCTCCGTGTTGATCGTCATTGCTGTGTTTAGCTCTACGATGTTTTTTTCTGCATGGCGCTCAATTTGGACGTGCACGTGCACCAATTCCAGAATTTTTTTTCTTGATACACATTAAGAAATTTACTTATATGTCTCCGGCCATTTATGTACCGTGCTCCAAGGCTACAAGCGATGTCCAGTATTGAGATCCCACTGAAAACACATCACTGAACCGCCTGATAATTCACCACTCCTCCACTCAGTGCGGAATCAAGGGGTGTGTTGCCGGTTCCGACGAATTCACGGAACTTACTTAAGACAAAGAGGTGATTCATGTTGTCGGTCAAAAATACACGTACCTTACTTACGTACATTCTACAGTGGTTACATCAATTCTACACTTGAAAAGTTACTTATACTCCTCCAGAGATAAAAATGACTTCAAGTATCCAGACATTTAGGTCATATCATGTGCTCTCTGTCTTATGACGAATTACACATGATCGACGACTGGTTTAGACATCCCTACATACAACACTAACACAGGGATACCGGTCGAATACAGTAAAATACACAGTAACAGAGCAATCTCACGATATGCTCACATCTCTTTAAATTTCAATTATCCTATACCTTTTGGTCGATTTTTAGAGTAACAACAGGTTATAGAGCCCTTATACCTCCCACTACCAAGTGGATACCTTAAGCTACCTATCTCCGCCCTGTACAGCACCTCCACTGTTGGTTACAGCCAGAGTATACTTGGTACGGGACTCGCTCGCCGGGCTGTATCAATAGACCTCCCCCCGCTTCTTCCTTTCTCCTCCTCCTTCCTCGCGTATCAAGGGGTGTATACAGATCCTTCTACCAAGAATCTTCTTCTGTAATACACGACCAAGCATACGTATCAAGGGGTGTACCTACAGAACATTCTACCAAGAATCTCCTTCTGTAATACACATAGACGGCAACGACGATCATTCGTTATTTCGACCACAACGATCGTTGACAAGTACGATCGAACGGGTGTATCCACAGCTCTTTCTACCAAGAATCTTCCTCTGTAATACACATCCAAGGATGACGATCGAATGATTACGATTACGATTACGTTAATACAAGCCCATTGCACCGGACAAGCCGATTGCAATACCCCATATTTTTCTTCTGCTTCCATCATCCCAATAAAGGACCATCAACGCCCATTTGATTGTGCTAAGCACCTCTCTATACAACAATACCACAGACTGCAACTCATCCTACGATAGTTGCTTTATTCACTACATTCCACACCGCCGTTTGTTCCTCCTTTGGAACATTCCTTTGGTCGTCCCTTCGACACAGCCGCACCTTCGTTCGGCCATTTCTTCCATGACTGATAACGCTGACGCCACCTTTGACGCCGACGATTATCTTCTTCCTCTATCGGAAAATTCCTTCGGTTATTTCTGCACCATTCCTTTGGTTATTTCTGCACCTTCGCGGATCATTCCAACGGCCTTTCGATTTCGATCCACGACCTACGCCAAATCAATCACATCAACGTTGACGCCACCTCAACCGATAGGACGCCGACAACTACAAAAACACCACAATCAATTGCTCCGCACAACGCTGAGCGCTTCCAATCCAAACAGCAATCTCTATCCCGTTTACCTCCACGGCCTACAACAACAATTCACCTCCAGTAATTCCCAGACGATTGTTCCTTTTCTTTCCCCTCCGGAACATTCCTTCAGGCATTCCTTCGACCGCCGCACCTTCGCTTGGCCATTTCGTTGGTCCCACCACCGTATTCTTCCTTTGCATATTCGATGGTCTTCTCCGACGCTCGATAATTCGGTATTCCTTTCTCAGACCATCCTCCGGGTACTTTCTTTGGAACATTCCTTCTTCGGAACCTTCCTTCGGTCATCCCTTGAACGACCCACGACGTTCAATACATCCATATTCCCCTCCGTCTCGCTATCGACAACAACGGCAAACACAAACCGCTTGATTAGCTGAACTACCACAATCGCGTCCCTTGATTCGATTATTGTCGCCGATTCATTACATCATGCCTGAACCCGCCGTCAGCTGGAATGAAGTCCGTGGCATACATTTCTCATTTGGCCACCATTTCGGATGCGGCAATAAACAATGGAAACTCAATGCCGCTTTTGCGCAGATGTTGCCAAATATTGCCAGCCTGTTCATTTTTGACAAGGATGGTGTCAAGACTCTCCGACCAGATCCAATCCCTGTCCTCAAATCCCTCATTGTCCCAGCCATCGTGGATGAACTCCCTGCGTCTGAAGTATTTAAAGCCCACAAACAACATATTGCCTTGTTACTCTCCAATTCCGCCATCTTTTGCCATAAGAAAGACCACGTGAGATTCCGAGTTCGAGACAAACGTGGACTAGATAAGGCAGCCAGACGCGCAAATAATGGAGACCAAAACATCAGATTGGTTCTGACCATCTACAGTTGGGAATTCCACAAAGATTGGTACCCATATGAATTTCACAAAGTCTACGACCCTGGGTGTGGCGTCCGATTAGATGAAGCAATGTTGCAACGCAAAACTCCCTTCCACACACACAAACAAACAACGAGCTAAAATTCAATGATAAACTCATCGAACAACTCAAACGCAAACGGAATGGTGAAACGGTCCAGCAAGTCTTACCTCCCAAAAGAAAGCGCCCTAAGACTACCCGTCCTGTAACTGGCGGCTTAAACCCCATCAAGCCTATTGAATCTGAGGTCGAACCAACTATCCAAGTTCCTGAACAATGTACTTTTGAGTCCTCTAACAAAACCAGCCCTGTGATCGTTCCTTCTGGTACCACCGACCTGGTTCACACCAAAACGATCGATCCCAATAATGTGGAGACCTCTTTGAACTCCACTGCACTTAGTAATCCCCATTACACTTGGACCTGGACTTATTCTCCCAACAGTGAATTGGTCTCCTTCCGCCGCATCCGCTCTGACTCCTTCCTATGTGCCACTTCTTCAAGTCCTCCTGTTCAACGTCAGGAGAAGTCTTCCATTGTGACTGCACCATCTGTCCCGCCATCTGCATTGACTAGAGTTGGTCATTATCATGTTCCACCTTCTGTCCCAGCCAATTTTGGATGGACATTCAATCCTCAGAATGAAATTGCAACATTCCGCCGCTTGCCAAAATGAGTTCCCGCACCCCAGCCTCCGTCGTGCATTCGACTAACACTCGCTGAGGACACTGACCTTCCAAACGCCGCTTCTGCATATATCGGATCATTGCAATCCCAATGCCGTAACCAGCTTTGCTCCAAACCATATTACCAGCCTGTCCTACGACTCTCCAAACGACATCGCGATGCCTTGACGATACAGATGTATCAATTGTATGCTAACATCTTGTCGATGAATTGGTTCTACAATGCTTTTGGCTGAACGTGGCAATCGACTGCAACTTCCTCATCGGAGTTAGTTGCTTTAAACCATCACTCTCCCTCAACTATTCCTACAATGCGCGATATGATCCCTCAGTCATGTTTGCTTGCATCGCACAAGTTTTACGATTCGTTCCACTCCAACACCTCCCACATTTGGATTTGTCTCCTCCATTCCGGCCGATACCATCGTGTGATGATCAGCTCCGGCTTAGGAGGTTCCTACGACACAACAATCGGATTTCATTAGCATGGCGCCCTCTTGACGTCTTCGATGCTCGATCCATTTCTACGATTCGATCTCTGCTCCACCGGTTTCTTAATCCGATTCTGCGATTCCACTGTGTATGATTAAGTCCAGCTTTTGCATCCTTCCTTTTGTTTCTACAACCATGGATTTCGTTAAACCCATGAGATTCGCCCGACGGTTTTGCATCATTCACAACCATGGAATTTGTTTGAACCACAGCATTCAATTCCATAAGTGTTGAATCGAGGGGTGTGCGTCTGCCTCAAGGGGTGTGCATTGGATAATCACATGACGCTTCCTTTGGACGCGTCTACCTTACAGATTTTTTCCTCATAAGCTGTTTGAAGTCGATCGAACGAGCGCGCGCTGTGAATGAATGAGACACGAATGAGACACGAATGAGACACGAGTGAATGAATGAGACGCGAATGAGAGAACAAATGAGTCTCGGGAGTCTCGGGATCGATCGTACGAGTCATCTTGCTTCTGCAGGAATGGACCAACATGAATGGAAGACGGGAGTGGAAGTGGGAATGAGATTTTACCACTTACCGATCCGGTTCTCCTTCTTACTAAAAAATAGGGCCTTATGTACCAAATCTACAGGGCGCAAGGTAATCTATACAGCCCATTGGTACAAAGGACACGTGCAGCATCGAAGTATTAGCGGGTCGATGCCGAATATTAGTGATTTAGTGTGTGTATTGGAGTATTAGCGGGCCAATGCACCGACATGGTGATTTTAGTAAAAGAGCAATTTTCTGCTCACAATTTCAAGTAACAATTCATGTAATAACCAACAAGTTAGAAAACCAACCAACATACCGACTGTTTCACCTCCATTTTTAGAGCCCTCCAAACATTCTTCGAAGAATTACGGAGCGCTCCCGAGGATTGGAACTTGGTCAAAGAAGAAAGAGATTTTCTTATTTGCAGCAGGCTGGCTAATCATCGGAGTCAGCGATTCACTTCTTTCATCCGCACCTTCTTCAGCGGACTGCTGGCCAGCATTCGGAGCCAGCGACTTTCTACAGTTACTTTTCATCCGCGCGTCTTCAGCGGAATACTTCCTGTCCAAAGATTGGACCGCAGGCTGGCAAACATCAGAACCAGCGGCATTTTCAACAGCAGAATCGGTATCGACACACCAGAATTGATAGGGCTGATTATTATCAAGACAAACAACAGCAGGATCGGTATCGCCACACCAGAAGCGATTGGGCCGATTAAGCAGGATTGGTATCGACACACCAGAATCGATTGGGCCAATTACACACATTTTTCTTTCTTTCAGTCGGAATAGGAGTACGACAATTTACGGGATACACATCGGACCCACAATTTGCAAACTACAGCAATTTACTTACGTTTGAATCGAAAATACGCATCGGAATATGACGAACGAAACTACGCATCAATTTACAAAATACGCATTGAGTGCAGCATACAACAATTTACGTCGGCTAGGAATACGACAATTTACGAGACGCATCGATCTACGTTTTCGCAGTTTACGTCGGACGAAATACGGCAATTTACTTACTTTTGAACTGGAAATACGCATCGAGCATACAACAATTATCCTACAGCTGAATGGAGGAGGATCAACCAACCCGGCACCAAGAGATAGAGATCGCCTTTTCTGAAGAATCGCCATCAGAAGAGAGCAGTGTACTGTCAAGTTCAGAGAGTAGCGGCACAAGCATTGGAAGCGCAAGCAGCGTCCACACGAAGGATCCGAGCACGACAAAGTACAAATACAAGATGGTGGAGTATACGGATAGTCAAGTGCCCACATTGGCAAAGGGGGATGAGAACAAGTTTGAGCGTTGGTACATCCAGTTTGAAGCATTCGCAGATAACAAGAAGTACCGGGACATGTTGTCTACCAAGCCACACAAGGACCTACCTCCAGAAGGAGAGCTTACACCCCGAGAGGACATGAGTACCGCACAGAAGAAGGCCTACCGGTACCACAACAAAGCACTGAATGATCTGTACAGGGCCTTTGCCGACAACAGGACAGCCCTAGCCATCATGGAGAAGTCCAAGATCGATAGGGGGGGTACAGCCGAAAAGAATGCAGAGCTCAGGAAACAGTGGCCCCGAGGTAGAGTACACCGAGTGATTGAAGAGCTCATGAGGGAATACAGAAAAATGAACCAGTCCCGCGACCAACAACAATTGGACATTGACCTAAGGAGTCTAAAGTTGACCATTGGCGCCTCTCCACAGGATTTGGTTGAGGACATCTACGAGTTGCAAAGACAATACCACTACAAATCCGTCCAGCCCACTATGGCACAACTTATTGTGGCCTACAAAGATGCCCTACCGCCCTACCTACTGGTGCAGCTTACACCCTTCATTGATTTGCTGCAAGCGAATGGAACTATTGGATTACTAAACCAAGCGTGAATACGTTATACGTTCTACGTGTACGTAATACGTAAAGCCGCGACCGTTTTACGTATTACGTGACACGGTTGCGTAATACGTATTACGTAAATTGGATTTACGTATTACGTAAAACGGCTTCACGTAAAACGTTTTACGTATTACGTGAAACGGCTTTACGCAAAACGTTTTACGTATTTATTACGTAAAACACTTACAGCTTTTATCACAAGATGGGTGCAATAAGTAAATAATACATAAGCGCTAGTGAGTATCAAAAAGATACTTAAAGCGATGAACAGAGGTACGTGAAAGACCGAGACCACGTACCCCCATTTGAAAGGAACACAAATTAGTAAAAAAGAGAACGATATGGTCCTGAAACAATTCGATCATAATCTTATTGATAACTCTTTCCAACACCGTAAAAAGAGCAACGAAAAGTAAAATAACTAAAAGTAACCAAATTAACCGAAGTTGCCGTACAGCTTTGGTCTTATTAGTTATCAATAAGATTAGCACACCCCAATGCCAGAGGGAACACAAACCGAAGGAATCCCCAGCCCCACAACGAGAGGAGTTACCCCTGACACCAGCATCGACAATTCCAGAAACATAGGCTCCACCTTGATCAGGGACCTGAGAGACCAACTGGTAGAGCTCGAACATTACCACAGGGATTTCCTCGAGTACACCGAAGAACAAAACACACAATTACAAACTCAGAACAGGTTGCTGTACGACTATACTGAGGACAGTGAGGATAGTGATACTGACGACGAGATGTCCAAGAAGAAAGACCATCATGCGTCGCTCAAGGACCACTTGGACGAGGTACAGACAAAGCCGATAGCAGTACCATCCAGCATAGAGGTATATGAGTTCAAAAAGGCACTAGCCAACGCATTAGCCGAAGTACCCTCCATCAAATATATCCAAGGAGGGGGCTACGCCTTCCTACTGGAGTCAGAAGCACAATACCACGCGAGAGACCCCCAAGCACGTTTCCCCGAGGCTCCACAGGAACCACGAGAACTCGATAGTTCCATCGAGCTCACCTCCGACGCGTACAAACTATGGAAGCGAAGCCGAGCCCTATATGTAGAATGGAACAAGTACGACAGGGAGGCCCTACTGATTACAGACAGAAAATTCCCCAACATGCTTGGAGACTTGAAGAACCCAGGTTCGGACGCCCTCCCCAGAGGGACTACTGTGCGCGAGGCCTTCCGAGCCATGGAGGAAGACCTATGTACGACCGACGCACAGCACCAGCTCACACGCGAACTCACTAAGAAAATGAATGCGTTGACTTACACGCCGAGCCCGATCGGGCCCAAGGAATACTTTTGCCAACTTACAAAATATCAATACCAAATCAATCTGCTCCCAGAGACCGCAACTGTCACAGAGGCGCAGATGATAGATTACTCACGCGAGGCCTTTGCCCGCAGCAAACACGACCCCATCACGCTACACCGAGTAGACGAGGACTGGAAGAAATACCAAGCCACGCTAGTCAAGAGCGGATTCGCCCAATACAAAAAATTCTGGGGACAACGACTGAAGGAACTATACAGCAGTTACCACAACAATACGTCATCTGCAAACCTAGCCGACATAGAGGCCGATCAACGGTTCACCGATCTCGAAAACAAACAACATGATCTGGCCAACATATGCCATGAAATCTATTCACAGGTCACGGAGACAGCCACAGCAGCTTCGGCCATGACAATGTCCAACCAATGGGAGACAGCAATGGCTGTCCTCCAAATCGACGTGAATAGGCTCAAGGCCGCTGACGCAAGTCGTGCCACTAGCAGGCCCGGCACGCGCCAACCATCACTCCAAGGGTGGAAACAATACAAATATTATTGTCACTCGTGTGGAGTGAATCTCACTCACGACGGCCGGAGTTGTTACAGGCGACGCAACAAGGCTGGACACCAGGAGGGAGCCACCTTCGACAATCAGATGGGTGGGGCCACCAGGAACACCGAACGATGGCTACAGTGGAATGGCCCCGACCCCAACAATGGCCGGACCACAATAGTTGACGCGCCCTTACACTCTTGACGGTGTGGGAGGGAACACAAAAGTAGCATACATAAACAACCTAGTAATCATGATTCACAATTACTCAGTATCCTACGTGATCCCTTGAGCGAAACACGGCCGCGGCCACCACGCACTGTGACCTTCACGCGTGATGTCGCGTTCCACACCAGGTCCTCACCAGGGTATGGGGCACTAGATTCCGCGGCAACAGACCACTTCGTCCCTACGACGTACCAGGGTGGGGCACACCAAGACACACCGGGGGCACTGACCGTGGGATGTGCGAATGGGACCAAGATGTTATCAATGGCGACAGACCAATTAGACCTACCCCGACTTCCCCCGTCAGCCCGCGGATGCCACAAATTTGCTGAAGTCGAACTTCCATTGATATCAGTGCCCAAACTCTGCGGTTCCGGGTGCCAAGTAGAGTTCTCTAAAGACAACGTGACTGTGCTCGGTCCCAACCAACGCGTCGTTCTTACTGGTCACCGGGACCCCCTAAGAAACCTATACATGGTTCCCCTCCATCAGCCCGACTCACCTACAGGGACAGCTAAATCTTCAAGGGTGACAGACCCCCCCCCGCAAAACGGAAACAAAACTACGACCGGCGTAACCAACGCCGACCAAAACAATAACGAAAATGAACCTACAATCAGCGTAACCAGCGCCGACCAAAACTATAACGAAACCGAATTCCCAATACACACGGGGGCAGGGGCATACCAGATTCAAGCCATCCCCAAGCTGATCCGATTCTACCATGCAGCTGCAGGGTATCCCACCAAAGAGACATGGATCCGAGCTATCGAGCGCAGATCATTTGCCACGTGGCCAGGACTCACGGCACAACGAGTCAACCGATACCTCCCACTCACCGAAGAAACGACTATGGGACACCTACAAATGGTCCGCCAAGGCATCCAAAGCACGCGCAAGAAACCAAAGAACAAAACAACCACAAATACAGAGCCGGCCCGATGCGACCGAAAGAAGATACACAACGTCAGCGTAGACATAGTATCAGCAAATGAGATGCAACCAACCAACCACGCAGGGCCGCGCGCCAAAGAAGAACCAAAGGAACTCATCGCGTGGGACCTGCCGGGGAGATACCCAGTCACGTCTCGTCGTGGACACCAGTATGTATTCCTCATGTACGACTACGATTCCAACTACATCGACGTGGAGCCCATCCAGTCACGCAAGAGTGAAGACCTCCTACAAGGGTTCACGGCATGTTACGCACGCATGAAAGAGGACAACATGAACGCAAAAATAGTATGTATGGACAACGAGACCTCCAAGAAACTCATAGCGTACATCACGAAGAACAACCTGGATTACCAGCTAGCGTCACCTGGGGACCATCATCTCAACAATGCGGAAAGGGCAATTCAGACCTTCAAGAACCACTTTATTGCGGGATTGAACGGGGTGGATGATCAGTTCCCGGTAGATGATTGGGACCTACTGATCCCACAGGCCCTCATTACCC
Organism: Pseudo-nitzschia multiseries; assembly: GCA_037355745.1. NCBI lineage: Eukaryota > Bacillariophyta > Bacillariophyceae > Bacillariales > Bacillariaceae > Pseudo-nitzschia > Pseudo-nitzschia multiseries. Next base: position 9,194,381 of record CM074787.1, on the reverse strand, counting down.
TCAATCTACTACGCGCATCGCGCACCCGGCCGAAACTATCAGCATACGAGCTCAGGCGCGGAGTCTACGACTACAACAAGCACCCACTCGCCCCTATGGGCTGTCGAGTGATTATTCACAACAGGACTCAAGAACGAGGTGTGTGGCAAGACCATGGCACAAGGGGTTACTACATCGGACCGGCCCTTAGTAAGCACTACAGAAATTACACCTGTGTCGGGGAGGCCAGTCGCGCTAACCGAATCAGCAACACAGTGGCCTTTTTCCCCAAGACCGATATGCCACATACCTCATCTACCGTAACAACCGGCAAATCGTGTTGTTAAGTAAAAACAAGATATAACCGTTACGTGCGGTTAAATATGAACGAATAAGAAAACAGACTGACGCGCGTACACATACATGAATGAAATGCGCGGCGAAACGAACAACGTACGGTCTTACGAATACAATGAATGCAATGGTGAGACGAGATTACTGATGGATCGACACTCGGGCATATGAAGACCAACAAGGCAATATAGCCAATGTAGGAAGCCGATCACAGAAAACAAAAGAATGACTCACGACCAAAGGAATTGATCATTGATAAAAGAATCGGACACAGCAAAGTATCACCAGAAAGTGGTACGCGAAAATCTAGAGGCATAGGATCCAATACTAAGTATGTCAATGATATACATGTGAATATCAATGAAATATGGGAAATATCAATGACATACAAAATGGATACGCGAAGCCCAATTATTAACAACCGGAATTGGAGTTGTTAAGTGAAGAAACGTAAATTACGTAATTACGTATCGTATTACGTATACGTAATACGTACTACGGATATGGAATCAAGCGTGAATTCACGTACGAGAAAAATACGTAATACGTATCATACAAAATACGTAATACGTATCATACCAAATACGTAATACGTACTACGGATACGTAATACGTATCACGAATACGTAATACGTACGTATTACGAATACGTAATACGTAATGGTTGCAAATTGAGTATGATAAGAAACAGATCAATCATCGGCGACAAGTATCATTAAGTAAAGTAATCGCGGACAGTTGGCTAAGGCTAAATACTGTACCAATCCACTAAGTGACACGGGATTACCATGACTAAGTGCCAAGGCACTATCATGATTAATCCATCACGAACGAATGAGACTTGATATACCTGGTTGGTTACATACGCTTCACTAGTTGATCCAGAGAATATGTGAATCGCTTAATTAAGCGATCAATCGCTTAATAAGCAAACAACAAGAGATTGCGTGTGTTAACAAAAGGGCTAACACGAGAATACGCGGAATACTCCAATAGAGGTCCGGATTCTTAGATTAACCTAATTAGATCATAATTCAAATTACCAGTTATTGATTAACAGTCGCAGCTTCATACGAAAGATATATATCATACATACATACGAATTCGAATCAACCGAATCCGACAAAGTCTACAGAAAATCTACACAAAATATCCTACTGGTAATAATTATCCGAACGCGAAAATCATTCGCAATCAACCAACCATCGAAAATAACCCAAACTGGGAGACCATCCTACTGAAACAAAATCTAACACCACAGCCCGAATCTACCGAAACTTGAGCTTATCTCGTACACCATCACACAGACACCACTGAAAATAACACCATTGAAATCTGCAGAGCCAATAGAAAATACTCCGAAAATATCGACAGGAAATAAAAACACCCCGAAAACAAAAACAACATCGTAACAACCATCATGTTCTCTTCATCGGAAATGTTATCTTTATCGGAAATTCTCATAGTCACCTGCAGCTGCATCATAGCACCAGCAACCATGTATATCATGAACAACCAAACGGTCCAGGCCATCAAAAACCAAACAATGAGCAATGACCGAGAGAAGGCTAACCAAGTCAAGTGTGAGGAACGAGACAGGGCCATCGAGAGATTGACTCATGAACTATTGAAACTCAAAGAAAAAGAGAAGGAGTACAAAAAGGATGCCCGCCAGCGCCTAAAGCCAAGACAAATTCAGGATTTCGACGGTAGCCAAGATAACTGGATCAAATGGAGATGTGATACCAAGGCAACACTCCATGCCACTGGACACCGAGACATCATGGAAAGTCGCGAAGCAGCCGACAATGACCATCCATTGAACAGTGCATTATGGGGTACACTACTGAATGCGTGCAGTGGAGGTAGCGCATCCTCCAAAGTTACTAGACACGAGGATGCCAGCGATGGTCATGCAGCATGGAAAGAATTGTTGGAATGGTACGATTCAGAGTCCCAACAAGAGGCCTATGCCGCAACAATGAAATTGAAATTGGAAGGGGTTAGACTACACCCTGGCGGCAACATTTCTGACTACATCAACAATTTTGAGAGCATCTACCAAAAAGGGAGTAAAATCCCACGGTTCAACATAAGAGAATGCGATGCCAAGAATACTTTTGCGCGCAACCTATTGGACCCCGACCTGGCTCAACTTAAAATGGAGCTTCAAGAAAGCCGAGCCAAGATGAACCTGGTGGAAATGGTGCAGAAGCTTAGAATCAGAGATGAGGAACTCCGATTGAATCTGCTGGCAGATAAAAACGACAATAAGCGTTCCATTCGCAGAGTTACAGAAGCCCAAGAACCACCAACAAAACGCCAACAATATGCACCTCCACCAGCCAGCGACGGTGTCCTAACTACGGTCCATCCCAATCTTAAAGGTATCTTACGAATCCCGCCTGCAACATGGGCCACCCTGTGCAAACCACACAGGGAATGGGTTCTCCTTTACAACCGATCTGCGCGCCACCAAGAATCACCTCCGCCGACACCAGCTGATATCACCCTTGGCGCTCCACAGGATGATGGCCTCAACAATACCGACATCTACCGCGCCAACAACACCAGGCCTAGACGCATCAGGAGAGTCTCCAAACCGGCACCCCCTACACATACAAGTCCATTAGCACCGTTGCCACCTCTTCCTGAGGATACAGAAGATAGTATCGGATCCATCGATGAATCCGCTCTTTTCCCCCCAGGGAGCACCGAACTCCGTACAGTTCGATTTCACCTGCATTCTGAGGGGGGAGACGATGCCGATGACGATGGCACACCACAAACAGCAAACCAACAGAATACAGGCCTCAGACCCAGAAGAAATCCAACCAGAAGGGCAAGAGCCGCATCCTTCTTTTCCACGGCTAGACGCTTGAAAATGACGCAACCAATCACATATGAAACAAGTGACAGTGAGAGCAGCGATGATGATAGTGAGGAGGAAGGAATACCTGATCTAGTGGAACGAACCGCGGTCTACAGCGACAGTGACGATGATAGCAACAAAACTGGCAAGAAAAAATGGCAGAGTAAATCCCATCCACCGATTGCGAGAAAGAAAAAGACTATTCAGGGTACACCAAGGAGACAACAACAACTGAAAACACTTAGACGATACCGTGAAGTAAAACCGGACGATAATATCGCAGTAATTGATAGTGGAGGGGGAAAACGCCCAACCGTTACAGCAAGGGCATGGACGAAAACAGGAGGAGATACAGGAATGACATCAGTAATGAAACCATACATGTCACAAGATGATGACGATCTAGTGGAATATCCGGTGTGCAGCGCAGCAACAAAAGCATTTATCCCAGGACGCCAGGAACCAGTGATACTATTAGTACACTATGCAACCTTCATCCCTCGAGACAAGGATTTCACAGATGGAGAATCACTCCTCACAACCATGGATATGGGTTCTCACAATGTATTGGTAAACGGATTGCAACCCCAGATAAGTGACAAATGTGGAATCACAGTGGAAAATACATTCTTACCATTCAGCTACGATGACGAAAAAGTCTATTACCACATTACAAAACCAACAGAGGCAGAAATGAAAGAATTGGAAGTCTTTGAATTAAACTCGCCGGCGCCACCAAATATGAGACAGTACCCAATGTTGAGGAGGAAAAGATCGAGGGAAAAATTTGCTTTTGGTAATCTACCAATATTGGAATTGAGGAAGAGATTTGGAATGCTACCGGAAGAAACAGTGAGAAAAACACTAGAAAATACCACTCAATTTTACGAGGAAATTGAAGAAGAGAATCGGGCCATTCCAAGAAAACACTATAGGAAACGATTCAAAGCTTTCCACTACAAACGACAAAATGAGGATGTTAGCACCGATTACACCTTTTTCAGCCAAAAGACCTCACAAGGACATAATGGTGGTCAATTCTTCGCAGGCACAAAATCCAAGATGTGGTCTTTCCATCCATTAAAAACAGAGTCACAATGCACCAATGCCCTACTGGACTATCTCCGAGAAAGGGGAGCTCCCAATACAATTATCAGTGACAATGCCAAATCAGAAAAAGGAGTAAAATGGACCGAAATCATGCGACAAAATATGATCAAAACAAGAACTTCCGAGCCACACTACCATCATCAGAATCCAGCAGAATCAGAATGGGCTCGATTGTCGAAAATGATTCAAAACTGCCTGAGAATGTTTAAAGCCCCTATAGGATTGGCAAATTGGTGTTCTCTGTGGTGCGTTCAAATCAACAACCTAGCCGCAAGAAAATCGTTGGGATGGAAAGTGCCACAAGAAATATCACAAGGCTGGACACCAGATGTATCACATTTACGATTCCACTTCTACGAGCCAATATGGTGGTACAACCCAAGTTTCAAGTCACCTAAAAGCAACATGCGAAAAGGAAGATTCCTAGCGTTTGCTGATTCTACAGGAGACGCAATGACGTATTACATATTGACTGAACCAGAACCATCTAAGGAAAAACGACAGGTATTGATGAGATCAGTTGTGAGAACAAGAAGAAAAAATATTGGAACAAAAGATGAATATGTGAATGATGACCCAGAAGCAGCGGAATTCCGACTATCAACCTCAGAGCACCAGCAGAATCTCAACGATATTCAAAGTACGGATGAAGTCCCATTATTGGTGCCAGGCGCAAAGTTTGATGCAACTAGCACGGGAATGGAATATTCCACCAGCAACAATCCACTTGATCAACCAGAATCTGAACAAACAGATCCAGGGGAGCAAGAAGAAGAAAATGCAGAAACCCAGCATGAAATTGAAAATTCGGATCAGGAGGCCCTTCCCAGTACAGTCGATGGAACCAATGACGCAGAAACATACAATAATATACTTGAAAGTAATGATACCAACCTGGACCTTACCTTTCGGAAAATACTGGGCCATTTTTGGAAAGACGGCATACTGATCCTTAAATCACAATATTTGGATGACCTGGAAGGAAACACTGTATTGAATACTCCATTTCCCCAACTACGAAAAGACGAGCCTGTTGCTTGTGCAAAATACATCACAAGATACATTATCGAAGCTGGCGGCCGAAGGGGTAGTCACCCCTTACTGGACTGGTCAAGATCGGTCCTCAAGCAAGATACAGCAATTACACGCCGTATTCGATTACTACAAGCCAGAAAACCACGTCGAAATACCAACCCGAAGAAAATGTCTAGAAACCAAAGACAAGCCAAGAAGAAAAACAAAGAAAAATTTGGACTACAAATTCCTAATACCTACCATGACTGTGTTCGGATCGATCAAGCTGCTGGGGATACTAAATGGCAAGATTCGATTCAAAAAGAGATGGACAATTTAAATCGACTCAAGTGCTTCAAATATCATCCAGCTGAGAAAGAATTCCCCAAGTCCGAAGGATGGCAACAAGCAAGGCTCAATATGATTTGGGATATCAAAAGTGAAGACAAACGATACAAGAGCCGGCTAGTTGCAGGGGGGCATTTGGTGGATTCTACTGAATATAATACATATTCCAGCCAAGTCAACAGCCTATCAGTTTACCTACTATTTCTCATCGCACAACACCAAAATCTCGACCTAATGACTGCAGATGTGGGAAACGCCTTTCCCACAGCACCGGTCCAAGAAAAAGTATGGTGCTGGGCCACAGATGAATTTGGAGACAAGAAAGGCTGCAAGGTGGAAATACAACGAGCCCTTTATGGACTAGCAGGTTCAGGACGGGCGTACGCGGATTTCTTTGCAGACACTCTGATGAATCTAGGATTCAGACCCTCCAGGGCTGACCCAGACCTTTGGATGAAACTGAGTGAAGACAACAAAAGCTACGACTATATTGGAACACACGTTGATGATCTTATGGTAGTGTCAAGGAAGCCTCAGGATTGGATTGCATTGATCGAACAGGAATTTGCACTCAGAAATATCGAAACTGAACCCGGATATTATCTGGGTACAAGCTTGACAAGGATAAAGGATGGAAGATTATTATTGAATTCTACAAAATACATCTCAGAAGTCCTAAGGAAATATCAAGACAAATACAATATTACCCTGCGAAATGAGAACCTACCAATGAAAACAGACTGTCACCCAGAATTAGATGACTCAGAACTACTCAACGAATCAGGCCACAAGGAATTCCAACATATCATCGGTTTAGGACAATGGATAGTATTGTCTGGAAGAATAGACATTGCATATGCTATTTCATCACTATCCAGATTTGCATCCGGACCAAGAGAAGGGCATCTACAAATGGCAAGACATGTGCTAGGATATCTGAAAAAATACAAAAAGAAAGGAATCTTAGTGGACCCACAATCGCCCAAAATCCAGTCAATCGGGGAAGCGACAGTGAACTATGAAGAATTTACCCACCAATACAAGTACTACAAAGAAGAATTAGATCCGATGTTCCCAACACCACTAATTGCAGAATTAGATTTAAATATCTTCTGTGACAGTGACCATGCACATGATCTGGTAACAGGAAGGAGTATTACCGGCCTGATTGCATTTGTTGGATCAATGCCAGTATACTGGAAATCAAAACGACAAACATCAGTTCATACAAGCACATTTGGAGCAGAATTCACAGCGCTCAAAGATGCAGTGGCATTAGCCATCATGTTGAGGTACCATCTTCGATCCATGGGAATCCTAGTCACCAAGCCAACTGAAATCCATGTGGATAACAAAAGTGTGGTAATCAACTCAACCAATCCAGCAAGTACACTCAACAAGAAATCAATTGCACTAGCGTATCACTTTGTCAGACAACACCAAGCAGGCAAAGTTATCTCCATCAGCCATATCAAGTCCCATGAGAACTATGCTGATATACTAACAAAACCTCTTAACAGTACCGCACTAAGAAGCCTGCTTAATGAGTTTATGACGATGTAAAGTTAAGTACAAAATAAAAACGAGTAAAAACAATAATAACTGTTCACTTAATTCCTCGAACACAAATCCATGCCTAAAATTATCTTTGTTTGTAAACAATTTGAAATGTTATACTAGATATAAAATCTGCCAAGGCAATACCAAAGCGTGGCATGGATTTCGGGGAGAACAACCGGAATTGGAGTTGTTAAGTGAAGAAACGTAAATTACGTAATTACGTATCGTATTACGTATACGTAATACGTACTACGGATATGGAATCAAGCGTGAATTCACGTACGAGAAAAATACGTAATACGTATCATACAAAATACGTAATACGTATCATACCAAATACGTAATACGTACTACGGATACGTAATACGTATCACGAATACGTAATACGTACGTATTACGAATACGTAATACGTAATGGTTGCAAATTGAGTATGATAAGAAACAGATCAATCATCGGCGACAAGTATCATTAAGTAAAGTAATCGCGGACAGTTGGCTAAGGCTAAATACTGTACCAATCCACTAAGTGACACGGGATTACCATGACTAAGTGCCAAGGCACTATCATGATTAATCCATCACGAACGAATGAGACTTGATATACCTGGTTGGTTACATACGCTTCACTAGTTGATCCAGAGAATATGTGAATCGCTTAATTAAGCGATCAATCGCTTAATAAGCAAACAACAAGAGATTGCGTGTGTTAACAAAAGGGCTAACACGAGAATACGCGGAATACTCCAATAGAGGTCCGGATTCTTAGATTAACCTAATTAGATCATAATTCAAATTACCAGTTATTAATTATGTTAGAAACAAGCAAATGAGACATGTTTCTCCGACGAATTTACCGACGAAATATTAGTTAATCTACAACACGGGAATGCACGTGCAGTCTCATGATGGAGGATTGCTTAACACGGGATTGCATGTGAAATCCGATTAAGTATTCGAAAAAACAGAAAATAGATTAATTAACTCATAATCCGGAATTACAGTTGTTGATTAACAGTCGCAGTTTCATATGAAGTCTATCTAACAAACATACCTACGAGTTACAATCCATTCCGGAAGTATTACTACACGTTTTCTACGAGAAATTTCCTACTGACAAAAACCGACGATTAGAATCTACCGATCGCGAACTTTGGTAAAATCAATACCCACCTGTACCATTGAATCAAATCTAATACACTGGTACGAAACTATCGAAATAAGTGATTACCTCGGACGCAAGCCATCGAAAAATACTGAGACTTGGCTAGAACAACAAAGAAGAATATCAACATAAAAATAAAAATAAAAAATATATAACAAGAAACAAAAATAAAAATACGTAACAACCGAAAAGAAGATACACGACAACATGCCAACCTTTACTAACAGATTCTTTCAAACTCTGGGAGCAGTCACCTATCCGGCCTTTTACATGATGAGAAACAATGATTGGTGGAAACAGAACGAAGCATCGGATGTACCACAAAATACAAGCGAGGATGAGGATACCCAGATCCCACCGACAACAAATAGTTCCCCGACCCGACGCAAACGACGCTCCAGACGGGCCAACTACGCATCATCGTCGTCTTCATCTTCATCATCTTCTTCATCATCAGAAAGTGAGGATGATAATAGTGGTTCAAGACCTGGCAGACGCAGAGATGCAGAGCTGGGTAATCTCAGACGACAAGCAGCAGAAGTCAAACGTCAGATGGAAGAAATCAATGCACTAAAGGAAGAAATGAGAGCTGCAAGAGCACGAGGACGAGAAAAAGAAAGAAGATATGAAGCAGAAATGAACACACTCAGACAAACAATTCAAGAATCACGAAACAAGGATGACGAGATGGAAGCGCTTAGACAAGAAGTGAGATCGGCCAAAGAAAAGGCAACAGGTCAGCAGTTACTCAAGGCAAAACCAATCCATGATTTTGACGGCCAACAGGAAAACTGGACAAAGTGGAAATCCGATGCAACAGCTACTTTTGCGGCCACAGGACATGAGGAGATTATGAATGATGCAGATGCTGCCCGAAATGCACCAACCAAGAACAAGGCACTTTGGGGAACACTGTTGTCGGCATGTAGTGGTGGCAGCGCCCATTCTAAAATAATCAAGCATGAAGACACCTTTGATGGTCACGCGGCATGGCAAGAACTATTGGGCTGGTATGATTCTGATAACCGGAGAGAATCTTACGCTGAAACACTGAAGCTTCGTCTACGATACAACCTGTTGCATCCCAATGGCAATATCTCCGAGTACATTAACACGTTTGAATTGACCTACCATAAACTACGCAAAATCCCACCATACCACATGACTGAATGGGATGCAAAAAGTATCTTTGCTCGAAATATTCGTGATCCCAACCTGGAGAGATTCAAAGAAGAATTGCTGGAACACAAAACTGACAGAACCCTAGAGGAGATGATTATTAAGCTTCGCATCCATGATGAAGAACTTGCTCGCACGGCATTTGATAGCAACAGAGGAGGTCACAAACGCGTCCGTCGCACTCCTGATGGTCCTAACAAAAGACAACGCACGGGTTCCTCCGGCACAGGCACTCTCACAGGGACTATCCACCCTAACCTTAAAGGTATTATCAGAATCCCTCCAGACACGTGGCAGGAGCTATCTCAACTTCATCGTGACTGGGTGCTCAAATACAATCAAGCCGTCAGACACAGTGACACTTTACCATCTACTCCCGAGGGTGTCATTGTTGGTTCTCCACAAGATGATGGACTGAATCATTTCATTCCCAAATCCAGCCGCCAACGTCGGGTTCGGCGTGTCATGGCACCCACCACCATAACGACCTCACCGGCACCGCAACCGCCGCCGCCCGCCGGGTCACACACATCAGCGGAAACCACTGCGTCACAAACTCCGGATGTCGATAGTGATCAGGATAGCATTGGAACCATTGATGAAACTGAATTATTCCCTCCAGGTTCCACGGCTCTCAAAACAGTTCGATTTCATCTACATTCTGGGGGGGATGATGGTGCAGCTCAGGCAATGCAGAATGCAGCGAATTCTACACCAAGAAGAAATGCATCATCTTATTTTTACACAACACGAAGAAACAAGATGGAAATAAAATCTGATGAAAGTGAAAATAAGGATGAGGATGAGGACTGTCATGGAGAAGACGTACCGGATCTTGTTGCAAGAATGGCACCTGACTCGGACGATGAAAGTGAAATCAACGATAATGATACCAAGAATGAGGAACGACGGGATCGAAGAACAGTAAATAGGAAAATTTACCAAGAAAGAAGACCAAGAAGAGCAACAAGAAATCCAACAATTACCAATATACATCGATATAGAGAGGTTCAACAAAATGACAACATTGCAGTGATTGACAGTGGTGGAGGAAGAAGACCAACGGTTACAGAAAAAGCATGGCTTCGAATTGGAGGAGAAACTGGAATGACATCTGCAATGAGGCCGTACATGAGTAATGATACCAATGCCTATGTGGAGCATCCGGTTTGCAGTGCTGTAACAAAGGCTTTTATTCCAGGAAGAGAAGATCCAGTAATTCTAATGGTCCACTATGCAACTTTTGTCACCAAGGATAAAGATCAAACGGATGGTGAATCGCTATTGACAACAATCGACATGGGTGATCATGGAGTCCTGGTAAATGGAGTGCAACCACAGTTGAGCAAATGTGGGATTACAATCGGAACGACATTCCTACCATTTTCATATGACGATGAAAAAGTATATTTTCATATTACCAAACCAACAGAAGGGGAAGTGGATACATTGGAAAAATTTGAACTGAACAGTCCTGCACCCCCAGATATGCGAAAATATCCCATGTTGAGAAGGAAGAGAGCAAGAGAGACGTTCAAATTTGCAAAACTTCCAATGCTGGAACTACGAAAACGGTTTGCTATGTTACCAGAATTGACTGTTTTGAAAACATTGGAAAATACTACTCAACACTATGAAGAAATAGAAGAAGAAAATCGAGAAGTCCCCAGGAAACATTACAGGAAAAGATTCAAGGCATTCCATTACAGAAGACAAAATGAAACAGTGAGCACGGATTACACATATTTCTCGAAAAAGACATCTCAAGGACACAACGGGGGACAATTTTTTAGTGGCACCAAGACAAAGCTTTGGTCTTTTCATCCTCTGAAAACAGAATCACAATGTACAAATGCCCTACAGGATTATCTTCGAGAACATGGAGCACCGGATACTATCCTCAGTGATAATGCAAGATCTGAAACAGGGGTAAAGTGGACTCAAATTCTTCGGGAAAATATGATCAAAACCAGAACAAGCGAACCACATCACAGCCATCAGAACCTATGTGAAGCTGAATGGGGAAGATTGTCCAAGATGGTACAAAACAGCCTACGTATGTTTCAGGCGCCAGTCAGTTTAGCACATTGGTGTGCAAAATGGTGCGTGTCAGTTAACAATTTGGCAGCCCGAAAGTCTCTGAATTGGAAAGTACCCCTAGAATTGCACCAAGGTTGGACACCCGATATCTCCCATCTGAGATTTCATTTCTATGAACCAGTGTGGTATTTTGAGCCAAGATTCAAGAGTCCCAAAAACAACATGTTGAAAGGGAGATTTCTGGGTTTTGCTGAATCAACGGGGGATGCAATGACTTATTATATTCTGACTGAACCAGATACACCAAAACAGAAACGACAAGTGTTGATGAGATCTGTGGTCAGAACAAGACGCAAGGAAATTGGCACCAAAGATGAATATGTGAATGACAACCCGGAGGCAGAGAAGTTTACCCTTTCCCTGTCAGAGCACCAACAGAACATGGAAGATATCAAGAGCACTGATGAAGTCCCATTATTATCTTCAGGGGAGAAATTTGTCGTGAGCTCTGAAGGAATGGAAAATTCTACTAGCACCAATCCAATGGAAGACAGAGATGAAAATGACAATACAACTTCAGGGGAGCTTGATGTCGATGAAGAGGAAAACACGTTGGAAATGGAAGAAGAAATGTTACCAAGTGATATAGATGGATGCAACAATGCTGAAACACATCAGGATATCTTGGAAAGCACAGAAGTAAATTTGGATATGGATTTCCGGAAGATTTTAGATCATTTCTGGGAAAATGGGATTTTGGTATTCAAGGCACAATACATCGATGAGCTGCAAGGCAATACAGTCTTGAATACTCCATTCCCACAATTGAAGAAAGATCAACCACTGGCATGTGCAAAGTATATCAAGGAGTACATTGTTGAAAGCAGGAGAGGAAATAACAGGCCGTTGAATGTATGGGCAGAGCAAGTAATAAAACAACAATCTGGCATTGTCAGAAGAATACGATTTATGAAGTCCCTGATACACAAGAGTGTTCAACGCGCAGTCAAGAAGAAACCATCCAGGAATCAAAGAATGGCAAAGAAGAAGAATCGTGAAAAGTTTGGACAGAGGATTCCAAATACCTATGAAGAATGTATGCAATTCGATGCGGAGGCTGGCAATACAAAATGGAAAGATTCAATTCAGAAAGAGATGGATAATTTGGAACGACTAAAATGTTTCAAATATCACTCAGCAGAAAAAGAATTCCCAAAAGAAGAAGGTTGGCAACAAGCAAGATTGCAGATGATTTGGGATATCAAGAGCGAGGACGGCAGGTACAAGAGCCGATTAGTAGCAGGTGGTCACAGAGTCGACTCGAGTGAATACAATACATACTCCAGTCAAATCAACAGTTTATCTGTGTACTTATTATTCCTAATTGCACAACACCAACAACTGGATTTGATGACTGCAGATGTGGGAAATGCTTTCCCAACTGCACCGGTTCAAGAAAAAGTATGGGTGTGGGCTGGAGATGAGTTTGGTGAAAAGAAAGGATGCAAGGTAGAAATACAAAGAGCACTGTACGGACTGGCAGGTAGTGGTAGAGCTTTTATGGATTTCCTCGCTGATACACTCATGAACTTGGGTTTTCGACCGTCAAGAGCAGACCCAGATTTATGGCTGCAAAACGAAGGAGAAGGTTACACATACATTGGAACTCATGTCGATGATCTTATGGTAATAGGAAAGAAGCCCCAAGATTGGATAGCCAGAATTGAACAAGAATTTGCATTGAGAAATGTCGAATCAGAACCTCAGTATTACCTTGGTACAAGTCTTACAAGAATCAAAGATGGTCGATTGTTGATGAATTCTACAAAATATATCAGTGAAGTAATTCGGAAATATCAAGAAAAATATTCAGTGACCCTCAAGAAAGAAAATCTTCCAATGAAAACAGATTGTCACCCTGAACTGGATGATTCTCCATTACTGTCCGTATCTGAACACAAAGAATTTCAACATATTATTGGCTTAGGACAATGGCTGGTGTTATCTGGAAGAATCGACATTGCGTTTGCAGTATCATCACTATCACGATTTGCAGCTGGGCCAAGAGAGGGCCATTTGCGGATGGCTAGACACATTTTGGGATATTTGAAGAAATACAAGAAGAAAGGAATTCTAGTGGATTCAAGACCTCCAAGGATTAGCTCAAACGGTGATGTCAAACTCAAGTATGAAGAATTCACACATCATTACAAATATTACAAGGAAGAACTGGATCCAATGTTCCCGGTGCCTCTAATTCCTGAAATGGACTTGAACATATTTTGTGATAGCGACCATGCACACGACTTGGTTACTGGAAGGAGTATCACTGGATTGATTGCATTCGTCGGGTGTATGCCAGTCTACTGGAAGTCAAAGAGACAAACTTCGGTCCATACCAGTACATTTGGAGCTGAATTTACTGCCCTGAAAGACGCGGTTGCATTGGCCATAATGCTCAGATATCACCTTAGATCGATGGGAGTTGTAATCACCAAACCAGCAGAGATCTATGTGGATAACAAAAGTGTAGTAATTAATTCCACCAATCCGGCAAGCTCACTCAACAAGAAGTCAATCGCACTGGCTTACCATTTCGTCAGACAACACCAAGCTGGAAAAGTCGTATCTATCAGTCATATTAACTCACAGGACAACTATGCCGACATTCTGACCAAGCCGCTAAACAGTAATGCATTCCGGAATCTCCTAAATGAATTCATGACAATGTAAAAACAAAGTTAAGTACCATAACTCAGTAATAAAACAACCACACTAAAAATCCATGTCTAAAAAACTATGTTGTATGCTTCCCTCTAAAAATCCGATAGGAATCTAAACCAAGCGAGATCATGGATTTAGGGGAGAACAACCGGCAAATCGTGTTGTTAAGTAAAAACAAGATATAACCGTTACGTGCGGTTAAATATGAACGAATAAGAAAACAGACTGACGCGCGTACACATACATGAATGAAATGCGCGGCGAAACGAACAACGTACGGTCTTACGAATACAATGAATGCAATGGTGAGACGAGATTACTGATGGATCGACACTCGGGCATATGAAGACCAACAAGGCAATATAGCCAATGTAGGAAGCCGATCACAGAAAACAAAAGAATGACTCACGACCAAAGGAATTGATCATTGATAAAAGAATCGGACACAGCAAAGTATCACCAGAAAGTGGTACGCGAAAATCTAGAGGCATAGGATCCAATACTAAGTATGTCAATGATATACATGTGAATATCAATGAAATATGGGAAATATCAATGACATACAAAATGGATACGCGAAGCCCAATTATGTTAGAAACAAGCAAATGAGACATGTTTCTCCGACGAATTTACCGACGAAATATTAGTTAATCTACAACACGGGAATGCACGTGCAGTCTCATGATGGAGGATTGCTTAACACGGGATTGCATGTGAAATCCGATTAAGTATTCGAAAAAACAGAAAATAGATTAATTAACTCATAATCCGGAATTACAGTTGTTATACCGACCGCCTACTCATGATTCTCCAAGACCTGAAGGAAGTCGCAGATAAGCCCCATCCACCAATCCCATATATAGACAAAGGGACCCAAGTGAATGAGGCCCTACGGAGTATACAAAAACTACTACGGCTGGGTACACGACATAAGCGCAATGGGCCAGAAACAGCCATAGAAACACGCGAACCTCCAAGGGTGGAAACACGCGAACCCACGGGGGTGTCTAACAGGCCCAACACAAAATCAAACAATACGCCAGCGAATGCGCGCGAACCTCCAAGGGTGCTACCCACACAACAGCGCAGCGCCCGCCGGGGACACCCCTGGGCTGTGGGTACCATCATTAGGAAGAAGTTCAACTCCGGGTGGTACGAGGGAGAGGTCATAAGTTATGATCAAACCAACCAATACTACAGGGTAAGATTCACTGACGGGGACACGGCCGACTACACCCACGGTGAGGTATCCCGATACTATAAATCCGACCAATACTACTCCAAACCCAAGGTTAAGCCCAAGGCACTAATGGGAATTTACCCACGCGACCCGGTTTGGCTCCCCGTACCAACACAGGCCCTACAGACCAACCATTTAACGCATAGGCCCCAGTTGGCATGTGGGGGTTCCATATGGGACGATGACTTGAATAAGTGGGCAGCCTACCGTGACCTAATCAAACACCCCAAGGCACAGGTGCAAGAATTATGGCTCAAGTCCGGTGAAGACAAATTCGGCCGACTGTTTCAAGGGTTCAGGCCCAACGAGGTGGAAGGGATGGATGTACTGGATTGGATTGACCGACATGCAGTGCCAATACATAAGAAGGTCACTTATCCCCGATACACAGTAGCCATACGCCCCAAAAAAGCTGATCCCTATAGGACGCGGATCACAGCAGGAGGCGATCAGTTGGAGTACCACGGTGATGTCTCCACCTGTACAGCGAGTATGGAAACCATAAAAACACATTGGAACAATGTAGTGTCCACCCCAGGGGCAAAATACTGTACCGGTGACATCTCTAACATGTACTTATGCTCATCACTCGATGAGCCCGAATTCGTAAAATTCCGGTGGGACATGATTCCCCCACGAATACGGGCCGCTTACAGTCTAGAGAGACTCAAGCGGGGTGACTACGTATATGCCAGGATCAAAAAGGCGTGGTACGGCCTCAAACAGAGTGGGAAAATCGCACATGATGACCTAGTAGCGCACCTACAAACCTATGGATACCGAAAGGCTCCCCATACTGAGGGACTATTCCTCCATGATGAGCGGGACATAAGTTTCACCCTAGTCGTGGATGATTTTGGGATCAAGTACGTCAGACAGGCCGACGTGGATCACCTAGTGGCTGCGGTCAGGGCCAAATACACCTTCAAGGTTGACTGGACCGGCAAACAGTACGTGGGGGTCCACCTGCGTTGGGACTATGAGAAACGCGAGGTCCAGTTGTCCATGGATGGGTACGTGGAACAAGCTCTAAAAGAGTTTGAACACGTTCACCCCACACGTATGTATGGCGGGCTGTCACGGGCGGACGTGCCCACGTACGGCGCAAAAATACAATATGCAAAACGTGAAGATACTACCTCACTAACAGATGAAGAGATCAAATTCATACAACAAGTTACAGGAAAATTTCTATTCTATGCGCGGGCGGTCGACAACACCATGCTGCATGCCCTCAACGATATCGCGTCGGCCTCAAACAACCAAACCGCATTAGCCGCCACTAGGTATTTCCTCAACTACGCAGCGTGCAACCCGGGAGCCGTCGTCATTTACCGAGCCAGCGACATGATTCTTTGTGTTGACAGCGACGCGGCCTATCTGGTGTGTCCAGGAGCAAAGAGCCGTGCCGGCGGGTACCACTACCTTGGGGACACAAAGGACATTACATTCAATGGACCGGTCCTAGTGTTAGCTAAAATCATAAAAAACGTGATGGCGTCGGCGGCGGAAGCCGAAGTCGCGTCATTATTCCTCAACGCCCGGGAAGCATTACCCATCAGACAATGCCTGATGGAGCTCGGCCATCCTCAACCGGCCACTCCACTGAAAACGGACAATAATACAGCAGAAGGCATATTAAACGGCATGATCAAACAAAAGAGGTCCAAATCCATTGACATGCGTTTCTATTGGTTAAAAGACAGGGCACAACAAGGGCAATTCAATATTTTCTGGGAACCAGGAAAACATAATCTGGCTGATTACCCTACTAAACACCACCCTGGTAGCCACCATAAGAAACTGCGGCCGATATACCTATATGAACCGAATAGTCCCAAGACCATCCAAGGGTGTATTGGATTACTAAACCAAGCGTGAATACGTTATACGTTCTACGTGTACGTAATACGTAAAGCCGCGACCGTTTTACGTATTACGTGACACGGTTGCGTAATACGTATTACGTAAATTGGATTTACGTATTACGTAAAACGGCTTCACGTAAAACGTTTTACGTATTACGTGAAACGGCTTTACGCAAAACCTTTTACGTATTTATTACGTAAAACACTTACAGCTTTTATCACAAGATGGGTGCAATAAGTAAATAATACATAAGCGCTAGTGAGTATCAAAAAGATACTTAAAGCGATGAACAGAGGTACGTGAAAGACCGAGACCACATACCCCCATTTGAAAGGAACACAAATTAGTAAAAAAGAGAACGATATGGTCCTGAAACAATTCGATCATAATCTTATTGATAACTCTTTCCAACACCGTAAAAAGAGCAACGAAAAGTAAAATAACTAAAAGTAACCAAATTAACCGAAGTTGCCGTACAGCTTTGGTCTTATTAGGAACCACCGAATTGGAGTTTTGGGAATCACTCAATGTTCAAGCCAAAAGTTTATATGAATCAGCTCGGCGTATCCAAAGCCGGGGAGGTAAAGCCAAGGAGATGAGTTTGTTTGGTGCTGAAATGACCGATTTTGCTGATCTGAGGGACAAGTGGTCCACCAATGCAGTCTGTTACTGGTGCAAAGAACAAGGGCATAAAGCCTACAACTGTCCCAAACGCGCAGCAGGACACCCCCGTGCCGACGATGACAATGGCAACAGCAATGGCAACAATGGCAGCCGCAACAACAACAATCAGAACAACAACAACCGCGGCAACGGCAATGGCAGCGGCAGTGGCAACGGCAATGGCAACAGCAATGGCAACGGCAATCGCACCAACAGGAATGGTCACAACAGGGGCCGACGTTGCAAGTGTGGACTTTGTGGTGGCAATCATGGAACATCTGTTTGTTTTGAAGACAAGAAGAATGCGTCCAGACGCCCAAATGGTTGGAAATCCAAGTTGAAGGATGTTCAGGGAGCAACAATTGACTACGACTTCTGTCTCTCAGCAATGCAAACCTCTACCACTTCACTCCAACTACTCAATGCCCAGAAGCGCGCCACCAAAGGAGAGGTTGTGCCCGAAGGATTTGACCTACTATATGATGACAATGTCTTTGTTTTTGACACAGGCGCAACCAGCCACAGTTCCAACAGTCTGCGATGTGCCACCAATTTGTGAGCTAGTGGTGCCACCATTACCACCCAAAGCGGCGACGAACTGAAAGGATGCCAAGTTGGGGATATTCCCTGTCAGAAGATTGACAAGGATGGAAACAAGGAGTTTCAGACATTGTTGCAGGGTGTGAATTTTAATCCAAATTTTGCATTCAACCTGTTCTCGGCCAACTTGGCTTTGCAGAATGGTTGGATAGCCACCGGCAGCGACAAGACCGGATGGTCACTCAAGAAAGGGAATCTCCAAGTGAATTTTGATATTCAGATCCCCACCTACACGAGCTGTGTGTGGGTCGGCTATTTTGATCGCATTGACAATCCTACGGACAACGACAACATTGACATCAACGCAGCCACTGCTACGACTACCACCGATGGAGGCACCAAGATGAACATCAACAAAGCCCACCGCCTTTTGGGACACATGGATGAGAACAGGACGCTTCGGACGGCTGAAACGCTTGGCTGGACCATTACTCGAGGTCCCCTGCTCCCATGTGAAGATTGTGCCAAAGCAAAAGCGAAAAGGAAGGTGCTTCCTACTGAAAGCGAGCATGTTGCTGCTACAAAGCCTGGAGAACGACTCTTTGTGGATATGTCCTCAGTCAAGGCACCCAAAGCTGCCAAGACCAACAAGCTGACAGCCCCATTTATTACCAAGCCTCATTTTCGGATGATCGTTGATGAATATTCCACATGCCGATTTGTCAATTTCTTTGCCACCAAGGATGGCATGGTTGAACCCACTTGCGCGTTGTTCAACCAATGGAGGTCCAAAGGACAACAGCTAAAGCAAATTCGCTGTGATAAGGCTGGCGAAAATACAGCACTTGAAGCTCGCCTGGCCTCAGCAGATTGGAAATTCTCTTGCAAGTTCGAGTATACCTCAGTGGATACTCCCCAGCAGAATAGCTTGGTCGAAACAGCAATCTATCGATCAGTTTGCCGCGCCATGGCTCTTTGCTCTCAAGCCAACGTCCCTAGGGAGTACCGTTTCAGATTCTTCCCCTTGGCGATGAGATGTGGTGTTCAGTTGGACTGGTTGGAGGCTGTCACTGTGAATGGCAATACTATGCCCAAGATCCAACATTTCTCTGGCAAAGTCCCTGCTTTCAGCGCCCACCTCATAACTTTTGGTGAGGCTGGAGTCGTCCGTGTCAAACGGTCCACCAGTCCAAAACTCAATTATCGCGGGAACCCAGCTTTCTTTGCTGGATATTGTACAGACCGGCCTGGCGATTGCTATGTGATGTACGATCCCTTGAAGAACACGTTTACAACTACTCGTGATATCTATTGGTTGAAGAGAATGTATTTTCCACCCACTGCTCCCAACGGTGAAGCTCTTAATTTTCATGCTGATTTCCTTGCAGACGGGCATATGGATCTCCCGATCAATGCCCCGCCTCCTCCACAACCTGTTTCAATCTTGCGCACCACCACCAGACATCGACGAGTGCAGTTTCAGGATGCAAGTGTGGGAGACACAGCACCAGCAATTCCCTTCCAACCTGAACCTGAATTTGAATCTGAACCTGAACTAGCAATAGAGGATCCTGCCTCCGATGGTCCCGATGACTATGACTACTACTCCAACGATATTGAAGAAACCAAGATTGAATATGAAAGCGAGGAGGACTATGACAGCAATGACAACACTGAAACAGAGGATCCACATATTGTAACCACTACCCGATATGGCCGAGTAGTAAGGAACTCTCATCTCAATCCGGATGTACGGTACGGAGATATGGCAAGCTATGCAGCTCAATTCACCAACGCTGAAATCCAGTTCCACAAGGCAATGACTGCACTTGTTAATTTCCTTCTGAAACTGGCTGTTGAGCTGATTCATCCAAAGGCAAAGAAGAGCAACAGGAGCTTTAGTTGCAGGCCGGTTGAGGTGCCGGTCTGTTGTTTCTAATATTTCTCTGATATCCACTACGACTGGATGCGAATCCAACCAGATCTATTCTGATTATCGACCATTCGACGCAATCAGTTAGATCTTAGGCTTGTAGTTCTACAAAAGGGACGCAAGGGAGGCGTCCGGTGCAAGGTTTAAGGTTGAATAATCAAATAATCTAAAAGTATAAGCGTGTCGGCTTGCTGGAGAGCAAGTTACCACTTTAAAGCGTGCTGCCGCTAATACAGCACGATACGAGTACTTTATACGGTAAAATACCGTGTTACGGGAAAATATATCGCGTTGCCGCTAATACAACGTGTATTTTGTGCAGCAGAGAAACAAGTTCGTGAGCAACGCTTCGAACCTCTGCTGTCTTTTCTTGAAAACAGAACACTTAACAAAATAGGCTCTCTCTAGGATCACTAAGTATCGAACTTGAGTGACGATCGATTCTTCTTCTCCAGTTAAGTATCGATTCTCGATCGTGAGAATGAGCCCGGTAATTTTCGAGGTCTCATTATTTTCGATCTCGTACCTCTACCAACTCAGACACGAAAGGAATTTAATACTCCCCATGTGTCCACATGAAAGCTTCCTCTAGTATCTGGTGCAGTCATCCTGCAACAGATCACCGGTGTTTCCACAGTAGTGAAAGATGGGCTTGAGTAAAGGATACACTACTGAGTGTCCCCAATGCTTGGTGAGGATATCAGCGCAGTTATCCTTTCCTGCAAGATGTTGCATGAGGATGAAACCTCTTGCAATCATGCTTCTAACATAGTGATATGATAGAATGTGATGCCTCTTGTGTAGTCTCGCATATGGGAATGTAGAGGTTTGGATCATCTTTTCATTGTCTCCCCATGTGTAGGATGTGTCGTGTACTCTAGTACCTAGATACCTGAATGACTGTCGAATGTCAACAATTTGCTCAATGCAGGTTCTAGCAGACACAAATTCGGCGCCAAAGGTTGCAGTTTCAGAGGTTGCTTGCTTCTTGGAGAACCACATGATGGGGGTCTTGTTCGCAAAGTGCAGGATACCAGTGACAGCTTTACCACTTAGGATGTCATGCATTAAGTTTGCATCATAGAAATGAGACAATACAACTACCTTACCTAGGGGTTTAGGGGCATCGCTTGGTAGGTCTTCAGAATGCTCCCCATATACGGTATTGGACCAGTCTGTACTGTTGCCTTGGGTGAGTACAAAATCTGGTATGCCCACTCTGAATCTGATTTTGAAATGACGAAACTTGGAAATATATCCATAGATTCGTTTGGCTCTGTTGAGATGGCCTTCCCTAGGTTGCACACGAAAGCTTGATAAGGTCATGACAGCAGTCTGCACATCAAAACGTCCAATGGCAATGACCCACTGGAGTGAGCCCACCATGCTTTGATACTTTTGGATATCAGTATCACCTAGGAATGATGATGAATCTAGCTCTGGATGATCATTCTCAGCAAGGGGTGAGTGGAACCTAGTGGTGGGTTTGCAGCCAAACATTTGTTCATAGGAGGCCTCCATTTTCTCAATGAACTTGATGGGATTCATGCAGAGCACACCATGTTCATCTCGTTCGAAACCACATCCCAAATGAAAGTTCATTGGACCAGAGCCCTTTAATTTGAAATTGTAAGGTTCAGACTGTAGGATGACCAGAAAGGTTTCAGGATTGGCCATACATAAGCAAAGGTCGTCAACATATGTGCATATCAGCTCGTATACTGGCTCCCCATGTTTGTTGTTGCCAGGTTTTATAAAGATTTCAGGCTCTGCCTTGGATCTTTCAAAACCTAGTTCAATGAGGCAGGCAGCGAGCATATCACCAAAACACTTGCCAGATGATCGAAGTCCATATAGAGCCTTGTAAATCACTAGTAGGTGACCCTCTAGGGATCCAAATTCAGCACCAGCCTTGATGCATACTTTCTCACAGGTAACAGCTTCTAGGTATGCATTACCAATGTCAGTTCCCCATGCTTCTAAGCTATTCAGCTCAGCAAGGAATAGGCACATGCGCAAGCCACGAAGGGAAACAACCCCTGCATACACACTGTGAATGGGGGCTTCAGTGAGATTGCCATTTGCAACTAGCCGGGCTTTGTGTCGGCCATCATGCTTGACTGCATAAATCATGTGGACCTTGATCTGTTGGAAGCCAATGGGTATATTGCTAGCCTTGTAGATACCTTTGTCAATAAAGGTGTCATATTCTTGGAGCTGTGACATTTCCAACGCTATGGCATCCTGCCATTTGGTGTTGCCATTTGCTGTATCAAACTGGATGGCTTCGTCATGATTTCGAGGTACTTTGAATCCATACTGGTACTGTGGAGCAGTTCGAAAGGAGCGGAGCTTGGCTTGATGGATTAACCGGTCTAGCTTCTTGGTTCTTCTGGCAAGGGAAACAATGCGTTTGAGATGTTTCCACCCAGGTTGATCAAGCATGTTGTTGTCCTTTGCATATTTGGCTACAGTAACAGGGTCGTCTGCAGCTACATTGGAGAGAGGTTCATAGGTGCGCTCCATGTTTTCCCATTCAATCCATAGGTTGTATTTGGAACCTTTGTATTGAGGATGCTTGTTGTCAAGGGGACCTTGATGACCAAGTATGCGTCGGAAAGACCAAAGTCTGCCATCTTCTTGAGTTACATCCCTGTGGATGTAATTCATGACGTCATTGTAGGCTATGATATCTGTAAGTTCATCATCTGTATGCTTGCATTTGAACTTGATGAAGTCTTTGTTTGTCTCAAGACTGTTTTCAATGTCAACAACTGTCATTCTTTTCTGTGTGCCATCAGGGAGGGCCATGAGAAAAGACCGACCTTGCAATTCAGTAACAGGGATAGCAGGGATGGTGATGGGTGTGCCATCATCGTCAAATTGGGCATTGCCTTCTTCATCAGTAACAACTACTTCAGATGGGCCAACAGATGGGGTAGCAGGATTGATGGGTGGAGGTGTGGCTTCACTAACATCAAAATATGCTAGCTCAGGGGGACCAAAATCATCTTCAGTAACAGGTACGCCGGTAGGGGTTTTGCTGAAGATGTGAGGGGTTGGAGGACCATCAAGAATCTCCCCATAGTTGTTAGGGAGAGGAGAAGGTACAAAGCTTCGTGTATTAGGAACCTTGGAGTAAAGGAATGTAGGCAAGGATGGCTTTGTGATGGGCAGAGGAGGTGATGCTGGTATGGAACGGGGTGGTGTAGGATGTTGGAAGGAGGGACGGTCACCAGAAGACTTAGGAGTGGTGGAAGCATCCTTAGCCTTGCGCCATGCAAGAAAACCATCATCAGTAAACAAGCCAGCGCGCTTGTTGCGATGCTCAGGAGTTAAAGCAGTGCGTACACCAGAGCGATCAAGGAGTTTATTGGTGATGGGATCCCAGATGGTGAAACATAGGCTGTTACCAACATGCTCGGCAATGCCAACAAAGTGACCAAGGCATTCAGTGGTTTGGGAGCCAAACTGGGTATCAGGAGTCTTGTAGTAGACAGGCTCAAACCAGAAGAAACTAAGGTAGGGACTGATGTCACCAATGATACCAGTAGCAATAAAGAAAGGTTGTTTGTCTGAGAGAGTGGGATCAGACAAATGATTCATGAGACGGCCAACGTATTGCATACAAAGAAGCCAGAGGTGTGGTGGAGTGCCCGTGCGATCCATGATTCTATTGACAATGCGTTTGAAGGTTTGGTAGCGCCGTTCAAAGAGATTTTGGTGTTGATGGTATGGTTCACTTTGCCATAAGCCAATCCACATCATTTTGAGGTAGTCAAGAACAGATTTGCTGGACTGGTAAGATCCATGATCACAGAGCAATCTGAGTGGTCTACCCCATTGCCGAACAAAATTTTGGAGACAGGGGAGAAAATCACCAGTAGTCCGCATTTCTTCAACATGGATGATATGAGATTTGCGACCAAAGAAAACTTGAGCGATTTTGGAACCACCATCGATAGCAGGGGTGTCAGAATAGATGACATCAGAGAGGACATCATCATTGAGAGGCCGGACATTCATGGCAGGTTGTGGTGATTGGAACCTTTTGAAGATATTACCATCCGGACTAAGGGAAAGTGAGCCATACTGTGTGGAATTGTTGAAGGTGGCCTTGATACGGTCAAGGGAGATCCATCCAAAGAAGGGTTTCAGGGACAGGTAATCGATATCAGTGGGCGATTGAACATGGGCTGCAGCAGTGGGAAAAATGGAAGGAGATTGATTGGAGCACCTACTAAGGATGTCTTGATGAATGTAATCAGTGGGGCTAAGCCAAAATGAAGTATCAGAAACATCCAAGGCCTGTAGGGAGGAGGTAGTGCTGTTGGACAAGAATGAGGTGACCGTGGAGGAGGTGTCAATGTTGATATCCCTAAGCGCGCCATATTCATCATAATCTTGATATGGAAGTGATGTGAAAACAGGTGGGTATTTCTGAATGAAGGTATCATCCTGTGGGGTATATGCGTTATCCAGTACAGATGGGTTCCAATGCTGATCACTTGTCATGATGACATGGGGAAGATTAGCAAATTCTGCACTGGTATACTTGCGCATAGCAAGGTAAGGTAAGCCATGGCATATACTGAGTGGAAAGACATGACCATCAGTAGTGGTAATTACTTGGGAGCCGCCTGTCTTGATAGAGGAATCATCCACGGTTGAGTGATATGCTTCCATCTGGGGAGAAGACAAGATAGATGGGTGTTGTCCGGTGTATGCACTCTCATGAAAAATGAGAATGACAGGACCTCTGTTGGAGACAGAGTAGGCGCCGCATGTTGCAATAGGGATGTTCTGGATTTGGTGGTTGTTTATACCAGTTACATTGACATATCTTGGGGGAATATCTTTAGAGATGAGACATGCGTCATTTCCAATGATACACCCATTGGCACCTCTGTCAACCATAGCAGAACCAGGTGTGTATACAGCAGTTTTGCTGGAGTGATACGTAGTGAGGGGGTTTGCTGATGAAACAGGAGATTCACATTCCAGCGGTGCCCAATAGTGAAAGTTCACTGATCGTGGGGGTGTTCAACAGGGATATAGACATTGCCTTCTTTCTTGTAAAGTATATCAGGGTTGTCTGCAAGGAATCGGGCTGGGTGTGCAGGAGAAACAGAAGACTTGAGGGGCCTGGTGTCTGATTGAGAAGATGATTTGTATACACCAAGTGATGCATGGAATGCAGATCTGGCTGAGCTCTCGTCAGCAGGCGAGAGAACGTGCTCAGTAGCGGGTGGGGCGATCTGATCATCAGTATGGTGCTCATAGGCCCGGCGCGTGATTGGCTTGCTGGAATTGGGGTCCGGTGGTAATGCAGCATCAAGGAGCTCAGGCCGGAGGCAGGCAACTAGTCGTTTCTTGTCATCAGCTGTGAAGCCAAGCCAATGCTTCATGCCTTGCTTAGAGAGAGTTGTCCAAACTGCAGATGGTAGCCTTGTGGTCGGGTCTGGGGTTCTTCCAGCCTTGTAAACAGCGTAGTCTTGATAGTCACCATTAAAATCAATAGGAGGTAAATATGATGCCGAGTCGTCAGTGATAGCAGAATATGTGGACTGTGTCATAGAAGACAAACCATGAGTATTGGCTTTGACAGACAACCGACTTCGAGGTTGGGACAGGGAAGCTTGGGAATCTAGTCTGGTGGCTTCAAGGAGGAGGGTATTTTTCAATTCACTGATAGCAACGGCTTCATGCTGCCTAAACTTAATCAAATCCTGTGCTGCAGGAGGATCATCAACCTTATAGAACTGTTCACTGAGCTGGAAGCTGCTACTACAGGCCTTGCAAAGGTGCGTTTTGACAGTATCAAAATCAAGTGGCCTTTGCGGATCGCGTAGTGTGTTGAGATATTCCAACTGAGCAAACCACTGGGTGATGAATTTGACCTTGGTATCCTTCCACGTTCTCAAATCAATGTCCAATAGTTGTTGCATCACGATGGAGGTATCATATACTTTGGATTTGGATCTGTCGTGCAATGACACAAAGTCAAAGAAGGCTTGTCTACCATCTCTTGAGGAGGTATGGCTGAGCACGCAGGAGTAGGAGAGATCACTCTGGAGGGCATGTAGGACAAGGGTCCAGAAGAAAGCACATTGCTTGTCATGGAGAGCTTTTTCATACCCGACGAGCGGTGTATCAGGCCATCTTGGGTCAAGGAATGTGCGAGTATCTATGTCAGACGTTTCCAGCTTTGCCTTGAATTTTACAAGCCAGCGTTCAAACCTTGCATCATTCTGTAGGATGGGAAAGGTGGATTCATCCCTTGATTTCTTGGTCCAGGATTCATATCTAAGCTGTTCAATAGGCTTGGAGGATCTTTCCTGTTGTCGTCGAGGCGTGCTGGCGCTAGTGATTGTAATGTTCGTTCCAGATGCTCTTCTGGCTTTGACAGCACTAATACAGTAGCTGCGAAAGTTGTCTTTGGTATACTGGGTTCTATCCTCTGAGTCGAGTCCTTGTGCTGTGAGATGCTCGCCGTAGTCAATGACTTGCTGTATGGACGTCTGTACATGTCGATAAATTGGGGTTCTTACTCCGCCTTCGAGGAAAACTAAGTCTCCAATGTTCTCGATGTACAAGAAGGCTAGCCATGTCTTGATCCTTGCAGCAATGAGAGCCTCACACAGGGCATCATTTTGTTCCCTTGGTACGTCAAAGATTTCATGCAAGAATGTGGCTAGTGGTTGGTCAAATGATGGGAAGAGGTGTTCGATAGGTGTGCTTTCTTCT
Source organism: Pseudo-nitzschia multiseries (assembly GCA_037355745.1). Classification (NCBI taxonomy): domain Eukaryota; phylum Bacillariophyta; class Bacillariophyceae; order Bacillariales; family Bacillariaceae; genus Pseudo-nitzschia; species Pseudo-nitzschia multiseries. Next base: position 9,167,047 of record CM074787.1, on the reverse strand, counting down.
TCATCATCATGCAACCTGTCCTGCGGGTCGTCCATGTCGTTTGCAGGCAGTAGGGATGTGGTTGCAGCGCTTCCGGGTTGGAGTGTTTGGAATCCTGTGGACCTGCTTCGCGTTCTGGCGGCGATGGGGATGTCCGGCATGAGAGGATGGGTCTAATCTCTGTAACGCTGCGAGAGGCAACGAAAATCCGTTTCCTGCGTTTGTTGCTGTAGACCAACGCCGCAGATTGCTTGTATCGAGAACGTAAATTCGTTGACTTTGTGTTGTTGTTTTGTTTTCGTAATAATAAAAAAAACGGATCTGCTGTCGGATTGCCGTCGGCGTCGAGTGCTTTTTTTTTTACTTGTCGTCTTCTTTTGCAAGCTTGAACAAGCTTGCGACTGTTAATCTGTTAATTTCCTTCTGAAACTGGCTGTTGAGCTGATTCATCCAAAGGCAAAGAAGAGCAACAGGAGCTTTAGTTGCAGGCCGGTTGAGGTGCCGGTCTGTTGTTTCTAATATTTCTCTGATATCCACTACGACTGGATGCGAATCCAACCAGATCTATTCTGATTATCGACCATTCGACGCAATCAGTTAGATCTTAGGCTTGTAGTTCTACAAAAGGGACGCAAGGGAGGCGTCCGGTGCAAGGTTTAAGGTTGAATAATCAAATAATCTAAAAGTATAAGCGTGTCGGCTTGCTGGAGAGCAAGTTACCACTTTAAAGCGTGCTGCCGCTAATACAGCACGATACGAGTACTTTATACGGTAAAATACCGTGTTACGGGAAAATATATCGCGTTGCCGCTAATACAACGTGTATTTTGTGCAGCAGAGAAACAAGTTCGTGAGCAACGCTTCGAACCTCTGCTGTCTTTTCTTGAAAACAGAACACTTAACAAAATAGGCTCTCTCTAGGATCACTAAGTATCGAACTTGAGTGACGATCGATTCTTCTTCTCCAGTTAAGTATCGATTCTCGATCGTGAGAATGAGCCCGGTAATTTTCGAGGTCTCATTATTTTCGATCTCGTACCTCTACCAACTCAGACACGAAAGGAATTTAATAGCACTGAAAGAATTCAACCTTCTGTCAGTCTCTATTCCATCTCAGGAAGGCGCTATGAATGAACTCAGTCTAGTTGGCGCGGCTGGGAGTGCCTTTGACAACACCAAGGAGCTAAAGACCATGAACTACAAGCAATCTATGGCCAGCCCAAAGCGCGACAAGTTTACAGAGGGTATTGATGCTGAGCATGAGAAGATGGTCAAGTATGGAGTTTTTGAAGAGATCGATGAAGCCAATATCCCACCGGGCACCAAAATCATGGATACCACTTGGGCCAACAAGATGAAACCTGATGGTACTGTGAGATGCAGGAACGCGATCCGAGGATTCAAGCAGCTAGACGGAGAGCACTATGATGGACAAGACAAGTCGTCACCTGTTGTCAGTGATATCTCCATTCGCATTGCAATGATATTGATGGTCATGGCAAATTTTATGGCTTACATTGTGGACGTGGAAGGAGCTTTTCTGAATGGCAAATTTCAGAATGGGGAGAAGATTTTCACCAAGATTCCAGAGGGATATCAGAAATTCTACCCATCATATGTGCTCCTCCAATTGCAGAAAACGCTTTACGGCACAATTCAAGCAGCCATCCAATTCTGGAGAGAAGCCCGACGAGCAATGCATACCACAAAGATGGAAAGATGCAAGGCTGACCCCTGTCTATTTTTCAAGTGGATCAACAACAAACTCCTTTTGATGTTACTATGGGTCGACGATTTTTGCATCATAGGTGAAGCAGCAGAAGTTTTGAAGCACAAGGAGCAACTCAAGTCCCTATTTGAATGCAAGGATGTTGGAGAAATGGATGAGTACGTTGGATGCCACATTGAGCGAGACAAGAAGAGCAGGACACTCCGAATGACCCAACCAGTCAAGATCAAGAGATTTGTCGATGAGTTCGAGCTTGATGAATGCAGAGGCAATCCCACCACTCCAGCCGAGCCAGGATCAGTGCTGAAGAAAGAAGGTGAAGGACCAACCGATACTGTTCTCACCAAGGAAGCCCAAACCAAATACAGGTCCGGAACAGCCATTCTATTGCATATGATGAGATGGTCGCGAATTGAAACCCAGAATGCTGTCCGGGAGCTGTCCAGGTTCATGACTGAAGCAAGGAAGTCCCACATGAAGGCACTAAAGCGGGTGATGAAGTATTGTGCTGGAACACCCAAGAGAGGTCTCACATTAGCCCCAAACGCAGTGTGGGATGGTACCAAGAACTTCGTTTTTGAGCTGATCGGATTCAGTGACTCGGAATATGCCAAAGATGAGTCTCGGCACAGTGTCAACGGCTGGTCGACTTGGCTGAATGGTGCCAATGTCACAGCAAGATCCAGAATGATGCCAATCATTGCTCTGTCAGTTATGGAAGCCGAACTGTATGCAGCTGTGCTATGTGTCCAGGACATGCTGTACATTTGGAGAGTCATGATGTGTCTCGGATTGCAAATCAAGCTACCTATGGTGATATATGTGGACAACAAGGGTGCAGTTGATTTCTGCAACAATTGGTCCATAGCAGGTCGCACCAGGCATATTGAAGTGAAACAGTATTTCCTACGAGAGCTAAAGGAAATGGGCATCATCAAAGTGATGTGGAAGACAGGCGATGAAATGACAAGTGACCTCTTCACCAAGAATCTTACTGGAGTCCTATTCGAAAAGCACGGCTCCAAGTTCTATGGAAAAGACGAGTACTACATGAAGCCCAAAAGCAACAAGGATGCAAGTTTCTCTACTGTAGACACAGAGGAAGCATTTTCGGCCTACAGCAAGTTCTGGAGCAATATCATCGATTGAGTCCATCTATCCTTTGAAGCAGGGGAGTGTGTTTGAAGTCGATCGAACGAGCGCGCGCTGTGAATGAATGAGACACGAATGAGACACGAATGAGACACGAGTGAATGAATGAGACGCGAATGAGAGAACGAATGAGTCTCGGGAGTCTCGGGATCGATCGTACGAGTCATCTTGCTTCTGCAGGAATGGACCAACATGAATGGAAGACGGGAGTGGAAGTGGGAATGAGATTTTACCACTTACCGATCCGGTTCTCCTTCTTACTAAAAAATAGGGCCTTATGTACCAAATCTACAGGGCGCAAGGTAATCTATACAGCCCATTGGTACAAAGGACACGTGCAGCATCGAAGTATTAGCGGGTCGATGCCGAATATTAGTGATTTAGTGTGTGTATTGGAGTATTAGCGGGCCAATGCACCGACATGGTGATTTTAGTAAAAGAGCAATTTTCTGCTCACAATTTCAAGTAACAATTCATGTAATAACCAACAAGTTAGAAAACCAACCAACATACCGACTGTTTCACCTCCATTTTTAGAGCCCTCCAAACATAAGCCTTCACGCATTTACATATCATTGCGCGCACGAGATAAAGATCCCACTAAAACCAAATCAACGAACAGGCAGGAAATCCAACACTCCTTCACCAAGTGTTGCATTAACAACTGTAATTCCGGATTATGAGTTAATTAATCTATTTCTGTTTTTTCCATTGCTTAACCAGAACACACATACTATCCCGTGTTAAGCAATCCTCCATATGAGACTGCACGTGCATTCTCGTGTTGTAGATTAACTAATATTTCCTCGGTGAACTTGTCGGAGAAACATGTCTCATTTTGTCCATTTCTCACATAATTGGGCTTCGTGTATCCGTTTTGTATGTCATTGATATTTTCCATATTTCATTGATATACACATGTATATCATTGACATACTTAATATCGGATCCTATGCCTCTGAGTTTTCATGTTATATTTTCTTGTGATATTTTGTTGTGTCCGGTTCTTCTATCAATAATCAATTCATTTGGTCGCGACCCATTGTTTTGTTTTCTGTGATAGACTTCCTTCGATGCCTATGTCATCTTGTTGGTCTTCATATGCCCAAGTGTCTATCCATCAGTAATCTAGTCTCACTCCTCATTGTATTCATTGTATTCGTAACATAGTACATTATTAGTTTCGCCGCGCATCTCATCCGTGTACATGTGCGCGCGTCAATTTGTTTTCTTATTTGTTCATATTTAACCGCACGTAACGGTGATATCTTGTTTTCACTTAACAACACGATTTGCCGGTTGTTCTCCCCTAAATCCATGATCTTGGTTTAGATTCCTATTGAATTTTTAGAGGGAAGCATACAACATAGTTCTTTAGACATGGATTTTTAGTGTGGTTGTTTTATTACTGAATTGTGGTACTTAACTTTGTTTTTACATTGTCATGAATTCATTTAGGAGATTTCTGAAGGCATTGCTGTTCAATGGTTTGGTGAGGATATCTGCGTAGTTGTCTTGGGAGTTAATATGGCTGATGGATACAACTTTTCCAGCTTGGTGTTGTCTGACAAAATGATAGGCCAGTGCGATTGATTTCTTGTTGAGTGAACTTGCAGGATTGGTGGAGTTGATTACTACACTCTTGTTATCCACATAGATCTCTGCCGGTTTGGTTACAACCACTCCCATCGATCTAAGATGATATCTGAGCATGATGGCCAACGCAACCGCATCTTTCAGTGCAGTAAATTCAGCTCCAAGCGTACTGGTATGAACTGATGTTTGTCTCTTTGACTTCCAGTAAACAGGCATGCACCCAACAAATGCAATCAATCCAGTGATACTCCTTCCAGTGACCAAATCATGTGTGTGATCATTGTCGCAAAATATGTTCAAGTCCATTTCAGAGATTAGTGGCACAGGAAACATTGGATCCAATTCTTCCTTGTAGTATTTGTAATGATGTGTAAAGTCTTCATATTTGAGTTTGACATCACCATTTGAACTGATCCTTGGGGGTCTTGGATCCACTAGAATCCCTTTCTTCTTGTATTTCTTCAAATATCCCAGGATATGTCTAGCCATCTGCAAATGACCTTCTCGTGGTCCAGCCGCAAATCTTGAGAGTGATGATACTGCAAATGCAATGTCGATTCTTCCGGATAACACTAGCCACTGTCCTAGACCAATGATATGTTGAAATTCCTTGTGTTCAGGTACTGTCAGTAGTGGTGAGTCGTCTAGTTCTGGGTGACAATCAGTTTTCATTGGCAGATTTTCTTTCTTGAGAGTCACTGAGTATTTCTCTTGATACTTCCGAATTACTTCACTGATATATTTGGTAGAGTTCATCAGTAATCTTCCATCCTTGATTCTTGTGAGGCTTGTACCAAGATAATACTGAGGCTCCAATTCAACATTTCTCAGTGCGAATTCTTGTTCAATTCTGGCTATCCAATCTTGAGGTTTCCTTCCTATCACCATGAGATCGTCGACATGAGTCCCAATATATGTGTAACCTTCTCCTTCTTTCTGTAGCCATAAATCTGGATCTGCTCTTGACGGTCGAAAACCCAAATTCATGAGTGTGTCAGCCAGGAAATCCATAAAAGCTCTACCACTACCTGCCAACCCGTACAGTGCTCTTTGTATTTCTACTTTGCATCCTTTCTTTTCACCAAACTCGTCTCCAGCCCACACCCATACTTTTTCTTGAACCAGTGCAGTTGGGAATGCGTTTCCCACATCTGCTGTCATCAAATCCAGTTGTTGGTATTGTGCAATTAAGAATAGTAAATACACAGATAAGCTGTTAATTTGACTGGAGTATGTGTTGTATTCACTCGAGTCGACTCTGTGACCACCTGCTACCAATCGACTCTTGTATCTGCCATCTATTGGATTACTAAAACAATCGTGATTACGTACGTGTAATAACCGTAACATTTACGTATACAGGACGTACGTTTTACGTATACGTAATACGTAACGGTAAATTTACGTATACGCGATACAAGACAAGACGTACGATTCCAAGATATCTCAAGGTGATCAAGATCTTCAATCACAAGCTGAGCGCGATAAGTAAAAGTGAGACGCGACCAATGTGATGAGTACCATAAGTAAATTATACATAAGCGCTGGTGAGTATCAAGAGATACTTAAAGCACTGTGCAGAGGTACACAATATGAGGATCAAACTCTCGATACGAGTATCTCCACACAAAGGAAAGACAAATTAGTAAATGAGAGATCAATATGGTCCAGAAACAATCCAATCATAATCTTATCGATAACTCTTTCCAACACCGTAAAGAGAGCACAATACAGTAAATACTAAAAGTAACAAAGTTAACCGAACGTCGCCTCACAGCTTTGGTCTTATTAGTTATCGATAAGATTAGCTACACCCCAATGCCAGAGGGAACACAAACCGAAGGAATCCACAGCCCCACAACGAGAGGAGTTACCCCAGACACCAGCATCGACAATTCCAGAAACGTAGGCTCCACCGCAATCCGGGATCTGAGCGACCAACTGGTAGAGTTCGAACAGTACAACCGGGATATACTCGAGTACACTGAAGAACAAAACACACAATTGCAAACACAGAACAGGTTGCTATACGACTATACCGAGGACAGTGAGGATAGCAATACTGACGGCGAGATATCCAAGAAGAAAGACTATGCGTCTCTCAAGGACCACTTGGATGAGACACAAGCAAAACCGGTCGCGGTATTATCAAGCATAGATGTATACGAGTTCAAAAAAGCACTAGCTAACGCGTTAGCCAAAGTACCCTCCATCAAATATATTCAGGGAGGGGGTTACGCCTTCCTACTGGAAACAGAAGCACAATACCACTCGAGGGACCCCCAAGCACCATTCCTTGAGGCTCCGCGGGAACCACAAGAACTCGATAGTACTATCGAGCTCACCTCCTACGCATACAAACTATGGAAACGGGGTCGGGCCCTTTATGTAGAGTGGAACAAATACGACAGGGAGGCCCTACTAATTACAGACAGGAAATTCCCCAACATGCTTGGAGATCTGAAGGACCCGGGCTCGGACGCCTTCCCCCGAGGGACTACTGTGCTCGAAGCCTTTGAAGCCATGGAGGAAGACCTATGTACTACCGGCGCACAGCATCAGCTCACTCGTGAACTTGCCAAGAAAATGAATGCATTGACTTACACGCCGAGCCCGATTGGGCCCAAGGAGTACTTCTGTCAACTCACTAAGTATCAACATCAAATCAACTTACTCCCAGAGACAGCGAACGTCACGGAGGCGCAAATGATTGATTACTCACGTGAGGCTTTTGCACGCAGCAAACACGACCCCATCACAGTACACCAAGTAGATGAGGACTGGAAGAAATACCGGGACACGATGGTTAAGAGTGGGTTCACCCAATACAAGAAGTTCTGGGGACAACGCCTGAAGGAGCTATACAGCAGCTACCACAACAATACGTCTACAGCGAACCTAGCAGATATTCAGGCTGATCAACGCTTCACCGAGCTCGAAAACAAGCAACATGATCTGGCCAATGTATGTCACGAAATCTACTCCCAAGTCACTGAAACAGCCACCGCAGCATCGACGATGATGATGTCCAATCAATGGGAAACAGCAATGGCCGCCCTCCAAGCCGACGTGAACCGACTCAAGTCGGCTGACGCGAGCCGCACCACCAGGCCCGACACACGCCAACCATTGCTCCAGGAGTGGAAACAATACAAATATTATTGCCACTCGTGTGGGGTGAATCTCACCCACGACGGCCGGAGTTGCTACAGGCGACGCAACAAGGCCAGGCACCAGGAAGGAGCCACCTACGACAATCAGATGGGTGGAGCCACCAGGAACACTGAACGGTGGTTGAAGTGGAATGGGCCCGACCCCAACAGGAACGGCCGGACCATGATAGTTGATACGCCCTTACGCTCTTGACGGTGTGGGAGGGAACACAAAAGTAGCATACATAAACAACCTAGTAATCATGATTCACAGTTACTCAGTATCCTACGTGATCCCTTGAGTGAAACCCTTCCTCGACCACCGAGAACAGTTACGTTCACGCCTGACGTCGCGTTCCATACCAGGACCTCGCCGGGTTATGGAGCTCTAGATTCAGCGGCAACGAACCATTTCGTCCCAGCTACATACCAAGGAGGGGCACACCAAGACACACCGGGGGCGCTGACCGTAGGATGTGCGAATGGGAGCAAGATGCTAACGACGGCAACAGACCTGTTAGACCTACCCCGGCTCCCCCTCGAGGCCCGCGGGTGCCACAAGTTTGATGAAGTGGAACTACCTTTGGTCTCAGTGCCCAAACTATGCAGTACCGGGTGCCACGTAGAGTTCTCTAAGGACGACGTGACTGTTATTGGCCCCACCCAACAAGTCATACTCACAGGGCAACGCGACCCCCTAAGGAATCTATACATGGTTCCCCTCCATCAGCCCGACCCACCAAAGGGGACGGCTAAATCTCCACAGGTGACAGACCCCCCCCCCCCCCCCCCCCCCCCCTCCCCCCCCCCCCCCCCCCCGCAAAACGAAACCGCAACCGGCGCAACCAGCGCCGACCAACACGATACCGAAACCGAAGCCGCCGCAACCAGCGCCAACCAAAACAATAACAAAAACGAATATTCAATACACACGGGGGCAGGGGCATACCAGATTCAAGCCATCCCCAAGCTGATCCGATTCTACCACGCAGCAGCAGGATATCCCACTAAAGAGACGTGGATCCGCGCCATCGAGCGCAGCTCATTTGCCACATGGCCAGGCCTCACCGTACAACGGGTCAACCGATACCTCCCGCTCACAGAAGAAACGACTATGGGGCACCTACAAATGGTCCGGCAAGGCATCCAAAGCACTCGCAAGAAGCCAAAGAACAAGCCAACGACCGATGCAGAGCCGGCCCGCAGCGACCGAAAGAAGATACATAACGTCTGCGTAGATATAGTATCAGCGAATGAGATGCAACCAACCAACCACGCAGGGCCACGTACCAAAGAAGAACCAAAGGAACTCATTGCGTGGGACCTGCCGGGGAGATACCCAGTCACGTCACGTCGTGGGCACCAGTACGTATTCCTCATGTACGACTAAGATTCCAACTACATTGACGTGGAGCCCATCCAGTCACGCAAGAGTGAAGACCTCCTACAGGGATTCACGGCGTGCTACGCGCTATTAAATTCCTTTCGTGTCTAAGTTGGTAGAGGTACGAGATCGAAAATAATGAGACCTCAAAAATTACCGGGCTCATTCTCACGATCGAGAATCGATACTTAACTGGAGAAGAAGAATCGATCGTCACTCAAGTTCGATACTTAGTGATCCAAGAAAGAACACATGCCAGATATTAGCATATGCTATATTTTGTTAAGTGTTCTGTTTTCAAGAAAAGACAGCAGAGGTTCGAAGCGTTGCTCACGAACTTGTTTATCTGCTGTGTAAAAATACGTGTTGTATTAGCGGCAACACAATATTCACCGTAACACGGTAATTTACCGTACAAAATACTCGTAATTTCACCGTGCTGTATTAGCGGCAGCACGCTTTAAAGCGGTAACTTGCTCTCCAGCAGCAAGCCAACACGCTTATACTTTTAGATTATTTGATTATTCAACCTTAAACCTTGCACCGGACGCCTCCTTGCGTCCCATTTGTAGAACTACAAGCCTAAGATCTAACTGATTGCGTCGGTTACCGATAGTCAGAATAGATCTGGTTGGACTAGCGTCCAATCGTAGTGGATATCAGAGAAATATTAGAACACAACAGACCGGCACCTCAACTGGCCTGCAGTTAAAGCTCCTGTTGCTCTTCTTTGCCTTTGGATTGAATCAGCTCAACAGCCAGTTTCAAAAGGAAATTAACAGATTAACAGTCGCAAGCTTGTTGAAGCTTGCAAAAGAAGAAGACGACAGCAGATCATCAATTGACTCGACTACGGACGACGATTGATAGTTCTCTGATCCGATCACATAACAAAGATCAAACGGACAAGCCATTTGTCGTTAATACAAGCCCATTGCATTGGACACGCCAATAGCTATATCTCCATCCAAGGACCACACTAGAAAAAGTGTGTCGTAACAAACAACAAACGCAATCGGTCTTACGATCGATTGATTTAGTGAGTAATTGATACAGTTCATTCGGCCTTAGCGGACGACAGGTTAATTACTCATCGTCAAATTACTCGTCGTATCGTGTAATTTCAAGCATACAAAACACATGTAATTCTTAAGACACAAAACACACGCAAACCATCTTTGATCGGTCTTTCTTTGTATCGTATTACCGTGTAATTCACCGTGATATTCTCATTGGAATATCACAGTATTTGTACCTTATTACGTAGAATTAGTACTAAGTTGTACATAGATTTTAGGGCATGATAGTGTTTTAGAGTTGTTAATTCTTCGAAGAGTGAGCTGATGGGGAGAATTTCCCTAAGAGGCAATCCACATGGATAATCACCGACGATTATTCACTCAGGTTAAATAACCTTACGAATAAGGTTATTTGCCTTCGTGACTCTTCGTACGAACGAATATGCCTTTACACGGTGAATTCTTTTCAGTCCCCTTCAGTCGTAAATCCTCCAACCGTTAAGCGGCTGGATTCTATGACTTAACCTATTCATCGTGAGTCATTGTCGTGTTGAATACCAAACTGTATCCAGTCTACCATCAGAGGCCCTATCAAAAGAAAATGGGGCGGCGTTTTGCCTTTCATTCTGGCTTGTATCATGGCATTTTGCTCTGATCCTTGCCGGTTTGATATATTGTATTCATGGATCAAATTATCCATTTCGAAATGCTCATTGCAGATCGAACGTAAATCAACTTGTTGCTTCGGTCAAACGATTGATCGAACATTCCATCGAACGATTGATTTTTATTTTCTTACCACATGCATCGAGAACAATGTTCTCTGAAAACAGCGCCACTCATTAGCTTCGTAAACAAATCAGCAATATTTGTTGAACCTGGTTCCTTTGCAACTCTGATAATTCCTGCTGCAATAGATTCACGCGCTTTGTGGTATGCAATGCTGTTGTGCTTCTTCTTACATGGGCTTTCAGGTCGTGTAACATTTTTGACAACCGAATCATTATCACAATACATATTCGTGCTCCCATCAATTGGAACACCCATCATTCTCAACTTGTACCTTAGACCTTCAACCAATTCGATTGCAATTTTCAAAGCAATGATTTCAGATCCAAAAGTTGATGTCTCAACTGTCGTTTGTCTTTTGGAAAACCAAATGATCGGTGCATTATTAATGAAGATAATAACACCAGTATGAGATCTCCTTGTTGCCTTGCATCCGGCATGATCAGCATCGACAAAACAGCTCATCGTCACATGTTTTCCCAAAGCTTCAGGCATATCTGCTGGTATGACTTCAGCGGCGCCAGGATAAAATTCAGACCAGTCACATTTGTGAAATTTACTTTCATCAACACTTGGTACAGTATCATCAAAAACCAGTTTTGACCTGTTGTACTTTTTCAAATATGCAAATATGTGAAACAACTGATTCAAATGCCCGATCCTTGCCTGTGCCAAATACCTTGACATCAGTGACACTGCCATTACTATGTCAAGTCTTCCTAATTCACAAATCCACCTGAGAACTCCAATTAAACCTTGATAGTAATTTTGCAATTCAGGATTCAATTCTTCTGATATATCAATTTCCGGTCGATAATCATGTGACAGTGGACTTGATGCTGATTTTGGTAGATACTTGTAGCCATATTTTTCAGTTCCTAACTCTTGTTCGACTGCTGCAACAGCTTTCGCTGTGTACTTAGTGCTTGATAATGACCATCTTGGCTTTGAATCACCTTCAAAGTAGAATTTCCCAATATCAGCTCCCAAATATAGAGTTGGCTCTTCAATCGTATCATCCTTCAATTTGAACTTTCGTTCAATGTTTTCAAGCTGGAACTTTGGATCTTCGCCAGAACATAGGATATCATCTACATATGCAATGAGCATTGCCCAGTATCTGGATCCATCTTTCCTGGTTTCAATTCTTAAGTGCACATCCGGATCTGCCTTGCACGGTGAGTATCCAAGATCTCTCAAATGCTGGGTGAGGTATGACCTGAAAGATGCACCAGCAACCGGCAGTCCATACAATGCGCGGACAATCTTACAAGGTCTTCCTGCAAGGTGAGGTGGAAAACCATCTTCTTCTCTCGCTTTTAGGAAGTATTTCTCCTTAATCGGGGCTGTCAAATATGCATTTTGAATATCAGCTGAGAGAACCTTCAAATCATTCAGCGCTGCCAGCAGAAAGAATATTCTTACTGAGTCTCGACTGGGAACCGATGAATAAGTATTTTCTTTGGCCACTGCAGGGACTTTTTGACCGTCCCCTACCAACCTGGCCTTCCTTGTTAGGGACCCAAGCTTGATGTCAAAAATCATGTGGGTTGTTATCTGTTTATGACCAACTGGAATAACATCATCATCAGAAAATTCAAACGCTGCCATATTATTTGTCATTTCTTTATGAATTGCTCTTTCCCAGTGGTCGGTCCCTGTTTTCTTATCAATAGCCAGCGCTTGTTTGATTGAATGTGGCAATTCAACTCCATATTTGTGAGTCTTCAACCAATACTTTGCTGTTTTGGCCGCTTTAAGGATTCGGTCCTTCCTCCTCAAAATTTTTTGCACCCACCATCTGAAAGCTGGTGATTTTTCAAGGTTATTGTTAACTGCATACTCGGCTAATTGCACTGGAAATGATTCTTTCACATCACTTAACTTACACCAAGATTCAGTGCCATCTTTCCAACTGGCTAAAATTCTCCAACCTCTAGTTGTAGGTTTATGGGTTTTCCTGCCATTTTTTGCTATGGTCGTGGCTTCATCATCAGTTAGTGCAGTGTTGTCGCATTCATGGTCAATGAGCTCATCTAGTAGAGTGAACATCCTCCCGTCATCATCAACAGAGCTGTATAGGCTTTCTGCAACAATATTTGCCGTGTATTCCTCCATGGTACCATCAGGTAGTTGCAATTTATACAGCCTTGTGTCTAGTATGGGATTCTCATTTCTGATTCCTATTGGTCTGTTTTGCAAGTCGCGAACCCTGTCCTTGACAATGCACCTGAGTCTTTCATCACCTCTTTCAATGATCACTTCATTTCCCAGATATTCATCTGGTTCATCAACATCTTCTACCGATGCTTCTGGCTCAGCCATTTCGAGTTTCATATCCGGTGTTTTTACTGGTTGATTCTCAAATAGCTCTATTTGGGGCTCTGGGTAGTTTTCCTGGAAGAATGATGCGCTGTCCTTGACTTCATCTCCAATCTTGGATTCAATTGATTTGTCGATCGCTTCCATTCTTCTTAGGACATCTCTATCCCTCCATTCATATTCCTTGACAGGCCTTATTGAATTTGTAGATATTGGTATTGCCGACTCGGGCAGTAGCCAAAAACAATCTCCCCCTCCTACCCTATTCCCACAGGGACCCAACCATCGCGCCAGCCTTTCAACACCTCGGGTGGAAGAATCACCTTTTTCATAATAAAACACAAAATCATACCATTCTGATGAAGTATATAATGTAATATCGGGTCTATAGCCATGGACCAATTCAAATGGGGTTCTCCCCATTGAAGAAGGGTTGTTGGAGGCCGTTCGCTGCCTGATATTAGCACATAGTTCACCACAAAATGACCATAATCTTCTTGGTGACTTCTTCTTTGCAGACTTGGTTGTGATTGCGCTACCAAGATGACCAATTGCTTGTTCTGCTCGATTTTGGAATGGGCAATGTGGCTGGATGAATGTCTGATGGATATGGTTGCGCTTTACAATTGAATTCCAGTGTGTTTTGTAGGTTCTTGGGGATCCTTGTTCTGGCGCACCATCAGAAATCAAATGCTCTGGAATTCCAATTTCATGAATAAATGTCTTCAATCCTTGGTGGGCTTGTGATTTGTTCTGTATTGGTATTAATACTTCAAACCCATTTCCATTTGTAAAGATCTGTGCACATTTTTCTTGCCTCATAATACTCGTGGTTCTTGCATGCCAGGTATCAGTGTACCAGGTTCCTTGTGCGACTCTCTTGTTCCTGAAGCGCTGAGTAGGAAGTCGCTTCATCAATGGTGATTGCAAATTCCTGAGTGCCTTCTGCGTCGTGACTTTCAGCGTCTGTTCAGCTTTCTTGAAACTAATGTTCCAAGTTTTGGCTAGGCGTTCACAGTCAACTTTGTTTGGACCTTCAATCGTTATCACTGATGGCCCCCATTGATTTCTTCTGTCAAGAGACCTCCTTTCTAGTGTATTGTCAATTTCTTGCAAGCTAGGGGCCTGTTTTGGTTCTGCTTCAGGAGCTTCCATAAAGTCAAATTCTGTATCATCAAACAAAAATTGGTCTACCCTTCGCGCGCTTGAAATATTCCTTACTGAAGAAATCCGATGAGCTATATTTCCATCTGTTGCAATCTGGCATTCAGTTAGCATTGATACCTGATGGACTCTCATCAGTTTGCATTGCTGCATGACACTTGGATGCCGTTTGTCTAAGCTGGTCTTGGGGAGTTTATCTGTAACATTACTAGCAGGTTCTGTTACAACAGAACTTTCCTCCATTGCTTGGTCCTCTTCGGTTGACATAGCTTGAAGGCTGAATTGGTCCCCTGAAATTGGATCTCCATTGTCAATGGCTAGCTCGGCCATCCTGAACTTCAGTGAATGTGGATCCCAGGGAGTATCATTTGTTGCTATCAAATGTTGACATTCATCAAGTTCCATTCTTGTGGGCTTTCTTGTGGGGAAATATGAGATCACATTTCTCATACTCAGTTTGATAAAAACTTTCTTCGGATCATCATCCTCCAGTGGAGTTTGAATTGTAATTCCATGTTTGGATCGTGGATCAAATTGGCGAGGTGTCTCTTCAACAGAGTTGAAATTGCAGTCCCTCACTTGATTTGGGCATATCAAGCTGTTTTTCAATTTGTCCCCAAAGTACAGTGCTTGATGGAACACTATGATATATACTTGGCCTGATGTTGGATTTGTCCATGCAGTCGCACAGCTTCCAATGGGGATTTTCATGATGGGCTTGTATTCTTCAGAAAAGGGTGCAACATCAACGTGTGTTGTGATTTGGTCAGGATTCAGCAATACCATATTGCTTCCTGCTGCGGTAGTATCTGCATGTGAGTCTAACTCACAATATCCTTCTTCATTTTCCCCATCATCAAAACCTACAGGGACATTCATCTGGTATAATGACCGGCTCACCATTTTTAACAATTTGTGTTCTAGTGATAGTGTCCGGTTATTATGTCATTTCTTAGATTTTGATCCAAAACTGTCACCAGCGCCTTCATTTGTTTCTTTCTTTTTAGTCTCAGCAGCTTTGAGATTTCGTTTCTTTTTAGCCTGTCTCATCTGGTAAAGCTCCTGGCGCTGTTCTTTTGACATTGTTTTATAAACACTTGTTGGGTAAGGCTTGCACTCAACTTTTCCTGTAAAAGTTCCAGTTGTCTTTTGCTTTTTGTTGCTGGTTGTGCCCATAGAATACAAACTTCTGGAACCTCTTTTACTCTTCCCTGTTGCAAGCTTTTTCAATCCAAGACGATTGGTGAATAGAATCAAACATTCATTGAAGTTGTCACGATAGTCTTTGCTCTCATCAATTGCATCTGCTTTTGCAGCATCAAGTCGCTCATCACTGATTGAATTGATAAAATCCCAGACAAATCTTCTTTCATTATGATTCTTTTCAAATCTCAGAATCGTTCCATGAAAAGCAGTCCAATTTCGCTTGTGCTTGTTCCAGTCGTAACCCTTGGAATCTCCAGTGTAGTGTGAATCTTTCATATCCTGATATGTCTTATTCAGAACCATAGTGATATTGGTATCAGTGTAAGCGTGTTGCATGAGAGAAATGAAAGCATTTCTGGCATTACCAGAATTCAGTGCAGTGTTTTGGAAATGTGCCACATATTCCCAACCGGGACCTTTTCTAGTTGCATCACACAGCAACCTCCAGACAACGTTGTTGTCCTCATCATACTGGGGACCTGACAGGACGCCACATCTTTCGTTGTAATCACTCCAAGTTGGATAAGTATCTGTTGTACTTTGCCCAACTGTTCCAGCCCTGGCTTCATCAGTAACTTCTTCCATTTCTTGGGGTCTTATGACATACAAGATTGGAAAACCCTCAGAGTTGAATCTGTATCTCAAGTTTTGTCGGAAGCCTTCCTCCCATTCCCTGAATTTTGTGAGATCCTTCAGCTCGGGTGGAGTTGCCTTTTCCTGTGATTTCACACTTGATTCCATCATCTTGATTCTGAATTGCTGCAGTTCCAAGTTGTTTGGGTTTGCGTTCCAGTCGATAGCCATTGGCTTGACTCCAATCAATGGTTGATACCGGGCCCAATTTGCCCAAGTTAGGAGCCTCGATGATAGTCTGTTACCATAGTGGATACTTTTTGGATTAGGACAGTCTGGACTGATAGATTTCAATCCGTGCATGAACGATTTAATGCTTTCCTTATTGAGATCTGTGATTTCGCGAATATTAGACATCCCTCCCCTCATAATTTCCTCGGCTGATTCATAGTTGATACCAAAATCCATTAGGCTGCTCCTGAAAGCAAGCTGTTCTGGGTTCAGAAATCTACCATTGTTGAATCCCCTGATTTTTATCCTGGGTTGGGATGACCTTCTTCCCAGCCGTTCAGCTCTTGCGTTCTCTGCATTTTGGTCAGCATCGTTTCCTTCATCCTCATTTTCGCTATCCGCGTCATCTGGATTCACACCCTTTCTTTCTGCATCTCTCATTGCCCTGACCCTTTTCTTTATTTCTTGGTCGATGATTCTCTTCATGGTTGAGTTTGATTCTGGGTCCTCAAAGGCCTTTTCCATGACTTCCATGATTTTATCTTCCAATTTCTCTTCCAAATCGTCATCGTCTGAATCGTCATCGTCATCCACTTCCATTTTTGTTTCTTCCATGTCGTCGTCCGCTCTAGTTCGTACCATGGTGATGAATTGTAACGGAGTTTCGAATTATATTGGAGGATTATGGATGGTCGATTCGTAGGGGAAGGTTCGAAATGTTCGTTTCGGAATATTCGGATGATGGTATTTGATGTAAGTTTCGAATATTCGGAGGATGGTATGTGGATAAAGAGAGTGTAATTTTAATCGAAGGATTGAATGTGAGATGGTTGGTAGATGTTGTATGACTGTTGTGTGTGTTTCGCTTATCTGCTGTTTTTGTATTTGTATATCCGGATCGAATTTTTGTTCCGGTTCGTCTGTATTTGTGTGAGCTTTTGCTTTTGTCGCAATTTAAGATTGTGAGCTTTCCTATCCTTTCTTGGGATTTGCTCATTCTGTATTTCTGTGGTGAAAGATTGAAAGATTGTTTCCTGAGAATTTAGTGTTCTCTTTTTCCTTTTGGATCTTTTCGATCTTCGAGATTTGGTGTTCTCATATCTTTGGATTTTCGTTTTTCTTGCGGGCAGATGCTCTTCGCAATCTGTTTCACCGCAGAATACTTCAGGCTCAATCTTCTGGCTCACTCATTCTTGTTTTCAGTGAAAGATCAGTGTTCTCGGATTGGATATTGATTCCTTTCAACTGATGCCAACCTGGGCGATTCGTTCAGCTGAATCGTCCAGTGTCTTTTCCCTTGCTTGTTTTGCTGGATCCCGAAACCCGGTGGAGCCACCACCTTGGTTCGGTTCTTTGGTCTCTTCTTTCAGGGAGACCGCCCTGGTGTTGGTCTATTCCAGGGCTCCACAGGCAACTGCCTCTTTTACATCCTTGAGGGTTGATGCCGGTAGCTGATCAGGCTAATCCGGATTAGTCTTCGTCTTCGAGCTCAACTGCGTTTCTCGGTGGGAAACGCCAATCGGTCCTCAGCATTGTAGGATGCTGGCCACAGCCCGTAGACGCTGTGGGTCTGATAAACTAGAAAAAGTGTGTCGTAACAAACAACAAACGCAATCGGTCTTACGATCGATTGATTTAGTGAGTAATTGATACAGTTCATTCGGCCTTAGCGGACGACAGGTTAATTACTCATCGTCAAATTACTCGTCGTATCGTGTAATTTCAAGCATACAAAACACATGTAATTCTTAAGACACAAAACACACGCAAACCATCTTTGATCGGTCTTTCTTTGTATCGTATTACCGTGTAATTCACCGTGATATTCTCATTGGAATATCACAGTATTTGTACCTTATTACGTAGAATTAGTACTAAGTTGTACATAGATTTTAGGGCATGATAGTGTTTTAGAGTTGTTAATTCTTCGAAGAGTGAGCTGATGGGGAGAATTTCCCTAAGAGGCAATCCACATGGATAATCACCGACGATTATTCACTCAGGTTAAATAACCTTACGAATAAGGTTATTTGCCTTCGTGACTCTTCGTACGAACGAATATGCCTTTACACGGTGAATTCTTTTCAACACGACAAGTTCCCCGGATTATATATTTTCCGCGTCTACACTCATCGTGACACCATCTTGTCAAGGACACATCGACGCCCATCATTTGATTGTGCTAAGCACCAATAAACACCGACTGCAAATATCCATCGATAATTGCCTTAATCCATACGCAATAATTGCAAAACAACAACAACAATATTGACGCACGATCCGACAACAGATCATCAATTGACTCGACTACGGACGACGATTGATAGTCCTCTGATCCAATCACACAACAATGCCCAACATCCCGGTTGCCGGCAGAACGAGAAGCAGGTCGACAGGCCGGAGCAGGTCGACAGGACGATTCCAAACACTCCAACCTGGGAGCGCCGCAACCACCCCTCGCTTGCCCACAACTGGCACGGTGGAAACCGACCAACAGAACAATCCAACCCAAGATGATGAGGAGAACACATCTATCGCAGACCTCTTTCCATCATTCGACCAACCACTAGCCACCTTCCTGCATGATTCCTTCGATGTCCCAAAGGAGTCCCACAGCACCTTATGCGAGGCACTCATCGCTGGACAGTATAAGACATGGTTAGATTTTCTGTACATCGAAAATATTGGTGATCTTGCCTACCTCGAGAGAGGAACAAGAACACCACTGTATCGGCACGTACAGATGACCCTACAGAGAGTCATTGACTTTGGACAACACCTCACAGCAAAAGGACTAGACTGGGAAGATAGGAACCATTATACCAAGGATGCCTTTAAGAATTACTGTCGCGGGATTGTCAGAGCCCGAAGAGAATCTGGAACTGACATTGAGACATCAGCTCGCAACAGCACATCTCAACGGCAACAAGAAAGATCCTCCAAACCCATCGACCAGCTGAGATACGAATCATGGACTAAGAAATCAAGGGACGAAACCACTTTTCCAACCCTGCAAAATGACGCAACGTTTGAGAGATGGCTTGTCAAATTCAAAGCCAAGCTGGAAACATCTGACATAGATACTCGTACCTTCCTTGATCCTAGTTGGCCTGATGTACCACTCATCGGGTATGAGAAGGCCCTTCATGACAAGCAGTGTGCATTCTTCTGGACTCTTGTTCTACATGCCCTCCAGAGTGACCTCTCCTACTCCTGTGTGCTCAGCCATACCACCTCAAGAGACGGCAGACAGGCTTTCTTTGACTTCGTTGCACTACATGACAGGTCCAAATCCAAAGTATATGATACCTCCATTGTGATGCAGCATCTATTGGACATTGACTTAAGGGTATGGAAGGACACCAAAGTCAAGTTTATCACCCAGTGGTTTGCCCAGCTAGAACACCTCAACACGCTACGAGATCCACAAAGGCCACTTGATTTTGACACTGTCAAAACACACCTTTGCAAGGCCTGTAGTAGCAGCTTCCAGCTCAGCGAACAATTCTGCAAAGTTGATGATCCCCCTGCAGCACAGGATATGATTAAGTTCAGACAGCATGAAGCTGTCGCTATCAGTGAATTGAAAAATATCCTCCTCCTTGAAGCAACCAGGCTGGATTCCCAAGCATCACTGTCCCAGCCTCGCAGTCGGATGTCTGTTAAGGCCAACACCCATGATTTCTCTTCTGTGACGCAGTCCACATACTCTGGCATAACTGATGACTCGGCATCATATTTACCTCCTATTGATTTTGATGGTGACTATCAGGACTACGATGTTTACAAGGCTGGAAGAACCCCAGACCCAACCACAAGGCTACCATCTGCAGTTTGGAAAACTCTCTCTAAGCAAGGCATGAAGCATTGGCTTGGCTTCACAGCTGATGACAAGAAGCGACTAGTTGCTTGCCTCCGGCCTGAGCTCCTTGATGCTGCATTACCACCGGACCCCAATTCCAGCAAGCCAATCACGCGTCGGGCTTATGAGCACCATACTGATGAGCAGGTCCCCTCACCCGCTACTGAGCAAGTCCTATCGCCTGCTGACAAGAGCTCAGCCAGATCTGCGTTCCATGCATCACTTGGTGTATACAAATCATCTTCCCAATCAGACACCAGGCCTCTCAGGTCTTCTGTTTCTCCTGCACACCCAGCCCGATTCCTTGCAGACAACCCTGATATACTTTACAAGAAAGAAGGCAATGTCTATATCCCTGTTGAACAAACCTCACGATCAGTGAACTTTCACTATTGGGCACCGCTGGAATGTGAATCTCCTGTTTCATCAGCAAACCCCATCGCTATTTATCACTCAAGCAAAACTGCTGTATCCACACCTGGTTCTGCTATGGTTGACAGAGGTGCAAATGGGTGTATCATCGGAAATGACGCATGTCTCATCTCTAAAGATATTCCCCCAAGATATGTCAACGTAACTGGTATCAACAATCACCAAATCCAGAACATCCCTATTGCAACATGCGGCGCCTACTCTGTCTCCAACAGAGGTCCTGTCATTATCATCTTTCATGAGAGTGCATACACCGGACAACACCCATCTATCTTGTCTTCCCCCCAGATGGAAGCATACCACTCAACCGTGGATGATTCCTCTATCAAGACAGGCGGCTCCCAAGTCATTACCACTACTGATGGTCATGTCTTTCCACTCAGTATATGCCATGGCTTACCTTATCTTGCTATGCGCAAGTATACCAGTGCAGAATTTGCTAGTCTTCCCCACGTCATAATGACAAGTGATCAGTATTGGAACCCATCTGTACTGGATAACGCATATACCCCACAGGATGATACCTTCATTCAGAAATACCCGCCTGTTTCCACATCACTTCCATATCAAGATTATGATGCATTTGGCGCGCTTAGGGATATCAACATTGGCACCTCCTCCACAGTCACCTCATTCTTGTCCAACAGCACTACCTCCTCCCTACAGGCCTTGGATGTTTCTGATACTTCATTTTGGCTTAGCCCCACTGATTACATTCATCAAGACATCCTTAGTAGGTGCTCTAATCAATCTCCTTCCACCTTTATCACTGCTGCAGCCCATGTTCAATCGCCCACTGATATCGATTACCTGTCCCTGAAACCCTTCTTTGGATGGATCTCCCTTGACCGTATCAAGGCCACTTTCAACAATTCCACACAGTATGGCTCACTGTCACTTAGTCCCGATGGTAACATCTTCAAAAGGTTCCAATCACCACAGCCTGCCATGAATGTCCGGCCTCTCAATGATGATGTCCTCTCTGATGTCATCTATTCAGACACCCCCGCTATCGATGGTGGTTCCAAAATTGCTCAAGTTTTCTTTGGTCGAAAATCTCATATCATCCATGTTGAAGAAATGAGGACTACTGCTGATTTTCTCCCTTGCCTCCAAAATTTTGTTCGGCAATGGGGTAGACCACTCAGATTGCTCTGTGATCATGGATCTTACCAGTCCAGCAAATCTGTTCTTGACTACCTCAAGATGATGTGGATTGGCTTATGGCAAAGTGAACCATACCATCAACACCAAAATCTCTTTGAACGGCGATACCAGACCTTCAAACGCATTGTCAATAGAATCATGGATCGCACGGGCACTCCGCCACACCTCTGGCTTCTTTGTATGACATACGTTGGTCGTCTCATGAATCATTTGTCTGATCCCACTCTCTCTGACAAACAGCCTTTCTTTATTGCTACTGGTATCATTGGTGACATCAGTCCCTACCTTAGTTTCTTCTGGTTTGAGCCTGTCTACTACAAGACTCCTGATACCCAGTTTGGCTCCCAGACCACTGAATGTCTTGGTCACTTTGTTGGCATTGCTGCACATGTTGGTAATAGCCTATGTTTCACCATCTGGGATCCCATCACCAATAAACTCCTTGATCGCTCTGGTGTACGCACTGCTTTAACTCCTGAGCATCGCAACAAGCAAGCTGGCTTGTTCACTGATGATGGCTTTCTTGCATGGCGCAAGGCTAAGGATGCTTCCCTCACTCCTAAGTCTTCTGGTGATAGTCCCTCCTTCCAACATCCTACACCACCCCGTTCCGTACCAGCATCACCTCCTCTGCACATCACAAAGCCATCCTTGCCTACATTCCTTTATTCCAAGGTTCCTAATACACGAAGCTATGTACCTTCTCCACTCCCTAACAACTATGGGGAGATTCTTGATGGCCCTCCAACCTCTCACATCTTCAGCAAGACCCCTACCGGTACCCCTGTTACTGAAGATGACTTTGGTCCCCCTGAGCTAGCATATTTTGATGTCAGTGACGCCACACCTCCACCTATCAATCCTGCTACCCCATCTGTTGGTCCATCTAAAGTAGTTGTTACTGATGAAGAAGGCAACGCCCAATTTGACGATGAAGGCACACCCATCACCATCCCTGCTATCCCTGTTCTCATGGCTCTCCCTGATGGCACACAGAAAAGAATGACAGTTGTTGACATTGAAAACAGTCTTGAGAAAAACAAAGACTTCATCAAGTTCAAATGCAAGCATACAGATGATGAACTTGAAGATATCATAGCCTACAATGACGTCATGAATTACATCCACAGGAATGTAACTCAAGAAGATGGCAAACTTTGGTCTTTCCGACGCATACTTGGTCATCAAGGTCCCCTTGACAACAAGCACCCCCAATACAAAGGTTCCAAATACAACCTATGGATTGAGTGGGAAAACATGGAGCGCACCTATGAACCTCTCTCCAATGTAGCTGCAGACGACCCTGTTACTGTAACCAAATATGCAAAGGACAACAACATGCTTGATCAACCTGGGTGGAAACATCTCAAACGCATTGTTTCCCTTGCCCGAAGAACCAAGAAGCTAGACAGGCTAATCCACCAAGCCAAACTTCGCTCCTTTCGAACTGCTCCACAGTATCAGTATGGATTCAAGGTACCTCGCCATCATGACGAAGCCATCCAGTTTAACACAGCCAATGGCAATACCAAATGGCAGGATGCCATAGCGCTGGAAATGTCACAGCTTCAAGAATATGACACCTTTATTGACAAAGGTATCTACAAGGCTAGCAATATACCCGTTGGTTTCCAACAAATCAAGGTCCACATGATTTATGCAGTCAAGCACGATGGCCGACACAAAGCCCGGCTAGTTGCAAATGGTAATCTTACTGAAGCTCCCATTCACAGTGTGTATGCAGGAGTTGTTTCACTTAGAGGCTTGCGCATGTGCCTATTCCTTGCTGAACTGAATAGTTTAGAAGCATGGGGAACCGACATTGGGAATGCATACCTAGAAGCTGTTACCTGTGAGAAAGTATGCATCAAGGCTGGTGCTGAATTTGGATCACTAGAGGGTCACCTACTAGTGATTTACAAGGCTCTATATGGACTTCGATCATCTGGCAAGTGCTTTGGTGATATGCTCGCTGCCTGCCTCATTGAACTAGGTTTTGAAAGATCCAAGGCAGAGCCTGAAATCTTTATCAAACCTGGCCACAACAAACATGGGGAGCCAGTATACGAGCTGATATGCACATATGTTGACGACCTTTGCTTATGTATGGCCAACCCTGAAACCTTTCTGGTCATCCTACAGTCTGAACCTTACAATTTCAAATGAAAGGGCTCTGGTCCAATGAACTTTCATTTGGGATGTGGTTTCGAACAAGATGAACATGGTGTGCTCTGCATGAACCCCATCAAGTTCATTGAGAAAATGGAGGCCTCCTATGAACAAATGTTTGGCTGCAAACCCACCACTAGGTTCCATTCACCCCTTGCTGAGAATGATCACCCAGAGCTAGACTCATCATCATTCCTAGGAGATACTGATATCCAAAAGTATCAAAGCATGGTGGGCTCACTCCAGTGGGTCATTGCCATTGGACGGTTTGATGTGCAGACTGCTGTCATGACCTTATCAAGCTTTCGCGTGCAACCTAGGGAAGGCCATCTCAACAGAGCCAAACGAATCTATGGTTACATCTCCAAGTTTCGTCATTTCAAAATCAGATTCAGAGTGGGCATACCAGATTTTGTACTCACTCAAGGCAACAGTACAGACTGGTCCAATACCGTATATGGGGAGCATTCTGAAGACCTACCAAGCGATGCACCTAAACCCCTAGGTAAGGTAGTTGTATTGTCTCATTTCTATGATGCAAACTTAATGCATGACATCCTAAGTGGTAAAGCTGTCACTGGTATCCTGCACTTTGCAAACAAGACCCCCATCATGTGGTTCTCCAAGAAGCAAGCAACCTCTGAAACAGCCACCTTTGGCGCCGAATTTGTGTCTGCTAGAACATGTATTGAGCAAATTGTTGACATTCGACAGTCATTCAGGTATCTAGGTACTAGAGTACACGACACATCCTACACATGGGGAGACAATGAAAAGATGATCCAAACCTCTACATTCCCATATGCGAGGCTCCACAAGAGGCATCACATTCTATCATATCACTATGTTAGAAGCATGATCGCAAGAGGTTTCATCCTCATGCAACATCTTGCAGGTAAGGATAACTGCGCTGACATCCTCACCAAGCATTGGGGACACTCGGTAGTGTATCCTTTACTCAAGCCCATCTTTCACTACTGTGGAAACACCGGTGATCTATTGCAGGATGACTGCACCAGATACTAGAGGATGCTTTCATGTGGATACATGGGGAGTATTAAATTCCTTTCGTGTCTAAGTTGGTAGAGGTACGAGATCGAAAATAATGAGACCTCGAAAATTACCGGGCTCATTCTCACGATCGAGAATCGATACTTAACTGGAGAAGAAGAATCGATCGTCACTCATGTTCGATACTTAGTGATCCAAGAAAGAACACATGCCAGATATTAGCATATGCTATATTTTGTTAAGTGTTCTGTTTTCAAGAAAAGACAGCAGAGGTTCGAAGCGCTGCTCACGAACTTGTTTATCTGCTGTGTAAAAATACGTGTTGTATTAGCGGCAACACAATATTCACCGTAACACGGTAATTTACCGCACAAAATACTCGTAATTTCACCGTGCTGTATTAGCGGCAGCACGCTTTAAAGCGGTAACTTGCTCTCCAGCAGCAAGCCAACACGCTTATACTTTTAGATTATTTGATTATTCAACCTTAAACCTTGCACCGGACGCCTCCTTGCGTCCCATTTGTAGAACTACAAGCCTAAGATCTAACTGATTGCGTCGGTTACCGATAGTCAGAATAGATCTGGTTGGACTAGCGTCCAATCGTAGTGGATATCAGAGAAATATTAGAACACAACAGACCGGCACCTCAACTGGCCTGCAGTTAAAGCTCCTGTTGCTCTTCTTTGCCTTTGGATTGAATCAGCTCAACAGCCAGTTTCAAAAGGAAATTAACACGCGCGGGTGAGAGAGGACAACGTGAGCGCAAAAATAGTACGTATGGACAACGAGACCTCAAAGAAACTAATTGCGTACATCACCAAGAACAACCTCGATTACCAACTAGCATCACCCGGGGACCACCGTCTCAACCATGCAGAAAGGGCAATACAGACCTTCAAGAACCACTTTATCGCGGGATTGAATGGGGTGGATGACAAGTTCCCGGTGGACGATTGGGACCTACTGATCCCGCAGGCCCTCATTACCCTCAACTTACTACGCGCATCACGCACTCAGCCAAAACTATCAGCATATGAGCTCAGGCGCAGGATCTATGACTACAACAAACACCCACTCGCCCCTATGGGCTGTCGAGTGATTATTCACGACAGAACTCAAGAACGCGGCGCATGGCAAGACCATGGAACAAGGGGTTACTACATCAGACCGGCCTTAAAACACTACAGGAATTACACCTGCGTTGGGGAGGCCAGTCGCGCTAACAGAATCAGCAACACAGTGGCATTTTTTCCCAAGACAGAGATGCCCCATACCTCTTCCGCAGACCGACTGCTCATGATCCTCCACGACCTTAAGGACGTTACCAGTAAACCCCATCCGCCGATCCCTTATATAGAACAGGGAACCCAAGTAAATGAGGCCCTTCGAAGTATACGGGATCTCTTACGTCTGGGTACACAACAAAATGGGCCCAATGCCACACTTAACGATCCAGTCAAAGACTCAAGCGCACCTCCAAGGGTGTCAATCGGGCCCAATACAAAATCAAACAATGAGCCCGAGAATGCCTGCGAACTTCCAAGGGCGCCGACGAAATCAAGCAATGAGCCAGGGAATGAACGCGAACCTCCAAGGGTGCCATCTACACAACAACGCAGCGCCCGCCGGGGACACCCCTGGGCCGTAGGCACAATCATTAGAAAGCAGTTCAAATCAGGATGGTACGAAGGAGAAATCATAAACTATGACAAGACAAACCAATACTACAGGGTCAGATTCACCGATGGGGACATTGCAGATTACACCCATGGTGAAGTGTCTAGATACTACAAATCCGACCAATACTACTCAAAACCCAAGACTAAACACAAGGCGCTAATGAGTAGTTACCAACGTCCACCCGTACATTTTCCCGTACCAACGCAGGCTCTACAAGCGAACGAGCTATCATATAGGCCCCAGCTAGCGTGTGGGGGGTCCATATGGGATGATGACTTGAACAAGTGGGCAGTCAACCGTGATCTAATCAAACACCCCAAAGCGCAGATACAGGAATTATGGCTCAAGTCAGGTGAAGACGAGTTCAGCCGCCTATTTCAAGGGTTCCAACCCAACGAGGTAGAGGGGATGGATGTATTGGATTGGATCGACAGACACGCAGTACCAATACATAAGAAGGT
This sequence comes from Pseudo-nitzschia multiseries, assembly GCA_037355745.1. Classification (NCBI taxonomy): domain Eukaryota; phylum Bacillariophyta; class Bacillariophyceae; order Bacillariales; family Bacillariaceae; genus Pseudo-nitzschia; species Pseudo-nitzschia multiseries. The sequence goes on along the minus strand of CM074787.1, from coordinate 9,139,966 downwards.
CACTTATCCCCAATACACAGTCGCCATACGTCCCGAAAAATCTGATCGCTACAGGACGCGGATCACAGCAGGAGGTGATCAGCTGGAGTACCACGGTGATGTGTCCACCCAAACCGCAAGTATGGAAACCATAAAAACCCATTGGAACAGTGTAGTATCCACTCCAGGGGCTAAGTACTGTACCAGCGACATCTCTAACATGTACTTATGCTCATCGCTCGACGAGCCCGAATTCGTAAAATTCAGGTGGGACATGATCCCCCCCCAAATCAGGGCCGCTTACAGCCTAGAGGGGCTCAAGCAGGGTGACTACGTATATGCAAGGATCAAAAAGGCGTGGTATGGACTCAAACAAAGCGGTAAAATTGCACATGATGACTTAGTAGTGCACCTACAATCATATGGATACCGAAAGGCACCCCATACTGAGGGACTATTCATCCATGATGAGCGGGACATAAGTTTCACCCTAGTCGTGGACGACTTTGGGATTAAATACGTCAGGCAGGAAGACGTGGATCATCTAGTCGCTGCGGTCAGGGCCAAATACACCTTCAAGGTTGACTGGACCGGAAAACAATACGTGGGGGTCCACCTACATTGGGACTACGATAAACGCGAGGTCCAATTGACCATGGATGGTTACGTGGAACAAGCTCTAAAGGAATTTGAACACGTGCGCCCCTCACGTACGTACGCGGGTCCATCCCGAGCAGACGTGCCCGCGTACGGCGCAAAGATACAATACGCGAAACACGAAGACACGACCACGCTAACCGACAAAGAGATAAAATTCATACAACAAGTTACCGGTAAATTTCTATTCTACGCGCGTGCGATCAACAACACAATGTTGCACGCCCTCAACGATATTGCATCGGCCTCAAACAACCAAACCGCGTTAACAGCCACAAAGTATTTCCTCAACTACACAGCATGAAATCCTGACGCCTCCATCGTATACCGGGCCAGTGACATGATTCTCCGGGTTGACAGTGACGCGGCATACCTGGTGTGTCCAGGCGCCAAGAGCCGAGCCGGCGGGTACCACTTCCTTGGAGACACAAAGAACATTACATTCAATGGACTGGTCCTAGTGTTAGCCAAAATCATCAAAAATGTGATGGCATCAGCGGCGGAGGCCGAAGTCGCATCGTTATTCCTGAACGCCCGGGAAGCACTACCCATCCGACAATGTCTGGTTGAACTAGGCCACCCACAACCGGCTACTCCACTGAAAACGGACAATAATACAGCAGAAGGCATATTAAATGGCACGATCAAGCAAAAAAGGTCCAAAACCATTGATATGCGATTCTATTGGTTAAAAGACAGGGCTCAACAAGGGCAATTCAATATTTTCTGGGAACCGGGAAAGCATAATCTGGCTGATTACCCCACCAAACACCATCCAGGTAGCCACCATAAGAAAGTGCGACCGATATATCTATATGAACCAGATAGTCCAAGGACCATCCAAGGGTGTATTGGATTACTGAAACAATCGTGATTACGTACGTGTAATAACCGTAACATTTACGTATACGGGACGTACGTTTTACGTATACGTAATACGTAATGGTAAATTTACGTATACGCGATACAAGACAAGACGTACGATTCCAAGGTATCTCAAGGTGATCAAGATCTTCAATCACAAGCTGAGCGCGATAAGTAAAAGTGAGACGCGACCAATGTGATGAGTACCATAAGTAAATTATACATAAGCGCTGGTGAGTATCAAGAGATACTTAAAGCACTGTGCAGAGGTACACAATATGAGGGTCAAACTCTCGATACGAGTATCTCCACACAAAGGAAAGACAAATTAGTAAATGAGAGATCAATATGGTCCAGAAACAATCCGATCATAATCTTATCGATAACTCTTTCCAACACCGTAAAGAGAGCAAAATACAGTAAATACTAAAAGTAACAAAGTTAACCGAACGTCGCCTCACAGCTTTGGTCTTATTACCATCTTCACTTTTCATATCCCAGATCATCTGTAGTCTCGCTTGTTGCCATCCTTCTTCTTTTGGAAATTCTTTTTCTGCTGAGTGATATTTGAAACATTTGAGTCTTTCCAAATTATCCATCTCCTTCTGAATTGAGTCTTTCCATTTTGTATTACCAGCTTCAGCATCGAATTGCATACATTCTTCATAAGTATTTGGAATCTTCTGTCCAAACTTTTCACGATTCTTTTTCTTTGCCATTCTTTGATTCCTGGATGGTTTCTTCTTGACTGCGCGTTGAACACTCTTGTATATTAATGACTTCATAAACCGTATTCTTCTGAGGATACCCGATTGCTGTTTGATTACTTGCTCTGCCCATACGTTCAACGGCCTGTTATTTCCTCTCCGACTTTCAACAATATATTCCTTGATATACTTTGCGCATGCCAGTAGTTGATCTTTCTTCAATTGTGGGAATGGAGTATTCAAAACTGTATTTCCTTGTAACTCATCAATATATTGTGCTTTGAATACCAAAATATTCCATTTTCCCAAAAGTGGTCCAAAATCTTCCTGAAGTCCATGTCCAAATTCACTTCCCTGCTTTCCAAGATATCCTGATGGGTTTCAGCATTGTTGCATCCATCTATATCACTTGGTAACATTTCTTCTTCCATATCCAAAGTGTTTCCTGGATCCACATCCGCTTCATCTGCATCAAGCTCCCCTGAAACTGCATTGTCATTTTCATCACTGCCTTCCATTGGGTTGGTACTGGTTGAATTTTCCATTCCTTCAGAGCTCGCTACAAATTTCTCCCCTGAAGATAACAATGGGACTTCGTCAGTACTCTTGATATCTTCCATATTCTGTTGGTGCTCTGACAAAGAAAGGGTAAATTGCTCAGCTTCCGGGTTATCATTCACACATTCATCTTTTGTACCAATTTCCTTTCGCCTTGTTCTAACCACAAATCTCATCAACACTTGATGCTTCTGTTTTGGTGTATCTGGTTCAGTCAGAATATAATAAGTCATTGCATCGCCTGTCAATTCAGCAAAACCCAAAAATCTCCCTTTCAACATGTTGTTCTTGGGGCTCTTAAATCTTGGCTCAAAATACCACACTGGTTCATAAAAATGAAATCTCAGATGGGAGATATCAGGTGTCCAACTTTGGTGTAATTCTAAAGGTACCTTCCAATTCAAGGACTTGCGTGCTGTCAAATTGTTAACCGGCACACACCATTTTGCACACCAATGTGCTAGACTGATCGGCGCCTGAAACATACGTAGACTGTTTTGTACCATCTTGGACAATCTTCCCCATTCAGCTTCACATAGGTTTTGATGACTGTGGTGTGGTTCACTTGTTCTGGTCTTAATCATATTTTCTCGAAGAATTTGAGTCCACTTGACCCCTGTTTCAGATTTTGCATTGTCACTGAGTATAGTATTCGGAGCGCCATATTCCCAAAGATAATCCTGTAAAGCATTTGTGCACTGTGACTCTGTTTTTAATGGGTGAAAAGACCAGAGTTTGGTCTTAGTACCACTGAAAAATTGTCCCCCATTGTGTCCTTGAGATGTCTTCTTTGAAAAGTAAGTATAGTCCGTACTCACAGTTTCATCTTGTCTTTTGTAATGAAATGCTTTGAATCTCTTCCTGTAGTGTTCATAGTGTTGTGTCGTGTTTTCCAACGTTTTCAAGACAGTTAGTTCTGGTAACATTGCAAACCGCTTTCGTAGTTCCAGCATTGGTAATTTTGCAAATTTGAATGTTTCTCTTGCTCTCTTCCTTCTCAGCATTGGGTATTTTTGCATATCTGGTGGTGCTGGGCTGTTCAACTCGAATCTTTCCAATGTATCCACTTCCCCTTCTGTTGGTTTGGTGATATGAAAATATACTTTTTCATCATCGTATGAAAATGGAAATGTCGTTCCGATTGTAATCCCACATTTACTCAACTGTGGTTGTACTCCATTTACCAGCACTCCATGATCACCCATATCGATTGTTGTCAATAGTGATTCACCATCAGTTTGATCTTTATCCTTGGTCACATAAGTGGCATAGTGGACCATTAGGAGTACTGGATCTTCTCTTCCTGGAATAAATGCCTTTGTTACAGCACTGCAAACTGGATGCTCCACATAGGCATTGGTATCATTACTCATGCACGGCCTCATTGCAGACGTCATTCCAGTTTCTCCTCCAATTCGAAGCCATGATGCTTGTTCTGTAACCGTTGGTCTTCTTCCTCCACCATCATTTTGTTGAAGAACCTCTCTGTAACGATGTATATTGGTAGTTGCTGAATTCCGTGTTGTTCTTCTAGGTCTTCTTTCTTGGTAGATTTTCCTGGTTACTGTTCGTTGATCCCGTTGTTCTTTCTTGGTGTCATTATTGTTGATTTCCTTTTCATCGTCCGAATCAGGTTCCATTCTTGCAACAAGATCTGGTACATCTTCTCCATTAAAATCCTCATCCTCATCCTCATTTTCACTATTCTCGTCATCACTTTCATCGGATTTTATTTCCATCTTGTTTCTTCGTGTTGTGTAAAAATAAGATGATGCGTTTCTTCGTGGTGTAGAATTCGCTGCATTCTGTGTTGCCTGATCCTTGCCATCATCCCTCCCAGAATGTAGATGAAATCGAACCGTTTTGAGAGCAGTGGTGCCTGGAGGGAATAATTCAGTTTCATCAATCGTTCCGATGCTATCTTGATCACTATCGGCCTCCGGAGTAGGTGGCTCAGTAGGGGGAGACGGGGGCGGTATCGCGGGCGGCGGCGATTCAAGTGAAGTCATATTGGTGGTGGGTGCCATGACACGACGAACCCGGCGTTGACGGCTGGATTTAGGAATAAAATGATTCAATCCATCATCTTGTGGAGAACCAACAGTAACCCCCTCTGGAGTTGGTGGTGGGGTATCACTTTGACGGATAGCTTGGTTGTATTTGAGAACCCAATCTCGATAAAGTTGAGAAAGCTCATACCATGTTTCTGGCGGGATTCAAAGAATACCCTTGAGATTGGGGTGAATGGTACCCGTAAGAGTTCCTGTGCCCGAGGAGCCAGTTCGGTGTCTTTTGTTACAACCCGCATCAGGAGTGCGTTGGATGCATTTGTGACCTCCTCTGCTGCTGTCAAATGCGGTCCGAGTAAGTTCTTCGTCATGGACTCGGAGCTTAACAATCATTTCTTCAAAAGTCCTGTCTATTTTGTTTTCCAGCAATTCTTCTTTGAATCTCTCCAGGGTTGGGTCTCGAATATTCCGAGCAAATAAGCTTTTTGCGTCCCATTCAGTCATGTGGTATGGTGGAATTTTTCGAAGTTTATGATAAGTCAGTTCAAAAGTGTTAATATAATTAGAGATATTGCCATTGGGATGCAACTGGTTATATCGTAGACAAAGCTTCAGTGTCTCAGCGTAAGATTCTCTGCGGTTGTCAGAATCATACCAGCCCAAAAGTTCTTGCCATGCTGCATGTCCATCAAATGTGTCTTCATGCTTGAAAATTTTGGAATGAGCACTGCCCCCACTACATGCCGACAGCAAAGTTCCCCAAAGTGCCTTGTTTTTGCTTGGTGGCTGCATTGCGGGCAGCATCTGGGTCATTCATGATCTCCTCATGTCCTGTTGCAGCGAACGTAGCTATTGCGTCGGATTTCCACTTTGTCCAATTCTCCTGTTGGCCATCAAAATCGTGTATTGGTTTTGCCTTGAGTAACTGATAACCCGCTGCTTTTTCTTTTGACGACCTCACTTCTTGTCGAAGCGCTTCCATCTCATCATCTTTGTTGAGTGATTCTTGAATTGTTTGTCTCAGGTTGTTCATCTCTGTTTCATATCTTCTTTCTTTTTCGCGTCCGAGTTCTCTGGCCGCTCTCATTTCTTCCTTTAGTGCTTTGATTTCTTCTACTTGACGTTTTGCTTGTCTTCTGAAATTAACCAATTTCGCGGCATGATGTCTTTCGGAGCTTGAAGTGCTGCTATCATGACTCTCGGATGAGGAAGAAGATGATGAGTCCAAATCTTGGTCGGCCTCGTTCCGATTGTCTTCTTGGGCGCCGTTGACGCCGTGGGATGGGTCTGTTTGTCAACTGGTCTGTCAATTGGGACTGATCGTCCCCAGTTGTACCCTGAGATGCTTCGTTTCCTTCGTTTTGTCTCCACCAGTTGTTGTTTCTTATGATGTAGAAGGCAGGATATGTAACTGCACCCAAAGTTTGAAAGAATCTGTTTGTAAACGTTGGCATGTTGTCGTGTAACTTTTTTATTTTTTTTCGGTTGTTACGTATTTTTGTTTTTGTTTTGTTGTTATATATTTTTTATTTTGATATTCTTCCAAGTTGTTCTAGCCAAGTCTCAGTAGTATTCGATATATTTTGTTCAAGATAATGGCTTATTTCAGTAATTTCGTACAAGGGTGTTAGTTTGATTCAGTGGTACAGCTAGATAGAATTTTCTGGGGTTCACGATCAATAAATTCTGAGATCAATTTATTGTTGGTAGGAAATTTCACGTAGGAATCTCGTAGGAAAATTCCGGAATAGATTGTAACTCGTAGGTATGTTTGATATCTAGTTTTGGTATGAAGCTGCAACTGTTAATCAACAACTGTAATTCCGGATTATGAGTTAATTAATCTATTTCTGTTTTTTCCATTGCTTAACCAGAACACACATACTATCCCGTGTTAAGCAATCCTCCATATGAGACTGCACGTGCATTCTCGTGTTGTAGATTAACTAATATTTCCTCGGTGAACTTGTTGGAGAAACATGTCTCATTTTGTCCATTTCTCACATAATTGGGCTTCGTGTATCCGTTTCGTATGTCATTGATATTTTCCATATTTCATTGATATACACATGTATATCATTGACATACTTAATATCGGATCCTATGCCTCTGAGTTTTCATGTTATATTTTCTTGTGATATTTTGTTGTGTCCGGTTCTTCTATCAATAATCAATTCATTTGGTCGTGACCCATTGTTTTGTTTTCTGTGATAGACTTCCTTCGATGCCTATGTCATCTTGTTGGTCTTCATATGCCCGAGTGTCTATCCATCAGTAATCTAGTCTCACTCCTCATTGTATTCATTGTATTTGTAACACCGTACATTATTAGTTTCGCCGCGCATCTCATCCGTGTACATGTGCGCGCGTCAATTTGTTTTCTTATTCGTTCATATTTAACCACACGTAACGGCTATATCTTGTTTTCACTTAACAACACGATTTGCCGGTTGTTATGCATCAAGGGGTGTGTTGCCGGGTAGCACATACATAAATAAGCGTTCCGGTATTCAGACACCGCCGGTATGATTCCAAGCTTAATTAACATGCAAGCTCGATGAGATCTCATACAGAAGGAATCTACTAGTCGGCAATCCTTGACTTGATATTCTCCTTGCATTCCTTCCGACCAATCCTTGGCATCTACGACTCCCTTTGTTTCTACAACCATGGAATTCCGTTGCACCATGGACTTCGCTATACTTTTATTTTATTTTATTCACAGCCATGGAATTCTATTGAACCATGGAATTCAATTCCATAAGTGTTACCTCGAGGGGTGTGCATCTACATCAAGGGGTGGCGCTTAATTTGAACGCGCTTAACTTCCAGCGTTTTCATCATACGCCTCCACCACTTTACTTATGCTCAATCCCACTGAAACCAATTCCATGAACCGCAAAATAATTCAACACTCCCTCCCTCCGTGTTGAATCAAGGGGTGTGTCACCGGTTCATGTAACCCCACCACAAGCATGCTGAGTGTCACCGGTTCATGTAACCCCACCACAAGCAACTTCCAGAAATTTACTTGATATCCAGCATCGTCTCCCTCCAATCTACCATTCGATCGGTCCGCCTTCCTCTTCTCCAAGGACACGTCTCTTCTACACGATCAAGTCTCTATGCGTCAATTCTGATTGCCCAATCTCATCTTCCAAGATATGAACCTCTCTCACGCCATCCAATCCGTCACGTTTGAATGAGTCCCTTTGAGATTCTACGACAAGTCAATCGATCCTTTATGAAATCAATCCTCAACTTCTACAATTTGAGAACCCTACGATCCGAGATACGATCATACCGTTTTCTACGGTCTCGTCTGTCGATCCCTTCTTCTACTCCACATTCGAATCCATTATCAATGTTCCATTTCTTCCTAAAATGAGCATCACCATTTGATTATACGGTTCAATTGTGAACGACAAGCCAATGGACGAACCTTTTTCCATCCGTGATATCCAATACGCTTCATCCAAGCACATCTCTTCTTCCCTCCAATTTTGGATTCCACTATGATCAATTCCTTTGACTCAGATTGTTCCCAACTCCGATAATCAATCGCCTTAGCACAACTGCCGACAATCTACGACATCGAATACGACTTGATGATTCGTTAACCACTCAATCGATATACAAGAGTTCAACCCATCCATATCCATCACTTCCCAATCTACGGTTCTCTCCGTTGACATTCAATCTCTACGAGTATCTACAATCCTTCTCTGACAATTTTGATATTCCCTCTCGTTTCATCCCTACAAAGATCCTATTCTATGGCTTGAAGCAATTGATCCTCTGATACAACTTGATGTTCTGTTCGCCATCATCTCGATTTTCAACAAATCTACGACGATTGCGCTTGATAACTCTTCCACAATCACCACCACTTTGTCTGTTCCGATTTGATCCCCCGTCACCATCATTTTCTCTCCTGTTCCCTGGGCGCTTATTCGATCGTCCGCCACTTCCCTGCACCTCTAGCGGGTGTCTTCAATGCTCGATCTATTTCTACGATTCGATCTCTGCTCCAACAGTTGCTTGATCCAATCCTACGATTCGACTGTGTTTGATGACTCCTTTTCTTATCATTAACAACCATGGAATTCGATTGAACCATGACATTCAATTCTCTACGTGTTGAATCAAGGGGTGTGCATCTGAATCAAGGGGTGTGCATTGGATAACTTATCATCGCGCGCACGAGATAAACCATGGAATTCTATTGAATCATAGACTTCAATTCCATAAGTGTTGAACCGAGGGGTGTGCATCTGCATCAAGGGGTGTGCATTGGATCACTGCATGACGCTTAATTTGCACGCGTTTAACTTCCAGCATTTTTCCTCATAAGCCTCCACCAATCTACTTATGCTCCCCGCACCTTCACTTATGCTCCCTGCATGCGACAAGGATCCCACTGAAACCACATCAATGAACCGACAAATAATTCAACACTCCTCCACTCCGTGTTAAATCAAGGGGTGTGTAGCCGGTTCGTGTAAATCCAACACAAGAGAATTCAAGGCACTTACAACTTCACGTACAAAAAACATGGCTTAGCGTGCAGCAATATATCTGCAATTGATCTCTTTTCCAAGTCTTTAACCCATGAATGATACCAAGCATTGTCCAATCAATTCTCTCCATCGACGTCTAATCTAATTTCTACATCATCGTGGAGCAAATTGCTTAGAGACGAACTACGATTACGATTCGCCACTACGATCATATTGATTCCTACAATCTCTCACTCGCATTCTGATCTCTCAATCGTATCCCACACTCCACCGATTGCTATTTGATTCTGGAATCGATAGATCTTCTTCTCTCCAATTTTGGATTACAGTTCAATCAAATTTTGGATTCCGGTTCAATCGATCTGTCTCCCCTCTCCATCCATGTTCAAGCGAGCAATCACTGATGGATCTCAGCATTTGCCCCCCTTCATCGACATTTGATTCTGTGATCTCTTCTTCTCTTTGATATCATTCCACAATTGAATCTAAGACCATCTACGATTGAGCTTCTATGAATCGATTCAGATTATCCAATTCCTCCTTCCAGTTCAAAGATATGAATACGTCGCTGTGCTCTTCCATTCACAACATACGATTCCATCCTACGGCCTGGAGCAGCAATCAATCCTCGACGTTTGACTTTATCCGATCTACGCTGCAACCGATCCTTCCTCCCAAGTTCAATTGATACAGTTGATTCCTCCATACGGATCAATCCTATTCTACGACTATCTACAATCAAGTTTCCATGCGTCAATTCTGATTCTCCAATCTCCTCTTGAAAGATACGAGTCCATCGATCTCTACGATTCTTTTTGTCCATCCCCAGTAGATACTCCAATCAATCAATCATCGATGTTCCATTTATTTCTAAGAACTACGATTTCATTCTACAATCATATCAATTCCTACGATCTAGCAATCGTATTTGACGATCAATTGTCATCACTTTGACTACAAACGTGATGCTCAAATGAATATCTACGTCTCGATACTACTCCGGTTACGAATACCGCTCTGATCTCGATCTTCTATCCCATCGACCCTACGATTGATCCCCCCCATACAAACCACTCCAGCATCATTCTTCTTTTCCCTCAGTCTCCTTGCATCCCTTCAATGCAACTTCTACCAACTGTGGAAATGACGTTCGATTCAACCATCTTCCTCTGTCTCAGTCTCTTGCTTGAATTCCATACTTGCCCCCAGATGATTCTTTGTTATCCCATCCGTGATATCAAACCTACATTCGATTTTCAGATATGAGCATTGATCCCTTCTTCTCATTAATCTCCCCTCCGTTGAGATCCTCAATGATCAACGACTCCAGTTCAAATGACCTCAGACTCCAGTCTTACCCGTACTACGATTACTTTCAATCTCCCATCTTTGATTGCATCCCACAATCCTTTGAGCCTTCCTGTCAATTGGTTATCAAATCTCCTCAACTTTGGATAATCAATACGACTTGGTCAATCGATCCTCCAATCATTCAATTATCGACAATTCGAGTCATTGTTTTCCTGAGACACTCAAAGCATCCGACTCCGTGATAGATTTCTATTCGATTTCTCTGCTTCCCCACGGTCTATGATCTGAGATTTCCTCCACGATCAATCAATCGTCTTCGATGCCGTTCGCTCGACCCCTACCATTTGGTTTGATCTCTAATTATCGAGTTTCTATGAGTCAATTCAGATTCCCCAACCTCCTTTCCAGGATACGCATCAATATTCCGTCTTGTCTCCAATTTGATTTGACTAGTTTCATTACGATTTGACGACTCGGTAGCCTGTTTCCAAATCCGATTAACCTTCCCGTCGATTTCGCGACCACTACATACTCACGCACCTCTCCTTCCTCATTGATGTCTCATGCTTCTCCACTACGTGATATCAATCCTTCAATTCTACGATTACAATCTTCTGATTTGATATCCAAGCCCAAACTTAATTTTTTAGAGTTCTACAAGATGGAGAACCGACTTGTAATTCAACACTCCTTCACTAAGTGTTGAATCAAGGGGTGTGTTGTCGGTCAAAAATACACGTACCCTACCTACGTACATTCTACGGCAGTTACATCCATTCTACACTTGAAAAGTTGCTTATACTCCTCCAGAGATAAAAATGACTTCAAGTATCCAGACATTTAGGTCATATCATGTGCTCTCTGTCTTATGACGAATTACACATGATCTACGACCGGTTTAAACATCCCTACATACAACACTAACACAGGGATACCGGTCGAATACAGTAAAATACACAGTAACAGAGCAATCTCACGATATGCTCACATCTCTTTAAATTTCAATTATCGTATACCTTTCGGTCGATTTTTAGAGTAACAACAATTCAAAGCTTAATTAACATGCGAGCTAGATGAGATCTAATACAGAAGGAATCTACTAGCCGGCTTTGGACCCCGTTCTTCAATCCTTGACTTGATATTCTCCTTACATTCCTTCAGACCAGTCCTCTCCTACGGCATCAAATAATTGGATGGTGTGATCATAACTCTGTTCTTCGATCCTCCCTTTGAATCATTCAAGCAGTTGCAATCGCTTCTGAACCATCCAAACAAATCCAATGATGACAATTAGATTCTACGATAAGCCAATCTCATCTTTGCAAATATGCCTCCCATCTGTTGATATCCACAATCGATCCTTCCTCTCCAGTTCAATCAATCCACCCCATCAGTAATTGATTCATTTAATTCTATTCGACGATTGAATTGAACCTAAGACTACAGTCGATCGGTCCTCTCTTCACCGATCTCTTTGACAGAGTTGTTCGATCTCTACTGATCGAGTTTCTATGAGTCGATTCAGATTCCCCAATCTCCTTTCCAGGATACGCATCAATATTCCGTCTTGTCTCCAATTTGATTCGATTTGTATGAATCAAGGGGTGTGTCACCGGTTCATGTAACCCCACCACAAGCAGATTCCAGGAATTTACTCGATATCCAGCATCGTCTCCCTACAACAATACCATTTGATCTTATTTGACAATTCTGATTCTCCATTCTACCATTCAATCGGCGATACATTCGATCCTGCGTCTACAACTATGCGCCAATCTCCTCCCTACAATTTGGTTCTACGATCTGATATACGATGATTCAATCCTTGACGTTTGACTTCATTCTACGTATAATCAATCGCATACCCCTCTGTCGATGATCAACAACTCCAGCTTAATCAATTTGATCTTTATCCCATCCACGATATCAAACAGGCATTGTCCACCCATTCTCTTGTCATCATTGATCTCCCCTCCGTTAGATCATCAATCATTCCTTCCTCTCCAGTTCAATCAATCCGTCTCATTGCTAATCAACTCGCTTGATTCTATTCATTGAGTGAATTGAACCTGTCGATCCCTTCTTCTACACCACATTCGATCTTAATTTGACGATTCTGACTCGATAATTCTGATTCTCCAATCTACCATTCGGTCGGTCCGCCTTCCTCTTCTCCAAGGACACGTCTCTTTATATCTCTACGGCGCCACGTATCATCGTTCTACGCTCTGATATACGACCATATTGATCCCTAACCGGCTTTAGTCGTTTCGGCAATTAAATTGCACTATGGTCGATCCCTCCGCCACCGACCATCGTCTTCGCCACTCAATCGCTATACAAGAGTTCAACCCATCCATATCCATCACTTCCCAATCTACGGTTCTCTCCGTTGACATTCAATCTCTACGAGTATCTACAATCCTTCTCTGACAATTTTGATATTCCCTCTCCTTTCATCCCTACAAAGATCCTATTCTATGGCTTGAAGCGATTGATCCTCAACAACTTGATCTGTCTCGTCCCTACTCAATTGTCCCCTTCGCCAACGCTCAATTCCATTCTATTCTACAATCCCTCGATTATGATTGGTAACTCTCCCACGATCAATCAATTGCCTTCGATGCTGCTTACTCCTACCATTTGGTTCTACAATATTGATATACGATTATATTGATCCCTACGATCTCTCACTCATATTCCGCATTCAACCAATACACACGGCATCGACTCTGTGATCTAATCTACTTTTCAATTCTGATTGATAACTCTTCTACCATCAATCAATCGTCTTCGAATCTCCAATTAACCTTCTCATCGATTTGGCGACCACGGCATACTCAAGCACCTCTCCTTCAATGCTACTCCGATTCTACGATTACAATCTTCCGATTTGATATCTAAGCTTAAGTTTTTAGAGTTCTACAAGATGGAGAACCGACTTGTAATTCAACACTCCTTCACTAAGTGTTGAATCAAGGGGTGTGTTGTCGGTCAAAAATATATGTACCCTACCTACGTACATTCTACGGCAGTTACATCCATTCTACACTTGAAAAGTTGCTTATACTCCTCCAGAGATAATAATGACTTCAACGTCCAAGAACTGTTTCTCGACCCCCCGCGGGCTATCGCGCGCTATTTTTACAATTCTCGACCCTATTTTTTAAATTTCCTACCTTTTTAGGTCGCGTGTCTACTAAAATACCTCGCGCGTCGCACACCTTTACTTTTGAGACAATATCTCGTCACTCCTCAAATAAAATAACTATTTTAGGGTTAAGGCTATCATATTCGTTTCGTGACAAGCACTATTTTGTGTACAACTTGTGCACGAATGACTTATTTCATTTTCTCAACATGTTTCCACCATACCGGTATAATGGGCTCCGACCCAAATCCTCCAACTCCAACTCAAATCCCAACTCCAACTCCATGTCAACTCCAAGTCGAATCCACCCAGGCGGGCTATTGCACTCAAGGGTTTTGTTCCTGTTTAACGGCAGGGAGATCCGCTGTATTTTCAGAAGCAACACCGTCGGAATCGCCACTCCAATGTTGTTCGCTCTCAAATAACCCGCTTGGTGGATAGATGCTGCTGGTTACATTCGGAACGACTTGATGATTGCTAGTAGTATCGACGCTTTCAATTTTAACATTTGGATCATTTCTTTTTTCTCCACGAATCTTACGAATCATTTTTGGTGTCGATTAATCTCTTTCTTGTGATAAACAATCATTTTCCAGTGTTCTTGTTCGAGATTGGCTGGGTGTTCCTGAATCACCTTTTGTAGTTTGTAAAGTCCCTCCATGGTTGGTTCGACTGTCGATTGGATGATTAGTATTAGTAGTATCAGTAGAGTAGATTATCTATTCGAAGATTAGGTAGTAGTAACACCTAACACGTTGGTATTTGTTTTCCTCGTCGGAAAGATAATGAAATAATCAATTATAATGATGAAGTACTAGCAAAAATAATGTATTACTAGTATCTACTAGTAATAACTCATGCAAAATAGCGTACTAGTTGGTTTTACCGGTACATGAAAAGTCGGAATCAACTCGATCGTAATCAACAAAACAATTGTCCACGATTTCCATTTCGATAATCAACAACGCAATTGTCCACGATTTCGTACTAGTATCTACTAGTAATAACTCATGCAAAATAGCGTACTACGGAGTAGTTGGTTTTACGGGTACATGAAAGTCGGAATCAACTCGATCGCAATCAACAAAACAATTGTCCACGATTTCCATTTCGATAATCAACATCGCAACTGTCCACGATTTCCATTTCGATTCACATTTCCGTGCACCTTATGGAAGAACTGACGCGCCTGCCAACAAATGTTTGGAAGAACTGATATGATTGACCCGTCCGGCGCTGTGTATTAACCCTCTTAAGGAGTTGTCTGTACGTACTGTTCACTACTAAACATATTGTACGAGGAATGTTGCAATCATCACTAAGTAGTAATGCATTTACTTTATGGACCATTTTTGCAATCGAAGTATGGTAGTAAGGAAATCTACCGTACAAGAAAATACTTCACACACAAAAAAATACGCTTATTTAATTTTTTTCCTTTCAACGATTCATCTTTCCGACCTCTGTTCTTTTTGACCCATTCTACTGATATTTTCCTTCAAGCAACTCCGCAACATCATGCCTCCTGTTATCAAAACCTCTCTTCTATTCTACTGCCGTGGTTGCTGGGATAAGAAAGGGAAAAATCCAAGAGTTTTAAAGGATACAAATCTGGGTCAAAAGAGTGCAATACCTTGAAATATGTCTCGTACGGCCTAAGAAAACATCTCAACTACAATATTCAATGCTACAACTTATACAAAAGTGATGGTCTAATTAAACGCAAGATCTCTAACTTCTCCACCTCTGTCAAAGTGCAGCTTACCTTGCCGTCTGTTCAACATTCCCCGTCAGATTTTGGGATGACTATGACACAAAACGGTCCATCTGTTCCCCCTTCACATCTCTCCCAGCACCACACCGTCACAAGTCAATCAGCCACGGGTCTTCATTCCGTTCTAAACCAACAGATTGTCCATGATGTCTTTTTACCGCCAATGGATCGGAACGCCATTGAATCTTACATGGCTGTTTCCGCTGTTCAAGATGAAGATGCATTCCCGCTGAATAATGATATTGACAATTCCGATGGCGAGGATGACAATGACAATGACGTAAATGAAAATAACGACAACAATTTTACCAACAACATAGATTGTGGAGATAACAAAGAAGATCACACTAATGGTTCTGATGTTAACGTCGCTACTGCTCAGCAAGCCCCTCCACCACCATATTTTCATGAAATCATGAATCTGAACGAAAGAGAGGATGCATTTCAAAGCCACACAAAACTACCGCCGCCCCATCATCTTCTTGCAGAATTGGAACTCATGAATTTAATGGCCAGACATAAATTGCCACTGAACACATTCAAATCCATTTCCAGTGGGCAAAGAAAAGTCAAATGAGACCGGGTTTTGATTTTTTGCAATGCCAAAATTAGATCTCGGAAAACAATTTTTGACAATCTCCAATCCAATCTGGGTCTCTCTGATATGAAATTTCATCCTCATATACTGAATTGGTTACCTGATAATAAGCCCACTCAGGTGTATGTCCGTTCTTTTAAGGATGCCATTTATTCTCTTCTTTCTGACCAGCAGCTAATGATAGAAGAAAACCTCTCGTTTCCCGACTATTCCACCCCTCTATCTCCCGACAATAATCCTGAGTTGAATCCTCATTCTGTAATCTCAGAATTGCATCACGGCTCGTGGTGGAAATCTTCTTGGAAAGAAATTTGCAATCCCAATTCGCAAGAAATTCTTGTTCCTATTATATTTTACATGGACGGCATATCTTTGGATGCGCACGGACGACTTACGTTAACACCATTGAACATGACACTCGGTATTTTTAATGTGGAGACCCGTTCTCGACCTGAAGCATGGACAACTATTTACTTCCATCCCGACCCTGAATGGGA